>JAJEJH010000008.1:623080-1246161 GCA_026122585.1 Anacardium occidentale
TATCATTTGTGTGATTAAACTTGTAAATTGTCATATGATAATCCAGTTCAATATTAATCATACGATAATATGTTAATATTTATACTCGTGATTGTACCGATTATTAATAGATGCAGTATTATTCAAAGATTAATATAATTTGAAATAGCATTGTAAAAACATTGAATTGCTTGCGAATTACACGTAGCTCAGTTCGATTATTTTTTAGTCAAATGTGAGCTCAATGTTTCTTGGCTTAGTGAAATTGCTAGCTTTTACGATGTGTCTAATATCAATAAACTTCCAAATCTTTCAAACTTACATTTACCCTTAAAATCTTATACCCTTAAAATCTTATATTTGCTTCCTGAAACTTACATTTACCCATCCGAAACTTTTATATTTTTAGCATGATAAATTTCATTTGGACCCTAAGCTTTTGAAATCTCATGTATAACCCAACACTGAACTTTGAATCTAAGAGGTAATTAAAATTTATAAATTGTGTGATTTAATTGTATTTTCTAAGTTGTGTTTATTAACAAAATAATATCGTTTTATCCAATAATGGTCAAACTCCCTCTAGGTCTTGGTTTCAAAAACAAGTTAACTCTTTTAACTTAAATTTGATCAGGATTTAAGTTAGACGAACTTAACTCGAATTAAACTTAGACAAACTGATTTATGAGATTGAGTCAGTTTGGATCAAGTCCAACCCTATTTTGATATGGGGGAAAATTGAGCAAGACAGGCCCAAACGCGGGTAACAATGGCCATTTTTTCAAAGCCCATCATTCTCGAATTTCGCAGTTACTTCTCATATGTATTTCATTTTGTCGCCGTTCTTCTGCCTTCAATTTGGATAGCAGACATCAAAGTATTCAGATTTCAGAACTTGGTACAGTTTCATATCAAGACTAAAGTTGCATACTGAGGTGACATTTTTACGGGGTCTAGTTGAGAATTTTCAGTGCACATTTTGGTGCTTTATGCGACGACTTAGCCAATGAGCAGGCTGATGGCGCACGGCCGAAACCTCATGCTCCATGCTCAATTAGTTTTGGGGCAGCTGTCGATTTTGGGCTTCTGGTGGAAAGCTAGAGCTCAAGACGGTCTCGGGTTTGGATAATATTTTTATGTTTTGTGGCTTTGTGCAGTATCGACGTGTCTGTTTTTTCTGGGTTTGGCCTTATATCGTTAGATGCTGATAGTGATCGCTGATTAGAGGCCTTTCAACAATAACGCCAACTACAATGGAATGAGGCGAAAACGGGTGAATATAAATCAAATTAAGTTTAAATACTTTTAAATATAAGTTTAATTTAAATAAAAATAGTTTATTTCAAAATTTGTATACCAAAATTCAAATTGCTCACATTCAGTTTAAATAAAAATGATTTGATTTGAGTTTATAGTTTGAATTTATAATTCAGATTTACGGCTCAAATTCATGATATTATCAAAATAATATTATTTTATCTAATAATGAATAAAACATATCATTTTGATAATTATTTGATATAATTCGAATTAAATTATAAACTAAATTCAAATAGAATCAAATCCAACTCATGAATTAGAACAAAATGAATTCTCTTTAGTTCGAATTCAGTTTGATTTAAAAATATGAGTAAACTTTCTTGACTCGATTTTAGTTTGAGTTCGACTAAAATAAATTTAAACTAAATTAAATCAAACTAAATTATCTTTTAACACTGAATCAATTTAATTCAGATTCAACCTTAAAATGAACCTCTTTTATCAAGTTCAATTCATTGAACTTTTTGTACGCATGAATTAAATTTAAACTTAAATTTAGCTTTAATCTAATCCAAAATAAAGTGGTGAGCTAAAAAATTTTAAAATTTTCAATTTTTAGCCCTATTCAATTAACCTTTTTGGAATGGGGTTGGTCTCTGATTAAGGTGAGGCTTTATGCAATCAGGACGGGCGTGATACCGTTTCTAGACTTTATTAACTCACAAAGAAAGAGTCTTTAGCCCTTTAGTTCTGATTATTTTGAAGCCACAAAAGTCAACCTGACAGGCAGGTGAATGTCACAGTCATCAACATATGTTGAGAGGCACGCTTGTTGCCTAGCTCTGATTTTAAGGCGAGCAGTATTGTTCCCACCCAAGGTTTTCTTAAATGACATGTAACTTCAAAACTTTTTAAAACTTAAATACTCACCCTTAACTAATTTTTTTATTTTTATTTTTATTAAATTGTTATGAAATTAAAATATCTGTTATAAAAAAAATAACCAATATTAATATTAAAAAAATTTTTAATATAAAATTTATTAAAAAAATCAAAATTTTAAAAATTTTAAAAAAATTACTATTATCAATAATAATGATCATAAAAAATTTAAACAGATGATTAAAAATAATTATTTAATTAAAATGACAATTAAATCTAATTATTTTGATAGTAATATTGGTTAATTCTTGTTAAATTTTATTTTTTTTTATTTTTTTAAAAAATAAAAATATCTCTTTAATCATTAATATCTAATAATTCATAATTAAATTTAATAGTTGGTTTTAATGAAAAGTAAATATTTGGTTTTTTGAAATTAATGAGTGACATATCATTTGAGAAAACCTTGGGTACGAAGAAGCAATTTTGCTTGATATTAATTGTAATTTTTTCAGTTCAAAGCAAAATAGTCTACATGGTGAATTGATGTTTGTTTTTGGTACAAGATTACTAGAAGGCCAGGCTGGAATTCTCAAAATGCCCTTGTAGTCGAAACCATATAATCGAAAACCTCTTCCCGACTGTCAAAATTCCTTCTACCATGGTTTATCCCAAATACCATGTTGAAGCGGTTGGCTAGGACCCATGAAACAAAGGGTTCATTCGGATCGTGCATGAAAGGGCATAATCCATCGAACAAGATTCAGGGTTGCCCTTCCATAAGAACTGTACGGATATATCCAATGGATATTAACTCAATCAAAGGGATCGATTCGGATTTTGATCAGATTAATATCTTATTCGATTGATTCTATTCAAGATTTTTAACTCTTTAATTTGATTTTTTTTTTTTTATAATAGATTAAATTTTAATTATAAGATGATCTAATCTAATCAATTGAATGTTAAAAATAATATGATATATTTTTTTAATATATAACATTAATTAATCTGATAATTTTAGATTAAAAATAAATTAATAACTGATTAATATACCGAAGTGTATAGAAAAAGTTTTTTGGAATTAGTTTTATTCCTCAGAATGTTGCTCCCCTCATCTTAATTAATATAGAAACGGCAATTCAAATAAAAAAAAATCTCTTATCTTCGCATCTCTTCTCCCTCTCAATCCTTTATCTCATCCCTGTTGTCGGTTACTCTGATCCGAGAATAGCTCATTTGCTCACAGATATTTACTTTTCTCAATTCAATTCACAATCACTTCATATTTCGTCTTAGATCCCTGTGATCGGTGATTGAAGAAGCTCTTTCTTTGTTGCTCGCTGTGAGATTGTGATTTGGCGGCTTTCAGGTCTGGTTTGCGGTTTTTGTTTTTATTTAGTAACTCTTGTTTATTGGTTGATGATCTGGTTCTGACGATTGGAAAGTAAATCACAGAACTTGTAAACAGTAGTTTGTTATGTTTCATGGTTATGAAAAAAGAAGCGCACACATGTACAAATAGCTCATTTTACAGAGTAATAGATGGTGGATTCCGACGATTGGAGTTTGTTTTTCCTGATAATAAAATTTTATGTTACTTAACTAAACTTTTATGTATTTTTGCAATTAAGTTTAATAGGTATCATCAATTTGCTCGGTTTTTATTTATTTTTTCCAGGTCATTGAGGACTTAAGAAAATGGGCTCATTACAAGCACCTGTTATTTGCCCTGCTGTTCGTGCCAAACAAGCAGGATTTTATACTATACCTCTCAATGGGCCTTTGATGAAGACTAAAATTTTTAGAAGTGAATTTTGGGGATTCAAAGGATTCAGTGCTAGCATGACAAAGGTGGGAGTTTTTAATCGTCAGCTAAAGCTACAGAAGTGCAAAACTGTGCAGTGTACTTTCAGTTCTTCCTCTAATGGTAATGGAAGCATGGCTGAGAACTTCAATGAGAACGATGAAGATTATGTCAACTCTAGTATTGTTGAAGCTGGTACGCAAATTAATCAGCTGCTGGCTGACAAATGATTTTGCAATAACTTGAGTCTTTTGTACGATTTTTTTTTTATATTATGGATTCTTACAACTAGTATTGTTTCTTGTTGGTAGTACGTATTGGCTATCAATTTCGTCATTGGAAGGAAATCTAATTGGCTGTAGGAATGAGTAATCATGTTGTTAAAGTTTGTCGTTGCAAATTGCATTTTCTTGTGTTGTGTTAGTTGACTGGTTTTAACTGGTTGATCTTTGTAGTTGAGGTGAGGAGTGGAGCAGATGGTTTCATGATCAAAATGAGGGATGGTCGGCACTTAAGATGCATCCATAACAACCCTCAGGGTGGACATCTATCAGACTATGCTCCTCATCCTGCAATTGTATTGAAGATGGAAGATGGAACTGGTCTTCTTCTCCCAATAATTGTTTGTACGTGCTATTGTATTAATGGTTTGCAGTGTTAGAACTGTTTTCCAGGAATGCATTCAGTATTCTCTATCAATTATTCTTCAATTTGAAGCTATTGTCCTTTGATTGCAGTAGAAATGCCTAGTGTTTTGCTTATGGCAGCAATTCGCAATGTGCAAATTGTAGGTTTTCTTTTTCTTTTCCTCTTTACTATTTTATTTTCTTCAGATAGGGTTTTTATTTCCTAGGATTAATGTTACTTCTGGATTTCTAAATTCACAACTTCTTGGTTTGTTCCAAATTGTTATGATAAAATATATTTTGGGTTTTTTTTTTCAGGGTAGACCAACACTGTATTCAGTGATTAAGGAGATGATTGACAAGATGGGCTACGAAGTATGTTTTGCTCTTGGATTTTAATTAATGGGATGCTACAATGCTTGGAATGTGATTTACTACTTCACAATCTTGATTCCAACATATTGTTTTCATTTTCTGCAGGTGAAACTTGTTAGAGTTACTAAGAGAGTGCATGAAGCATATTTTGCACAGTTATACCTCATAAAGGCATATAACTAGTAGACCCTTGTACTGTAGCTGTGTTCAAATTACTCCCCCAATGTAGTATTTACCAAGAGTAGGTTGAATGTGTTTCAGGTGGGTGATGAGACACAGAAAGTCAGCTTTGATCTTCGACCTTCAGATGCCATCAACATTGCAGTGAGATGCAAGGTACTTTGTCATTTTTCATAGTTTACAATGGTGCAGTTTTCAGGGTCTTGGACCTGTTGCCTTTAATAGTATAATTGTTAGAGATCTACAATTGAATGGTATTATACAAATATATCAAAATGAGTTGGAAATATATAGTTAAGTTCTCTGTTCACTTGTTATTAAAATTTGAACTGAGGGAAGCACATGGTTTGTCTGGATGGGAAAATAATTGTCAGTAATAGACTAATAGTTTATGTTGTCAAGCATATATCACTTAACTCGTCGTTTAGAGAAGGAAGAAGATGAAATAAGTAATTTCTTATCATGTGATGATGATGTGAGCTTGTCCTGATTATGAGAAGAGACTTACCAGAAAATCCATGTTTTTTATTTGTCCTAAGAATAACTGTCTCTTTTTTCGCTGCATCTCTGAAGCTTAAAATTAGGGTGCTGACATAGGTGTTGGTATTCTTGTATCCATTTTTCTAGAAACCAAGGATTTGGTGGTGGCTTTCTTGAAGTTTCCTTGAGACAAAAACCATAAAAATATTGAACAGAAGATTAAGTGTTCTTATAGTCATTTGATATTCTTTTGCATGGTTGAACTGGAAGATAGTTCTATGCATTTGATTGATGATGGCATATTTGTGTTGTCTTTCTGTCATGCCTGAATGTGTATCTATGACAACCATGTATTGCTTCATCAAGCATGCTTGACTTCTATCTTTATTAGTGTCTTTATTATATTCATTATGAAGCCATTACACTTCTATAATTTTTTACTAGTCATTACCACGGACTTTGTAGTTCCCTCTCTTTCACCACCCAGGATTAGTGTCTTAAATGAGTAAGAAAAAAGTTTTACTGTTCTGCTCAAATGTATTTTCTTGCATATACTATACAGGCACCAATTCAAGTCAACAAATACTTGGCATATAGTGATGGAATGAGGATTGTTGAATATGGAAAACTGCTGACTCAGTCCCCTGCTTCAGATGGCTTGTTATTTACTGAACTGGATAGGTTAGTTTTGATGTTCAAGCTCTTATGCTTCAGGTTTCTTCAGTTTTGCTAGATAAATTCAGCGGCAAAATTATATAATACAATTTGAGAAGATGAATGTTGCCTACTGTAGTACTATCCTATAATCTAACTTTTGGCCCAACACTTGATAATGTTGACCAATTCAAGTTATTGAAATTTAAAAGCTCTCAATGGCTTAAGAAGTTAAATTTCCTGGGTTGATGACCTTTCTCATAGGGCCTCTAATGTAGTGACTGTTTGAGAATCAATGACTGTATCTGTAAGTTGAAAATGTATACTCGCACACTTTCTCTGAGCTGTATTTATTTTTGTGCAAGAAAAAGTTTTTATTGCAAGTAATTGGTTCCAGGCCTAGTGGTCAGCCTTGTCTTGATACAAAGGAGTTCATTCTTGTGCGCAACATGTTGATAGCTGCTGTTGAGGAGCGATATAGAGATGCAGGTATATTTCTTTTTCACCTGTTTGATTCTGCCTCTTTATCAGTAACGTGTTCCCACAGGTGGAATTCATTCATTATGGCTATTTTTTAATTAATTTAGAAAAGTTGAAATGCCAGGGTTGAGTGATTTACTGACAACCCTAGCCTGTGATTTCTTTTGGCCAGTAAGTGGGATGGCTTCATATGAACATTGATTTGATTAGTGTTCCCATGGCATTTCAAGGCACAAATCCATATGAAATGGACATGTTAGGGTGCATGAAGTCAATGATGTATCTTCCAACTGTGTGCTGCCATTTTGGGCAGTTTGCAATTTTCACATTGCAAATAGTGTTAGGAATGAATTGGTTTATTGCATCTGGGCAGCCTCATTTTTCTTTCAATATTGTTGAATTTGGCCTATTACCAAGAAAGCTTTTGAATTTTCATCATCCCATACTTAACTGCAGCACAATGGAGAGACAAGCTTGGTCAACTTCGTGCTAAAAGGAACTTGAGGAAATTTACATGATAGGTGTGAAGTTGTAAGATCCATTTTTTACTTTCAATTTAATTGAAATCCAGCTCTACCAAAAATGAAACTAACAAGTTGAATATATATTTCCTGTTTCAGATTATTCTAAAGAATTAATCTTGTAAATAGAAACATTGTTGGAAGCTGAATGCGGTCAGCCTCACTACTTAAATCAATCATGTATCTACATTCTATCCCTTTCTACCAAGACATATGTAGTAGGATATGTGAATATTTATGTATATAAAAGTTCCACTAGTTGAAATGTTGAAGTACTTGACATTGGTTACTTGTGCTTATTATTATTCAGCTGCTTTTGCCACAGCTCATTGGCTAGGGCTTCCTGTCTACTTTTCATTGTGTTCTAGTTGACTGGCAGCTGTACCAGACTCTGATTTCCTGCTTAATTCATGATGCTTTAATACATTTCTAGCCAAAGAATGACTGGAGGGTGTCTGGTCAGTCTCAAGGTATGGTGTTGGGTTTTCAGGATATAATTTAACAGTAATAGTAGTTGTGTGGGGTATTACTAGTAATACATCTCAATTGTTGGTTTGTCTTTATCGAGCTGGATACGATTAAGCCATGGCTCGAACTTTTGCCATGGTAATAAGAAAATATTCAGCTTGAGCTTGAGCCATGGGCGGCTCAGTTTAAGCTTGACTTAATTTTTAATTTATAAAAACTATCTTAGACTAGAAAAAGATACTTCATCAGCTCACTACTCTAATCATTGTAGGAAGAGAAATTTTAATATTTTTCTTCACCTCTTGTTTCTTTTCAATGTGAACATAAATTTTAGAAAATAATTATCATGTTAAAAAAATTTTAGTTGAGCAAGTCAAGCTCAGGCACCATATCAAGCTCAAACACATGTTTTGTAGAACTTGATGGCTCAAGCACGACTCCTTTATACTGAGCCAAGCTTGAGTTTTTTTTGATAAGTGAGCCAAGCTTGAGTTTGTCTCAATTATTGGTGGATTTGAGTTTAGTCATTTGGATTTGAATCCATATTTAGTTTGATTCGAGCTGCAATTTTAATATGGTGGTTTGGTTTGAGTTTGAAAGTTTGTTGGTTATTTTTTGTTGAAGTTTTAGAATTTTAATGATTTTTTTTCTTTTTTGGTGATTTCTCAGTTTTTCTAATGTTATTATTTGTTATTTGAATCAATTTTAGCCATCTTTAAGGATTCAAATCGAGCTTGAGTTAGTCTTTAGTTTTTTTATCTGTATATGCGGATTCAATAGGGAGTAATGCTATATCAAATTAAATAACAACGGGATGTCATTATAAAAGTGAATGATAATTTTTTTTCTAATTCAAAATTAACCCATTTTATGAACTAAACATGGTTTTGTTCGGAAGCATAATTCAGGTCATTGATAGTTAATTGCTTTGATAGCATATTCCAAATGGCGATTGTACATGCAACGTGATTATAAGGACAAGAAACTCAACAAGTTAAAATTTCATTGGTGATTCACATTTCAGATCAATAATTTTGAGCTTCAATGAGTCCTAAATATTCTCATGGATAAAATTTGTTTCCAAGTCACATTTGACAGAAGTTGTAAAAAGATGATCAAATTCATATACGACGTCGGAGATGAATGAATCTTGTGAGGGAATTCAAATTGACAGAAATAGGAAAACAGAAGCAGCTCGCGAAAGTTATGACTTCTGAGTATAAAAGATTCCGGATCAAATTCCCGCCAAATCAATTCCATTTCCACCAGTCGATGCGATTTATTGCGACAAGGCGAGTTTAGAAGCAGGTACGTGCATTGTTAAGCATACTGACTGACGGAAGCCAGCAGAGAGCAAAGTGAAGTTAACGGCAAGAGTTAACAGAGTACAAGGGCAGTAGAGCAGAAGAGCAGAAAATGAGGATAGGGAAAAAGAGAAGAGATATGAGCAGAAAATTGATTTTGCTGTGTATATTTTTTTTCCTGTCATTCCCTTTACATGTAATTATTTACAAGGTGATATGTTATCCTGACATCACCTAACAGGTGACATTAGTTATAACAAAATAGCTACTTCATTACAATTATATGAAAATGTGACTTAGTATAAAAGAGAAATAAATTTAGCCTTCCACTTGTCATCTGATTTTCACTCTAAACAAGCCTTTAGTTTGTCTTCTTGCTTTTCATTCTTCTCTTGAACGTAACAGAGAGATATATAAGATTCAAATACAACTATTATATATGTCCAAGGCGTGGTATGCTGTCTACGTTTTGGAGACCTTTTTTTTTTCTTGAAAGAAAGAGGCTAATATGTTATATTTTTACACACATTTTATCAATATATATATATATATAAAATTTGCTGAGTTGTTCATTCTATAATGAAATTTTTAGGGATTAAAAAACCTCACAAAGTCAGCACGTGAACTCATCCAGCGGTTGCAGAAGATTGATGGTGACAACTACCCTGAGGTATGTAATCCAAGTTGTCAGTATTCTAAATAATTTTGAGGATTAGTTCTCGATAAATTTTTGAAGTCAAATTCAGATTGCATCCTGTTCATTAAATGTAAATGGCATTTCTGCAGACACTTTGCTGAATATTTACCATCAATGCTGGCTCTGGTTTTAAGCTGCTATGAAACACAGTGAAATCTTTTCTTCATCCTAAGACTGTTGGTAACAAGAATCAGAATAAATTTCTTGAAAAAATTGATGCATGGTGATTAGATCTTTTCAATATCACTGGTCATTTTCTTTCATTTTTTCCACATGTTACGTATCTTGGAACTTATCTTGTGAGTTGCCGCAGTTTCTTGGTGGTCATTGTAACTGTGCTTATCAGGGAGGTTGCATGAGATTTAAAAAGGTACCTGGGAAAGATCCAGATATATTAAAGGTTTTGTGCTCAATTTGAAGTTGTTGAATGTTTATAGTCTTGCAATTTGAGTTTCTTCACACCAAACTTCTTGTACCTCTTGTTATGCTTTATCCAAATGATTATATCTGCATGCAGATGGTCCTTAGTGGTGAAGCATTACATTGCAGACTAATAGTGACTGTCTTGAATGGTGAGTCTAAGTTAATTGCTTGTGATAAGACGCGGTTTTCATTGGTATGGTCAGGGAACCATTTGCATAGTATGGAAGTAAGCCTTTAAATTTTCGTAAGCCAGTCAAAGTTCTCTAATGCATACTTTTTTATTTTATCATGTCAGATTAAAGGTAGTGACACATCTGCTACTGAGTCAGGATCTGAAGTAGAAGAAGTCACTTCACCTAAGCCAAGTTCGAGCTACCTGGTTCCCAGGTTGATGGTTATGTGTTTGGTTTTATTTTGGTACGAGCATGTTATAGAGTAGAGGTCTTTCACTTGATTGCAGTGAATTGTGCTCTTATATTGTACTTATGTCAGATGTTCTATTTTGTTTGATACGGGTTGTACGATTAACATCAGGCTTGTAGTCAATTGCTGAGTTGATTGCATGCTGCAACCTGTAGAGCAAGGGGTTTCCTTTTCCTATCCAGACGAGTTAAATTTAAAATAATTACCAATATATCAAACAGAAAATGATATTTAGATAATTTTTCTGTGTACATTCCTATACTTAAAGCTCATGTTTGCAGCCATTAAACGATGACTTGACTCTTTGGTCTGTGTCTGCCATGGCGAATGGACATCACTTTTAACATAGGCCATAATGCTTTTGTTGCTTATATAGCCTAGGGTGGTTGGTAAGGCAAGCAGCAGAGGTGGCTTCTCTGAATACGATGAAATGTACCTGTTATTGACAAGACTGTAGATGTAGGATGGAAGAAACAAGTGTCTCCTCAAAACCCCCATTACTCTTCCCAAGGTTAGATAGCTTAATTGCACCGTAAGTATAGTTTAAGTAGAAACTGCCAGTGATCTTGTTGTATCATCCACTATTATTTCTGTATGTAAAACTTATGGGGTGCAATCCATCAGAGGTTCATACAGTCTGTTATGAGTCGAAAGGGTCCACAGGGAACCTGTGCTCGATTATGGGCGATGGTGGCTGCCTTCTTCACAAACCTTATTACTGTTGTCCTTTTGCCGGCACGCCGGGTGAATGAGAAAGATACTGTATCTGATTCTGTCCCAAGCATAACTGAATTGCCTGCTGATCCAACGCCTGAGGAGTAGTTCCATACCCCTTCACCTTCAGCTAAGGGCATTCTCTCCTCTGTTTTCAGAAGGCTGGGTGAGCTTGAGGAGAAGGTTGATGTGCTACAGGAGAAACCTTACCACATGCCTTCTTAGAAAAAGGAATTATTAAATGTTGCTGTCTATCGTGTATATGCATTAGAAGCAGGGATTGCTGCGACAAAAAAAGGTAATTATTTTCTTTTTATAATTTGTTACATGCAGGAATACGAAGAATTACCATCTTGTCTTTGCCATTGTAAAAAGTATAGCATGTTCCAAACTCTATGAAGTATTTTATTGGATATGGAGCTTATTGTAACCCATTGTTATAGAGCTCAGATGACTTTGGATTGTTAGCCTTCCAGGCAATACAGCTATATTCTGTGCTCGTGTTTCCATATCAATCTGTAAATTTACAAGCTTCTCCTTGAGCAGGTTCTGTATGAAGCTTGAATGAGGCAAGACGAACTGCTGAAGAGATTTCTGTATAGGAGGCAACACCTTGTTGTCACTAGTTTTATGATTTTATAGAATGCAGCTGCTGGCTAGTGATCAGGGATGGATGTAATGTGAGCCGGGTCAAGTTTGGATTGTTGTTCGGCTTGAATCGGGCTGAGTTTGTTGTTGCCATTAGATGCGCATGATTTGTTTAACCCACATCTTTTTGTTCGGATAAATCTTTCGGACTTCGGATGATGTATCCAGTTTAGGTGACAGTCCTGATGCTCAATATCCGAAATCCAACTCCACCAGCAACTTGAAAAGAATGGAAAGGAATTTGATTGATAGTCCATTATAAAGCGACGTGAAAGGGTCCCAATTTTAGGTTGGAGATTTCAATCGAAATTAATGACTCGTAGAAAGAAATTAGTGAAAGGAAGATGTAAGGTTACGGTCGTTCACACACAAATCAAGTCTGAGGTAGTTTGATTTGGGCAGAACACAAACGTGATTCACGCATTACTTTTTCTTTTTCCAATAAATGATTGTCAGCTGATTTTTTAGCGGAAACAGGTTACCTAAGACGATGGCAACTCAACTGGGCAATCGTGTTGACAAAAGGCCCAAGTATTTTTTCTCACCCATGTTAAGAGGCAAAGACAAAGTTTCACTTTCTAATTTTTAAAAGTTCATATTTTCATCTTTGAACTAAATTCGAATATATTTTATAATTTTTTAAATAAAATAATTAAAATATCTTTTAACAAATAAAAATTTATAATAAAATTATAAAATAATTTTTAAATATAAAAAATTAAAAAAATTAAAAATAAAATAGTCACCGTCATCGATGTCGACGATGGTAGTCTTTGATAACAGCATCAGATAACTGTCTTCGGCCACCTGGTTCTAAGAGAGACCATATCTGACCTCTCTGTTGGGTGGAAGCGGCCAGATTTGGTTGTCTCCAGTTTTGGAGGAGGAGGTCAGCGTCGAGAAAAGTGATCAGAAACAACTGTTGGGACCAATACCGACTCTTTTCGACCGTTTTTTATTACTAAATCTGGTAGAAATAGCCAGATTTAATCTCCTCCACTGATCGGGGAGGCCAAATCTGGCCTTCACTGATCGGAGAGATCAGATCTGACCTCCCCTGAAACTAGGTGACCAGAGACGGCACCTAGTTCCGTCATCAATGGCCACCGCCATCGGTGGTTAGTTTATTTTCTTAATTTTTTAAAAATTTTTAAAATTTTATATTTATATAAAATTTATTTTATTATTTATAAAATTTAAATCTCAAAAAGATAAAAATGCCCTTAGATTAATACTGATTATTATTATATTTATTATTAAATTTAATCAAAAGGTGAGAACCTAAACTTTTAAAAGTTAGAGAGTGAGACTGTAGCCCGCCTCAAACTATGGGTGGGAAGAAGTTCTTTGGCCTTGACAAAAAGGTGACCAACTATCCTCACACGGGCGCCACAAATATAGCGAGATCAAATAACGAAAACACGTGTCAAATTAATAAAAGGCCAAAAGATTTAATTCCACTCATCGCTACTTTCAATGATCAAGTCTCAGCCATTGACTTTAAAAAGAAGTTAAATGATTATTTATTAACTAAAATTAAATATTAAATTTTATAATTAATTATTAATAATAAAAAAATATTTTTATCTTTTTAATTAAAAAAATTTAAAAATTAATAAATAATTAAATCATGAAATTATATTGAAATAATAATAAAAAATTAATAAAAATTTTAAAAAAATAACATTTGTCATCATTGAAACTGATCATCGAAAACTTAACCAATAGATAAAAAACTATCGTCTAGTTTGATTAATTTTTTTAATGATAGAGATAATCAACTCTAGTCGTCGAAGATCTGATCGAAGCGATCACATTTAATCGTTTTAACCATCAAAGATTGTTAAAAATAATTCAGATATTTGAAATTAACCATTTCTAGCAATCCACGATGGTGGAGGTTTTGGCTAAACCTGACTGTCTATCTAGTTAGGTTTTTCGACTGGTGGTAACAGTGATTTTTTTTTTAATTTTTATTAGTATTTTAATATTATTTATATTTAAAAAATTTGATTATTAAAATTTATTTATTTTTTTAGTGGAAGACTTGATCATTTCACAAAAAATATTAATAAAATTAGAAAAAATTGATTAAAAAAATAGATGTTTAACTTTTTTAAAGTTTTTATACGAAATTTTACCCGTTTAAAAAAACCTTGGTTAGATATAAAGTCTTTTGCCCTTGATAAAATAAATAATTACATTTAAAATATTCAAACCAATATAAATAAAAAAAAAAAAGTAGGACTTATTTGATTGATCAAAAAACAACATCAGATATGAACTAAACAAGCTGGCTTCATTTCGAAACTTGATTTAATTTTATTTGGCTCAAATTTATTTAATTTAAATTTAAAACAAGTTTAAATTAAAAAGATTAACTTAGTTTTTAAATCAAATTGAATTTAAATTAAAAAAAGTTTAACTTAATTTAATTTGATTTCAGTTTGTTTTATCAAAGAATTAAAATTTTAAATTATGAGTTTGAATTATATATTTAAACTAAATTTGAATTATAAATTTCAATCACAAATTTAAATTAAACTTAAACTAAATTAAATCAAATTATTTTTTAATGAAATTAAAATTGAGTCTCTTTTAACTATGGTTTGATGCACTTACTAAAATCAAATTGAAAAATTTTTTTATTTAATTTAAACCCAAGTTGTGAGATATTTCGACTCAATTGGGTCCGTACCCACCACTTAAATTTGGTGTGTCAGTAACGTAGATGCATTCATACCACTAAAGTTTCGTGACATTTCGTCAAACATTGGACAATTATTTAAATTTAATAGATTATTTTCTTCTTAATCACGTGATTATGAGTCATAATCCCGAGAGAAAGGGAGAAAATTATTAAAATAGTACAATGTGAATTGGACGCATCATTTTCATTTCCTTTAATTTTAGTTTGTGGGTAGAAGCCCTGACACGTGTAAAGTGATAACAAAAACTGCAATCTGGCTCAGAAAAGTACATCACACGAATTCACGAGCTTAAATTTAGAATTTATCTAAATCTTAAATTTAATTTAAATTTATAATTCATTAAAAAATAATATTATTTTATTTAATAATAGATATAAAGATATTATTTTAACAATTATAAAATATAATTTAAATTAAATTATTAATTAAATTCAGATTGATTCGAATCATTCATACGATTTATAAATCGATTGAAGCTAAATTTTTTCCAATTCAAATTCGTTTCGATTTTAAACAAATTCAACCTTCTAACTCGCATAGCCTAAAAATGTTTGTGCTTGTAATAGATGAGAAAGTTTTACTTCAATTAGAACTTGTTTGAACAACTGTCTTCATAAGCAATGACGTAAATATTGTCCGAATAGAAGTCGAGACCGTTAGCTTGTGGAGGTATACTTTCCAGACTCAATGGAAAGTTGCTTGGATTGTTTTACGTATGGGGCATTCCTTTGACCCAAAATTTTCAACCACTTTTTCTTACAATTATTTTCCTTTTTCGAACGCTGCACGTTTTTAGGGGAACAAAGATTTATTATAAAATTTGTTAACCTAAAACGAAATAGTTCAATTTTAAAAATTGGTTTAATTTATTTCTGATCAACTCAAATTTTTTTATTCAAATATAAATTAAAATAAATTTAACTCAATCTAATTTACGAACAAAAGAATGATTTATTTTGATTTAAATTTATCTCATAATTTGATTTAAATTATATTAAACGGATATTAAAACAGTATTATTATGTTTGTTATTGAGTAAAATAATATTATTTTTTTAATAAATTATAAATTTAAACTATAAATTTAAATTATAAATTAGAATTATAAACTTAATCTGAATTCGAATCAGACTGATCTAAACAATTTTTTAGAACTATTTATAGATGATCCTCAATTTTGGTTAACTTTTATTTAAACTAGTATACGGAAGCTGAGCCAGCTTCTTTCTGGTCCAGTCCTACTGAAACTGTCCCCTACAAAATTATTTATTTATTTATGTGGCAGTCCCAAGTTCTGCTCTCATTTTCCAAATACTATTTTTTTCCGGCTTGCCCACGGCGAATGAAAGGTCCCAGGATAGAGCTAGTTAGATACGTAACTACTTCACATCTTTTCCTTCCGCTCCACAAACCGAGGCGCACCATTTCTTATAGCTACGTAGATTTTCTATACCTAGTTCTATAAATTGAGTGGCACCGTTCTTGGCCCTTCATTGGCTATTGGTTTGGAAAATACTCAGAGATGGAAGTCATGCAAGTGCTTCACATGAATGGAGGAGATGGCGAAACTAGCTATGCCAGCAATTCATCCCTTCAGGTTGTTTATCTAGTTCTCCTATTCAGTATAGGCTTATTAATTTATGCATAGTTTCCTAATCAATGCCGTATAAGATCTCAAGTATAGGCTTATTAAAGTTTCTGTCCATGCAGGACAAGATTATATCAAGAGCAAAACCAGCGACCGAGGAAGCTGTACTTGAGATCTTGTACGGCAATAATATCCCAGAGAGCATTGGCATTGCAGATATGGGTTGTTCATCTGGACCCAACAGCTTCCGAGTTGTCTCTGAAGTGATGGACATCATCTATGGCAGATGCGTAAAACTTGACCGTCCCTCACCGGAGTTTAGGGTTACGTTGAATGATCTTCCCAGCAATGACTTCAATGCCATATTTGAGTCATTGCCAGGTTTTCTCAAGAAGATAAAGGAAGAGAAGGGTGCTGGATTCGGACCTCTTTTTATAGCAGGTGTGGCTGGTTCGTTTTATGGAAGAGTCTTCCCTAGAAAGAGCCTGCACTTTGTGCACTCTTCTTCTAGTCTCCACTGGCTCTCCCAGGTTAGAAAGTTATGCCTTTTTTGTATTTAAGTATGTAATCACCTTGTCCTCATTCAGCAATTATTTACCAGAATTGACAAAAATATACAGGTTCCACCTGTTCTAGACAGCAGTGCTTGCACAGCTTTGAATAAAGGAAAGATCTACATATCTAAGACCAGCCCACAGAGCGTGTTGGATGCATACTCAACGCAGTTCCAAAATGACTTCTCTCTTTTCCTTAAATCACGTGGGGAAGAAATACTTCCTGGAGGCCGCATGGTTTTAACGTTTATCGGAAGGAGAACTTCCGATCCTACTACAGAAGAAAGTTGCAGCCATTGGGAGCTTTTAGCAGAGGCACTAATAAGCATGGTTTCGGAGGTACGTCGTTTCTAATGATAAATTAATAATATTTGTTCTATGGAAATGACAAACAAGACGGGTGTTGTTGTTGGAGATGCCTTTCCGATAATAAGAATTCTTACCTTTACACACGGAAAAAATTTTCAAAAATTTGAAGCATGATTGAAAATTTAACGTCTTAGGGGATATGCAGAGACATTGGCAAACTGGGTGCAGACTTTTTCCCATTTTTGTCTGTGGAGATTTTAGTAATTTACATCCTTGTTCTTATTAAGGATTTTTTGGGTTAAATGACTAATTCCGACAGACTTTAACAAAATCAAATACTTATTTATTAATTAATTTTTATCTAATTTTATTAATATTTTGAATAAAATAACTAAAATATATTTATTAAAATAAAAATAATATTAATATTAAAATAAATTTTAATATAACATAATATATATAAATTTACAAAAATTAAAATATCAAAATAAAATTAAAAAAGAGATCGCTTGTGACGGTTGTTTTTAAATTTTTTTTATTAATTTTTAAAATTTTAATAATTAATTATTCAATTTAACCGTTGATTAATAAGTAAGTATTTGTTTGGCTTTTTTTTTTGGGTCGGAGGAATGACAAGCCAAGGACCACTTTGGACGGCCAAATTACACTCCTTATTGTCACCACATGAGTACTAATTGAAAATAATCTAATTACTTAGGGTTTGATTTTAACAAACCTAATTTGGTTCAGTTTGATCTTAATTAAAATAAAGTTAAAGTTTCAGTTTGACTTAAGTTCAATTCGAATCTCTCTCCCATGATACTTTTCTTCTCTGCGATGTCATTATTCATCCTTCTCATGACTCTCTAATAACATCTTGTGTCAAATTGAACTGACTATTATAGATTAAAGCTGAGTTTGAGTCCGCTTATATTCAAAGTCAGTTCAAATTAAATCTAACACTAATCATCATTATTCATTAGTGTGCATATAGATTTATTTGTCAACAAAACATCATCAGTATTTAGTATGATGTGCGTAAAATATGGACTAGCTTTCCATTATGTTGATTTGTTTTTTTTTTCTTGAATTGCAGGGTCTGATTGAAGAAGAAAAACTAGATTCGTTCAATGCTCCTTACTATGGTCCATGCATGGAAGAACTGAAACTGGAGGTAGAAAAGGAAGGGTCATTCATAATCGATCGCCTTGAAGCTTTCGAAATTGACTGGGATGCTGATGTTGATGAAGACACAAAGAAAAACACAGTCGGAAAATTGTCAAGAGGACAAGGAGTGGCAAAGACTATAAGAGCTGTGGTGGAATCCATGGTGGCTCATCACTTCGGAAACCACATACTGGACGAGTTATTTCGAAGGCATGCTCAGATGGTGGGCGATTACTTGTCAAAGACTGAAGCCAAGT
Organism: Anacardium occidentale; assembly: GCA_026122585.1. Taxonomy (NCBI): domain Eukaryota; kingdom Viridiplantae; phylum Streptophyta; class Magnoliopsida; order Sapindales; family Anacardiaceae; genus Anacardium; species Anacardium occidentale. The sequence continues at coordinate 641,587 of JAJEJH010000008.1, forward strand.
ATTATAATTTAGTCATTTCCATGACCAGAAAGGGTTAGCAATTACAGTAATGCCGAAGAAATGTCTGTCTTAGTAAGCCATTGGACTCGCATTGTGTATGTTCTACAGTACCTCCTTATAACCCCATTCCAAAGTTTGAGCATCTTTTGAAATGGTAGTTGTAGTGGTTAATTATTGTGGTCGGTTCTTTTTTTAAATATATGTTGATATACAAGATAAGTATAATATAAATTTATAATATACAACCGTCAAGATATATTATTCAAAAGCTATTCCAACTATGGATGTTTGAAAGTCAAAAATTATTTTTCTTTATCATTATTGAAGGGAGGGTGTGAGACCTTCAACTTGGAACGTAGCCATTGAAAATGCGTTTTGCTAAGAGCCTTAGTAAAAACATCCATGAGTTGGTCTTTAGTGGACAAGTAGCATACTTTTAGTTGCTTGTTGGACACATGATCACAGAGAAAATGAAAATCAATTTTCAGATGCGTAGAGCGAGAATGGAATACTGGATTAGCTATTAAATGTGTACCACTCAAATTATCACACCACAAAATAGGTGAAGAAGATTGTTGGAAGCCATATAATTTTTGAGGTTGCCAAGGCTAGTGCTTTGAATTTCGTTTTAGTGGACGATTGGGTGACTGCTTTTTGTTTTCATGATAACCAAAATATTAAATTATATCTCATAAATATGGCATAGCCCAATGTCAACTTGCAATCATCGAGGTCAACACCCCAATCAAAATCCAAGAAATCTAAGATGGTCATAAATAAAGATTTTGTAAGTAATAAGTCATTAGAGACAGTAGTTTTACAATATCACAAAATACAACTGACAAAGGTCCAATGCTCACTTGTTGAATTGTGCATGAATTAGACAACTTTATTAGTAACAAAGGATAGTCTGGATTGTGTTAGAGAGAGATATCGGAGGGCATTGAGAATTCTATGATACAATGTTGGATAATCAAATAGGTCACCCTTGTTCATACTCATTTTCTGTTCAAGACAAGATAGAGTGCTATTAGAGTTAGCTTGTCTATATGTGTTGTTATAGCACCAGCTTTTGTTGTGTTAAATCAGGACAAACTTGTTAATTTTGTTTAACCATACTAAACATGGTTAAGAGAAGCGTATAACAAGTTTGTGACTCATTACGGAGTTTATAGAGTTGTTGTCTAAGGGTTGCTCTTGAAAAATACATATCGATGAGAACAAACGACTTTTGAATTTCTTGTAAAAGACTCAAACTTCATTATCTGTCTAATTCACTTATATTAATGGAAAGATGTTAGACTTCTATATGGTCTGATTTGAAGGTCGACCTCCAGCATCGTGATTTATTTGTTAGGCATATTGCTAAAGTTAATTAAGTCCCATTAATCATGCAATATATTATACTTCAGCATAAAAAAAAAAAAAAATCATCCATGACTAGAAATAAAAACTGAAAAATAAAACAAAAAATAAAAAAATTACAACATTTTTTTTATCTTCATACACCCCTTTAGAAACAGACCATTAATTAAACAAAAAAAATATACATATTTATAGCCTACAAAATTATATACCCTATAAAATAATCCATTAATCAGATAGTAAAAAAATGTGTGTGTATATATATATATATATATATATATATATATATATATATATATATATGTATGTATGTATGTATACATAGGTATATGCTAAAAAGTATACAAACATAGAATATACATAATACATGCAATATGTATACAAACTCATATTAACAAATACATACATACATACATACATACATATATACATATATATATATATATATATATATATTATTAATAACGGATTCCACACATCCTAGCGCATGCTCATCGTTATTGATCAATTTGTAAATATCATAGAAACAACAACATATTCTCAAGCATCCATGAAAGAATAAATAAATTAATAATAATAAGCAACAAACTAATTAAAAAAACACACGCTCCTAGTGTGTGTGTGTGTGTGTTTATGCACATGTTTTGTTATAGGTAATTAAAAAAGTAAGAATAATATAATATATAGTTCTCTCAATACATACTTGAAGTTAACATTTCAAAATTGTATCGATATCGAGATTGAAGTTATCCGAACATATAGACATCAAAGTAAACCAAGATTGCAAGTTGCCAATCAAAGTAGAAATATGGGTTGGGGCATTTCCAATGACAAGTAGTTGTCGTGCCATGAAAATGATAAAAAAAAAAAATAGAGACGTATCGATTTTGGAACCTTGAAACCCCAAATGAAGAAGATAATCAGTAAGACATCTAACAAGCCTAAGGAGTCTGCTTTAGCCCATAAAATGATTTTTTTAAAGAACATATATGATTCGGATAATTGCAATTTGTAAAATTTGATGGTTGTTCAATAAAAACTTCATTTTCTAGATTAACATGGAGGAAGACATTTAATACATATAATTATTTAATATGCCATTCAAAAGTAATGACAATTGACAAAACCAAGTGAATAGTTATAGATTTGATGATTAGACTAAAAATTTCAATATAAACTATCCTAGGACATTTGAGAGAAATGCTTTTAGTTTTGTGTATCAATCTACTTAAAAGCAATTTCACATTCAATTCTTATTCTAAATCAAAGTGTAAAAAATGTAAATTTTCCTTTGTATAAAAAATTATTATATCTTTGGATGTTTGAAGATAGTGAAAATTTCAATTGGATTTTATTGAGGAAAAAAACATAAAAAGCTTATGTTGAGAGCTTTGAACCTCGATAAATTGGCTGAACAAACTTATCTTCCCTTATCTCTTACTTTATTATTAATTGCATTATTGTTTGTTTGTGTATTAGCTGTTCTTTTACTTGTATTAAATATTGTGTTGAATTTTTTAAATTATAAATTTGTCTTTAATAATTCTATTCACTCCCCTTAAGAATATTTTTTCTAGCCAAAACGTTTTCACTATCTAATCATGCTTTTATAGCACGTTTAAATAGATTATATATAGGACCAAGTCCATCTAAGAAAGCTTCCGCAAGATCGTCCTCATTAATGAGATTATTAAGGGTAGCCAAGTTATTGTATAATTGTTTAACATGTTGCATATAAACAATTATGAAGTCATTGCAGTGCTCAAGCTTTTTCAAATTAGATTTCAATTGGCAAATTTGGGCACTAGAGCCTAAAGCATATGTGGTAGCCAACTTAGACCATGTTTCCTTTGTTGTGGAAGTATTAACAACATGAGACATTAAACTTTTCAAAGGGAAGCATGTGATCTAGCCGAGAACAATCTGAGCTTGATAATACTATTCAACATAGGTTGGATTTGGTCAATTTAAAACAAGTGTGGAATGAGGAGGAGTGTTGCCATCAATATGGTGAAGTAGATTAAAACCTTGGAGAAAAGGAAGAATTTGAGCTTGCCAATTTAAATAATTTGTAGATGTGAGTTTCATTGAAAGTTGTTGGGAGATGTTTGGTATGGTGGGAAAGGAAGAAAACATTGAACAAGTGTTGCTTGTTGGAAAAGCAAGAGCTAAAGACATTCTATACAATGATACCAAATTTAGAAAAAAAATCTAGGCAATTATGTCAAGGGCTCTGATACCATGGTAATTGAAGTGGTAAATTATTGTATTTACTTTTGTTTTTACACATACATGTAAGTCAAGATATTATCCAAAAGTTATTTGAAAATTAAAAATTATTATCTCTTATCATTTTTATCCTCAAATAAATGATATTGATATTGACCCGGTGATGAGACTGACAAATATATAGTATTACAAATAATCCTTCAGTATTTTAATATGATCTTATTCTTGGCTCTCCCTGGTGTTTCTCAGCCTCACAAATATCTTTCGAATCTTATTCAGCTTTTGAGATTGGTCCATAATTATTCCTACTGTCAACGGGTTCTTGCTGAAAATCAACTCATACGCATCTCCGTTAGAGTCCATTCCTTGGGTCAAAAGTTGCCAGAACATGGCTGCTCATCCACCGCTAGCAGAAGAATAAGTAGCCGAGTAAACTATAACAAACATCTTGTCTCTTTGGTTTGCACTAGGATAATTGGCTTATGAAGAATGTTCTGTGCATCTTGGATATGAATTTTGAGCCAATTCTTCGAAAATGAAATCCGACTTTCTTCACTTAAGCTGGGAAACTAGTCCATTAAAATCTATGGCATCTTTCCAGTTGCCAATATAGAATAGTCAATAAAACCTTCTCCCTATCCCTATCAACTTCAGTCAATTTGTTGGGCTACTCTTTCAACATCCCACAAAGAAAAGACTATGGTTAGAGTTAAATTATTTGATTGAAACTAAACTCAAATTTGTGTTACTCACTTTGTAAGAGTCTGTTTGAGTTTTCCTTTTAATCAAACTTGAATTCAATTTGGTCTAAAAGGAATTTAATTTGAGCTGAACATGAGTTTAATTATAGTATCAAGCTAAATTCAAGTTTAATTTAGTTGGCATCGAAAGGGACAATGTTTGTATGTGCGTTTGTAAAACCAATGTTATTTTGGGTATTTCAAATTAAGCTTACCTAGACTCATATGCCAGGCAAATTGAAGGCACCCAAACTAGAGTTTTATAATATCACAACTCAAAGCTTAAACTAGTTTAAAAGTAACTTATTTCAAGCTCAGTCAAACTAAGATGACAATTAAATTCGAACGACTCATATTGAATATAGGTATTCCGATGGCCATAGTTGTTGAGAAATTGATTGATCATAGGAGGTTTCGTATTCAACTTTATTATGTTGACAGGCGACAGTAGGTGAAAGAGCAAGTTCAAACAAATGGCTGTGAAGCATTGACTTGATTTCATATAATAAGACCTGGTAAGCCATAACTAATCCTTGCGAACATTATGGCTTTCATTCCAGATTCTCTGCTGTTCGAATTTCTCATCCGACTTCCTGTTAAATCTTTAGCGAGGTTTAAGTGCATAGACAAGACCTGGTTCTCTTTATTATCAGATCCAGATTTCATTTACTCCCACTTAGAACGAGCCAGGACAGAAAATCATTTGGGTTTGCTGTTATCGTTCATTTCACATGATAATCTTAGCAGCTCTCTAAACTTCTTCGCCATTAACGATCTTGGACTTGCAGTTTTCGAATACTCAGTCCAGGTGTGCTTGGACTCGTACTGTGTCTTACCTTCATGTAACGGTTTGATCTGCTTTTATGGTGTCCATGGTGGAATTTATATTTGCAACCCCGCCACCAAAAACACGGTGAGACTTCCACGAAATGGTGCAAAAGGGTCTCATCTGTTGAGCTGTGGATTCGGGTTTGACCGGCAAGATTCCAGTTATAAAGTCGTCATGATCTCAGAGCCATCTACAGCAGCTGATGATCCCGGAATTGAGACATTTAAAATGGTAACCAATTCCTGGAGGACAGTAGAGCACCATGGACGTTTTCGCTTTCTGAATAGGCAAGCACCAGTGTTTGCAGGTGGTTTCTTTTACTGGATTACAGCGAATAACGGTTTCTCAGGATTTTCGATAGCTTCATTCGATATTGGCAGCGAAATCTTTCAAATAATTTATCCCCCAGAAAGCGTTTCAAGAAAAGATTGGCATATGTTATGTCTAGGGGAATTGGGAGGAGATTTATGCTTGATGGACATGGATTTTGAATTGGAAGGCAGGAGGAGAATGGACGTTTGGTTATTTAAGGCGGTTTCTGATGAATCTTGTGGCCATGAAAAGACACACAGATGGATCAAGGAAAGTATTGTTCATCCATCCGAGCCTCTTGATACCACTCGCCCCGTGGCGTTTAATAAGGGAAGATCGGAGATTTTACTTCATGGGTTCATCAGAGGATCGGATTCTTTGATGAATTGGTACAATCTAGGAACTCGAAGTTTCAGAAAATTGGATGTCAAGGAGCTTTCGTCGCAGTATTTTCATGTCAGCACTTTCGTGGAAAGCCTCGTTCCTTTGAACCTCTAGTTGGCCGTCGACTCATTGCTATTGTCGCTGTGTACAACTTTGACTTTGCCAACTCTGGACCCGTATATGAAAGGGTAAAAAGGACATTTAGTTATTTCTTAGTTATCAATATTAACAAAAGCCTGTGGTTACGTTTTTTCCACTGCATTTCAACATTAGAAGGGCCTGCGTATTATGATTTAACTCGTACAACTAAATTAAGTCCTATAAAGTTATAGTTTGATTTAATTTCAGACATGAAATAATTTTTTTATAAATTATATTTTTTAAATATTTACATTAAAATCATATTTAATATAATTTTTTGATAAGTAATTAAGAGTATCACTTTTTTATGTTTATTTTATTATTTTTTTCATGTTTATTACACGTATTTTATGTTAATTGTACATATTTATTTAATGTAAAAAATAATTATATTCAAATTTTATTTATTAAATATAAAATGATTAAAAGCGAATAATATTTATTAAGTTCAAACTAAATTAAATCATATTTTTATAATTTAGTTTGGTTTGAAATCTTAAATAATTTGATTCGATTTAAATTTTTTAAAATTATTTGTTTAGGTTAATTTTAAAATATTCATAAATTGCTCCAAACCCTGTTATATGCACCCCAACATCTTTCGCTTCATCCTTATCTTTCAGCTTCCATCTTCCAGGTTAATCCTTTTCTATTCATCAAATGGTCAAAACTTTCTTCTTCTGATTCTCAGTTTAAACCTTTCACTCTATTTGACTTAAATTTATGATTTAAATTTATGATTTAAATTCATAATTCATTAAAAAAATAATATTATATGAATCAATTTTGAATTAAATCAAATTATTTCAATTTTATAATTTAAAATGAATCAATTGTTTTTAATTTAAATTTTATTTATTTTTAAAAAATGAGATAATTTTTTTAATTCAAATTTAATTTTAATTTTAAGTAAATAAATTTAAGATAAAATCAAATCAGATGATTTCACCGTGCTTGGATAAGGTCCACCTATAGTTGAGATGGGATAAGCATGCTCGCACCTAACCGTGTGGCAAGATATCCGTACGATCATGCATTGCCCATCATCTTCATGCCCGTCCCTCAATGCTGATAAAGAACAAAGGCAGCATAAGCAAGGACTTATTCACATGCTTCATTTCCTTTCCGAAAATTGGACCCAACTTAAAAGGCCGAAGGAATTATTCCCACCCATAGCTTGAAGTGGGACAGAATCCAACCTTTTAAATTTTAAAAACCCAATCTCTCGTATTTGAAACTATTTTTTATAGTTTTTATAATAAAATTATTATAATATCTTTAAAAAATAAAAATTATAATAAAATTATAAAATAATTTTTAAATATAAATAATTTCAAAAATATTTAAAAATTTAAAAAATATATTAAAATAATTTTTTAAAAATTTTAATATAATTTTAAATTTTTTAAAATATCATATTTTAAAAAAATTTATTTTATTATTTTTATAAAATTTTAATCTTAAAATGACAAAATTACCCATAAAATATTATTGTTTATAATTATATTTAGTATTCAATTTGATTAAAAGGTGAGAAACTGGATTTTTAAAAGTTACAGGGTGGGATTCGTCTCCACCTCAAACAATGGGTGGAAATAAGTTCTTTGGCCAACTTAAAATTGTCCTGTGTTACCATTTTTGTTCTAGTTTATTAATTGTGAAAGCGCTGGTTCACCTATCCAATTATTAAAATTTAAATACTCATTTTAAGCTTTAAATTTTCATTTGTTAAATTTTTTATATTATTAAATTTTTTAATAAAATTATTAAAATATGCATATAAAAATATATAATAATATAAAAATAAATAAAAATTAAAATAAAAAATCTAATGCTACTAGTGGTAGTGGTCACTAGAAAAGACTACTTAATTCACTATACAATCAAATCTATTCATTTTTATAGTCAATAATAGTAAAAAATGATCGAAAATGGTTTGTCTTGTACCTAACATTTGTTTTCGATCATTATCTTGTCAAGAATATGACGATCAAATATGGTTATCTTTATTTTTCTCTTGAATTATGTGATCTTTTTTAATTATTTTATTCAATTTTAAGCAACCATCGTAGTCGATGGTGGGGATTGATTTTTTATTTTATTTTATTTATATATTTTCTAAAATTTTATTTATTTAAAGATTTAGCACTACAACATCAAGAGTTGAAAGAGAGACAAAGATTGGAGGATAAAGCGTGGAGGCATGTGGGCGGATATAACCACCACTCACGAGAGGAGACCCGTTGGTTAATCACGTGGTGGTAGTCAGTTTGAACCAAAAATTCCAGACGGAAAGATTTAGCATCAACTATATAATCATACGGATTAGGCCCGTGAACGAGTCAGACAAACATGATTTCAGAATCTCAGATTGTTTGCGTCACTGGTGCGGCAGGCTTCATCGGATCTTGGCTTGTCATGAGACTCTTAGAGAAACGTTATAACGTTCGAGCCACCGTACGGGATCCTAGTAAGCTTCCTTTCCATTCCTTTCATTTTCACCTCTATTATCATAGCCTGTGCGGTGTCTTATCCGACAAAGCGTGTGTTGGTAGATAACTTGAGTAAAGTGAAGCACTTGCTGGAGTTGCCAAACGCAAAGACACATCTGACTTTGTGGAAAGCTGATATGAATGAAGAGGGAAGCTTCGATGAACCAATTAAAGGATGTACAGGAGTTTTCCATGTTGCCACTCCCATGCTTTTCGAATCTAATGACCCTGAGGTATGATACAATATACAAACTTCAACCCAATTAAGCTGCTTCTAAGTATGTTATAACGATAAAGAGAAATTGAGCAGGCCCCAGTTGGAGTGATGATAATGTTTGTATATTTCAGAATGAAATGATAAAGCCAACAATAAACGGGCTACTGGGCATCATGAAAGCATGTAAAAAGGCAAAAACAGTGAGAAGGCTAGTGTTTACATCATCTGCAGGAACTGTGGATGTTGAAGAACAGAAAAAGTCAGTTTACGATGAAACTTGTTGGAGTGATATGGACTATGTCCTGGCCAAGAAGATGACTGGATGGGTTAGTATTTCTTGGTCTTCCTACTACTATGAGCAGAGAATGTGATCGTGTTTATAATGGTTGCTTCTTTGTTTGTGGGAACCAGATGTATTTTGCATCCAAGACGCTGGCCGAGCAAGCTGCATGGAGGTTCGCTGTAGAGAACGACATTGATTTTATCAGCATAATACCACCGCTTGTGGTTGGTCCATTTCTTATGCCATCAATGCCACCTAGCTTGATCACTGCACTTTCACCTATTACTGGTTCGTCCTTTGTGTGTGTGTGTCTGTATGTATATTTTACATTTTACTACTTTTTATTAATATGATTCTTCTCTTCATTTAAAACATCAGGAAATGAAGATCATTATTCAATTATAAAGCAAGGCCAGTTTGTGCATTTGGATGATCTCTGCAACGCTCACATATTTTTGTTCGAGAATCCCGAGGCTAAGGGTCGGTACATGTGCTCGTCAGATGCGGCTACCATTCTTCAACTTTCCAAGATGCTCAAACAAAAATACCCAGAGTATAATATTCCAAGCAAGTAAGCCTAAAACCCTATCAGTAGTATTTCAAAACTTCTAAGTAGAAGAGATTTGATCCAAATTCGACTTGGGTTGAGTTTGAATCAAATTTATAATATTTAGCTGGAACTGGCATTGCTGCTGTGGTGAGCAGTACTCTAGTTAGAGTTTGATTTATTCAAACTCAATCATAGATAAAATCCAAATTGGCTGGGATTGGATCCAGCCCTCATTATAAAAGCAAATTTGTCATCAACAATCAATTCCAATCAGTTTTAAATTTGAGTATCTGGCTTATCAAATCGGCAAAATATAATATTCAATGAAAGCAAGTTTAAAACCCTGTCAATAGTATAAATTTCATTTAAATTAAGATGAGTTTGATGCTAGTTCAACTTTAAATTTGAATTTATTTTAATTAGTATATAATATAATAAAAAAATTATTAATAAAATAAATAATATCATTAAAATAATAAAAATGGTTATTAAGATAACTAATATTATAGAATAAATAAATAAATTAATTTTAAATTAAATTATTAAAATAAAATTCTGATTTAAAATTGATTTGTTGAATTTGATGCTGTGATAAAAATGGGATCGAATCTGTCTCTCCTTTGCAGTAAATTTGTTACCATCAATTAATTGCGATTAGTGTTAAATTTTAAGCTTCTGTCTAATCCAATCGCACTGATGATTAGGTACGAAGGCGTGGACGAAAACCTGGAAAACATCCATTTCTCTTCGAAAAAGCTTACGGACTTGGGATTTAAGTTCAAATACAGCTTGGAAGATATGTTTACAGGAGCTGTGGACACTTGCAGAGCCAAAGGATTGCTTCCTCTTTCTTCTCAAAACCCCGTCACTGAGTAGACCAGACCCGTGCTTGAATTCTACCAGTGGTGAAAGACGACGAGTCGTCCACCTACTTTACATTGATGCAAATTGTGTGTTTAGAGTGAATGATGCTTATAATAATAAATTATCGAACGAAAATATTATAAATAATAAAAGTGAGTGGATTATCATAATAGTTCCAAAAAGATCTCAACAAGAATATTGAATATAAAAAAAAGGGCGAATGACATATTATAATTCAAAGTTTCGGTTAATGATAACATATTATTTATAAAAATTTAGAAAATTAAAGAAATATTTTTATTTTTTTGAATTAAAATTTAAAAATTAAATTTTATAAAAATATTAAAATATAAATTTAAAATAAAATAAAAATAAAAATAATTTAAAAAATAAAATAAAATATATAAAAAAACAGTCACCGTCGCTGGCAGTATTGTAGACGACAGTGACCACTTTTAATCTCATCAAATGATCGAAAACGATCATCTGATTTTATTGACAGCTGAATTTAACCGTTAATAATCTAACTGCATCTGTAAATCTGATCACCTCTACTATCGTAGTGTTTATATTTGATCGTCAATAGAATCAGATGGTTATTTTCAACCACTTGATAAGGTTAAAGATGATCATCGTAGGCGATGACGACAACTATTTTTTTATATATATTTTTATTTTTTAATTTATTATAATTATTTTATTTTAAATTTATATTTTAATATTATTTATATTAAATTTTATTTTGATATTAATATTATTGAATTTTATAAAAAATATTTTGGTTTTTTTAAAGTAAAAAGAGTATTTGGCTTTTAAAATTTTTATAGGTGGTAACTTGTTATTAAGTAAAATCTTGGGTGGTAATACAGCGTTGGCCTACATAAAATTATTAAACTAATTCGAATCAAATATAAAATTTTATTATTTATTAACGAAGTTTAAATCTTAATTTATTAGTTTTAAATTTAAATTAATGATAAGCTGGGTTTGTTTGGATTTTCACCTGGAATCGAGCCAAGCCAGCCTTGACGTGAAAGTGCTTCTGTGAAATGATGCCATAATAGAACTACGTCGTTTCATCTTCATGACTTTAGGTGGCGATGTGGTATTGAGGTTCAGAGCGACCAAAGAATCACAGGACCCTGGACACTGAACGAGGAGCCGCTACGACGTGTAGGGCTTCTAATTGAGGCGGTTTGTTGGTCTTTATATGACCATGAGCGCAGTCTTTTTTCCAGTTTTCATTTTATACTTTTGTTGTCGTGATTTATTTTGTTTTTCCTCCTTATTAGGGTTTAGTTAGGGTTTAACCTCTTCTTGCTTTTCAGTTAGGGCTTGACTTGATTCCAAATCTACATCCAATATGGCACATCTGGGTGGTGGTGCGGAAGCACACGCCCGGTTCAAACAGTATGAGTATAGAGCGAACTCGAGTCTTGTTCTAACGACTGATTCTCGGCCACGTGATACTCATGAGCCCACAGGCGAGCCTGAGTCTCTCTGGGGTAAGATTGACCCTAGAAGCTTTGGCGACCGTGCTTACAAGGGCAGACCCCCTGAATTAGATGAGAAATTAAAGAAGTCTAAGAAGAAGAAGGAGCGCGATCCACTTTCCGAACCAGTTCCTCGACAGAGCAAGAGACGCCGTCTTCGTCAAGAGAGTGTTCTTACTTCCACTGAGGAAGGGCTTTACCAGCCCAAGACCAAGGAAACCAGAGCTGCCTATGAGGCTATGCTCAGTGTCATTCAACAACAGTTGGGTGGTCAGCCTCTTAATATTGTTAGTGCTGCTGCTGATGAGATTTTGGCTGTTCTTAAAAAGGATGGTGTTAAAAACCCTGATAAGAAGAAGGATATTGAGAAGTTGTTGAACCCAATACCAAATCATGTCTTTGATCAGCTTGTTTCAATTGGAAGGCTTATTACTGATTATCAAGATGGGGGTGATGCTGGGGCTCCCGCTGCTAGTGGCGATGAGGCACTTGATGATGATATGGGTGTGGCTGTTGAATTTGAAGAGAATGATGATGAAGAGGAAGAGAGTGATCTGGATATGGTTCAGGAGGATGAAGAGGATGATGATGATGTGGCTGAGCCCAATGGTTCTGCGGCTATGCAAATGGGTGGAGAGATTGATGATGATGACTCACAGGATGCCAATGAGGGCATGGGTCTTAATGTCCAGGATATAGATGCTTATTGGCTTCAAAGGAAAATCTCTCAAGCTTATGAACAACAAATTGACCCACAGCAGTGTCAGAAGCTTGCAGAAGAGGTTCTGAAGATACTTGCTGAGGGAGATGACCGGGAAGTTGAGACTAATCTACTGGTGCATCTTCAGTTTGAGAAATTCAGCCTCATTAAGTTTTTATTGCATAACCGTCTAAAGATTGTGTGGTGTACTCGGTTAGCGCGGTCTGAAGACCAAGAGGAGAGGAAGAAGATTGAGGAGGAAATGATCGGCTTGGGTCCTGATCTGATTGCAATTTTGGAGCAGTTGCATGCAACAAGGGCAAGTGCCAAGGAAAGGCAGAAGAATCTGGAGAAGAGTATTAGAGAAGAGGCTCGCAGACTGAAGGATGAGAGTGGTGGAGATATTAACAGGGATAGGAGGGGTCATGTTGATAGAGATGCAGATGGTGGCTGGTTGCAGGGTCAGCGCCAGTTACTTGATCTAGATAGCCTTGCCTTTGAACAGGGTGGTCTTTTGATGGCAAATAAAAAGTGTGATCTTCCTACAGGGTCATATAGACATCTTAGCAAGGGATATGAAGAAGTTCATGTGCCAGCATTGAAACCAAAACCACTGGATCCCAATGAGAAGTTGATAAAGGTAACTGAAATGCCGGAGTGGGCACATCCAGCTTTCAAAGGAATGACACAGTTGAACAGAGTGCAAAGTAGAGTGTATGAGACTGCCCTTTTTTCAGCAGATAATATACTGTTGTGTGCTCCTACTGGGGCTGGGAAAACTAATGTTGCCGTGCTTACCATACTTCAGCAGTTAGCATTGAATCGGAACCCAGATGGTTCGTTCAACCATAGCAACTATAAGATTGTCTATGTGGCACCGATGAAAGCTCTTGTTGCTGAAGTTGTTGGTAATCTTTCTAATCGTTTGCAGGTATATGATGTCAAGGTGAGGGAGCTAAGTGGAGATCAGACTCTCACTCGGCAACAAATTGAAGAAACACAAATAATTGTGACTACTCCTGAAAAGTGGGATATCATTACCAGAAAATCAGGGGATCGAACCTACACGCAACTTGTGAAACTGCTGATCATTGATGAAATTCATTTGCTTCATGATAATAGGGGGCCTGTGCTTGAAAGTATCGTTGCTAGAACTGTTAGGCAAATTGAAACTTCAAAAGAGCATATTCGGTTGGTTGGGTTGTCTGCTACACTCCCCAATTATGAAGATGTTGCTTTATTTTTACGAGTGGATTTGGGAAAAGGGTTGTTCCACTTTGACAATAGTTATAGACCTGTCCCTCTTTCTCAACAGTATATTGGGATCACAGTCAAGAAGCCACTGCAAAGGTTCCAGTTGATGAATGATTTGTGTTACGAAAAGGTTATGGCAGTTGCTGGAAAGCATCAAGTTCTTATTTTCGTCCACTCCAGGAAGGAAACAGCAAAAACAGCTCGTGCAATACGAGATGCTGCACTTGAGAATGATAGCCTTGGTAGATTCTTAAAGGAGGACAGTGTCAGCCGGGAGATTCTCCAAAGTCACACAGATATGGTCAAAAGCAACGATCTTAAAGACCTTTTGCCTTATGGTTTTGCAATTCATCATGCTGGGATGACTAGGGGTGACCGTCAACTTGTTGAGGATCTTTTTGGTGATGGGCATGTGCAGGTGTTGGTTTCCACTGCAACTCTTGCTTGGGGAGTGAATTTGCCTGCTCATACAGTGATCATTAAGGGAACACAGATTTACAATCCAGAGAAAGGAGCATGGACTGAGCTTAGTCCTCTGGATATTATGCAGATGCTTGGTCGTGCTGGAAGGCCTCAGTATGATTCGTATGGAGAAGGGATTATCATTACTGGTCATAGTGAACTTCAATATTATCTTTCTTTAATGAATCAGCAGCTTCCTATCGAAAGTCAGTTTGTGTCGAAACTAGCTGATCAGCTAAATGCTGAAATTGTTCTTGGGACTGTCCAAAATGCTAAAGAAGCCTGCAATTGGATTGGATACACTTACCTCTACATTCGTATGTTAAGAAATCCTCTGCTTTATGGTTTATCCCCTGGGGTTCTAAAAGAAGATATAACATTGGGGGAGAGGAGAGCTGATTTGGTAAGAATCTCTGTAGTGTAGTTTCTTTTTCTTTCTTCCTTTTTTCATTGATTGGCAGGATCTGTTTGTTTTTCAGTCTCATTTGTTTGATATTCTGGATGCGTGTTAATTCTAGTTGCATTTTTAATCTGTTCCTTATTCACTTTATGTTGTTGCTTAGTATGAGGGAAATATTCTGTTCACCAAAATGAATCAATTTCTGGTTCTGTGCATGAGGAGTTGATTAGACATTTAAAGATATGTGTATCTAAACTTTTTCTGCCCATGATTGTTTCTATAACTGCATTAAGGCTCTTTGATTTCAAAGTTTCTATTGATTTGAGAGTCTGTGTGTGGTTGCATTTTTTGTGTTAACTTCCTTGGGCTATATTTATATATTTTATAGTAATTTCTACAACTATTCATCATACTTTCTGAGTTGCTTATCAACAATGGATTTGTCGTTAAGGAGACAATAAGAAAAAAATTAGTTTTCAGAGTCTCCTCCTGTATTTTCTAGCTTTTCTAATTTAACATTGTTCTTGTACACCTTTTAGCTCACCAGACTGATTTGTCTATTGCACATTTGATTGGACCATTTCACTGTTAGTTTATGTAAATCATCATAGTTCTTTCTTCCCATTTTGCTGAAACTTATGTTTGATCATTGTTTGATTGCTTTTCATAGATTCATTCTGCTGCCACCATCTTGGACAGAAGTAACTTGATCAAGTATGATAGGAAAAGCGGATATTTCCAGGTTACAGACTTGGGTCGCATTGCAAGTTATTATTATATAACTCATGGGACAATAGCTACATATAATGAGCATTTGAAGCCAACAATGGGTGATATTGAGCTTTGCCGGCTATTTTCTCTTAGTGAAGAATTCAAATATGTTACAGTTAGGCAAGATGAGAAGATGGAGCTGGCTAAGCTGTTGGACCGTGTTCCCATTCCCATAAAGGAAAGCCTGGAAGAGCCTAGCGCCAAGATTAATGTTTTGCTCCAGGCATACATTTCTCAGTTAAAGCTTGAAGGGCTTTCATTGACTTCTGACATGGTGTTCATAACACAGGTTAGTTTTCGTCCTGTTGCCATGTTCATCCATCATTCCTTTATTTTTCCTGATGGACACAAGATTTCATATATGTTTTATCTCATTTTTTTTTTTTAAAATTCTTAATTAGAGTGCGGGACGTCTTATGAGAGCTCTTTTCGAGATTGTATTGAAACGAGGTTGGGCACAACTAGCAGAGAAAGCTTTGAACTTGAGCAAAATGGTTACTAAACGGATGTGGAATGTCCAAACACCTCTTCGGCAGTTCAATGGAATCCCAAATGAAATATTAATGAAATTGGAGAAGAAAGATTTCGCATGGGAAAGGTATTATGATCTCTCACCTGCAGAGCTTGGGGAGCTCATACGTTACTCAAAGATGGGTAGAACACTTCACAGATTTGTTCACCAATTCCCAAAACTAAACCTTGCAGCACAGGTTCAGCCAATAACTCGCTCGGTTTTAAGGGTTGAACTAACAATAACGCCTGACTTCCAGTGGGATGAAAAGGTCCATGGATATGTGGAGCCGTTTTGGGTAATTGTAGAGGATAACGATGGTGAATACATTCTTCATCATGAGTATTTCATGCTGAAGAAGCAGTACATAGATGAGGACCACACGCTGAATTTCACTGTGCCTATCTATGAACCATTGCCGCCACAGTATTTTATACGTGTTGTGTCAGATAAGTGGCTGGGTTCACAAACAGTTTTGCCTGTCTCTTTCAGGCACCTTATTTTGCCAGAGAAGTATCCTCCACCTACAGAGCTCTTGGACTTGCAGCCTCTCCCCGTGACAGCATTGCGCAATCTAGCATATGAAAGCCTTTATAAGGATTTTAAGCATTTTAATCCTGTCCAGACTCAGGTCTTTACCGTGTTGTATAATACAGATGATAATGTCTTAGTTGCGGCACCAACAGGGAGCGGGAAGACCATATGTGCAGAATTTGCCATTTTAAGGAATCATCAAATAGCATCAGATAGTGTCATGCGTGCTGTATATATAGCACCCATTGCAGCTCTTGCTAAAGAACGCTTCCGTGATTGGGAGGAGAAGTTTGGCCATCATCTTGGAATGCGAGTTGTTGAGTTAACTGGGGAAACAGCAATGGATCTGAAACTGCTTGAGAAAGGGCAAATAATTATTAGTACTCCAGAGAAATGGGATGCTTTATCCCGCCGCTGGAAGCAGAGGAAGTATGTGCAGCAGATTAGTCTTTTCATCGTTGATGAGCTCCACCTGATTGGGGGGCAAGGTGGTCCTGTCTTGGAGGTGATTGTTTCTCGAATGAGATACATTGCCAGCCAGGTTGAGAACAAGATCCGTCTTGTGGCTTTGTCTACTTCTCTTGCAAATGCCAAGGATCTTGGAGAATGGATAGGAGCTACCTCTCATGGCCTTTTCAATTTTCCTCCTGGGGTTCGTCCTGTGCCTCTGGAAATACATATTCAGGGGGTGGATATAGCCAATTTTGATGCAAGGATGCAGGCTATGACAAAACCGACGTACACTGCAATTGTTCAATATGCCAAGAATGGAAAGCCTGCACTTGTATTTGTCCCTTCAAGAAAATATGTCCGACTCACTGCTGTTGATCTGATGACATATACAAGTATGGACAGTGATCAGAATTCAGCTTTTCTATTGCGGTCCCATGAAAACTTTGAGGAATATCTTAGTGGTATCAGTGAAGAGATGTTGAAAGCCACTTTACCTCATGGAGTGGGTTACTTGCATGAGGGTTTAAGCAGTTATGATCAAGAAGTTGTTTCAGAGCTATTCAAAGGTGGATTCATTCAGGTTTGTGTTATGAGTAGTTCCCTCTGTTGGGGAGTGCCCTTGACAGCACATTTGGTGGTTGTGATGGGAACTCAGTATTATGATGGGCAGGAAAATGCTCATACGGACTATCCTGTTACAGATCTATTGCAGATGATGGGTCTTGCCAGTCGACCTTTGCTGGATAATTCTGGGAAATGTGTCATCTTATGTCATGCTCCTCGTAAAGAATACTACAAGAAGTTCTTGTATGAAGCTTTTCCAGTCGAAAGTCATTTGCATCATTTCCTACATGATAATTTCAATGCAGAAGTTGTTTCAGGAGTTATTGAGAACAAGCAAGATGCAGTGGATTATCTCACTTGGACGTTCATGTACAGAAGGCTCACTCAAAATCCAAATTACTACAATCTCCAGGGTGTAAGTCACAGGCATCTCTCTGATCACCTCTCAGAGCTAGTTGAAAACACATTAAGTGATCTGGAAGCAAGCAAGTGCATCATTATAGAAGATGACATGGACCTTTCTCCTTCAAATCATGGCATGATTGCTTCTTACTATTACATCAGTTATACTACTATTGAACGGTTCAGTTCTTCTTTGACTCCGAAGACAAGGATGAAGGGTCTTCTGGAGATTCTTGCTTCAGCTTCAGAGTATGCACAACTACCTATACGTCCTGGGGAGGAAGAGGTTGTTCGCAGGTTAATTAATCATCAGAGATTTTCATTTGAGAATCCAAGATGCACTGATCCACATGTAAAGGCAAATGCTCTTCTTCAAGCACACTTCTCTAGGCAATCTGTGGGTGGGAACCTTGCATTGGACCAGCGGGAGGTACTGCTTTCTGCTAGTCGCTTGCTCCAGGCAATGGTTGATGTTATTTCAAGTAATGGTTGGTTGAGCCTTGCACTCCTTGCAATGGAAGTGGGTCAAATGGTGACTCAAGGCATGTGGGAACGCGATTCCATGCTTCTCCAGCTCCCACATTTTACAAAAGATTTGGCGAAGAAATGCCAAGAGAATCCTGGAAAGAGCATAGAGACAGTGTTTGATTTGGTGGAGATGGAGGATGATGAGAGGCGTGAGCTCCTGCAGATGTCTGATTCACAGTTGACTGATATTGCAAGGTTTTGCAATCGTTTCCCCAACATAGACCTGTCTTATGTGGTGCAGGATGGTGATAATGTAAGGGCCGGGGAAGACATTACATTGCAAGTCACCCTTGAGCGGGATGTGGAGGGGAGGACAGAGGTGGGACCTGTTGATGCTCCCAGATATCCTAAAGCCAAGGAGGAAGGATGGTGGCTTGTTATTGGTGACACCAAGACCAACCAGTTGCTTGCCATCAAGAGGGTGTCACTCCAAAGGAGGTCGAGAGTCAAGCTTGATTTTGCTGCTCCCTCGGATGCTGGAAAGAAATCATATACTTTGTATTTTATGTGTGATTCATATATGGGCTGTGACCAAGAATATAGTTTCATTGTTGATGTCAAAGAAGCTGGCAGCCTTGATGAAGACAGTGGACGAGAATAAAGAAATAGTTGCAACTCTACGTCTGACTTTCTGCTTTTAGTGCAGAGTAAAACACTATTTTATATTGTTTATGTCTCTTGTTGACTCTTACTGTTTTTGCAACGAGGACTAGTATAAGAAGAACGTCTGCTAAAAATTGGGCTGCCCTGCATATTTCACAGAAGCTACGACTCTGCTATGCATCACTCTAACTTGTATTAATTATATAGGCATGGAAAAGAGACTGGGAATCGGGATCTTCTATCTGTTGGTGCCGTTTGATTGTTCCATGGTTGCTTGATGCAGAGATAGATTCAAAATCTGTACATTTTGCTGAAACTAGTCAATTCTGCATAGAGAAGTCTGTCTATTAGAATTGGATTCAAATTGAATTATTCAAGTTTGAATTAAACTAATTGAGTTTGAGTCAATGAGTTAGCTGAGTTTGAGTTTATCCAAACATTTGAGTTTGAGTTTTTTTAGATTGAATTCAAAGTTAGATGTTTGTCCTAAGCTAGTTTTATGTTATTTTTTTGGATTTGAATCAATCTCCAATTGATATTTATTCAGGCTTGATCTCCAGTGAATCCAGCCTAGTCTGGTTTTCTTCTATGATGCATACACTTCCCCCTTGCAGATATGTTTCTGTAATGTGAGTCTAGTTTGAATTAGCAGCAGATTCAATATGAATGGTTTGAGTTCGAATCCATTTTCAACTTAAATGAGTTGAGCTCCAACAATAAATTTCTTTTTGAACTCGGTTCTTACCTATATCATTCAGTTTCATTTTTGAGCTACACTCAAATCCTCCATTTCTCTGAATGAACGAAACTGGTTTAACTATGTCCGAAATTATTTAATGTTCGCAAAGTAAAGCTGCTTTTATATTATTATACAATGAAAATAAAAACACGGTGCAACATATAACACTAGGAAGAACGAGGAAATAACAGGCGACATTCATACGATGCTTCAATTCTAATCTTCATAGACACGACACTCGTCAGTCTCAGGATTGTCTTGGCAAAAGAATTCAAGCGGATCTTGTTTCTCAAGTTTGCGCCTGAGATCCGCCTTGGCTTGGCTCACTTCTTCCACTTCATCCCACGCAACCTTGCATTCGTCAGAGGTCAGATCTCCCTCACACACTTCCTTAGCTTCAATCACTTTCTGCTCTATCATTTCAGTCAGATGCTTCTCCCTCATATGCGTCCCCTTGAACTTCGCCATTCCTGTGGCTCTCACACTCATATTCCTTCTCTCCGCCTTCTTCGGCTGAACCGAAACTGTTACTATGACTTTCTTTGAACAGAAATGAGACGATCTCGAAGCCAAGAACGATGTTCTTGTTCCTGTTGAAGCCAAAGATGCCATGTTCAACTCAATTGCTTTATTCAATTTCCTCGCTTGGTCGATCGATCGTTTTCTTTCTCGTTTGTTCTGTTCCTTCTTTGTAAACGCCACTTATCAAGGGAGTTTACTGTTTTCTTTTAAATGACGTATATACCCTTCTACTTCCGTTGATTAACTTCGGAATCGGTAGTGGGCTTATGGTAATTTCGGGTCATTGACGGTGACGTTCAATTATTATGAATTTGTCTCTGTGGACAGCGTTTACAAGAGCTAATCCGCACCAACCACCTACTTTGGAAAGCTGGGATAAGCTCCACTCCAAATACGAAAGCTGAGAAGACTGCTTTCCTATTGGTACAACACCTCACTTACCAACAAAGTTCTACATTTTTTTTATTCATAAATTTCAATTTTTATTTTTAAAAAAGTAGAGTAAATTATTATGTGACACTTGAGGTTTGGGTAAACCATAGATTTTCACCCACTGAAATCTTAAATTTTAATTTTTTTGCTTAAATATATTAAAATAGTAGTTAGAATTACATTTGGAAATCCGATTGAGTCGAATTCATCAATCAAGATGCAATTTGGCAATTAAAATTATAATCAATATGTAATCCAATAATATTGCATTAAAAAAATGTGACATTATAGAATTACATCCTGTCAAATTACATCAAAAAATGTATAATCTTCCTGAATTACATCTAATTAGTGTGATTTTGACCATCTCACACCTTTCATAATGTAGTATGATGATTTCACATAGTGTTTTTTAGTTTGACTTTCAGAGTTTTGGTAAGGAAAATGCTAATTATCCATTAAATTGAATTGCTTTGAGATAAAACCAGATAAGTTGTATTAAACTACAGTTCAATTGTTACCTTTCGAACAGTTCTTTGCTTTGTGTCTGGGCCCATGAGTGCAACGAGGAAGCTATAAGTCATGGCCCAGTCAGCGCCGTTAATCGACCGTTGTATTGTGTCATTTCAAATTTGAATCTTGTTTCTTTCTCCCCAGCCCCAGGCCGAGAAGCGGATTAGCAGTAATGGAGGATATCCAAATTCAGAGCACAGATCCAGAGACAGAGTTTCTTGCATCCAAACAAGAAACTGGGAACGAGTGGGAACTCTTCAAGGAAAACGTTAGGCCTTTGAAGAGAGGCCGCAACATTCGTCTGCTTAACAACTCCCTTACCTTACACCACGATATTCAACTCAAGAAGTCTCTGCTTGAAAATCGAAGGTTCTTATTTCTTATTACATATTCTTGTTGTTTTTTTTTACACACTTCTTTAAACCATCCTCTCTTCATTTTTGTTAGGAGACTGATTGAAGCTATCAATGAGTACCAAGGTGACGATCCTCTCCACCCATGGCTCCAGTGAGTGTTCTAAGTTAAACTTTATGTTTCCCAAAATACATGAAAGATAAAGAGAAATTAATTTGTTTTAACTTTCACATTTAAGGTGTATAAAATGGGTTCAAGAGGCTTTTCCTGCTGGTGGAGACAGTTCAGGATTGGTTGTGATATACGAACAGTGTGTTCGCACGTTTTGGCATTCAGAACGTTACAAGGATGATCTCCGCTACCTTAAAGTGTGGCTGGAATATGTGGGTTTTTTTTTTTTCTCTTCGCAATAGTCCCTGCTTTAAATTTTCATCTTTCTTACTATGAATATTTGCTCTTGCAGGCTGAAAACTGTGTTGATGCAGAAGTAATTTTCAGTTTCCTAGAGGCCAATAATATTGGGAAGACGCATTCTGCATATTACATAGCCTATGCTTTGCATATGGAATCCAAGTCTAAGATGAAAGCTGCAAATGACATATTCAGCCTTGGAATATCTAGGTAAACTTCTCTGATTTCACATGAAATGAATAGTAGATTGAAATCTACGCTTAATTATTGTACTAGTAGTTTTCCACGTTTTCAGAAGCGTGGTTTTACGCATAGGATATTATTTGTATGTGGGTGGATATTAAACTTTCAAACAGCAATTCTTGAATTAGCAAAATTAGGACCATATTCTCAAATTTATAGATAATCTGTAATGTTAAATAGCCAAAGTAAGGTGAGTCCCGCCACATACATTGGGGAATGGGGAGTATAAGTACGGACCGGCTCTGGAGTACAAAATTAAAATAAAAGTTGACGCCTAGGTTTTATGGGAATCACATGACAGTACAATAGCCCAATTTGGATCATGAATGAGATCAGTTGTGTTACAGTAGCATCAAGTCCTTTAAGAAATTCTGCATTTTATTTCTTCTCTTCATTTGAGAAATTTGCGTAAATCAGTATTTTACTTATCTTTTCCTCTTAACAGGAATGCTCAACCAACAGAAAATTTGAATGATGCCTACAAAAAGTTTCTTGTACGCTCAATGACAAGGCCAAAAGCTGCTGATGTATGCAACTTCTAGCAAATGAGTGGATTTCAATCAAGTTTTCAGCATACTATTTATCACTTTTTTTTTTACAGGAGGACTTGGAGGAAAATCACTTGCCAGCCAGAAGCTTTGGAACTGTCCTGGCTAGGGAAGATAATCGTAAGTGGTAGTGCTGTCTGTCTCTCTAAAAGTTTTCCATGATATGTTGCTAATCTCCTTGTCTTCCTATTGCTGCAGGAAGGCAGGCTATGCAGAGTACCGATCAGCAGAGGAAAAAGTTGAAGCCAGATGTGTAAGATTATTGCTAGTTTTCCGCTCGTCAGATTTTGTCCATTACAAATTTGTTTTATATTTCCATTTTCCAGTTCAGGGGACATATTTTTAATAATGCGCAAATTGTTATTGGTGTTACCTCAATGAATTAACACTTAGCAGTTAAGTGACTCTGAGCAATCTTTTCTCTCATACACTTCATAGATGTGCTTTTCCTGTGGTTTCCATTATGGATTAACTTTGCCAACTATACTCTGGAATCTATTCCACGATTTCTTCATTTTCATATATGATGTGTGCTAGTAGTGATTTCATGTGGAGACAATTCAATCAGTTACGGCCACATTGCCTTTTTAAGTATATATGTTGTATCTATATCCTTGTCTAATTGGTGTACATTTTGCTTCTATAGGAATCAAAAAGCTTCACTTCATATTTACAAAGACACAATTGTTGATGTCATGTCAAGTCATCAAATAGATAAGTCGAAGATAGATCGTTCTTTTTGGCACAATCTTGGCGTTAAAACTGAAAGAAACAAAGAAAATAAAGAAGCACCCGCCAAGTGGACTTCGTTCAAGGTTCTCCATCTCCTTAGACAATGATTTTCCGCAACATTTCGAAAATCACATCAAATGCTTAAAGTTTTTATTTCTTTCAGATTCCGCAAAGGCCTGTACCTAGAGTTGGAGGGGCAACTGCGAGTACCCAGATTGAAGTGTTCATTGATGAGGAATGTGCAGAGTAAGTAATTACATTACATTATGCATTTAGTTGTCACATGGGAACACGCATTTTCATGTAGATGAACAACCACTTGATGCTCTTAAGAGTTTGGTTCTCTTGTTGATCTTTTGTCCTCAATCTCTTGCTAATTTGTTATCAACATTATACCAGAACACATAAGACACTTCATGAGGGCGGTGGGCATGGCAAGTCTTCAACTTTGCAAGTCAAGCAGGGAGATGGCCAAGATATTAAAAGGTAAAACAGAGAAGCTGTTCAAGCATATTTAATGTCCACTGCTCTAAGCCTTCAGAAGAAACAGAAAAAAGATCAAGATTAACTTTTCTAGCTTAACTTGTGCAGGGAAACAGAGCTATTGAGGAAGAACCCATTGCGCAATTTCCCTCCTAACAGCCTTCCTAGATGATTTATTATGAAGGCCATTCTTCATGAAGACTTAACACTGTGCTACATGGGGTCAGCTTTTTTCTCTAAAGCCTGATCCTCGTTTCAAAATTTTCTGAAACAATAAAAGATGTAGTGCACATATGCATGCTTGTACAATATGTTGGAGTTTGTTGGTTTCTTGCTTATGTAGTGATGAAACTTGTTTCTTCTTCTTCTTCTGGAATTTGAATCTCATTAATTTTTGCTTGCCACAAGTATTACTTGGAAATATTACATTTATTAGTCTATTAGTAGTGTTTTAAAATCCAACCTGGCCGGTTTATAGTGGCAAATCCGACTGAGTTTAAGTCATATTGTTCTAATATTGAACCTAATGAATAATGACGTGACGAGCTACTACTGAAAAAACATATATATATATATATATACATACATATACACGCACACGCACACGAGAGGATGAATCAATTTAACTACTCTGCCACTATGTTATTAGCACTATTGATTAGGGTTGGATTCGAAGCGAACATATTCAGGCTCGTTTTTGAGCTCGTTTTGTTCGACAACGAAATGACATCATCGCCAGACGAATCGAACACGAGGACGAACATCCATATCGAAGATTCGACAAAATGAATACGAATCCGAACTGAGGTAGCGAATAGTTCGGTGAAAACTGAACTATTTGTTCAGTGGACGATACGTATTATTGAGGTTAGAATTTCTTCTTCTGATCTCTTGATTGTTGGGTTGAAATTTGTTGCTGGTCTCGATTGCGATTGATATAGGATTTCTTTTTCTAATCTCTTGTGTTTCGCCTGCGATTGGGTTGAAATCTGTTGCTTTGTTGGTCTCGGCTGCGATTGATATGGGGTTTCTTCTTCTGATCTCTTGTGTTTCGCTTGCGATTGGGTTGAAATCTGTTGCTTTGCTGGTCTCGGCTGTGATTGATATAGGGTTTCTTCTTCTGATCTCTTGTGTTTTGCCTTTCGCCTGCGACTGCCGCTCTGATTCTTCTGAAAATGATCTACAGTGACGAGCCTGACGAACGAACATTAGCTCTCCTCGTTCGCCGAACAAGAATAGCGATTTTTCACTGCACTTGTTCGCCGAACACGAACCGAATACGAATGAAGCCCACCCAGCCAACGAAGCGAACCCGAACATACCCATGTTCGCGTTCGGTTCGCTTCGTATCCAGCCCTACTATTGCTTATTGAATTTAGTTGATTATTTGAAAGTAAAGCACAGGCTTAATCCAAGCTTGTGTAAAATTAGACAGGCCCAGTACCAAGAACGATGGATGGGCCTTGTCTGGTCTTGGGCCTGGCTTGAACATCCCGTCCCAATTGCCTCAGAATCATCCGATCAGATCCTTAGTATAAGTATCTACATGTACATGTACATGTACATGTATCTCTAGAAAAAAGCAGACGGTCAGGGGAAACTTGAAGTCTAGAACCTTCCAAAATCCATTTTACCATCTCTCGTCTCCTTCTGCCAAAACCCAAACCAAACCCTAGCCATGGCGGAGCATTTGGCTTCGATCTTCGGCACAGAGAAGGACCGCGTCAATTGTCCCTTTTATTTCAAGATCGGCGCCTGTCGTCACGGTGACCGTTGCTCTCGCCTTCATAATCGCCCCACCATCTCCCCAACTCTCTTACTATCCAACATGTACCAGCGCCCGGACATGATTACTCCGGGCGTCGACGCCCAGGGCCAGCCTATCGACCCCCGCAAAATCCAAGAACACTTTGAGGATTTCTACGAAGACATCTTTGAAGAACTCGGTAAGTTCGGCGAGATCGAGAGTCTTAATGTCTGCGATAACCTCGCCGACCACATGATCGGAAATGTTTATGTCCAGTTTAAAGAGGAAGACCAAGCCGCCGCTGCCTTACAAGCTCTGCAAGGAAGATTTTATTCCGGTCGTCCGATAATAGCCGATTTCTCTCCCGTGACGGATTTCCGTGAAGCCACGTGTCGGCAATTCGAGGAGAATAACTGTAACCGAGGCGGGTATTGCAATTTTATGCACGTGAAACTGATTGGGCGGGATTTAAGGAGGAAGCTATTTGGGAGGTACCGTGGATATCGTGTTAGTAGAAGCAGGAGCCGGAGTCTGAGTCCCAGACACAGAAGAGATAAAGATAATTATGATAGACGTGATAGAGATAGAGATTATAGGGACAGGGACCGGGACCGGGACCGGGACCGGGGAAGGCACAAATATGATAGAGACAGCAGAGACAGAGATGATAGAAAGAGAAGACACTCTACGCCTAGAAAGAGCAGGAGTCCTATTAGAGAGGGAAGTGAAGAGCGTAGAGCAAGAATTGAACAATGGAACCGAGAAAGGGAGGAGAATCTGTGACCCAGCTAGTGGTAAATCATATTAGTTGGCTCTGACACTTGCTTTATTATCAATTTTTTTTAATCCCGGATTCAAAGTGTCGTGTCATGGTCTTCTTACTAGTCTGTGATGGTAATTTTACTCCAGTAGTTTCGAGTTGCTTCTTTAGTGCTATTCTTATCAACACCGGTAGTTATGAGCTTATGTTTTATGTTCATTGTTTGCCTCCTTGTTGTATGAGAAAACCTGTAACTCCTATTTAGCAAGATCATCTTTCGTTTTATAAGTTCTCTTTGGAGATACTTTTGTTGTTGACACCTTGTAAATCTTCATCAAATTTCTTTTCCCGTCTGGGTTCATTGAGGTTAGTAATTGGCTTGGGTTAGGAAGCTTCATGCTTATTTGATGAATGAGAGATGCTTCTAGCTGGGTGATTATGTACTCACTATGTGATGTTAATTAGATTCTGTTCCCATTTAGTTAATAAATAACGTTTGGTCTCCTCTGGATTGTAAACGCTTACATATGGAGGCCTCTTGAGAATTTTAGATTATTATTTTTTTCAACATGTAAGTTGGGATTCGATAATGCTTTATGTACGAACAGTTGGATAGATTATCCAATCACATGGTAAATTGGAAATAAAGTAAAGGATTAGATTCTCCAATTACTCATGGGATATTTTATTAGTATAACTGTTCTGTTCTCAAACTTTAGATTATGTAGTGAGGCTATCTCCAGAAGATACTGGTAGAATTAATTACTCTTAATAGACTAAGTCTGAACTTTGGTACCGGTTTTCCAAACAGAAATTTTGAGGAACTTTAGTCTTATTCAGAGGATAGTAGTTAAATCAAGTACAGCCAGCGTTTAAATTAGTTTAGCTTTTCTAATGTAAGCAACTGTTTTGTACAATCATGATAAATGCCTTGGAGGTTTGTCTTCAACTTTAAAGCCTCTTGTTGTGACCTGAAGTATGCAAAAAGACATAGGTCTATATTTTCTTATGGTTTTTGGATAACCTTGAGTCTACAGTCTGTTAATATGTCAAAGTTGAGCCCAAGCTGATACTGAAGTCCTTTTGTTTCTGTATGAGCTTGTCTAAGCGATCCTGAGCCAAGTCCAGTAAGAGCCATACTTGTTTTGTCATAACATTGAATGTGGCTCTTCTTTTCTATTATTTAATGTTATAGGGCATAGCACCGGAGTGAACCTTTTAATGTGAAATTGTTCCCCAACAATGGTCTGTTAGAATAGGTTTTTAATGCATAAATATGTGGCTTTAGAGTCAGTTGTGCATGTAAGATGGAAAAAAATGGATTTTCTGTATGCTACCATTCTTTTGGAATGTGTCATAATTTATTATTTGAAAAACTTTTCTCACGAGTCAAAACTAATTTAAGAAGCCTTCACTTTGGGCTCAACTGAAGACTAATAAGAGTAGGGTCCTATATCGATGCTGATTTCTTCCTTAGAATCATATACATTATTTTTGCCAAATATTTCTTTCTTGTTTCTTTCAAGCAAAGCTTATTGTACAATCTGTTCCTGAATTGTAGAATCTTAATACAGAATTTGTCAGAATACACAAGAAGTCGTTCACTTAGTGTCTTAATTTTGTGCCTTTGATTCTTTCATTGATTTTTAATATGATTGAGAAGTTTTACTCTTTCGTAGCCTTCACCATAGGATTGGATTTGATTTGAGGTTTGAATCTAAAGTAAATTTGTTTTTGAGTTTGAGTTTCAGCTTGAAGATTTTGTGTTGATTTCAAATTGAATATTTTATATTTGATCCAATTTTGAGTGGGGTTTAGTAAGAACTATAGAACTTGGGTAAATGTAGGCATCATTGTTGTTGTTGTTTTTTTTTTTTTTTTTTTCCTTTCTAATTCCAGCCCATGAGTCCTTGCTTCAGGATGTGCAAAGTTAAGTAGTTCTAATATGATTGAGAAATTTTACTCTTTCCTAAACTTGAATATAAGGATAGATTCAATTTGGGTTGATCAAACTCAAATTGAATTTAAAGTAAAATTGATTTTTAATTAAGTTTGAGTTTTAATTCTGATTTGAAGTCAGATTTTAATTTGACTCTTTTAAATTTAAATTGATTTCAAATTAAATTTTATTTGGGTTCGGTCTCAATGGAATCTAGTCCTAAAGCTTCTGGGATCGATAGTATAATGCACTAGATTGTAACTATCCGAAATTGAGTCTTGCGTCTTGCATCAGTAAAGTATAAACTGCAATTTAGCAAATGACTTATATCTTGTATTTTCTTATTTTTTAATTTTTAATTCAATAACTATTTTTTTTATTTTTTAATTTTTATAGTCTACAATTATTATAAACCAAATAAGTACATTTAATAAAGTTCGGGTGTAAGATGGTTGGGAGTTGAATCAGTTTGAGTTTGATTTAAATGAGTCAAAAATAAGTTGAGAGAAAATCTTAATTCGAATTCAAGATAAACAGGTTCGTAGAAAATTATAGGCAAATTCACCCTTTTTCGGGTTGGTATTTTATGTTTTTTGATTAATTTTCCAACAATTTTTTAAATCCCGAACAATCTTCTTTTTGGATGTTTTTTAGCAAATTCATTATTAATTTAAAATGAATTTTTGGAATTAAAATTAAGTTTAAACTAATTTTTGAATGACTCAATTTAACTCAAATTATTTGATCTTATCAAAAATTCTGGTCGAACAATAGGGGTATTATAATCTTTCGACATGTGCGGAGATTAAGGGGGGTAGAATGTTCTTCCCCAAAGCTTTACGATGAGAAATAGAAATTCATTTACATTTGGGTAAAAAAGTAATTTCAGTGGAAAATAAAATTAGTTGAATTTAAGGTGAGAAAGTCATTCCGCCTTACAATCCAAGCCAAAGCACTTTAAACAGAGCCAGATTATTCCACGTGTAAAGCCAAGATCGTTTCTCATCTTCCACTAACTGTGTGTCCATTGGTCGAGTGACGGCGACAGAGTCTAACAGATCACACGTTACGCGAATACCTTTTTTCTGTGAAGAAACGTTTTTAATTGGTCCACGTAATCAATCGCCAGGACGTATGTGGCTTCTGGTCAGATCTGCACATATAGGAATGATTAAAGTATTATTTCCGAGAATCAGGCTTTTCCTTGCTCACGAAGGAACCAAAAACGCGTCAAAGGCTGCTGTGTTCTCGCGATATATCTGGTTGCCATTGAGCATCCATGAAACATAGTCCTCTTTCTTCCTTTATTTTTTTCATTTTTTTGTTTAATTTTTTATAGTAAATAGTTATGGAAGATAACGTGTTTATCGAATACGATATCGATTGGAACGATCTGTTAACGGAACTGTCGGATCCATTATCATCGGAGACTTTCTCGAATCCTTCGTCAGACGTTTCGGGGTCTTCATGGGCGGCGGAGATTGAGTGCTTGTTAATGAAGGACAATGATGACGACCACGAATTAGAGCCGCTGAATCAGCAATCGCTGGACGATTTCTTTTCAGATATACTTGTTGATTCACCTGCTGCTGCTTCTGCGGAGGTCGATGACGTGGCAGCGGCTACTCATAAAGACTCTAATGTTTCCGCTGAATCTGTTCCTGTTACTCCAGAGGAGGAAGAGAAGCACGTCCACGAAATAGAAGCCAATGACAATAACAATAGCAGCGAAAATAATAATACCAGTAACAATGATAAGGATGGCGACGCTGGCTGCGCTGACGATCCCATCTCCAAGAAACGGAGAAGGTATCTCTAGTTCCTTAAAAAAATTATTTTTGAACCCTAATATTTGTTTATGTATAATTGAGATACTTGAGATTGATAAATTGAACCGTCTTGAGAAGATTTGTTGTAAGTTTGAAGTCTGAGTATTTTTTTTCTTCCTTCTGACTCTGATGCTTTTATGATGTTTATTGGCAATTATATATATATTTTTAATAATGTATACTTTGGAAAATTTAGTGTTAAATTATATCTGTGGAATGAGAATTTAAAACGGGTGTTTGGTAATTGATATGATTATCCAGACAGTTAAGAAATAGGGATGCAGCAGTTAGATCGAGGGAGAGGAAGAAGATGCATGTAAAGGATCTTGAAATGAAGAGTCGGTACTTAGAGGGTGAATGCAGGAGACTGGGGCGGTTGCTTCAGTGTGTTGTTGCAGAAAATCAAGTTCTTCGTCTTACTTTACAAAAGGGCAATGCATTTGGTGCATCCTCGGCCAAGCAGGAGTCTGCCGTGCTCTTGTTGGGTATGGATCATGAATCATCTTCCTTACGTTTTTTCCTTACTTCTGATACTTGCGGCTATAGTATTTATCAAGGTGCCAAGTCAGAATTTCAGATAAACCTGTACATGATACTTTTTTATTGCCTATTGCATTGGGTTGGTTCTGATCTTTCCAGCCTTGTGTAAGGCTCGTGGGCCTGCTCAAGCTCACTAGCGGGAAGGTAGCCGACTAATGAATAATGTCACAAGTGGGATGAGCAATGTTGCTGGAGGGAGATTCGAGCTGAATTTGAGCCAAGCTGAAGCTTTAGTTTGGATTCTGCTTGAATCGAACCATAGGTCGATCCAAGCTGATTTGGTTCGGCTCTGGCCTTGGTGTTAATACCATATAACTTGATTATATGGCCATTTTACACATAATATTGTTATGTTTTGCACATTTAATCTCAAATGCTGAAATAAAATTAAAAAATAATAATAGGAATGAAAATAAATAAATTTAAAAATATTTACATGTTCATGGTTTTAAATATGTTTTTTCAATAGTCAATGCCATCATATCATATCATTCTTGTTCAATCTTTAGTATTGAGTTTGTACAGCTTTTTGCCAAATTATTGTTCTGGTTTGGTTTCATTAAGTTAACAAGTTCATCTTCTGTGGCTTTCATTTGGGATGTTTCCTTCTTTTAGTTTGGTGATCTTTTCGGTATATTTAAGTATTGTTGATCTTCCTTGATTTGCAGAATCCCTGCTGTTGGGTTCCCTGCTTTGGTTCCTGGGCATCATGTGCCTGTTCATCGTGCCCACTCTAATCCAAACAAATCTGGAGTTGGTTCCACTGGAAAACGTGGAAGAGAAAGCTCCAGGAAATCTGGCTCCAAGAGGAGCAGGAAGTAAGGTTTTGATATTCTCTATATTAAAATCTCGGAGATGCAAAGCTTCAAGGACAAAGATGAAAATGAGAAATGATCTTCTTATAGTTTTGGCGTGACGCTTCCTTCAGTAGTGAGTGACCATATTGAGTCCCTTTTTATGAGGAGATGCTGACGGTTGAATAGCTAGAAACAGAATACTAGGGAACAGTATAATGCTAGAGAAGTAGTCACTGTTGCTATCTATAAGAACTATGTTATGTTATATAAGAACTACGATATGTTATGGCAGTGTGTTCTATAATATTGATAGTTTCTTTTATGGATTAATAAGATATGGTTTTATAATTTTGTTCCTGTTGGAGATTTCTTAGAAGAAGAAAAACTTGAGATGTAGGACATCACCTTGAACAATTCACTTGGCCTGAATTTGACCTACAAATCCTTGGCTGCTTGGTAGTTGAGCACAATCCTGTGACTTGGTAGAACTCCAATGGCTGCATCTTGGTGGACTTGTGATTGGATTCTGTTTGTTTTTACCTGTACTTTCTACGCTAGTTGATTTTTTTTTTTTTTTTTGTCTCTAGTAAACTTCGGTAATTTTTATAACTGATATCGAGCTGATGTGTGAAATTGAGTTAGGTTAGGATTTAACCGGGGTCAAGTATGAACAAGACTCAATATTTATTTGAATTTTAAGTAGTTAAATTATAGTGTTTGGGATTGATGAGTTATCATTTAAATTTAATTTAAAAATAATTTTATTTTAAAATTATAAGTCTGTTTGAATTAAGTATTTGTATTGATTTAAATTTGATTTGTAGATAAAAATTAGTTCTTTGTCTCGAACTTTGCTTTATGTGTGTTTGAATTTGAGCTTAAGCAGTTTCAGATTGAATCTAACGGTAACTGAAAAAAAAAAAAAACAAAATCAAATTAAATATGAAATTGAGAAAACGCTCAAAAGAGAAGTGGAGAGGGTTAGCTAAGGGATACCTTGCTGCACGCATGCAAGAATACAACCACTGTTCTTCGCACTCGGGTTTTGTTTGGATTTGGTGCTGGCAAGTCACTGGGCTTCTCGATTTACAAAATTACCCTTCCTAACATCTTCCTGTCAGCTTTCCTGTCTCATGAAAGATGTATATCATTTTACCAATTTGTCATTACTCAAATTCTTACTAGTTTTTTGGTTGGAAATTGCGAAGATAATTATTAATGTTAATATAAGGTCATTGCAAACGAAATCTTTGTAACCTATTCATTACATTTAAGACTGAATTTAATTTAATGTCAATTCAGAATTGATTTAAGATTGAAAAGATAAAACTCGAATTTAATTAAAAAATCATTTAATTTAATATTTGATCTGAGTTAATTTGAATTTGAATAGATAGATTAATTTGAATTCTACAAATTCAGGAAAGAGAGAGCAATCTCAACGAGTTCATAAAGCAGGGGCAATTTTGTCAAATCGGATAACTAAACTGTGGGTTTATCGGAAATAAAACATAGATAAAGGGCAAGGTGGCAAGTAGCTCATGCAAACATATAACAGTTGGCCTGGTTTGTATCCCCCGGTCGTTTCCCCCTATAAAAACGGCCTTTTAAATCTTTATAACAAGACAAAATCAAACCAAATCCAAACCTCCAACTTCAACACTGCTAAAGCAACTATACAACAAGAAGAAGGCAACAATGAACTCAGATTATGGCATTACCAGAGAACTCTCTGACCTTCAAAAACTCCGATCTCTCTACCAGCCGGAGCTTCCTCCATGTCTCCAGGTTCATTCGTCTCGCTATCGAACCATTTAAAGCGTTTTTTCTCTGTTTTTGAAGCGTATGTTATATGAATGATTTTGATGTTGTAGCGTTAATCGCCGGCTTTTGGAATGTAAGTTTTGGATTTGGTGAAATTTGGTGATGTAATGTGTTTCTGTTCGTCATTTTGGTTGTTGTGGTTTGGTTGTCGAATAGATCTACTGAGATGGCGATTTTTTTGGCTGATTTATACCGTTAGATCTTGTGTTTATTGGCAATGAAAGATTGCCTTCATCTTATTGATACTGTAAATTATATTGCACTCTGTAATGCACTGCTTTCCAGTTTTGTGCCTGTTTAAAATACCTTATTTAATTCAGATTATGACATGTTTAGATTAACTTATGTGAATTATTTAACTGTGGATTATAATCACATTTTAGATCATATGTTATAATCCAAAAGCTAATAGAATTAACTTATGTATTGGAAATAAATGATTTTTTTATATTTCTAATCCAAGAGTTAAAATAGTAGACATATTGGACATTTTAATACAAATAATATGTTTTTCTAGATTATTTGTCAATCAGTCATAATTGAATTATGGTTTTTCATGATTAAATAATCATACATTGTACCAAAAATGCAAAATTTGACTATCACATATTTAATTATTCCCATAATTATGATCTAAAATGTCTTTTTAGGAGAAAGAATATTGTTATCTGTTCCATTCATGACTATTTTTCAGAAAATTCTGCTGATTTTGTTGTTCCTACTTTTTGAAATTCCCTATTATGCAGGGAACTACTGTCAGGGTGGAATTTGGAGATTCCACAACGTCTGCTGACCCAGCTGATTCCCACACCATAAGCCGAACCTTTCCACATACTTATGGTCAGCCTTTGATTCACTTTCTTAGGGCAACTGCAAACGTACCTGATGCTCATATCATAGCTGAGCATCCAATTATTAGGTGTGCTGTGTTCAATTGATTATTACTTTGACATACCTCTTAATAAGATATTATTGTAATCTTGATCTCCCAGGAAGCATTGGGAATGGTTTGATAATGATTATTTTTTTGTGATTTGTACTTTTGATGGCACCTACCATGATTTGAAGTAATTTAATTTGAGAAACATTTGCATTCTCAAAAGAGAAGGATTTTTTTTTTTCCCGTTCTGCTTTGACTGATGTATTTTCTGATAATAGGGTGGGCATCGTCTTCTGTGGAAGACAGTCTCCTGGTGGACACAATGTCATTTGGGGCCTTTACAATGCAATTACACTACACAACCCAAAAAGTACTTTGCTTGGGTTTTTGGGTGAGTTTTTTTTATTGTTGCACGAGCAAGCATGCAGTTGTTTTAATTTTTAATTTTTAGTGCAAGTGTGATCATTACTCAATAATCCTATATATTGGTGTCTGATTTGGATATATTCATACTTTCTGTTTTTTAAGTATAGTCATGATCATTACCAGTCGGGTAAGTTTCTTTCTTAAGACGATTTTTTCCATTTGTCAACAGGTGGTTCTGAAGGTTTGTTTGCAAAGAAGACTCTTGAGATCACAGATGACATCCTTTCAACCTACAAAAATCTAGGTAGGTAGTTGCATGGAGAAATGTGTGTTTGGGATATTTTATTTTTATGTGATGTAAAGTCTAACAAGCTTTGAAATATGACTTTGCTTGACTAGGTGGTTATGATTTGCTGGGAAGAACAAAAGATCAAATCAGGACAAAGGAGCAAGTTAATGCTGCATTAACTGCATGCAAAGATCTAAAACTGGATGGCCTTGTCATTATTGGAGGTAAATATGATGCTTCAGGATTTATGCATTTGCTTACCAATATATTCATAAAATATTAATCATCCAATTTTGGTGCTTTTGAAGGGGTAACATCAAACACAGATGCTGCTTATCTTGCTGAAACATTTGCTGAAGCAAAATGCCCAACAAAGGTATTTCTCGTGGTCTGTGCTTTATATTTAAAGAATAAATCCAGAAAAACAAAAATAGGTTTTGCTATGTTAGTACTAGGTATCATTTTTTTTTTTTTGGATAAGTAGTACTAGGTATCTTTTCTAATGCTCTTATTTTGATTATGGACCAGGAAATTTTTGTAACTTTCTTTAGGTGTGGTTTCTATGTCACCTGTGTTTATTGAATGTGTACAACTGAAACTTTGTAGGTGGTTGGCGTTCCTGTTACTCTGAATGGAGATCTCAAGAATCAATTTGTAGAAACCAATGTTGGTTTTGATACAATATGCAAGGTACTGGTTAGAAATTATATGAGGTTTTAGTTATGAAAGTAAAATGGTCTTGGCTGGTTCGTTCTTAATTTTCTGGGAAACATTAAAAAATACATGGATGCCAATTTCTTCATAGTTTTGGATGTCAGAAGTAACTGATCTAGGATATTTTGGGAAAGGGCAACTTGGGCATGAACACTCTAAACTAAATATTGGTATTGATATTCTGTTGATATTTTAATAAATTATACATGTAATTTTAAGTGTTGCAGTAACATATCTTCTCTGCAGTGATTTTTTAATATTATGGAAGTTATAGAAGCAATCACTAGTGCTTGGAGATACATGAAAACGAATGGTTCTTCTTTACATACAGGTCAATTCACAGCTGATCAGCAATATGTGCACTGACGCTCTCTCTGCTGAGAAGGTAATTGCAATTAACATGATTTTGCGTCTCTTAGGTTTGCAGAAGGGCTTTTCTATGAGAAGCAGGTACTTAATGTATCATTGTTGAACCTGTTAACTTAATTTTTTTTCCTTTTGTAAGGTGAAAATTTTACATTACAGATGATAAATGTTTTCTGAGATTTACTCTGATATTAATTTCACTAGTTGCATTGGACTTTGTTAATCATCTTTCAGAAGCTTCTAACATTTTTCTCTTTCCAGTACTATTATTTTATTCGTCTCATGGGTCGAAAGGCATCACATGTTGCTTTGGAATGCACCCTCCAGTGTCATCCGAATATGGTTTGTATTCTTTTCTTGTTACAGCATTTATGTTCAATGTAGCTATTGTATGCCTTTTTCCTCCTTTAACTTCTTTTATTAAGCATTTTTTATATCATTTTTGCAGGTAATTCTAGGTGAAGAGGTGGCAGCTTCAAAGCTTACACTTTTTGACCTGACAAAACAAATTTGTGATTCTGTTCAAGCTAGAGCTGAACAAGGTTTGAAATATGTTCTATGCTTTTTTCTTTTTTTTCTTTTTACCCCATTTATAATTATAGTTATCTGATATATATGAAGCAGACAAGAATCATGGGGTCATCCTGCTGCCAGAAGGTCTTATAGAAAGCATTCCTGAAGTGTATGGTTTATTGAAGGTATAACTCATGCATCAAAGAAGTGATACCTTTTTGTGGTGCCTCTGCTATTTGTTCTCTCTCTCTCTCTCTCTTTTTCCGTTGGTGGAGAGGAAAGGATTATAGATTGTCGTTTCCTTTCATCGTAAGGATAATGCTTCTTCTTACATGAGTTGTAAATGTGATTCATGGTTTGACATTGCTTTTTCATACCTCAGGAAATTCATAGTCTTCTCAGGCAAGGTGTTGCTGCTGATAACATTTCTTCCCGACTTTCACCCTGGGCAGCTGCACTATTTGAATTTTTGCCTATCTTTATTAAGAAACAGGTTCTATCCCTTCAAATTTCTCACGTAAAGAAGACCTCTATTGCTTACCATAAGTTTTAATGTTTAATGATTTGTATCTAATAGTGGTATGTTTAATCTCTCAGCTTCTTCTTCATCCTGAATCAGATGATTCTGCACAATTATCCCAGGTAACAAGCTTGAGATCTCTGTGAAGAAAATATTAACTTTGGATTCCAGATATCTCACTTGCTCACAATTTTTCAGATTGAGACGGAGAAACTTCTAGCACATCTTGTGGAAACCGAAATAAACAAGCGACTGGTATGATCCCCTGCAGCTTTCTTTCATGACATTTTATTTTGATGAAATTTCTAGTCACTTATGACTTTGCTGTTTTGGCAGAAAGAGGGAGCATACAAGGGTAAAAAATTCAATGCTATCTGCCACTTCTTTGGTTATCAGGCTCGGGGATCCTTGCCATCAAAGTTTGACTGTGACTATGCCTATGTAGGTTACCACTACATTTTGCTGTGGTTTCTCATTCAAATTTTTCTGTTCTATCTCTCTGTCTCTCTCCAGAGTTGTAGCTATCAGAATCATTTGTTAATAAATTCTGATCCAACATGAACGCAGGTTCTTGGACACATTGCCTATCATATTCTTGCAGCTGGTCTGAATGGTTACATGGCAACCGTGACAAATCTGAAGAATCCTCTGAATAAGTGGCGTTGTGGTGCTGCCCCAATTACAGTTGGGTTTTCATTCTGTTTCCTCAGAAAAATATTAATTTTTTTCCTTTTTTACTGTTTTCCTTCTCTACCTACAAGAAGAGTGTTAACTTCTTTACTATGTTTGATAAACCTTAGTCCATGATGACCGTGAAACGTTGGTCTCAAAATTCGGGTGCATCTTCCCTTGGACGACCTGCTATTCATCCAGCAACTGTTGATCTGAAAGGCAAAGCATTTGAGTAAGTTCTTTCTTCATAATGTGTGACGATAGTGCTCGCTGTAATTCTTACCTACTGCATTATTTTTTCTTGCAGGTTGCTGAGACAAAATGCAACAAGATTCTTGCTGGATGATCTCTACAGAAATCCTGGACCCCTACAATTTGAAGCTGCCGGTGCTGATGCCAAAGCTGTAACTCTATGTGTTGAAGACCAGGATTACATGGGTCGAATTAAGGAATTGCAATTATATCTTGACAAGGTGCTTAACATTACTTGGTTTGGTAGATCTTTATATGCTTGTAAATGGTATAATTATTTTAGGTATCTTTGAAGGAAACAAAAATAAGAGAAACACATGTCAAATTAGACTTGGATTAATTAATAGGTGGATTCGAGCCATACTAGCTTAGTTTGAATGAATAGAATTCTAGATGGAATTTTAATTCTCAATTTGTATGTCTTTCTAATAATATTTTTTATTTTATTGATAATATTACTTACCATTTTAATGACATTTCAGTCTACCAACAACATTGTTTTTTTTTATTATTAACTTTTCAACGATACTCTACACTAACTCGATGTAATGAATTTGAGCTGAGTTTGAATCAACCCTGACCTTGGCTCAAATATACTTCTCTTGATTTATCTCATTATCTGACAAACTAATCTTGGCATATAAATAAACTAGTGTTGGCAGAAAATGAGGGCTGGATAACTTAATTTGTTTCAGTAGCATGTAGAGTATTTCGGGTGAATGTTATCTATCATTTGGCACGTGTACACAATTTCTCTCTGACGAAATGCCTTTTTTCTCTTTGCTTGCCCAGGTTAGAACCATTGTAAAGCCAGGCTGCTCCCAAGAGGTACTGAAAGCAGCTTTAAGTGTAATGGCTTCAGTGACACAGGTTCTCACAGTAATGTCATCCTCATCCGGAGTCCAGACATCTCTCTGAGATAACCTAATCGATCATTTCTTACTGTCATCAATGATATTAGTAGTCCAGAATTTTTTGGCACCTGGTCTTCATTTTTCATAATTTACTTAATGAATTGCAGGTACAAAAGTTTTAGCAATAAACTAAGTTCTTCTCTTTTACTTATTTTTTTGTGGTAGATAATAACTAGAGATGTTTTGTGAATTTCTTGTAAGGTGAAATTTTGAACTCGAGTGCATATGCAACACATCCAATAGAATCAAATGTTTTCCAATATTTTGATATCTAGAATAGCTACTTACCACGTCTGTTGTAGTGATTGAGGAAAGAAGACATAGCCTTTTTAGATTCTTTTTATCTAACTGCCATTTGATTTTAGTAACTTCTGGGGTTTATTTGAATTTTAAATCTTTTCAAATGTGAAATTTAGGTTGGAAATGACCTTACTCTGTGTGTGTATGCTTGAATATTAAAGAAAAAGTATATATTTCTCCATTTTTTTGATTCTTGTCTCGATTACACACCTTCTTTATGAAAATACACAAGAATTTTGAATCTAGTTTAATCGTTGACTACATAAAATTATGATATTTAATAAAATTAATAATAATGAGTAATATTATTGGTATTTACTTATATATCTAAACAATGTGTTATCGTGTAATTGATGTTAATTTATCACATCATACACAAGTCTGTATTTAAAATTATGTACACGAAATTTTATCGAAAATTGTATAGGTTAAACGAGTACTAATTAATGATTTTCTAAACCTATGGTAAAATTACTGATTTGTTTTTTTTTTTTTTTACAATATAACAATTATATTTCACATATAAATGATTAAATTTTAATGAGTATAAATAAATTGATATATTATCATATTCATATGATTAAATAATTTTAATTTAAACATAAAATAAAAAAATTATATCATTTAATTATAAAATGATATATTAATTTGTTTATATCTGTAAGCGTTAAACATTTATATATGTCCCGATTCTCATAATATAATTGGTGTGAAAACTTGAAGTTTATGGTATGCAATGTTCTCAAACTTGAACTAAATGTTGAGTTGGTGAAGGGATTGATTTGGTTCGACTAATGGTTTCATTGATTCGACAATATTAATGTGAGGTTTAATTGAGACAAATCATTTGTCAAATTATTTGAAAGCAAATGTCTGTTTTAGGGCAAGCTGGGCCTATCTGGTCTAGCTTTTAAATAGTGATAACATGAGAATGGACCGCATGGTTAATGGTAGGGTTAGATTGAGGCCGAATCAAATATGAACATATATGTTTTTATTTAGTTAGTTTGTTATAGGTTCGATTCATATTTGAGTTCGTATTCATCAAATTTTTTATAATGAAGTTTAGATTCAAACTAAATATATATTTTAATAACATATAACTGCGAATCAAATTCGAACCGATTCATATAGTTCGTACTTATATTTTTTTAAAAATTATAATTAATAAAATATAGTTAAAAAATTTTCAATTCAAGTTCAAATTCATATTTGATTCGTACAATTTTGTTTTCGGATTCGTATTTAAAAATTTTCAAAATCATTGTTCAGGGTTGTGCTTGTGTCTTGGTTTGAGTAGTTAATTTTAAGTTTATTTAAGTCAAACTTAAAAACAAATTTAAATATATTCAGATTAAATTTAATTTTAATTCCTTTAAATCTGGATATTTGAAATTTAAAATTTATTGCCGTTGGGCCGTGCGGATTGTCCCTCCTCTCTTAAACCGTTACAAACGGAAACTTCTTTATAAGCAAGCAAACAAGCGCCAAGCCACCCAAGTGTTCGTTTGGGAGGGAAAATAAAAAAGCAAGAAAGGAAGAGGAGATGGACGCGTCCGGGAAGCTAGAGAAAGTAGGAGAAGGAACATACGGTAAAGTTTACAGAGCAAGAAAGAATGCAACAGGCAAGATTGTAGCCCTCAAGAAAACTCGTCTTCACGAGGACGATGAAGGCGTGCCCCCAACCACTCTGCGTGAAGTCTTCATTTTGCGCATGCGCTCTTGTGATCCCCATATTGTTAGGTTCTTTTCTTTTTAAAGATTTCACGTTCTTTCTGTTCTTGGGTCTCTGTTGAATCTTCTTGTCTTCTTTTTTTCGTCATGAGTGGCTATTGAACAATAATGTTGCTGATGCGAATTTTGTTTCGAGTTTCTATTTCGTCGCTTTAGTTTCAATAATTACTGTTTCAATTCTAGATCTGGCGCTTTTGGATTGTCTTATTCTTTAAAATAATGGGTGATTCTTG
Source organism: Anacardium occidentale (assembly GCA_026122585.1). Classification (NCBI taxonomy): domain Eukaryota; kingdom Viridiplantae; phylum Streptophyta; class Magnoliopsida; order Sapindales; family Anacardiaceae; genus Anacardium; species Anacardium occidentale. The sequence goes on from JAJEJH010000008.1 coordinate 682,834, forward strand.
AAAAAACTTCCTAGTTTCTTGTGTTGCTTAATACGGAGAATCTTGTTAATTTAGGGTTTCACACTAGGACTCTTGTTAATTTAGGATTTCATAGTAGGCATACGTTTTTTTTTTTTTTATTTCCTATATTATTTTTACAAGTTAAAAATCTCATTCTCCACTAACTGATAAATATGCAAGTAGTTTAACTGTGGTTTTTAATCTGGCTCGAAGGTATAATTGAGTCTATCACTAGATAGTCTTGTGGCGGTCAAATATGTTGTTCGTTTTGGTGCTGAAGTCGAATTTGATTTGCCATTTTCTGGACTTTCTCTGATGTCCTGAAAACACTTAGCTCAAATATTATTTTTATGCTACATGAGATAGAATATTATCCTCTGTGTATCTCTAATGAAACAAAATTTGTTTCTAATGCTAATTTGGTATTTGTCTGTTTCAGAGATTGACTTTTTTTTGGTTCTTTCTGAATTATTAGATTGATGGATGTCAAACAAGGGCAGAACCAAAAGGGAAAGACGATGCTCTATCTTGATTTTGAGCACATGGACACTGATGTCAAACAGAAATTATTCCTGTTGAAACTGTGAAGGTATCGGTCATATATTTGCCAATTCGTGTTATTTCTAGACAAATTTTTGTTCTTCTTGATTAATATACTTGTCAAAAGGCATGGACAAATTGTCAAACGTCTTACTGACCTTCTCTGAAAAAAAGCTTTTCAGCGGAATAGTGCAGCATTATCATTTGAAAAAGGCCAAATGACTAATTTCCACCTAAGGTTTCTCTAAAAGACAACGTCCTGCCCAAAAAGTTTTAAAAACTTAAATATCTACCTTTTTCCTAAGTTTGTTAACATTTTCTAATAAAAGACAAAAAAACTTTTCATAAATAATATTAATATTAATTAAAAATTAAATTAAATTAATAATAATAAATTTTAAAATTAATGTTAATTATTATTAATTTATTATTATCTTAATATTATTTTGTATTTTAATTATTTTTATAAAATTATTTTATTATTTTTAATTTTTATTCAAAAATACAAAAATACCCTTCTAACCAATTAAATTTGACGGTTGACTGTTAGATTTAACGATTGACTTTGATGAACTGGTGGATATTTAGTTTTTTAAACATTTTTGGGTGGCAATTATCATTTAAGGAAACGTTGGGTGGAAATAAGTCGTTTGGCCTTTGAAAAATTAAAGGAAGCAATGGTTTCTACAACAGTATTATCATTGCCTAATCCAAGTAAGCCTTTTATAACTGAGACTGATTTATCTAGTATTGGTATACATGTTGTCTTGATGTAGGAAAATCATCCCATAGCATACATTAGTAAAGGCATTGACTCCCAAGAATCATTTCATTTTCATATATGAGAATGAGATGTTGGCTTTTTAAATAGCCATAAAAAAAGGGGAGCCCTACTTGTGCAACAACATTTCATTATCAAAACTAACTATCAGAGCTTGATGTTTTTATTGGACAAAAAAATTACAACTCCCTCTAAACAATCGAGGGTAGCTAAACTCATTTAAGACGACTATGAGATAGAATATAGGAAAGGAAAGGAAAGGAAAGGATAACCATGTTGCAGATGCATTACCACGTTTACCAACTTTGGCGTTAAACAACCTAGTTAGTATTATCTTATGCTTAGACTTGTTGAATAGAATTACAAAGTCTTGAACTATTAACTTACAAGTTAAGGCTTTGTTTTCTCGTTTTAACGGAGATGACTTAGAAAATTGGTTACTAAAGGTGAATTATTTTTTTAAGGTTGATGGAACTATGAGAGAAAACAAAGATTGTTGCCTAGCATCTTAAAGGGAAAACCATTAGTGGAATTTGTGTCTGATTTGTGTCATAAGGGATAGAGTCGTTCCTTAAGAAGAGTATGTTTGTTGTTTAAGGGTAAGGTTCGACACAAACAGTTATGATGATCTTGTATCTATAGGTTAAGTATTTAGCACTTAGAGATAAGGAACAAGGAGAGGACCAATGATCTTGTTGATATTTAGACAATTAAGCAAAAAACAAAGTCACGAGTTATGTGGAGTCGACTTATAAAACTAGATTTTTCTCGTTTTAACAAAGATGCGACTTATAAAACTAGAGTTTTTCCGTTTTAACAAAGATGATCTAGAAAATTGGTTCTAAAGGTGGATTATGTTTTTGAGGTTTTTGGAACTATGAGAGAAAAGAAAGTAAAGATTGTTGCCTTACATCTTAAAGGGAAAATCATCCAGTGGAATTAGTGTCTGATTTGTGCCATAAGGGATCAAGTCATTCCTGGGGAAGAGTATGTTTGTTGTTTAAGGGTAGAGTTTGACACAAACACCTATAATGATCTTGCCTTTATAGGCTAAGTATTTAGCACTTAGACTTAAGGAACAAGTAGAGGACCAATGATCTGACTAATGTGGAGACTATTGAACAAAATACAAAGTCACAATTTATGTGGAGTCAGCCTTTAAAACTAGAGTTTTCTCGTTTTAACGGAGATGATTTAGAAAATTAGTTACCAAAGGTGGATTATTTTTTTAAGGTTGATGAAACTGTGGGAGAAAACAAAGTAAAAATTGTTGCCCTGTATCTTAAAAGGAAAGTTGTCCAATAAAATTAGTGTCTGATTCGTTCCATAAGGGATCGTGTCATTCCTTGGGACAAGTATATTTGTTGTTTAAGGGTAGGGTTCAACATAGACGCTTATGATGATCTTGTCTCTATAGGCTTAGAATTTAGCATATAAAGTGAAGGAACAAGTAAAGGACTAATGATCTGATTGATGTGGAAATTATTGAACAAAATACAAATTCATGATTTGTATAGAGTCAACCTACAAAACTAGAGTTTTCTAATTTTAACGGAGAAGATTTAGAAAATTGGTCACTAAAAGTGAACTATTTTTTTGAGGTTGATGGAACTATGGGAGAAAACAAAGAAAAAATTGTTACCTTGCATTTTAAATGGAAAGTCATCTAATGGAATTAATGTCTAATTTGTGCTATAAGGGATAGAGTCGTTCATTGGGAAGAGTATATTTGTTGTTTATGGGTAGGATTCAACACAGACACCCATAATGATCTTGTCTTTGTAGGCTACGTATTTAGCACTTAAAGTTGAGGAACAAGGAGAGAACCAATGAGCTGATTGATGTGGAGAGAATTAAGCAAAATACAGAGTCATGATTTTTGTGGAGTCGACCTATAAAACTAGAGTTTTCACGTTTTAATGGAGATGATTTAGAAAATTGGTTACTAAAGGTGGATTATTTATTTGAGGTCGATGGAACTATTAGAGAAAACAAAGTAAAGATTGTTGCTCTAGATCTTAAAGGGAAAGCCATCTAGTGGAATTAGTGTTTGATTTGTGTTATAAGGGATAAAGTTGTTCCTTGGGAAAAGTATGTTTGTTGTTTCAGGGTAGGGTTTGACACACACATATGATGATCTTGTCCTTGTAGGCTAAGTATTTAACACTTAGAGTTCATGAACATGAAAAGGTTTAATGATCTAATTGATATGGAGACAATTGAGCAAAATACAGAGTCATAATTTATGTAAAGTAGGCCTGTAAAACTAGAATTTTCTAAAGGTGGATTATTTTCTTGAGGTGGTTACAACTATGAGAGAAAATAAAGTAAAAATTGTTGCCCTACATCTTAATGGGAAAGTCATCCAGTGAAATTAGTCTCTGATTCATAAGGGATCTTGTCGTCCTTGGAAAGAGTATGTTTGTTGTTTAAGTGCAGGGTTTGGCACAAACACCTACAATGATCTTGTCTTTATAGGTTAAGTATTTTACACTTAGAGTTAAGGAATAAGTAAAGGTTCATTAATCAGATTGATGTGGAGACTACTGAACAAACTACAAAGTCATGAGTTATGTGAAGTCAACCTATAAAAGAAGAGTTTTTTCGTTTTAACAGAGATGATTTAAAAAATTAGTTACTAAAAGCGGATTATTTTTTTAAGGTTGATGGAGTTATAGGAGAAAATAAAGTAAAGAATATTGCATTGGATCTTAAAAGGAAAGCCATCCAATGGAATTCGTGCCTGATTCGTACCATAAGGGATAAAATCATTCTTTGGGAAGAGTATGTTTGTTGTTTGAGGGTAGGGTTTGACACAGACACCTATGATGTTTTTGCCTCCGCAGGCTAAGTATTTAGCACCTAAAGTTAAGGAATAAGGAGAGAACCAATGATCTGATTAATGTGGAGACAACTGAACAAATTATAGAGCCACGATTTATATGGTGTCGACTTATAAAACTAGAGTTTTCTTGTTTTAATAGAGATGGTCTAGAAAATTGGTTTCTAAAGGTGGATTTTTTTTTGAAGTTGTTGGAATTGTAAGAGAAAATAAAGTAAAGATGCCCTATATCTTAAAGGGAAAGCTATCTAGTGGAATTAGTGTCAGATTCGTGCATAAAGGATCAAGTCATTCCCTAGGAAAGTTTGTTTGTTGTTTAAGGGTAAGGTTCAGTAGACACCTATGGTGATCTTGTCTTTGTAGGCTAAGTATTTAGCACTTAGAGTTTAGAATAAGTAGAGGACCAATGATTTGATTGATATGGAGACTATTGAACAAATTACAATGCCAAGATTTGCATGATGTCAGCCTACAAAACTTCAGTTTTCTCGTTTTAACAAAGATGATCTAGAAAAATGGTTACTAAAGGTGGATAATTTTTTTAAGGTTGATGAAATTATAGGAGAAAAGAAATTAAAGATTGTTGCCCTGTATTTTAAAGGGAAAGCCATCTAGAGGAATTAGTGTCTGATTCGTGCCAAACGGGATAGAGTTGTTCCTTGGTGAGAGTATTTTTGTTGTTTAAGCGTAGGGATTGACACAAACACCTATGATGATCTTGCCTCTGTATGATAGGTGTTTAGTACTTAGAGTTAAGGAATAAAAAGAGGACCAACGATCTAATTGATGTGGAGACATTGGAGCAAAATATAGAGTCATGATTTATATGGAGTTGGCCTACAAAACTAGAGTTCTCTCGTTTTAACGGAGATACTCTAGAAAATTGGCTGCTAAAGGTGGATATTTTTTTAAGGTTGTTGGAACTATCGGAGAAAATAAAGTAAAGATTGTTGCCATGCATTTTAAAGGGAACGTCATCCAATGGAATTAGTGTCTGATTCAATCCATAAGGGATAGTATCGTTCCTTGGGAAGAGTATGTTTATTGTTTAAGGACATGTTCGACATAGACACTTATGATGATCTTGTCTTTGAAGGTTATGTATTTAGCATTTAGATTTAAAGAACAAGTAAAAGATCAATGATCTGATTGATGTGGAGACTATTGAACAAAATACAAAGTGACGATTTGTGTGGAGTCAGCCTACAAAACTAGAGTTTTCTAATCTTAATGGAGATGATTTAGAAAATTGGTTACTAAAGGTGGATTATTTTTTTGAGGTTGATGGAACTATTGGAGAAAACAAAGTAAAGATTGTTGCCCTGGATCTTAAAGGGAAAGTCATCTCGTGGAATTAGTGTCTGATTTGTGCCATCAAGGATAGAGCCATTCCTTGGGAAAAGTCTGTTTGTTGTTTGACAGTAGGGTTTGACATAAACACCTATGATGATCTTGTCTTTGTAGGTTAAGTATTTTGCACGTAGAGTTAAGGAACAAGTAAGGGTTCAATGATCAGATTAATGTGGAGACTATTGAACAAAAACACAATGTCGCGATTTATGTGGAGTTAACCAACAAAACTAGAATTTTCTCATTTGAACAAAGATGATTTAGAAAATTGGTTACTAAAGGTGGATTATTTTTTTGAGGTTGATAGAGTTATGGGAGAAAACAAAGTAAAGAATATTGCATTGGATCTTAAAAGGAAAGCTAACCAGTGGAATTCGTGTCTGATTCGTTCCATAAAGGATAAAATTGTTCCTTGGGAAGAGTATGTTTATTGTTTGAGAGTAGGGTTCGACACAGACACCTATGATGATCTTGTCTCCGTAGGCTATGTATTTAGCACTTATAGTTGATGAACAAAGAGAAGACCAATGATCTGATTGATATGGAGACAATTGAGCAAAATATAGAGTCACGATTTATGTGGATTTGGCCTATAAAATAGAGTTTTCTCATTTTAACGGAAATGATCTAAAGAATTGGTTACTAAAAGGTGGATTATTTTTTTAAGCTTGTTGAAACTATAGGAGAGAATGGAGTAAAGATTGTTGCCCTGTATCTTAGAGTGAGAGCCATCCAGTAGAAGTAGTGTCTGATTTAGGTCATAAGGGATCGAATGATTCCTTAGGAAGAGTATGTTTGTTGTTTGAGTGCAAGGTTGGCACAGACACCTATGATGATCTGGTCTTTGTGGGCTAAGTGTTTAGCAGTTAGAGTTAAGGAACAAGTAAAGTACCAACGATCTAATTGATATGAAGACTATTGTACAAAGTACAACGTCACGATTTATGTGGAGTCAGCTTACAAAACTAGAGTTTTCTTGTTTTAACGGAGATGATTTAGAAAATTAGTTAGTAAAGGTGGATAATTTTTTTAAGGTTGATGAAACTATAGGAGAAAAGAAATTAAAGATTGTTGCCCTATATTTTAAAGGGAAAGCCATCTAGAGGAATTAGTGTCTGATTCGTGCCAAACGGGACAGAGTTGTTCCTTGGTAAGAGTATTTTTGTTGTTTAAGCGTAGGGTTTGACACAAACACCTATGATGATCTTGCCTCTGTATGCTAGGCGTTTAGCACTTAGAGTTGAGGAATTAAAAGAGGACCAACGATCTAATTGATGTGGAGACATTGGAGCAAAATATAGAGTCATGATTTATGTGGAGTTGGCCTACAAAACTAGAGTTCTCTCGTTTTAACGGAGATAATCTAGAAAATTGGCTGCTAAAGGTGGATATTTTTTTAAGGTTGTTGGAACTATAGGAGAAAATAAAGTAAAGATTGTTGCCATGCATTTTAAAGGGAACGTCATCCAATGGAATTAGTGTCTGATTCAATCCATAAGGGATAGTATCGTTCCTTGGGAAGAGTATGTTTATTGTTTAAGGACATGTTCGACATAGACACTTATGATGATCTTGTCTTTGAAGGTTATGTATTTAGCATTTAGATTTAAAGAACAAGTAAAAGATCAATGATCTGATTGATGTGGAGACTATTGAACAAAATACAAAGTGACGATTTGTGTGGAGTCAGCCTACAAAACTAGAGTTTTCTAATCTTAATGGAGATAATTTAGAAAATTGGTTACTAAAGGTGGATTATTTTTTTGAGGTTGATGAAACTATTGGAGAAAACAAAGTAAAGATTGTTGCCCTGGATCTTAAAGGGAAAGTCATCTCGTGGAATTTGTGTCTGATTTGTGCCATCAAGGATAGAGCCATTCCTTGGGAAAAGTCTGTTTGTTGTTTGACAGTAGGGTTTGACATAAACACCTATGATGATCTTGTCTTTGTAGGTTAAGTATTTTGCACGTAGAGTTAAGGAACAAGTAAGGGTTCAATGATCAGATTAATGTGGAGACTATTGAACAAAAACACAATGTCGCGATTTATGTGGAGTTAACCAAAAAAACTAGAGTTTTCTCATTTGAACAAAGATGATTTAGAAAATTGGTTACTAAAGGTGGATTATTTTTTTGAGGTTGATAGAGTTATGGGAGAAAACAAAGTAAAGAATATTGCATTGGATCTTAAAAGGAAAGCTATCCAGTGGAATTCGTGTCTGATTCGTTCCATAAGGGATAAAATTGTTCCTTGGGAAGAGTATGTTTATTGTTTGAGAGTAGGGTTCGACACAAACACCTATGATGATCTTGTCTCCGTAGGCTATGTGTTTAGCACTTATAGTTGATGAACAAAGAGAAGACCAATGATCTGATTGATATGGAGACAATTGAGCAAAATATAGTCACGATTTATGTGGATTTGGCCTATAAAATAGAGTTTTCTCATTTTAACGGAAATGATCTCAAGAATTGGTTACTAAAGGTGGATTATTTTTTTAAGCTTGTTGAAACTATAGGAGAGAATGGAGTAAAGATTGTTGCCCTGTATCTTAGAGTGAGAGCCATCCAGTAGAAGTAGTGTCTGATTTAGGTCATAAGGGATCGAATGATTCCTTAGGAAGAGTATGTTTATTGTTTGAGTGCAAGGTTGGCACAGACACCTATGATGATCTGGTCTTTGTGGGCTAAGTGTTTAGCAGTTAGAGTTAAGGAACAAGTAAAGTACCAACGATCTAATTGATATGTAGACTATTGTACAAAGTACAACTTCACGATTTATGTGGAGCCAGCTTACAAAACTAGAGTTTTCTTGTTTTAACGGAGATGATTTAGAAAATTAGTTAGTAAAGGTGGATAATTTTTTTAAGGTTGATGAAACTATAGGAGAAAAGAAATTAAAGATTGTTGCCCTATATTTTAAAGGGAAAGCCATCTAGAGGAATTAGTGTCTGATTCGTGCCAAACGGGACAGAGTTGTTCCTTGGTAAGAGTATTTTTGTTGTTTAAGCGTAGGGTTTGACACAAAACCTATGATGATCTTGCCTCCGTATGCTAGGCGTTTAGCACTTAGAGTTGAGGAATTAAAAGAGGACCAACGATCTAATTGATGTGGAGACATTGGAGCAAAATATAGAGTCATGATTTATGTGGAGTTGGCCTACAAAACTAGAGTTCTCTCGTTTTAACGGAGATAATCTAGAAAATTGGCTGCTAAAGGTGGATATTTTTTTAAGGTTGTTGGAACTATAGGAGAAAATAAAGTAAAGATTGTTGCCATGCATTTTAAAGGGAACGTCATCCAATGGAATTAGTGTCTGATTCAATCCATAAGGGATAGTATCGTTCCTTGGGAAGAGTATGTTTATTGTTTAAGGACATGTTCGACATAGACACTTATGATGATCTTGTCTTTGAAGGTTATGTATTTAGCATTTAGATTTAAAGAACAAGTAAAAGATCAATGATCTGATTGATGTGGAGACTATTGAACAAAATACAAAGTGACGATTTGTGTGGAGTCAGCCTACAAAACTAGAGTTTTCTAATCTTAATGGAGATAATTTAGAAAATTGGTTACTAAAGGTGGATTATTTTTTTGAGGTTGATGGAACTATTGGAGAAAACAAAGTAAAGATTGTTGCCCTGGATCTTAAAGGGAAAGTCATCTCGTGGAATTAGTGTCTGATTTGTGCCATCAAGGATAGAGCCATTCCTTTGGAAAAGTCTGTTTGTTGTTTGACAGTAGGGTTTGACATAAACACCTATGATGATCTTGTCTTTGTAGGTTAAGTATTTTGCACGTAGAGTTAAGGAACGAGTAAGGGTTCAATGATCAGATTAATGTGGAGACTATTGAACAAAAACACAATGTCGCGATTTATGTGGAGTTAACCAACAAAACTAGAGTTTTCTCATTTGAACAAAGATGATATAGAAAATTGGTTACTAAAGGTGGATTATTTTTTTGAGGTTGATAGAGTTATGGGAGAAAACAAAGTAAAGAATATTGCATTGGATCTTAAAAGGAAAACTATCCAATGGAATTCGTGTCTGATTCGTTCCATAAGGGATAAAATTGTTCCTTGGGAAGAGTATGTTTATTGTTTGAGAGTAGGGTTCGACACAGACACCTATGATGATCTTGTCTCCGTAGGCTATGTGTTTAGCACTTATAGTTGATGAACAAAGAGAAGACCAATGATCTGATTGATATGGAGACAATTGAGCAAAATATAGAGTCACGATTTATGTGGATTTGGCCTATAAAATAGAGTTTTCTCATTTTAACGGAAATGATCTCAAGAATTGGTTACTAAAGGTGGATTATTTTTTTAAGCTTGTTGAAACTATAGGAGAGAATGGAGTAAAGATTGTTGCCCTGTATCTTAGAGTGAGAGCCATCCAGTAGAAGTAGTGTCTGATTTAGGTCATAAGGGATCGAATGATTCCTTAGGAAGAGTATGTTTATTGTTTGAGTGCAAGGTTGGCACAGACACCTATGATGATCTGGTCTTTGTGGGCTAAGTGTTTAGCAGTTAGAGTTAAGGAACAAGTAAAGTGCCAGCGATCTACTTGATATGAAGACTATTGTACAAAGTACAACGTCACGATTTATGTGGAGCCAGCTTACAAAACTAGAGTTTTCTTGTTTTAACGGAGATGATTTAAAAAATTAGTTAGTAAAGGTGGATAATTTTTTTAAGGTTGATGAAACTATAGGAGAAAAGAAATTAAAGATTGTTGCCCTGTATTTTAAGGGAAAGCCATCAAGAGGAATTAGTGTCTGATTCGTGCCAAACGGGATAGAGTTGTTCCTTGGTAAGAGTATTTTTGTTGTTTAAGCGTAGGGTTTGACACAAACACCTATGATGATCTTGCCTCTGTATGCTAGGCGTTTAGCACTTAGAGTTGAGGAATTAAAAGAGGACCAACGATCTAATTGATGTGGAGACATTGGAGCAAAATATAGAGTCATGATTTATGTGGAGTTGGCCTACAAAACTAGAGTTCTCTCGTTTTAACGGAGATAATCTAGAAAATTGGTTGCTAAAGGTGGATATTTTTTTAAGGTTGTTGGAACTATAGGAGAAAATAAAGTAAAGATTGTTGCCATGCATTTTAAAGGGAACCTCATCCAATGGAATTAGTGTCTGATTCAATCCATAAGGGATAGTATCGTTCCTTGGGAAGAGTATGTTTATTGTTTAAGGACATGTTCGACATAGACACTTATGATGATCTTGTCTTTGAAGGTTATGTATTTAGCATTTAGATTTAAAGAACAAGTAAAAGATCAATGATCTGATTGATGTGGAGACTATTGAACAAAATACAAAGTGACGATTTGTGTGGAGTCAGCCTACAAAACTAGAGTTTTCTTATCTTAATGAAGATGATTTAGAAAATTGTTTATTAAAGGTGGATTATTTTTTTGAGGTTGATGAAACTATTGGAGAAAACAAAGTAAAGATTGTTGCCTTGGATCTTAAAAGAAAAGTCATCTCGTGGAATTAGTGTCTGATTTGTGCCTTCAAGGATAGAGCCATTCCTTGGGAAAAGTCTGTTTGTTGTTTGACAGTAGGGTTTGACATAAACACCTATGATGATCTTGTCTTTGTAGGTTAAGTATTTTGCACTTAGAGTTAAGGAACAAGTAAGGGTTCAATGATCAGATTAATGTGGAGACTATTGAACAAAAACACAATGTCGCGATTTATGTGGAGTTAACCAAAAAAACTAGAGTTTTCTCATTTGAACAAAGATGATTTAGAAAATTGGTTACTAAAGGTGGATTATTTTTTTGAGGTTGATAGAGTTATGGGAGAAAACAAAGTAAAGAATATTGCATTGGATCTTAAAAGGAAAGCTAACCAGTGGAATTCGTGTCTGATTCGTTCCATAAGGGATAAAATTGTTCCTTGGGAAGAGTATGTTTATTGTTGGAGAGTAGGGTTCGACACAGACACCTATGATGATCTTGTTTCCGTAGGCTATGTATTTAGCACTTATAGTTGATGAACAAAGAGAAAACCAATGATCTGATTGATATGGAGACAATTGAGCAAAATACCGAGCCATGATTTATGTGGAGTCGACCTATAAAACTAGATTTTTTTTGTTTTAACAGAGATGATCTAGAAATTAGTTTTTAAAGGTGGATTATTTTTTTGAGGTTGTTGGAACTATAGGAGAAAATAAAGTAAAGATGGTAGCTCTGTATCTTAAAAGGAATGTCATCCAGTGAAATTAGTGTTTGATTCATGTTATAAGGGATAAAGTCGTTTTTTGGAAGAGTATGTTTGTTGTTTAACGGTAGGATTCAACACCGAGACCTATGATGATCTTGTCTGTGTAGGCTAAGAATTTAGCACTTAGAGTGGTGGAAGACGGAAAGGGCCAATAATCTGATTGATATGGAGATAATTGAGTAAAATACAAAGTCACGATTTATGTAGAGTTAGCCTATAAAACGAGAATTTTCTCGTTTTAATAGAGATGATCTAAAAAATTGATTACTAAATGTGGATTATTTTTTTAAGGTTGTTGGAACTATGGGAGAAATAAAGTAACGATTGTTGCCTTGTATTTTCAAGGGAAAACCATCCAGTAAAATTAGTGTCTGATTCGTGCGATAAGGGATAATCATTCATTGGGAAGACTATGTTTGTTGTTTAGGGGTAGGGTTTGGCACAAACACCTATAATGATCTTGTCTTTGTAGGCTAGGTATTTAGCAGTTAATGTTAAAGAACTAGTAGAGGACCAATGGTCTGATTGATATGGAGACTATTGAATAAAATACAAAGTCATGATTTATAAGCAGTCAACCTACAAAACTAAAGTTTTCTTGTTTTAACAGAGATGATTTTGAAAATTGGTAACCAAAGGTGGATTATTTTTTTGAGGTTGATGTAGTTATAGAAGAAAACAAAGTAAAGAATATTGTACTAGATCTTAAAGGGAAAGCCATCTAACGGAATTCGTGTTTGATTTGTGCCATAAGGGATGGAGTCGTTCCTTGAGAAGAGTATGTTTGTTGTTTGAGGGTAGGGTTCGACACAGACACCTATAATGATCTTGTCTCCGTATGCTAAGTATTTGGCACTTAGAGTTGAGGAACAAAGAGAAGGCCAATGATTTGATTGATGTGGAGACAATTGAGCAAAATATAGAGTCACAATTTATATGGAGTCAACTTATAAAACTAGTGTGTTCTCGTTTTAACGGAGATACTCTAGAAAATTGGTTACTAAAAGTGGATTATTTTATTGAGGTTAATGGAAGTATAGGAGAAAATAAAGTAAAGATTGTTGCCCCACATCTTAAAGGGAAAGTCATCTAGTGGAATTAATATCTGATTCGTGCCATAAGGGATAGAATCGTTCTTTAGGAAGAGTAAGTTTGTTGTTTAAGAGTAGGGTTCGATACGGACACCTATGATGATTTTGTCTCTACTGGTTAAGTGTTTAGCACTTAGAGTTGAAGAACAAGGAGAGGACTAATGATCTGATTAATGTGGAGACAATTAAACAAAGTACAGAGTCACGATTTATGTGGATTTGGCTTATAAAATAGAATTTTATCATTTTAACGGAGATGATCTAGATAATTGGTTACTAAAAGTGGGTTATTTTTTTAAGGTTGTTGGAACTATGAGAGAGAATGAAGTAAAGATTGTTGCCCTATATCTTAGAGGGAGAGCCACCCAGTAGAAGTAGTCTCTGATTTGTGCCATAAAGGATCAAGTCATTCCTTGGGAAGAGTATGTTTATTGTTTGAGTGTAGGGTTAGCTCAAACACCTATGACGATCTTGTCTTTGTGGGCTAAATATTTAGCACTTAGAGTTAAGGAACAAGTAGAGGACCAATGATATGATTGATGTGGAGACTATTGAACAAAATACAAAGTCACAGTTAATATGGAGTCAGCCTACAAAACTAAAGTTTTATCGTTTTAACGGAGATGATTTTAAAAATTGGTTACTAAAGGTAGATTAGTTTTTCGAGGCTGATGGAACTATGAGAGAAAACAAAGTAAAGATTGTTGCCTTGCATCTTAAAGGGAAAGTCATCTAGTAGAATTAGTGTTTGATTTGTGTCATAAGGGATAAAGTCATTCCTTGGGAAGAGTATGTTTGTTGTTTAAGGGTAGGGTTTGACACAGATACCTATGATGATCTTGTCCCTATAGGCAAAGTATTTATCACTTAGAGATGAGAAACAAGGAAAGGACCAATAATCTGATTAATGTGGAGACAATTGGGCAAAATACAGAGTCATGATTTATGCGGGGTTACCTATGAAACTAGAGTTTTCCAGTTTTAACGGAAATGATATAGAAAATTGGTTACTAAAGGTAGATTATTTTTTTGAGTTTGTTGAAACTATAAGAGAAAATAAAGTAAAGAATGTTACCCTGTATCTTACGAGGAAAGCCATGTAGTGGAATCAATATCTGATTCGTGCTGTAAGGGAAAGAGTCATTCTTTGGGAAGAGTATGTTTGTTGCTTAAGGCCAGGGTTTGACCCAGACACCTCTGATGATATTGTCTTTTTAGGCTAAGTATTTAGCACTTAGAATTAAGGAACAAGTAGAGGACCAATGATATGATTGATGTGGAGACTATTGAACAAAATACAAAGTCATAGTTAATGTGGATCAGCTTACAAAACTAAATTTTTCTTGTTTTAAAGGAGGTGATTTTGAAAATTGGTTACTGAAGGTGGATTAATTTTTTAAGGTTGATGGAACTATGGGAGAAAACAAAGTAAAGATTGTTGCCCTGTATTTTAAAGGGAAGGTTATCCAGTAAAATTAGTGTCTGATTTATACCATAAGGGATAGAGTCATTTCTTGGGAAGAGTATGTTTGTTGTTTAAGGATAGGGTTCGACACAGACACCTATGATGATTTTGTCTCTGTAGGGTAAGTATTTAGCATTTAGAGTTGAGGAACAAGGAAAAGACCAATGATCTGATTGATGTGGATACAATGGAGAAAAATACGGAGTCATGATTTTTGTGGAGAGTCGGCCTATAAAACTAGAGTTTTTTGGTTTTAATAGAGATGATCTAGAAAATTGGTTACTAAAGTGGATTATTTTTTTGAATGTGTTGGAACTATAGGAGAAAATAAAGTAAAGATTGTTGTCCTACATCTTAAAGGGAAAGTCATCCAATAAAATTAGTGTCTAATTCATGCCATAAGGGATCCAGCCGTTCCTTGGGAAGAGTATATTTGTTGTTTAAGGGCAGGGTTCAACATAGAAACCTATGATGATCTTGTCTTTGTAGGCTCACTATTTAGCATATAAAGTTAAGGAACAAGTAGAAGATTAATGATTTGATTAATGTGGAGACTATTGAAGAAAATACAAAATAATGATTTATGTAGAGTTAGCCTACAAAATTGAAGTTTTCTCACTTTAACGAAGAAGATTTAGAAAATTGGTTACTAAGAGTGGATTATTTTTTTGAGGTTGATGGAAGTGTGAGAGAAAACAAAGTAAGGATTGTTGTGCCGCATTTTAAATGGAAAGCCATTCAATGGAATTAATGTCTGATTTGTGTCATAAGGGATAAAGTCGTTCCTTTGGAAGAGTATGTTTGCTGTTTATAGGTAGGGTTCGACACAGACACCTATAATGATCTTGTCTCTGAAGGCTATGTATTTAACACTTAGAGTTGAGGAACAAGGAGAGAACCAATGATCTAATTGATGGGGAGAGAATTAAGCAAAATATAGAGTCACGATTTTTGTGGAGTCGGCCTATAAAACTAGAGTTTTCTTGTTTTAATAGACAAGATCTAGAAAATTGGTTACTAAAGGTGGATTATTTTTTTGAGGTTGTTGGAACTATAAGAGAAAACAAAGTAAAGATTGTTGCTATGCATCTTAAAGGGAACGTCATTTAGTGGAACTAGTGTCTGATTCATACCATAAGGGATAAAGTCGTTCCTTGGGAAGAGTATATTTGTTATTTAAGGCAGGGTTTGGCACAGACACCTATGATGATCTAGAAAATTGCTTGTAAAACTAGAATTTTCTCGTTTAACGAAGATGATCTAGAAAATTGGTTGCTAAAGGTGGATTTTTTTTTGAGATGGTTAGAATTGTGAGAGAAAATAAAGTAAAGATTGTTGCCCTGTATCTTAAAGGAAAAGTCTTCCAGTGGAATTAGTGTCTGATTTATGCCAAAGGGGATCTTGTCATTCTTTAGGAAGTGTTTGTTTGTTGTTTGAGGGTAGGGTTTGGCACAGATACCTATGATGATCTTGTCTTTGTAGGTTAAGTATTTTGCACTTAGAGTTAAGAAACGAGTAAAGGTTCAATGATCAGATTGATGTGGGGACTATTGAATAAAATATAATGTCGCGATTTATATGGAGTCAACCTACAAAACTAGAGGTTTCTCGTTTTAACAGAGATGATTTAGAAAATTGGTTGTTAAAGGTGGATTTTTTTTTTGAGATTGATGGAGTTATAGGAGAAAACAAAGTAAAGAATATTGTACTAGACCTTAAAGGGAAAGCCATCCAACAGAATTCGTATCTGATTTGTGCCATAAGGGATAGAGTTGTTTCTTGGGAAGAGTATGTTTGTCATTTAATAGTAGGGTTTGACACATATATTTATGATGATCTTGTCTTTGTAGGCTAAGTATTTAACACTTAGAGTTGAGGAACAAGAAGAGGACCAAGATTTGATTAATACGGAGACAATTGAGTAAAATATAGAGTCTCGATTTATGTGGAGTTTGCCTATAAAACTAGTGTTTTCTCATTTTAACAAAGATAATCTAGAAAATTGGTTACTAAAGGTGGATTATTTTTTTGAGGTTGATGGAACTATAGGAGAAAATAAAGTAAAGATTATTGCCCTGCATCTTAAAGGGAAAATCATCCAGTGGAATTAATGTCTGATTTGTGTCATAAGGGATCAAGTCATTCCTTGGGAAGAGTAAGCTTGTTGTTTGAGAGAAGGGTTCAATACGGACACTTATGATGATCTTGTCTCTATTGGTTAAGTATTTAGCATTTAGAGTTGACGAACAAGGAAAAGACCAATGATTTGATTAATATGGAGACAATTGGGCAAAATAAAGAGTCACAATTTATGTGGAGACAACCTATAAAACTAGTGTTTTCTCTTTTTAATGGAGATGATTTAGAAAATTGGTTACTAAAAGTGAATTATTTTTTTGAGGTTGTTGGAACTATAGGGAAAATAAAGTAAAGATTATTGCCCTACATCTTAAAGGGAAAGCCATCCAGTGGAATCAGTGTCTGATTCGTGCCAAAAGGGATAGAGTCGTTCCTTGGGAAGAGTATGTTTGTTGTTTAAAGGTAGGGTTCGACATAAACACTTATGACGATCTTGTCTTCATAGGTTAGGTATTTAGCACTTAATGTTAAGGAACTAGTAGAGGACCAATGATCTGATTAATATGGAGACTTTTAAATAAAATCCAAAGTCACGATTTATGTAGAATTAGCCTACAAAACTAAAGTTTTCTCGTTTTAATGGAGATGATTTGGAAATTTGGTTACTAAGGGTTGGATTATTTTTTTGAGGTTGATGGAACTATGGGGGAAAACAAAGTAAAGATTATTGCCTTACATCTTAAAGGGAAAGTCATCTAGTGGGATTTGTTTCTGATTCATGCCATAAGGGATAGAGTCGTTCCTTAGGAAAAGTATGTTTGTCGTTTATTGGTAGGGTTCGACATAGACACCTATGATGATCTTGTCTCTGTAAGCTAAGTATTTAGCACTTAGAGTTAAGGAACAAGGAGAGGACTAATGATTTGATTAATGTGGAGACAATTGGGCAAAATACAAAGTCATGATTTATGTGGAGACAACCTATAAAACTAGTGTTTTCTCGTTTTAATAAAGATGATCTAGGAAATTGGTTACTAAAGGTGGATTATTTTTTGAGGTTGTTACAACTATGGGGGAAATAAAGTAAAGATTGTTGCCCTACATCTTAAAGGGAAATCCATCCAATGGAATTAGTGTCTGATTTGTGTCATAAGGGATAGAGTTGTTCCCTAGGAAGAGTATGTTTGTTGTTTAAAGGTACGGTTCGGCGCAAACACCTATGACGATCTTGTCTTCATAGGCTAGGTATTTAGCACTTAATGTTAAGGAACTAGTAGAGGACCAATGATTTGATTCATGTGGAGACTTTTGAATAAAATACAAAGTCACGATTTATGTAGAGTCAGCCTACAAAACTAAAGTTTTCTCGTTTTAACGGGGATGATTTGGAAATTTGGTTACTAAAGGTTGGATTATTTTTTTGAGGTTGATGAAATTATAGGAGAAAACAAAGTAAAGACTATTGCCCTGCATCTTAAAGGGAAAACCATCCAATGGAATTAGTTTCTCTTTCATGCCATAAGGGATAAAGTCGTTCCTTTGGAAGAGTATGTTTGTCGTTTAATGGTAGGGTTCAACTCAAACACCTATGATGATCTTGTCTCTGTAGGCTAAGTATTTAGCACTTAGAGTTGAAGATCAAGGAAAGGACCAATGATTTGATTAATGTGGAGACAATTGGGCAAAACACAGGGTCACGATTTATGTGGAGACAACCTATAAAACTAGTGTTTTCTCGTTTAAATGGAGATGATCTAGAAAATTGGTTACTAAAAGTGGATTATTTTTTAAGGTTGTTGGAACTATGGGGGAAATAAAGTAAAGATTATTTATTTACATCTTGAAGGGAAAGCCATCTAGTGGAATTAGTGTCTGATTTGTGCCAAAAGGGATAGAGTCGTTCCTTGGAAAGAGTATATTTGTTGTTTAAAGGTAGGGTTCGACACAAACACTTATGACGATCTTGTCTTCATAGGTTAGGTATTTAGCACTTAATGTTAAGGAACTAGTAGAGGACCAATGATCTGATTAATGTGGAGACTTTTGAATAAAATACAAAGTCACAATTTATGTAGAGTCAGCCTACAAAACTAAAGTTTTCTCGTTTTAATGGAGATAATTTAGAAATTTGATTACTAAGGGTTGGATTATTTTTTTGAGGTTCATGGAACTATGGGAGAAAATAATGTAAAGACTATTGCCCTGCATTTTAAAGGTAAAGCCATCCAGTGGTATTAGTTTCTAATTCATGTCATAAGGGATAGAGTCGTTCCTTAGGAAGAGTATGTTTATTGTTTAATGGTAGGGTTCGACACAGACACCTATGATGATCTTGTCTCTGTAGGCTAGGTATTTAGCATTTAGAGTTGAGGCACAAGGAGAGGACCAATGATTTGATTGATATGGAGACAATTGAGCTAAGTACAGAGTCACGATTTATGTGGAGTCAACCTATAAAACTAGTATTTTGTCGTTTTAACGGAGATGATCTAGAAAATTGGTTACTAAAGATGGATTATTTTTTTGAGGTTATTGGAACTATAGGGGAGATAAAGTCAGGATTATTGCCCTGCGTCTTAAAAGGAAAGCCATCAAGTGGAATTAGTGTCTGATTCGTACCATAAGGGATAGAGTCATTCCTTGGGATGAGTGTATTTGTTGTTTAAGGGTAGGGTTGGCACAAGCATCTATGATGATATTGCTTGCATAAGCTAGGCATTCAACACCTAACGTTAAGGAACTAGTAGAGGACTAATGATCTGATTGATGTGGAGACTTTTGAATAAAATACTAAGTCTCGATTTATGTGGACTCAGCTTACAAAACTAAAGTTTTCTTATTTTAATGGAGTTGATTTAGAAAATTGGATACTAAAGTTAGATTATTTTGTTGAGGTTGATGGAACTATTGGGGAAAACAAAGTAAAGATTATTACCTTACATCTTAAAGGGAAAACCATCTAGCAGAATTAGTTTCTAATTCATGCCATAAGGGATAGAGTTGTTCCTTACGAAGAATATGTTTGCCATTTAATGGTGGGGTTCGACGGAGACACTTTTGATTATCTTGTCTCTATAGGCTAAGTATTTACCACTTAGAGTTGAGGAACGAAGTGAGAACCAATGATTTGATTGATGTGGAGGCAATTGAGCAAAATTCAGAGTCACGATTTATGTGGAATCAACTTATAAAACTAGTGTTTTCTCGTTTTAATGGAGATGATCTAGAAAATTAATTATTAAAAGTGGATTATTTTTTTGAGGTTGTTGGAACTATGGGAGAAAACAAAGTAAAGATTGTTGCCCTACATCTTAAAGGGAAAGTCAACCAACGGGATTAGTGTTTGATTCGTGCCATAAGGGATCAAGTCGTTCCTTGGGAAAAGTATGTTTGTTGTTTAAGGGTAGGTTTGGTACAAACACCTATGATGATCTTGTCTTCATAGGCTAGGTATTCAGCACTTAATGCTATGGAACTAGTAGAGGACCAATAATCTGATTAATATCGAAACTTTTGAATAAAATACAAAGTCATGATTTATGTACAGTCAGCTTACAAAACTAAAGTTTTCTCATTTTAATGGAGATGATTTGGAAAATTGGTTGCTAAAGGTGGATTATTTTTTTGAGGTTGATGGAGTTATGGGAGAAAAGAAAGTAAAGAATATTGTACTAGATCTTAAAGGGAAAGCCATCCACTGGAATTCGTATCCGATTCATGCCATAAGGGATAAAGTCATTTCTTTGGAAGAGTATGTTTGTCATTTAATAGTAGGGTTCAACATAGATATCTATGATGATCTTGTCTTTGTAGGCTAAGTATTTAACACTGAGAGTTGAGGAACAAAGAGAGGACCAATGATTTGATTAATACGGAGACAATTGAGTAAAATATAGAGTCTCGATTTATGTGGAGTTAGCCTATAAAACTAGTGTTTTCTTATTTTAACAGAGATAATCTAGAAAATTGGTTACTAAAGGTGGATTATTTTGTTGAGGTTAATGGAACTATAAGAGAAAATAAAGTAAAGATTATTGTCTTGCATCTTAAAAGGAAAACCATCCAGTGGAATTAGTGTCTGATTTGTGTCATAAGGGATCGAGTCATTCCTTGGGAAGAGTAAGATTGTTGTTTGAGAGAAGGGTTCGATACGGGCACTTATGATGATCTTGTCTCTATTGGTTAAGTATTTAGCACTTAAAGTTGAATAATAAGGAGAGGACCGATGATTTGATTGATGCAGAGACAATTGAGTAAAATATAGAGTCACGATGTGGATTTGGCCTATAAAATAGTTCTCATTTTATCAAAGATGATTTAGAAAATTGGTTACTAAAGGTAGATTATTTTTTTGAGGTTGTTAGAACTATGAGAGAGAATAAAGTAAAGATTGTTGCCCTGTGTCTTAGAGGGAGAGCCATCCAGTAGAAGTAGTGTTTGATTTGTGCCATAAGGGATCCAATCGTTCCTTGGGAAGAGTATGTTTAATGCATGAGTACAGGGTTGGCACAAACACCTATATTGATCTTGTCTTTGTGGGCTAAATATTTAGCACTTAGAGTTAAGGAACAAGTAGCGAACCAACAATCTAATTGATATGGAGACTATTGAACAAAATACAAAGTCATGACTTATGTGGAGCTAGCCTACAAAATTAGAGTTTTCTTGTTTTAACAGAAAAGATTTAGAAAATTAGTTACTCAAGGTGGATTATTTTTTTGAGGTTAATAAAACTTTGGGAGAAAATAAAGTAAAGATTATTGTCATGCATCCTAAATGGATCATCATCCAGTGGAATTAGTGTCTGATTTGTGCCATAAGGGATAAAGTCGTTCTTTAGGAAGAGTATGTTTGTTATTTAAGGGCAGGTTCGACATAGACACCTATGATGATCTTGTCTTTGTAGGCTAACTATTTAGCACTTAAAGTTAAGGAACAAGTAACAGATCAATGATCTGATTGATGTGGAGACTATTGAACAAAATACAAAGTCACGATTTATCTGGAGTCAGCCTACAAAACTAGAGTCTTCTCGTTTTAACGGAGATGATTTAGAAAATTAGTTACTAAAGGTAGATTATTTTGTTTAGGTCAATGGAACGATTGGAGAAAACAAAGTAAAGATTATTGCCCAGTATCTTAAAAGGAAAGTCATCCAGTGGAATTACTGTCTGATTCATGTCATAAAGGATTGAGTCGTTGCTTGGGAAGAACAAGTTTGTTGTTTAAGAGTAGGGTTCGATATGGAGACCTATGATGATCAAATATTTAGCACTTAGAGTTGAGGAACACAGAGAGGACCAATGATCTAATAGATAGAGAGACAATTGAGCAAAATTCTGAGCAACAATTTATGTGAAGTCGACTTGTAAAACTAGAATTTTTTTGTTTAACAGAGATGATTTAGAAAATTGGTTACTAAAGGTGGATTATTTTTTTGAGGTTGATGGAATTCTGGGAGAAAATAAAGATAGTTGCCTTGCATCTTAAAGGGAAAGCCATTAGTGGAATTAGTGTATGATTCGTGCCATAAGGGATAACGTCGTTCCTTGGGAATAATATGTTTGTTGTTTAATGGTAGGGTTCGACACAGATACCTATGATGATCTTGTCTCCGTAGGCTAAGGATTTAATACTTAGAGTTAAAGAACAAGTAGAGGACCAATGATCATATTGATATGGAGACTATTGAACAAAATACAAAGCTATAATTTATGTAGAGTCAGCCTATAAAACTAGAGTTTACTCGTTTTAACACATATGATTTAGAAAATTGGTTATTAAAGGTGGATTATTTTTTTGAGGTCGATGGAACTATTGGAGAAAGCAAAGTAAAGATTGTTGCCCTAGATCTTAAAGGAAAAACAATCCAGTGGAATTAGTTTTTGATTTGTGCCGTAAGGGATAGAGTCCTTCCTTGGGAAGAGTATGTTTATTATTTAAAGATAGGATTACACGGACACCTATGATGATCTTGTCTCTATAGGCTAAGTATTTAGCACTTAGAGTTAAGGAACAAGTAGAGGATCAATGATCTGATTGATGTGGAGAATATTGAACAAAAAACAAAGTTACAATTTATATGGAGTCAACCTACAAAACTAAAGTTTTCTGGTTTTAATGAAAATGATTTAGAAAATTGGTTATTAAAGATGGATTATTTTTTTAAGGTTGATAGAACTATTAGAGAAAAGTAAGTAAAGATTGTTGCCCTGAATCTTAAAGGGGAAGTCATCCTGTGGAATTAGTTTTTGATTTGTACAAAAAGGGATATAGTCGTTCATTGGGAAGAGTATGTTTGTTGTTTAATGGTAGGGTTTGACACAGACATCTGTGATGATTTTGTCTCTGTAGGCTAAGTATTTAGCACTTAGAGTTGAGGAACAAAGAGAGGATCAATGATTTGATTAATGTGGAGACAATTGGGCAAAATACAGAGTCAATTTATGTGGAGACAACCTATAAAGCTAGTGTTTTCTCGTTTTAATAAAGATGATTTAAAAAATTGGTAACTAAAGGTGGATTATTTTTTCGAGGTTGTTGGAACTACAGGGGAAATGAAGTAAAGATTATTGCCCTAAATGTTAAAGGGAAAGCCATCTAGTGGAATTAGTGTCTGATTTGTGCCATAAGGGATAGAGTCGTTCTTTGGGAAGAGTATGTTTGTTGTTTAAAGGTAGGGTTCGGCGCAAGCACCTATGACAATCTTGTCTTCATAGGCTAAGTATTTAGCACTTAATGTTAAGGAACTAGTAGAGGACCAATGATCTGATTAATGTAGAGACTTTTGAAAAAAATACAAAGTCACAATTTATGTAGAGTCAGCCTACAAAACTAAAGTTTTCTCGTTTTATCGGAGATGATTTGGAAATTTGGTTACTAAAGGTTGGATTATTTTTTTGAGGTTGATGGAACTATGGGAGAAAACAAAGTAAAGACTATTGCCCTGCATCTTAAAGGGAAAGCCATCTAGTGGAATTAGTTTCTGATTCATGTCATAAGGGATAGAATCATTCATTAGGAAGAGTATGTTTGTTGTTTGATGGTAAGGTTTGACACAAACACCTATGATGATCTTGTCTCTATAGGCTAAGTATTTAGCACTTAGAGTTGAGGAACAAGGAGAGGACCAATGATTTGATTAATGTGGAGACAATTGGGCAAAATACAGAGTCACGATTTATGTGGAGACAACCTATAAAACTAGTGCTTTCTCGTTTTAATGAAGATGATCTAGAAAATTGGTTACTAAAATGGATTATTTTTTTGAGTTTGTTGGAACTATAAGGGAAATCAAGTAACGATTATTGCCCTACATCTTAAAGGGAAAGCCATCTAGTGGAATTAGTGTCTGATTCGTGCCATAAAGGTTAGAGTCGTTCCTTGGGAAGAGTATGTTTGTTGTTTAAAGGTAGGGTTCGGCGCAAACACCTATGACTATCTTGTCTTCATAGGCTAGGTATTTAGCACTTAATATTATGGAATTAGTAAAGGGCCAATGATTTGATTAATGTGGAGACTTTTGAATAAAATACAAAGTCATAATTTATGTAGAGTCAACCTACAAAACTAAAGTTTTTTCGTTTTAATGGAGATGATTTGGAAATTTGGTTACTAAAGGTTGTATTATTTTTTTGAGGTTGATGGAACTATGGGAGAAAACAAAGTAAAGACTATTGCCCTGTATCTTAAAGGGAAAACCATCCAGTGGAATTAGTTTCTGATTCATGTCATAAGGCGTAGAGTCGTTCTTTAGGAAAAGTGTGTTTGTCGTTTAATGGTAGGGTTCGACACAGACACCTATGATGAGCTTGTCTCTATAGGCTAGGTATTTAGCATTTAGAGTTGAAGAACAAGGAGAGAACCAATGATTTGATTGATGTGGAGACAATTGAGCTAAATACAGAGTCACGATTTATGTGGAGTCAACCTATAAAACTAGTGTTTTTTCGTTTTAACGGAGATGATCTAAAAAATTGGTTACTAAAGTTGGACTATTTTTTTGAGGTTGTTGGAACTATAGGGGAAATGAAGTAAAAATTATTGCCCTACATCTTAAAGGGAAAGTCATCTAGTAGAATTAGTGTCTGATTCGTGCCATAAAGGATAGTCATTCCTTGGGATGAGTATGTTTGTTGTTTAAGGGTAGAGTTAGGCACAAACACCTATGATTATCTTGTCTTCATAAGCTAGGTATTCAGCACCTAATGTTAAGGAACTAGTAGAGGACCATTGATCTAATTGATGTGGAGGCTTTTGAATAAGATACTAAGTCACGATTTATGTGGAGTCAGCATACAAAACTAATGTTTTCTTATTTTAACAGAGATGATTTAGAAAATTGGATATTAAAGGTGGATTATTTTTTTGAGGTTGATGGAACTATTAGGGAAAACAAAGTAAAGACTGTTGCCCTGCATCTTAAAGGGAAAACCATCCAGCAAAATTAGTTTCTAATTTTTGCCATAAGGGATAGAGCTGTTCCTTAGGAAAAGTATGTTTGTCATTTAATGGTAGGGTTTGACAGAGACACTTTTGATTATCTTGTCTCTGTAGGCTAAGTATTTACCACTTAGAGTTGACGAACAAAGAGAGAACCAATAATTTGATTCATGTGGAGGCAATTAAGCAAAATACAGAGTCATGATTTATGTGGAATCAACCTATAAAACTAGTGTTTTCTTGTTTTAATGGAGATGATCTAAAAAATTAGTTACTAAAGGTGGATTATTTTTTGGAGGTTGTTGGAACTATAAGAGAAAACAAAGTAAAGATTGTTGCCCTGTATCTTAAAGGGAAAGTCAACCAATGGGATTAGTGTCTGATTCATGTCATAAGGGATCGAGTCATTCCTTAGGAAGAGTATGTTTATTGTTTAAGGGTAGGTTTGGTACAAACACCTATGACGATCTTGTCTTCATAGGCTAGGTATTCAGCACTTAATGCTAAGGAACTAGTAGATGACCAACAATCTGATTAATGTGGAGACTTTTGAATAAAATGCAAAGTCATGATTTATGTAGAGTCAACCTACAAAACTAAAGTTTTCTCGTTTTAACGGAGACGATTTGGAAAATTGGTTGCTAAAGGTGGATTATTTTTTTGAGGTTGATGGAACTATAGGAGATAACACAATAAAGACTATTGCCCTGCATCTTAAAAGGAAAGCTATCCACTTGAATTAGTTTCCGATTCATACCAAAAAGGATAGAGTCGTTCCTTAGGAAAAGTATGTTTATCGTTTAATAGTAGGGTTCGACACAGATATCTGTGATGATCTTGTCTTTGTAGGCTAAGTATTTAGCACTTAGAGTTGAGGAACAATGAGAAGACCAATGATTTGATTTATATAGAGAGAATTGAGTAAAATACAGGGTCATGATTTATGTGGAGTCAACCTATAAAACTAGTGTTTTCTCGTTTTAACGAAGATGATCTAGAAAATTGGTTACTAAAGGTGGATTATTTTTTTGAGGTTGTTGGAACTATGGGGGAAATAAAATTTAGATTATTGCCCTGCATCTTAAAGGGAAAGTCATCCAGTGGAATTAGTGTCTGATTCGTGTCGTAAGGGATAGAGTCATTCTTTAGGAAGAGTATGTTTGTTGTTTAAGGGTGGGGTTCGACACAAACATCTATGTTGATCTTGTATTCATAGGCTAGGTATTTCGCACTTAATGTTAAGGAACTAGTAAAGGACCAATGATCTGATTGATATACAAACTTTTGAATAAAATACTAAGTCACGATTTATGTGGAGTCAGTCTAAAAGACTAAAGTTTTCTCATTTTAACGGAGATGATTTTGAAAATTGGATACTAATGGTGGATTATTTTTTTAAGGTTGACAGAACTATGGGAGAAAACAAAGTAAATGTTGTTGCCCTGCATCTTAAAGCGAAAGCCATCCAGTGGAATTAGTTTCTGATTCATGCCATAAGAGATAGAGTCACTTCTTAGAAAGAGTATGTTTGTCATTTAATGGTAGGGTTCGATAAAGACACCTGTGATTATCTTGTCTCTGTAGGCTAAGTATTTACCACTTAGAGTTGAGGAACAAAGAGAGGACCAATGATTTGATTGATGTAGAGACAATTAAGCAAAATACAGAGTTACGATTTATTTGGAATCAACCTATAAAACTACTGTTTTCTCGTTTTAACGGAGATGATCTAGAAAATTGGTTACTAAAGGTGGATTATTTTTTTGAGGTTCTTGGAACTATGAGAGAAAAAAAAGTAAAGATTGTTGTCCTATATTTTAAAAGGAAAGATATCCAATGGAATTTATGTCTGATTCGTGCCATAAAGGGTTGATTCGTTCCTTGGTAAGAGTATGTTTGTTGTTTAAGGGTAAGGTTCGATACGGACCCATATGGTGATCTTGTCTTTAATGGTAAAGTATTTAGCACTTAGAGTTGAGGACTAAGGAGAGGACTAATGATCTGATTGATGTGGAAACAGTTGAGCAAAATACAGAGTCACAATTTATATGGATTCAGTCTACATAATAGAGTTTTCTCGTTTTAACGGAGATGATCTGGAGAATTGGTTACTAAAGATGGATTATTTTTTTGAGGTTAGTGGAACTATGGGAGATATTGAAGTAAAGATTGTTGCCCTGTATATTAGAGAGAGAGGCATCCAATAGAAGTAGTGTCTGATTTATGCCATAACAGATCGAGTCGTTCCTTAGAAAAAGTATGTTTATTTTTTTAGTGTAGGGTTGGCACAGGCACCAATAATGATCTTGTCTTTGTGGGTTAAGTATTTAGCACTTAGAGTGAAGGAACAAGTGAAGTACCAATGATCTGATTGATATGGAGACTATTGAGCAAAATACAAAGTCACGATTTTTGTGGTGCCAACTAAAAAATTGGAGTTTTCTTGTTTTAATGGAGATGATTTAGAAAATTAGTTACTAAAGGTGGATTATTTTTTTTGTGGTTGATAAAACTATGGGAGAAAACAAATCAAAGATTTTTGCGTTATATCTTAACAGGAAAGCCATCTAGAGGAATTAGTGTCTGATTCATGCCAAAAAGGATAGAGTCGTTCATTGGGAAGAGTATTTTTGTTATCTAAGCGTAGGGTTTGACACAGACACCTATGATGATCTTGTCTCTATATGCTAAGTGTTTAGTATTTAGAGTTGGGGAATAAGGAGAGGACCAATGATTTGATTGATGTGGAAACATTTGACCAAAATATAGTCATGATTTATATGGAGTCGGCCTATAAAGCTAGAGTTTTCTCGTTTTAACAGAGATAATCTAGAAAATTGGTTACTAAAGATAGATTATTTTTTTGAGGTTGTAGGAACTTTAGGAGAAAATGAAGTAAAAATTGTTGTCTTACATCTTAAATGGAAAACCATCCAGTGGAATTTATGTCTGATTCATGCCATAAGAGATAGAGTCATTCTTTGGAAAGAGTATGTTTGTTGTTTAAGGGCAGGGTTTGGCATTGACACCTATGATGATTTTGTCTTTGTAGGCTAAGTATTTATCACTTAGAAGTTAAGGAATAAATAGAGGCATATACCTACCTTTCTTCCAAGTTTTTTTACATTTTATAGTAAAAGACCAGAATACCCTCCATAAATAATAAATAATATTAATATGAAAATAAAATTTAATATAAAATAATAATAAAAGTTTAAAAAAATATAAAATAAATTAAAATTTAAAAAAAGGGCCACTATTGTAGAATTCGTTAACCTATCTAATAGTCGAAAATGACCTACTAGTTCTATTGGGCGTCATGATGGCAAAGATGATTAGATCTAATTGTCTCCACCATCACAGAAGGGCAACAATGATCGACATATTTGAAATTTGTTGTTTTCGATCATTCTTGATGGCCCTTCGCCAAATATTTGACGATTAGGTCTAACCGTCCTTGTTAGCCAATAGAACCAAATGACCAATAGGTAAACAACGGTCATCGTCGTCAACTGCTGTGTCTTTTTTTTTATTTTCTATTTTATTTATAAAATTTTTATTACCTTTTTAAGTTTTTTATTAATTTATTATTATTATTTTAATGTTATATTAATATTATTATATATTTTAATTATTTTTATAAAATTAATTTTTTAATTTTAATTTAAAAAGACAAAACTACCTCTCTAATCAGTTAAATTTAATAGTTGACCGTTATAGATTTAACAGTTGATTTTGGTCAACGAGCGAGTATTTGGCTTTTTGATAGTTTTTGGGTGAGAATAAGTCGTTTTACAACAGTCTTATCATTGTCTAATCCAGGTAAACCTTTTATAATTCAGACTAATTAATTTAATATTGGTATAAGGGTTGTCTTGATGCAAGAAAGTCATCCCATAGCCTACATTAGTAAAGCATTGGCTCATAAGAATCATTTTATATCCATATATGAAAAATAGGATATTTGCTTTCTTAATGGCCATAAAAAAATGGGAGCCTTACTTATGCAACGACATTTCATTATCAAACCTGAACATCAGAGCTTGAAGTTTTTATTGGAGCAAAAAATTACAATTTTCTCCCAACAATTGAGCATAGCCAAACTCATGGATGACTATAAGATACAATACAGGAAAGGAAAGGAAAAGAAAACTATGTGGTAGATGCATTATCACTCTTACTAACTTCAAAGTTAAACAACTTAGTCAGTATTATCTTATCCTCAGACTTGTTGGATAGAATTACACAGTCATGGGTTATCAACTTATAACTTAAGACTTTGATAAACACACTCTAACATAACTCATCTGCTTCTAAGAAGTTTGAGGTTAATAGTTGGTATGAATACAGACTTTAAAAGAGATTTACTTATTATTCCAAGACACTGTAGCTGAAAGGCATTCAAGAGTGAATGTTATAAGCATAAAATTGGGCTTTATGGTCTATTAGAAAGGGTTTTGGAAGGATATTAGAAATTATATTTGCACTTGTCATGTTGTCAACAATAGAAATATGAAAATATGGCTATGTCGAGTTTGTTACATCCACTGCCTACACCCTCAGGTGTTTTTACAGATCTGACCATGGATTTTATTGATTGATTACCTAGATCGCAAGGCAAACCCTATGGTAGTTGTTATTGATTGTTTAACCAAGTTTGCCTACTTTATAGCATTCAGTCACACCTACTCTATTTTTATAGTTGCACAAACATTTCTAGATAACATTTATAAGCTACACAAGTTGTCGAATTCCATAACCAGTGACAGGGGAACAATTTTCATTAACAAGTTTTGACAAGACCTATTTCGATTACAAGAAGTAGAAATCAAACTTTCCACAACCTATCACCAATAAACAAATAGGCAGATAGAGATTGTAAACAAATGTACTGAGAGTTGCTTGAGGTGTATGATGGGAAAAATGCCTCACAAGTGGTTTTAGTGGTTAGCTTTAGCCGAGTACTAGTACAACTCTTCTAATCACTTTAGCATTCATATGAGTCCGTTTGAAGCTTGGCATAGATGTCTTCCCCTCTCTATATACCATATTTCCCTCATAGTTCTACCAATATAATTGTAGATACTTTTTTCTAAACTTGGGAGACTAACATTCAACTTCTTAAAAGCCACCTCTCTAAAGTTCAACATCATATGAAGTAACTGGTTGGTAAGAAGTGTGCAAAACGTCATTTTCAGACTGGTGATTGGGTTTTTGTTAAATTGCAACCCTCCAATTTTTTCTTCGAATCTTTTTTCTATATTTATTCTCTCTCAATTGGATTATTCTTCCATTATTGATTTCTTCATCTTTTTTTGTGTAATTCTTTTTCCTTTCTCTTAAATTAATTTATCTCATAACAATATTGGTATCAAAGCATATGTTTCTCAGGCCATGTTAGAGGAAACACATAATCAGAAGCATAGGAGAGAGCTAACACGGTTAGTTTAGGAACGTCAACAATGCTCACTATAGGATCAACAATGTATCTTTTAGAACTCTATTGAGGAACTTTGAAATCTTATCAGTAGGCTAAATATTCAGCACTCAAAGTTGAGGAACAGGCAGAAAACCAATGATCTGATTGATGCAAAGGCTATTGAACAAAATATAAAGTCACGATTTATGTAAAGTCACCATACTAAACTAGAGTTTCCTTCTTTTAGTGGCGATGATCTAAAAAATTGGTTACTGAAAATGGATTTTTTTTTTGAGGTTGATGGAACTGTGGGTGAAAATAAAGTAAAGATTGTTACCTTACATCTTAAACGGAAAGTAATCCAATGGCGTTAGGGTCTGAGTCATGCCAGAGGGGATCAAGTCATTCCTTGGGAAAGTATATATGTTGTTTAAGGGCAAGGTTTAGCACAAACACCCTTGATTACCCTTTCTTCGACCTTTGTAGTCCCAGGAAAATTGGGACTCTTTAGAAATATTTTGATTCATTTGATGAAATGTACCCTAAGGCTAGGATTAGCGCAGACCAAGCTTTAAGTTTTCCTCACTAGCCTTATCGATACGATCTAAATGCTAGTAAGAATGTTTTAGCCGAAGACATTAGCAGATGCTTACTTCCTAGCGAAACTATAAGATCTAACTATAGCGGCTCTAAAAGGACAACTAAAGCCAATTATGAAGCCAACAGGGTAGACTACTAATTACAAAAACTCTACTGATATTTTAAAGCCAACTCATAGTTCTTCTAGCCAAAAATTTTGGCAAAACACATAACAAGGTATTTTACCTACTAATGCTCCTCGTTTGCCTTAACAAAATGCCAATAATAGTAGCCAAAATAGACCTGTATCTAATCAAGACTTTAATGAGAAAAAGGCTAAAGGATTATGCTTTTGGTGTAATGAGAAATACATAATGGGTCATAAGTGTAAACAAAGACAAGTTTACTCTCTACAGCTAAATGTAGACATAGATGGTAAAGATGAAATAAAAGAAGTGGTAACCAGGAAGAGATCTTAACCTAGCCTTATGTAGCTTTTGGTTAATGCTATGTAGGGAGCTTTTGGCTTACGGTCAATGACATTCAATGGAGTTTATGTTAGGAAGCAATTATATGTGTTAGCAGATTCAAAAAGTGCCCATAATCTTATCAGCAAACAAACAGTCCTTAAAATAGGTTGTCTTTTGACTCTAGTAGATGCCATCAATATAACTGTGATTAATAGTCAAACTCGTAGTGTGTGAGGCAATATGTAGAGGGTTTTACTTGGAAGATGCAGAACTAGTGGCTTAGTATTGATATTTTGTTATTCCAATAGACACCTACAATCTCATCCTTGGCGTATACTGGTTATCAATTTTAGAAGATATTTGGTGGAATTTTGAACAATTAACGAAGAAATTCTATCTGTAAGGAATGCAGTACAATTTGTAAGGGGATAAGGAGAGACAAATTTACTTGGTCGATAGTGATCAGTTTGACAAAATTTTACATAAAAAACTTACATTCACTTCAGCCCAAATGGCCTTTCCCATAACCACTAATGATGTAACAGAACTTTGGGTGTTCCAAACTAATGTTGACCATGTAATTTGAGATCGGATGAAACTAAGCAAATTGCTTGCTATTTACCAAGACATTTTCCTTAAGGTTAAAGCTTACCACTAACTAGGATCTAAAATCACCAAATCCTACTTAAAAAAGAAGCCCAACCCGCCTATTTAAGACCATATAGATTTGGGGAACCTTAAAATGATGTGATAGAAAAATTAGTACAAGGGATGCTTAAATTTGGAAACATTAGAGCTAACAACAGCTCTTACTCTAATCTTGTGATTTTGGTGAGGAAGAAATATGGTTCATGGAGACTTTGTGTTAATTGTAGATTTTCAAACCAAATGACAATAAAATACAAGTATCCCATTCTCGTAATAGAAGAGCTTTTTGATAAGTTAAGAGGTGCAAAAATTTTTTTGAAAATTGATCTTAGAAACAATTTTTGGCATATTAGAATGCACCCAGAATCAGTTTCAAAAACAGTCTTTAGGAGGCATAAAAGTCACTATGAGTTCCTCGTAATGCCATTTTGGCTCACTAATGCCTCATCTACTTAGAAGATATGATGAACTTTATCTTTACACCTTACCTATAAAGGTTTTTTTTTTTTTTTTTTTTTTACGATATCTTAGTCTACAATAAGAGTAAAATAGAGCATTTAAGCCACTTACAAACTGTTTTTGACATCTTGAGGACAAACAAACTTTAAACAAAGGAGTCCAAATGTACTTTTGGCTATACTCGAATCGCCAATCTTAGGCACATCATTTTTTTCAAAAAGTTAGAACAGATCCTATAAGGATTGTTATTGTTCAGTAGTGGTCCATTCCTAGAAAGGTCAAGTAGTTAAGGTTGTTTGATAGACTGCTATAGAAGATTTGTTAAGGGGCATGGACAAATTGCCAATCCTTTTACTGACTTTCTCCAAAAAAATACTTTTCAATGGAATAATGCAACACAACAATCATTTACAAAATTGAAAGAAGCAATGGTTTTCATAACAGTCCTATCACTACCTAATCCAGGACAACCTTTTATCACTGTCTAATCTAAGTAAGCCTTTTATAATTAAGATTGATTCATCTAATATTGGAATAAGGCTATCTTGATGTAGGAAAATCATCTCATAGCCTACATTAGAAAAGCATTGGCTCTTAAGAATCATTTTATTGCCATATATGAAAAGAAGATGTTAGTACTTGTGCAATGACATTTTATTATCAAAACTAACCATTAGAGCTTGAAGTTTTTATTGGACCGAAAAATTACAAGAAAAATGGGGGGCCAAACTCATGCAAGACGATTATGAGATACAATACAGGAAAGAAAAACCTTGCGGTAGATGTATTATCATGCTTACCAACTTCAAAGTTAATCAACCTAGTCAGTATTATCTTATCCTCAGACTTGCTAGACAGAATTACACAGTCTTGGATTATCAACTTACAACTTAAGACTTTAATAAACACACTTCAACATAACCCATCTATTTTTAAGATGTTTACTTGGCAGCAAGATAAACTCACTCAAAAAGCGAGATTGGTAGTTTGTATGGATACATACTTGAAAAAAGATTTACTTGCATTATTCCATGACATTGTAACTAAAGGGCACTCAGGAGTAAATGTTGTAGGTAGGAAACTGGGCTCTACGTTCTATTGGAAAAGGCTTTGAAAAGACCAAGTTTGCATACTTTATTGCACTCTGTCATACCTACTTTGTTTCTACAATTGCACAAGCATTCCTAGACAACATCTATAAGCTACACACATTGTCGAAATCTATAAACAGTGACAGAGAAACAATTTTTATTGGTAAGTTTTGAGAAGACCAATTTTGATTACAATAAGTAGAATTAAGCTTTCCACAACTTATCACCTGTAAACGGATAGGCAGAAAGAGATTATAACAGATGTATTTTGAGTTACTTAAGGTTTATGTCGGGAGAAATGTCTCATAAGTTGTTTTAGTGGTTGAATTTAGTCGAGTACGAGGATAACTCCTTTTATCATTTTAGCATTCATATGAGTCTGTTTAAAGCTTTGTATGAATACTCCGCCCTCTCTATAAGCCATATTTCCCCCATGGTTCTACTAATACAACTATAGACACCTTTTGCCATACTCGGGAGGCTACCAATCAGCTTCTTAAACACCACCTCATCGAAGCTTAACATCGTATGAAACAATTGGTTGATAAAAAATGCACAGAATGTCTTTTTCATATTGGTGATTAGGCTTTTGTGAAACTATAAGCCTTTGATGTTTGCTTCTAATCTTTTTTTCTATATTTATTCTCTCTCTGTTAGGTTATTTTTCCTTCTACTGATTTCTTCATCTTGTTTTTGTGTAATTCTTCTTCATTTCCCTTAAATTAGTTTATTTCATAACAACATTGATATCAGAGCATTTGTTCCTATGGCCATGATAAAGGGAATGTGTAATCAGGAGTACAAGAGAGAGCTAACACAATTAGTTTAGGGATGTCAATAATACTCACTCCAGGATCAACAACGCATTTTTTAGAACTCTATTAAGTAACTACAAAATCTTATCAATGGGCTAAGTATTCAGTGCTCAGAGTTGAGGAACAGGCAAAGGACCAGTGATCTGACTGATGTGGAGGCTATTAAACAAAATAAGTTATATTATTTTGCTTAGACATGGTTATCCATGTCTTTCACTTCATGGGGCCAAGGATCAGACAGATCGTGAGTCCACTATTTCTGATTTCAAGAGCAATGTCTGCAATTTGTTGATTGCAACTAGTGTTGCAGCTAGAGGTTTGGATGTGAAAGAGCTTGAATTAGTGATCAACTTTGATGCTCCAAACCACTATGAGGATTATGTACACCGTGTTGGTAGGACAGGCCGAGCTGGTAGAAAAGGCTGTGCAATCACATTCATCTCTGAGGAGGACGCAAGATATGCACCAGATCTTGTGAAGGCATTGGAGCTCTCTGAGCAAGTTGTTCCTGATGACCTGAAGGCTCTTGCTGTTAGTTTCATGGCAAAAGTGAATCAGGGTTTTGAGCAAGCCCATGGAACAGGTTATGGTGGAAGTGGTTTTAAATTTAATGAGGAGGATGAGAAGAGAAAAGCTGCGAAGAAAGCACAGGCAAAAGAGTATGGATTTGAGCAAGATAAGTCAGATTCAGAAGATGAAGACGAAGGCGTGCGGAAGGCAGGTGCTGACATCTCGCAACAAGATGCACTTGCTAAGATTGCAGCTATTGCTGCTTCCTCCAAAGCCTCTGTGTCGTTGCCAACTCCTATCTCGGCCGCCCAAATGCTTCCCAATGCTGGATTACCCATATCTCTGCCAGGTGTTCTTGGACTACCGATACCCGGAGCAGCACCAGTTGTTCCTGGTACCGGGTTGTCTGTGGTGCCCAATGATGGGGCAGCTCAGGCAGCGGCGTTGGCAGCTGCCATCAACTTGCAGCATAATTTGGCAAAAATTCAAGCTGATGCAATGCCTGGACACTATGAAGCAGAACTGGAGATCAACGATTTTCCCCAGAATGCTCGATGGAAAGTTACTCACAAGGAAACGTTGGGTCCAATATCAGAATGGACTGGTGCTGCCATTACCACCAGGGGTCAGTATTTTCCACCAAGCCGGGTCACAGGACCTGGGGAACGCAAACTTTATTTGTTTATTGAGGGCCCTACTGAACAGTCTGTCAAGAGAGCTAAGGCTGAATTAAAACGTGTTTTGGAAGACTTAACAAATCAGGCATTATCACTTCCAGGTGGAGCACAACCAGGCAGATACTCGGTTGTTTAAGTGTAAGGACCAACTTTAGTTGATTATCCAGCTGCTTTACGACTCTTGCCCTAATTTTTTTTTTGTTTCTACGTTCTATGGTCCTTTGGATCCAATGTCTTTCATATTTTCTAGAGGACTTTTACCTGTAGCTTGTGGAATATGTTTATATTATTTGTTAAATTTGTTGTCTATTTCCACAACCCATTGCCGGCTTTAATTTTCTTTTTTTTCCTCTTTTGTTTATCCTTCACCCATGGCCGGAGGGATGATTTTAACTTATGCTCGCATGTTCAACGTACACTTCCCATTACCTTAGCTATCATGGCTGTCAAAGAGATGGCAACGATCTGGTGGTGCAACAATCTTGGTGATCACCAATTGATTGCTATAGAGCTCTTTTTTTTTGCTATTCTTCATTCTAGTCACTAAATGGATTGGTTTATGTTCCTTTTGATAATTGTTTTCTTTTGTGTCTGTAGGACTGGTTGGAAATTTTCTGAAGCCACCTTTGGCTTTTGATTAGAGCTTGTTATGGCTTGGGCATCTTAAAAGAGCCGCTTTATTCTTTCTTCCTGGTGTTGGATTCTCTTCGTTAGTCCAATGCCAAGAGTTCCATCTACATATTGATATATACATGATTTTGTGTCTCTTTCTTTATGTGATTGCCATATTTTATAACCAAATCATTTTTTTATTCCGCAATGAGATTCTGGTGCATAAACTTTGAATGTTGTAATCTTGATCTGGCCTGAATCTTGTATTTTCTTCAACAAGATGCGGCTTAGAATTTTCTACAATAACAGTCCTAGCTGAGTTCCTATGAAGTTTCGTATAAAATTGGTTTGAGATTAAAGAGTTGAGATTGAATGTTTTGAATTGTTTCGAATTCGATTGGTTTTATAAATCATTGACTTGAATTTTTAACTCCTGTGAATCAAGATCCACCCCCACTAATCTCAAACTGACCACGGGATGAGTTTCATCATGTGTACCAAAACAATGTATTTCAAAAATTTAAATTCAATTTGATGGAATAGAAAACTAGGTAGCCCCATTTGCGTATTTAAGGAATCCATAGTAATTCAATATTTAAGTATCCAAGGAGATCCATCCTAAAACACTCCATTGTCATCAATCTTGGGAGAAGAAGCAAATAGACGTTGCTCTATAGAAGCCCCATTCTGTTCTTGAAATAGTAAAATAAGAACCCTAATCTCTAATCCTGATGGTGGGCACTTTTCTTTAGAGGCGGGTCTTGTCCGCATCGTCAAAGTAAGGGTGTTCCATAGCCTTTTTTGCTGAGATCCGCTTAGATGGTTCATACTGCAACATTTGCTGCAAAGACAATTTTACAAGTCAGTCTGAAGAAAAGACAACACATAAATGTAATGTAGATGTCCACACAAGTCATGTCTGATAGGATCAACTTACCGAAAGCAGATCAAGCCCATTCGCGTCCAAGTAAGGAACAGCTGATGACAGACTTTGAGGTTTCCACTGTGGGTACTCATGCCAGTTCACCAGGCGGCTCACTCCTGGCCATACTTCTTCATTTGGAGTACCTAACAACCTGCATAGAAGGGTAAAGGACTTTAGAGGACAAGCATAGCATCCCTTAAGCATTATAACTTACAATGTAGATTCCTATTTGAACCTGAAAATATGCAGCAGTTGTTGTAGTTCAGAGTCTCCTGGGAAAAGTGCTTGTTTTGTAACGAGCTCGGCTACAAGAATAAAAAAGAACCTACTTATCAGGCAAAGCTAGAATAACTGAACGAATTTGGTTAAAATAGTTTACAACAAATTTAGGAAGTAAGGTTTCTGTACCAAATATACACCCAACAGACCACATATCCACTGCAGTAGAATAGTGCGTAGAGCCCAAAAGGACTTCTGGAGCCCTGTACCAAAGAGTCAATATCTGTTGCAAAATGAGACTATCATCACCAAACTAAAAATGTAAGTTGAATTATCAAACATCAATAAAAAATGAATAATTAACGGTGAATTTGAGCCAAGACAACAAGCAAACAAATGAGCTCGAGCTTGACAAGATCATAGATCATAGAACAGGTACCTCGTGAGTATACTTCTTGATTGGAAGAGTAAATGCTCGAGCTAGTCCAAGATCTGCTATTTTAAGCATTGAAGTCTTTTGATCCATCAAGAGATTGTGAGGCTTAAGATCCCTGGGTTGAAACAGTCCAGGTAAGAGTAACAGAAAGGAGACTTCTACTTTATTTTCTGGCCTAACATTGAAATGAAATGGAAAGAGAAGTACCTATGCAAGATTCCATGCCCGTGGCAGAAAGCAACACCTTTGCAAAGTTGGTACATCAAGCACTGAATACATAAGAGTACATTAATCAAGAAGAACAAAAATTTGTCTAGAAATAACGCCAATGGGCAAATATATGATCGATACCTTCACAGTTTTAGCAGGAATAATCTCTCCAGACTGGCGGAAGCTCCGGATGAACTTCTTTAGATCAGTGTCCATGTACTCAAAAACCAGATAGAGCACCGTCTTTCCCTCTTTGTTCTGGCCTTGTTTCACATCCATCAATCTAATAATTCAGAAAGAACAACCCAAAAAAAAAAAATCAATCTCTCAAACAGACAAATACCAAATTAGCATTAGAAACAAATTTTGTTCTATTAGAAATACACAGAGGATAATATTCTATCTTATTTAGCATAATAATAATATTAGAACTGAGTGTTTTCAGGACATCAGAGAAAGTCCAGAAAATGGCAAATTAAATTCAGATTCAGCACCAAAACGAACAACATATTGACCGCGACAAGGATATCTACTAATGGGCTCAATTATACCCAATCGAACGGAGCTCAGCTGACTCGAGCTAGGTTAAAAAACCACAGTTAAACTACTTACATATTTATCAGTCAGTGAAGAATGGAATTTTTAACTTGTAAAATTAATATAGGAAATCAAAAATAAAAAATATATATGCCTACTATGAAACCCTAAAATAACAAGTTTCCCAGTATGAAACCCTAAATTAACAAGTTTTCCCGTATTAACCAACACAAGAAACTAAGAAGTTTTTTCAAGAATCACCCATTATTTTAAAGAATAGGACAATCCAAAAACGCCAGATCTAGAACATGAAACACTAATTATTGAAACTAAAGTGACGAAATGGAAACTCGAAACAAAATTCGCATCAGCAACATTATTGTTCAATAGCCACTCATGATGAAAAAAAGAAGAAAAGAAGATTCAACAGATACCCAAGAACAGAAAGAACGTCAAAACCCAAAAAAAAGAGTACCTAACAATATGGGGATCACGAGAGAGCATGCGCAAAATGGAGACTTCACGCAGAGTGGTTGGGGGCACGCCTTCATCGTCCTCGTGAAGACGTGTTTTCTTGAGGGCTACTATCTTGCCTGTTGCCTTCTCTCTTGCTCTGTAAACTTTACCGTACGTTCCTTCTCCTACTTTCTCTAGTTTCTCGAACGCGTCCATCTCTTCTCTCTTTTTTGCTTTTTTTTTTTTTCCTTCTCAAACAAACAATTGGGTGCCTTGGCGCTTGTTTGCTTGATTATAAAGAAGGTTCAGTATGCAACCGTTAAGAGAGAAGGGACGTTCCGCCCTGCCCAACGGCAACAAATTTTAAATTTCAAATATCCAGATTTCTAAAATTTGCTTGGACAGCCCACTAACCAGCGTAGGAGTCAAACCAAATAAATTCGAATTTATTTTTAAGTTTGATTTGAATAAATCTAAAATAAAATATTTAAATTTAAATATATAATTGAATTATAATTTTAAAATTTTGTAAATACGATTAAATACGAATTATACAAATTGAATATAAATTTAAATTTAAAATTAAAAAATTTTTAATTATGTTAATTATTTTTATTAATTATAATTTTTTAAAAAATACAAATACAAATCGAATGTTAACATGAACACGAGTATGAACCGCATGTGAACTAAACTTTCAAATTTAAATTTGAATCTAAACTTCATTATAAAAAATTTGACGAAGGTAAACTCAAGCTTGAATTGAACTCATAACCAATAAACCAAACACAATATATATATATATATATATAGATTTAACTCGAATCTACCCTACTATTAACCACATGATCCACTCTCATATCATCACTAGTTAAAAAACTAGATCGGATCGACCAAGCTTGCCTTAAAACCAATATTCGCTTTCAAACCAAGATAACAAATCATTAAAACCATTTTGGTTTATAGTTTGACAAATGATTCAATTAAACCTTACATTAATGTTATTGAACTAGCCAAACCACTGGTCAAACCAAATCAACCCCTTCACTGACTCAACATTTAGTTCGAGATCGAAAACATTGCATACCATTAGCTTTAGGTTACATTATGAGTAACAACAACATATATAAATGATTAACACTAACAAATATAAACAAATTAATATATCATCTTGTAATTAAATGACATAATTTTTTATTTTATCTTTAATTTAAAATTATTTAATCACATAAATATGATAATATATTAATGTATTTATACTCAATAAAATTCAATTGTTTATATGTAAAATATAATTGTTATATTATAAAAAAAAAATTAATATTTTTACTCTAGGCTTAGGAAATTATTAGTTAATACTCACTTAACTTATATTATTTTAATAAAATGACGTGTACATAATTTTGAATGTTGATTTATTTATAATATGATAAATTAAGACCATCATATTTTCATATAATCAACAACTACACTAGATTTAGAATTTTTGTATATTTTCGTAAAGGAGGGGTATAATAATGACAAAAATCAGAAATATATATATATATATATATATATATATATATGTGTGTGTGTGTGTGTGTGTGTGTGTTCAAGCATACGCGCATTTAGGAAGAATTAAAATTCAAATAAACCTTAGAAGTTGCCAAAATCAAACGTCAGTTGGACAAACAGTCTGGAAAGGCCATGTCTTCTTTCCTCAATCACAACAACAGATCTGACAAGTTGCTATTCTAGATATCAAATTATCAAAAAATGCTATATTCTATTAGATG
Source organism: Anacardium occidentale (assembly GCA_026122585.1). Classification (NCBI taxonomy): domain Eukaryota; kingdom Viridiplantae; phylum Streptophyta; class Magnoliopsida; order Sapindales; family Anacardiaceae; genus Anacardium; species Anacardium occidentale. The sequence continues at coordinate 723,512 of JAJEJH010000008.1, forward strand.
CGTTGCAGATGCACTAAAGTTCAAAGTTTCACTGAACGAAAAATTTGCAAGACATATCTCTTGTTATTATCTACCACAAAAAAAAAAAAAAAAAGTAAAAGAGAAGAACTCAATTTATTGCTAAAAGTTCTGCACTTGCAATTCATTAAGTAAATTATGAAAGATGAAGACCAGGTGTCGAAGAATTCTGGACTACCAATATCATTGATGGCAACAAGAAATGATTGATTAGGTTATCTCAGAGAGATGTCTGGACTCCGAATGAGGATAAAATTACCGAGAGAATCTTTGTCACTGAAGTCATTACACTTAAAGCTGCTTTCATTACCTCTTGTGAACAACCTGGTTTCATAATGATTCTAACTTGGGCAAGCAAAGAGAAAAAGGCACCTCATTGGAGAGAAATTATGTACACAAGCCAAATGATAGATAACATTCACCTGAAATACTCTACATGCCACTGAAACAAATTGAGTTTTCCAGCCCTCATGTTCTACCAATACTTGTTTGTTTATATGCCAAGATTAGTTTGCCAGATAATGAGATAAATCAATACGAGTATATTCAAGCCGAGGCCAAGGTTGATTCGAACTCAATTCGAATTCATTATATCGAGTTAATTTGTAGTGTCATTAGAAGGTTACAAACAAAATAAACAATGATGCCAATAGGTTGAAGTGTCATTAAAAGGATAAATTATATTATCAATAGGGTAAACATTATTATCGAAAAGGCATACAAATTTAAAATTAGAACTTCAACTAAAATTTTGCTCATTTGAACTAAGCCAATCTAGCTCAATTCCACCTCAATTAATTAGTCTAAGTCTAGTTTAACCGTGTTTCTTTTATTTTTGTTTCCTCCAAAAAAATATCTAAAATAATTATTCCATTTAAAAGCGCATAAAGATTTACCAAACTAAATAATTTTAAGCACCTTGAAAAGATATAATTGCTCAATTCGGCCCTTATAATCCTGGTCTTCAACACAGAGTTACAGCTTTGACATCAGCACCGGAACCTTCAAACTGTAGGGGTCCAGGATTTCTGTAGAGATCATCTAACAAGAATCTTGTTGCATTTTGTCTCAGCAACCTGCAAGAAAAAATAATACAGTAGATAAGAATTACAGTGAGCATTATAGTCACACTTTATGAAGAAAGAACTTCTATGCTTTGCCTTTTAGATCAACAGTTGCTCGATGAATTGCAGGTCGTCCAAGGGAAGATGCACCCGAATTTTGAGACCAAAGTTTCACAGTCATCATGGACTAAGGTTTATCAAACATAGTAAAGAAGAAGTTAACACTCTTATTAAAGGTAGAGAGGGAAAACAGTAAGAAAGACAAAAATTGATAAAGAGAATGAAAACCCAACTGTAATTGGGGCCGCACCACAACGCCACTTATTCAGAGAATTCTTCAGATTTGTCACGGTTGCCATGTAACCACTTAGAGCAGCCGCAAGAATATGATAGGCAATGTGTCCAAGAACCTGCGTTCATGTTGAATCAGAATTTATTAATAAATGATTCTAGAGAGCTACAACTCTGGAGAGAAAGAGAGAGACCAGAAAAATTTTAATGAGAAACCACGGAAAAATATAGTGGTAACCTACATAGGCATAGTCACAGTCAAACTTCGATAGTAAGGATCCCCAAGCCTGATAAATAAAGAAGTGGCAGATAGCATTGAATTATTTCCCCTTGTATGTCCCCTCTTTCTGCTAAAAATAGCAAAGTGAGTAGAAATTTCATCAAAATAAAATGTTATGAAAGAAAGCTATAGGGGATCATGCCAGTCGCTTGTTTATTTCAGTTTCCACAAGATGCGCCAGAAGTTTCTCCGTCTCAATCTGAAAAATTGTGAGCAAGTGAGATATCCATAATCCAAAATTAATATTTTCGTCACATAGATCTCAAGCTTGTTAGCTGGGATAATTGTGCAGAATCATCTGATTCAGGATGAAGTAGAAGCTAAGAGATTAAACATACCACTATTAGATAGAAATCAGTACACATTAGAACTTATAGCAAGCAATAGATGCCGTTTATTAAGTGAGTAATTTGAAGGGATAGAACTTGTTTCTCAATAAAGATTGGCAAAAATTCAAATAGTGCAGGGAAGAAATGTTATCTGCAGCAACACCTTGCCTGAGAAGACTATGAATTTCCTGAGGTATGAAAAAGCAATGTCAAACCATGAATCACATTTACAACTTGTGTAGGAAGAAGAACTATCCTTAAGATGAAAGGAAACAACAATCCATAATCCTTTCCTCTCCAGCAAGGGAAAGAGAGAGAGAGAGAGAGAGAGAGAGAGAGAGAGAGGAAACAAATAGCAGAGGCACCACAAAAAGGTATCACTTCTTTGATACAAGAGTTATACCTTCAATAAAGCATACACTCTAGGAATGCTTTCCATAAGACCTTCTAGCAGCAAGATGACCCCTTGATTCTTGTTTGCTCCAGATATATCAGATAACTATAATTATAATCATCCACAACATAGGGAAAAAAGAAAAAAAGAAAAAGCATAGCCAAGTAAACCATATAGCCCTTTCCAACAAACCATAGAGCCCAGTTCACTGCCTGTAACATTCACTCTTGAGTGCTCTCCAGCTACAGTGTCGGGGAATAATTCAAGTAAATCTCTATTCAAGTTTGCATCCATACCAACTACCAACCTCCCTTTTTGAGTGAGTTTACCATTCTGCCAAGTAAACTTCTTAGAAACAGATGGATTATGTTAGAGTGTGTTTATAAAGGTCTTAAGTTGTAAGTTGATAGTCCAAAATTGTGTAATTCTTTCTAGCAAGTCTGAGGATAAGATAATACTAACTAAATTGTTTAACTTCGAAGTTGGTAAGCATGAGAATGCATCTGCCACATGGTTTTTCTTTCCTTTCTTTTCCTGTATTGTATTTCATAGTTGTCTTGCATGAATTTGGCTACCCACGATTGTTGAGAGAGAGTTGTAATGTTTTGCTCCAATCAAAACTTCAAGCTCTCATTGTTAGTTTTAATAATGAAATGTCAGTTGCACAAGTAAGGCTCATATTTTTTTATGGCCATTGAGACAAACAACATCTCATTTTCATATATGGAAATGAGATGATTCTTAGGAGCCAATGCTTTACTAATATAGGCTATGAGATGATTTTCCTGTAGGCACTCCTGCTGGGTGCTACTGTTTACTGTTTTTCTATAATTTAATGAAAATATAATATTAATAAATAAGGAAAATATTGCCAATAATACCCAACAGAAATACCTAAACTAAGCTGAAATGCTGCAACGGAAAACCTGTGGTGCAAATGTATACATATACATATACATGCCCAAAAACTTTATTTCATCTATATTAAAATATTCACAAAAGATGTGTGTATTAAAATATAGGTAATCACATGCACACAAAACTAAGCAAGCATGCAAACCAAAGCATGTTGCAAAAACTAAAGTAAAATGGATCTTAGACGGCAGCCATCTCCTCCTCCCAGCTTCCAAAAATACTGACTTACAAGAGAAAGGAAAGTAGGGAGTGAGTGATATATTCACTCAGTAAGCGCAACCTATCTCTGACCCTAAACCAATCCTCCTCGAAGGATTGTCACATCATCACATACAGTAACAGACTTATACACGGGAGGAAACCAAACTGGTTCTCACGTGTCATCATTTTTATATTAAGCTTTTCATTCTACTGTTCATATCTTTACTATTCTGTTACTTGTTTTCTGAAGTTCACGTATCATTACGTGGCTTTTTATATTCTGATATACTGATATTTGTATCTTATTACACGATGTTTCATATCATGCTTATTTACTGTTTCATTATTCTTACTGATCTTATCATTCTCTGAATGATATGCTGCTGTATCATATAACAATGACATGCTATGAAATATGTTGAAAACATAGCTAGGCCTAGGTCTGTATATTGAAAATAATTTTCTAAAAACTGTTTACTAAAAACTACTGTTTGGATCTTGGGATCCCATATTTGAAAATCTGATATAAAGCTAATCTGAAAACTATGCTGAAAACTGTGTACCCGAAAGTACCTGCTATGCTGCACAGACTGATGAATACAGGGATTCGACACCCTGGTCATGTGAGTTTCCTATGCAAACATGCGCTATAAACTGTATGAGTCACGTGATGCCTCTGAATCTCATACTGAACTGAACGTCTAGCGCTATAACTACATCTGATCCTCGGATCAGGAAACCTATAATCTACTCACTAAGCATCCCAGCATATGCCAGTACATAGGGCTAGTAATGAGCATATAGCTCCTGATACAACAAGTGTGCTGAAACTCATAAGTGCCCCCTCGTATTCACCCCTGAAATCAATATTTTTCTACTTAAAATATGAATTCGGATCCTTGATCCTTTTCTAAAAACTCTGTATGGCATGTCATGCTATGCTGTGTATATGACGCATCATTTATTCTTATCTGAGCTCATTTTACTGTTTCTATCAATTTGATAGCTTTTACTGCACATTTCTTATTTTATGCTTAATTTCTTTTTTCTGCCTGACGCACGAGCGTGCATGAGCTTGCACGGGACCGTGAGCAAGTCGTGCATATGGTCGTGCTCGATTCTGTGATTTTTTTGCATATTTATCATTTTCTCTTAGTGCACGAGCGTGCATTAACATGCACGGTCGTGACCCTGCATTTTAGGTCATGTATGGCAACGTGAACACGGTCGTGACCATGCAGAAATGTAGTATGAACGGGTGTGCGTCCTGCGCTGTACTAATATGACCGCTCGGAATCATGCTGAATCTCATCCAAATCTCATATCAAATGTAAATCAAATATATCTCATACATTAAGCACTTCATATGCACACACTTATTTCTTCCATAACTTCCAATCACATATTCAATCATCCAACCCATCACAAAAGCATGTATACACATATATTCTCACACATAACATACATATATCTATCAAATCATCATCATCATCATCATCTCAAATCATCAAACATGCAAGGTAAACTAACAAGCATGCTGGAATCATTCTCATGCATTTCAACCAAGCATAAAACATACCAAAAGCACAAGGGAAAGAGGTAAGAAACGCCTACCTCTAGACATGCTTTCTCTCTCATGGAAATCACAAGCTCAAGCTGGATTGGATGATCCTGGTTGCTGATCTTCTCTTCTAGGGTTGATATCCTCTGAAAATCAAATGGAAACCTTGGATGAAAATGGCTAGGAAATCGGATAAACTTAACTTAAACCAAGGCAGCTGAAACATTACGCATCCACGTGCGTGCACCTCACATGCACGGTCGTGCATGGCAAGAAAATTACAAAAAAGCTATTTTCCTGCGCTCGCATGCAAATCCTCCCAACAGGATCCATGCACAAGCCACCTGACTCAGGAAAAACATCTATTCCACCCCAAAACTTTCTCACAACTCTAGAATTCTCATCAATCTCAATATAACCCCAGATTAGAAGCCTAAAAGACAAATCTAACCCTGGAATGTTACAATCTCTCCCTCTTATAAAAATTTTATCCCCTGAATTACTTGAACAGCTCGAGAAACCTATCCCTAATCTCAAACTCCACTTCCCATATAGACTTTTCCTGCCTCTAACTCCTCCACAGAACTCTGACTAGAGGAATCTCCTTGTTTCTGAGCACTTTAACTCTTTTGTCAAGAATCTGAACTAGCCTCTCTGCATAACTTAAATCTTTAGCTAATTCTAACTCTGGAAGCTCAAGAACATGCGAAGGGTCTCTGATGTACTTCCTCAACTGAGATACATAGAAGACATCATGAAATCTATCCATACTGCCAGACAACGCCAATCTGTAAGCAACCTGACCAACTCTCTCTAGGATCTCATAAGGTCCAATGAACCTCGGGGCCAACTTGCCCTTCTTGCCAAACCTCAACACATGACGATAAGGAGCGACTTTCAAAAACACTTTGTCTCCAACCTCAAACTATAACTCCTTACGTCCCAAATCTGCATAACTCTTTTGGCGATCCTGGGCCTGTCTCATTCTCTGTCTGATTATTCTGATTTGCTCGATCATCTGCTGAGTCATTTATAAACACACTACAGCTTCCACTGAATCTCTCTCTCCAATCCCATCCCAATGTAAGAGAGATCTGCATTTTCTACCATACAGTGCTTCAAATAGAGTCATTTGAATAGTCGACTGGTAACTATTATTATATGCGAACTCCACCAATGAGAGTAACTCAACCCAGCTAGTTTAGAAGTCTAAACAATAAGCTCTAAACATATCTTCCAGAATCTAGTTCACCCTCTGTAGCATCCCAGGTTCGAAAGCCCTTAGGGAAAGAGTTTTGGGGTTAGAAACGAGATTCAAAGAAAGATTAGGAGTCTAGTAAAGTTCAGGGGTGAGTTAGTAAGTTTTCGGAGCCGTGTGGCTTTCGTTTGAATCCTTTCGGAAGGATTCGATCAGGCGAGTGAGCGGGAAATGGATTAAGTTCATTTTCCCTTGCGCACGCCCGTGCACCTTTAATGCACGCCCGTGCATGTGGCAGTATAAAAAGAGAGCCGAGAGAAAGTAGACATTTTTCTCACCCAACTTCATTTCTTCAGCCATTTTCTCTCTTGTTTCAGTAGCTCCTATCATTAGAGAGGAGATCCAACCTCCCGTAGCTCCCAATCCGATGAGAGAGCCAAGAGAATAGTTCGAAAGATTAGCTTTCAGAGGCAATGGCGCGAGGTAAGTGTTCGCTTACTTCTCTTCGCATTTTTTCAGCTTTCTTGGATGAAATTCGATGCTTGGCATGTGGATGAGTTTGTGTATATTTGTTTGATGATGATTGTGGCATGATTTGATGAAATTTGCTACCTTTGAATCCATGCATGCAAGCTTGATCATGTTAGTGAGAGAAAGAAGAAGCTTCAATGGTGGATTGCACTATACTTGATGCATGTTGAATTGAATGCTTGAATTGTGTTGTTTGGGATGCTGGGAATGCATGTTTGAAGTGAATTGGTGAATGAATGAGAAAGGGTTGGCAATTTTGTGCATTTTCCAGGCGGTGGTCTTGTTGAAGAACAAGACACACGACCGTGTGCCTGCATGAGACGGTCGTGTGCCTTTGTTTTCCAGGACACACGCCCATGTGCATGCTGTGTGCACGGGCAGAAAATGCACACACACGCCCGTGTGTCTGCAGACGCACGCCCGTGTGCATGGTTTTAGTGAAGTTCCAGGAAAATTCCAGTAGCTTGCACGGCCAGACGCGCGACCGATGCACGGTCCCCTGTGTCTAGGCCCACGCCCGTGTGAGGCCTGCACCTCCATGTGCTTTGCCCCACACGCCCGTGCACCTGCAGATTTTCAGAAAATGATTATTAATTGATTAATAAAGCATGAGAATTCAGAATAATGGCTAAATTGCTTCAGATAAGCATAAATTCAGATAAGAAAGCTGCATATGCATATCATGGCATGACATGTAGCTTCAGAAAGGATCACGAGATCTGAATTCAGCAGTATTCAGTATTCAAAACCCGATGTACGGGTGAGAGTATTAGGTGGAACACGATGGGGCATCTGTGGGACTCAACCTTCTGACACCAGTCAGAATACTCAGCAGTATTTCAGATTCAGTTTCTGACACCAGTCAGAATATTCAGCAGCATTCAGATTTAACCATCTGACACCAGTCAGATTGGTCAGCAGTATTCAGATTCAGCTTTCTAGCCAGTAGCTAGACTGTTCAACCCACATGGCCAGGATGTCGAATCCCTGTGTTCACCAGTCTGATCAGCACAGCAAATACCTTCGGGTACATTCAGATGTTCAGTTATTCAGATGCATGCATCCATGAGACATTTTCAATAGCATGCATCCATGAGACATTTTCAATAGCATGCATCCACGAGATATTTCAGTAGCATGACATGACATACACATCATGACATGAATAATAATGAGAATGAGATTCAGTTAACAGTTTCAGATTCCAGCAAGCGCATAGATGTATGAATAGGGCCGAGGCCGGGTATGTTTGATTATTTGTGTGTGTGCTTGCTTGGGCTTTGAGGGAAGTAAGGAGCGCTTACTAGGTGATCTTTATCACTCATCCCCCCTCCTTCTTCCATCCTTTCGGGTGTTCGTGCTGGTTTCGAAGAGCGCGTGGTTCGAGGCTGACAGGAGAGGGCCCACACCGCGATCTCAGTTGAGTTGTACAGTTTACAGTTTTGGACCTATGTGGTCATGTTGTAAATGTTTATGTATCCAGTTGTACAGAAACAATATATATATATGAAAAAAGTCATTGGGCCCATTGTACAGAATAGATATGTATATTTCAGTTGATGTATTTCAGATAAGCTTCCGCATATGCAGAAATGTATAGTTCCAGATTTTATTTTCGTAGGATTCCCGTCGCGGGTACCCGAGTTTTCAGTTTATTAATAAAAGCTCCTCACAGTATTCAGCAGCAGGGGTACTCGTGGCGGCGGGTCTTACACCCTCTCTGTCTGGTCATCTGACTGAGGATGATAAGCTGAACTGAAATGCAATCGAGTCCCAAGTATCCTCTGTAAACTTCTCTAGAAAGTTGACAGAAATTTGGAGTCTCTATCTGACATAATAACTCTGGGAACTCCATACAGTCTCACTATCTCTCTGACATACAACTGATCCAACTGATCAGTCGTCATACCATCTCTGACTGGTAGAAAGTGAGCTGATTTACTCAATCTGTCCACTATCAGCCAAATACCAGTATAATCCTGTCTGACTTTGGGAAGTCCTAAGATAAAATCCATAAAAATACTCTCTCATTTCCATTCTGGCACACTCAAAGGCTACAACAACCCTGATGGTCTCTGATGCTCTGCATTAACCGGTTGATATACTAGACATCTGGCTACGAAGTCTGTTATGTCTCTCTTTATCCCTAACCATCAAAAGTTTCTCTTCAAATCTTGGTATATCTTGGTACTGTCCGGATGAGCTGTATACATTGAACTGTGGGCTTCTGACAAGATCCTCTGCCTAAAATCTGAGTCTTCTGGAACACAAACTCGACCCTCTGATACTCTCTGTACCATCATCTGTACCCACTGATCTGATCTCTGAGCCTTTCTGATCTCATCAGACAATGAAGACACAATCTGAAGCCTCGAAAACCCAACTGAAACAATTTCTATCTGCTCTCTGATGACTTCTCTCTGAAGCTCACTCTGAACAGATAATCTGGATAAGGCAACTCTCCTGCTCAAGGCATCTGTAAATACATTTGCTTTGTCTGGGTGATATTTGATCTCACAGTCATAATTCTTTACTAACTCTAACCACCATCGTTGTCTCATATTCAATTCCTTCTGGGTGAAAAAGTACTTCAGACTTTTATGATCTGAGAAAATGCTACATCTTAGTCCATATAAATAATGTCTCCGAATCTTCAAAGCGAAGACAACTGCTGCTAGCTCCAAATCATGGGTAGGGTACCTCATCTCATGATCTTTCAATTGTCTAGAATCATAGGCAATCACCCTACCTGCTTGTATCAAAACTGCATCAATCCCCTGGTGGGAAGCATCCGTATAGATCTCATACTCTAATCTCTCCTAAGGCAAAACCAACACTGGTGCACTGGTCAATCTTTGTTTTAACTCTTGAAATCTGACCTCACATACAAACGGATTCTTTCTCCTAGTCAAAGTTGTCAGAGGTCTCGCTAAACTGGAAAATCCCTGAATAAATCGTCTGTAATAACCTGCCAATCCCAAGAAACTACGAACCTCCTTAACTATCCTCGGCCTCGGCCTCGGCCAACTCAAAATAACATTCATCTTAGCTGGATCCACTAATAGACTATCAACAGAAATCACATTCCCTAAGAATACCACACTGTCTAGCCAAAATTCACACTTATTGAATTTGGCATACAACTGCATGTCCCTTAATCTCTGTAGCACGAATCTGAGATGCTCTACATGCTCCTCTACACTCCTCGGATAGACAAGATGTCATCGATAAACACAACAACAAATCTATCGAGACAATCATGAAATACTCGGTTCATCAAATTCATGAACACCGCTGGAGCATTTGTCAACCCAAATGGCATCACCACGAACTTGTAATGGCCATATCTGGTCGTGAAGGCAGTCTTCGGTACATCTCTGTTAGTAACTCTAATCTCGTGATATACTGACTTCAAATCAATCTTCAAAAAGACTGATGCCCCACTAAGCTGATCAAACAAATCATCAATTTTGGGCAAGGGGTACTTGTTCTTCACTGTGACTTTGTTTAACTCCCTGTAGTTGATAGACATCCTCATCGACCCATCTTTCTTCTTAACAAAGAGAATGGGAGCACCCCATGGTGAGCAACTCGGTCTAATAAACTTCTTATCTATCAGCTATTGTAACTGCTTCTTCAATTCTTGAAGTTCTGCTAGGGTCATTCTGTATGGAGCTTTAGAAATCGGAGCTGTCTTTGGGAGTAACTCAATACTGAGTTCTAGCTCTCTCTCTCTAGAGGTAACCCCGGTAATTTCTCTAGAAACACATCAGGAAACTCCCTAACAACCGATATCTGCTCAGCACTGGGCCCACTCACATCTCTACATACAACATTAGCTAAGTAGCCAACACAGTCCTTACTTACCATCCTCCTAGCCTACAAACATGAAATCAACATGGTCTCCACTCTGCCCTCTCCAAAAACAAACTGATCAAAGCCTAAGTGAAGTCTAACCTTTTTCCTCTGACAATCGATCTCTGCCCCGTACCTCTCCAGGAAATCCATACCTAAGATCATGTCAAAATCAACTAACTCTAACCTGATCAAATCTATCCTCAAACATCTACCCATGACTATAATCTCCTGATCAGACAATAACTGGTCACTAAACATCACGCCCCCATTTGACATCTCTATACACACATATCTCTCTGCCACACTAGGGGTTAACTCTAGTTTCTCTATTACCCCTCTAGAAATGAAACTGTGTGTGACACCACAATCAATCAAAACAAATAAAGGGGTGTCAAAGAAAAATAACTGACCAGAAACAGCATATGGAGTAGCCTTTGCCTGCTCCTGCCTCACGACATAAACTCTGGCTCAACCTCTACCTCCAACTGATGGCCCTGCACCTCCTCCTGGTGCACTAGCTCCATCATCTCGAGGATGATCAGCTCCTCTAGCTGAACCGCTTCCACCTCTGAAGAAACCTCCTCTACCTTTGCCAAAACCAGGTCCACCTCTACTAGAACCTGCTCTACCTCTAGCTGGACACTCAATTATCCTATGCCTCGACTGACAACATCCGAAACATACCGGTTGACCAAATCAGGCACTCTCCACTGTGTCTCCTGCCACATCTGGGACAAACTGGTGACTGAAATCCAGTCCTCTGTCTCTGACTACTCTTTCCAGACTTTCTTTGCTGCATAGGCCTCTTGCCTCTGTCACTGCCTCTCTCAGGCTGTTTGGAAAACATACCAATCTCTGCAGACACATCTTCGATCTGGTAGCTTTCTCCAGAGCATCACTAAACCTCTGCGGGGGATGATCTTCTATCAGAACATCTCTAACTATGGCTAGGTGTAATCCATGAATGAACTTCTGTACTCTACCAGCCTCTGTCCCTGCCAAACTCGAAGCAAATCTAGTCAATCCATTGAACCGAGTAGCATACTCTCTCATTGAACTCAAGCCTTGCTGCAACTCAATAAACTCTTGAGTTCTGGCATACATTATCACTAGGCTCCTGAACTCACTCTCAATTGTCTCCACATCAATCAAATCATCGGTCGTCTCCTTGTTCCTCAACTCTAAGTGTTAAATACTTAACCAATAGAGACAAGATCATCATAAGTGCTCATATCGAACCCTTTTCTCAAACAACAAACTTACTCTTCCCAAGGAATGACTCGATCCCTTATGACACAAATTAGACACTAATTCCACTGGATGGTTTTCCTTTTAAGATGCAGGACAATAATCTTTACTTTATTTTCTCTTATAGTTCCATCAACCTCAAAAAAAATAATCCACTTTTAGTAACCAATTTTCTTGATTAACTCCGTTAAAATGAGAAAACACTAGTTTTATAGGCTAACTCCACATAAATCGAGACTCTATATTTTACTCAATTGTCTCCGTATAAATCAAATCATTGGTCCTCTCCTTGTTCCTTAACTCTAAGTGTTAAATACTTAGCCTACAAAGACAAGATCATCATAGATATCTGTGTTGAACCCTACTATTAAATGATAAACATACTCTTCCCAAGAAATGACTCTATCCCTTACGGCACGAATCAGATACGAATTTCGGTGGATGGATTTCCCTTTAAGATCTAGTACAATATTCTTTACTTTGTTTTCTCCCATAACTCCATCAACCTCAAAAAAATAATCCACCTTTAGTAACCAATTTTCCAAATCATCTCCATTAAAACGAGAAAACTTTAGTTTTGTAGGCTGACTCTATATAAATCATGACTTTGTATTTTATTCAAAAGTCTCCGCATTAATCAGATTATTGGTCCTCTACTAGTTCCTTAGCACTAAGTGCTGAATACCTAGCCTATGAAGACAAGATCATCATAGGTGTTTGTACCAAACCTACCCTTAAACAACAAACATACTTTTCCCAAGGAACGACTTGATCCCTTATGACACGAATCAGATACTAATCCCATTGGTTGACTTTCCCTTTAAGATGCAAGGCAACAATCTTTACTTTGTTTTCTCCCATAGTTCCAACAATCTCAAAAAAATAATTCACCTTTAATAACTAATTTTCTAGATCATCTTCATTAAAACGAGAAAACACTAATTTTATAAGTTGATTCCACATAAATCGTGACTCTGAATTTTGCTCAATTGCCTCCACATCAATCAAATCATTGTTTCTCACTTCGTTCCTCAACTCCCTCCACATCAATCAAATCATTGTTTCTCACTTCGTTCCTCAACTCTAAGTGGTAAATACTTAGCCTACAGAGACAAGATAATCAAAAGCGTCTTTGTCGAACCCTACCATTAAATGGCAAACATATTCTTCCTAAGGAACGACTCTATCCCTTTTGGCATGAATTAGAAACTAATTCTGCTAGATGGTTTTCCCTTTAAGATGTAGGGCAATAATCTTTACTTTGTTTTCCCTAATAGTTCCATCAACCTCAACAAAATAATCCAACTTTAGTATCCAATTTTCTAAATCAACTCCATTAAAATGAGAAAACTTTAGTTTTGTAGGTTGACTCCACATAAATCGAGACTTAGTATTTTATTCAAAAGTCTCCACATCAATCAGATCATTGGTCCTCTACTAGTTCCTTAACATTAGGTGTTGAATGCCTAGCCTATGCAGACAATATCATCATAGGTGCTTGTGCCAACCCTACCCTTAAACAACAAATAGACTCATCCCAAGGAATGACTCTATCCCTTATGGTACGAATCAGACATTAATTCCACTTGATGACTTTCCTTTTAAGATGCAGGGCAATAAACTTTATTTTATCTCCCCTATAGTTCCAACAACCTCAAAAAAATAATCCACCTTTAGTAACCAATTTTCTAGATCATCTCTGTTAAAACAACAAAACATTAGTTTTATAGGTTGACTCCATATAAATCGTGACTCTGTATTTAGCTCAATTGTCTCCATATCAATCAAATCATTGATCCTCTCCTTGTTCCTCAACTCTAAATGCCAAATACCTAGCCTATAGAGACAAGATCATCATAGGTGTTTATGTCGAACCCTATCATTAAACGACAAACATACTCTTCCTAAGGAACGACTTTATCCCTTATAGCATGAATTAGAAACTAATACCACTGGATGGCTTTACCTTTAAAATGCAGGGCAATAGTCTTTACTTTATTTTCTCCCATAGTTCCATCAACCTCAAAAAAATAATCAAACCCTTAGTAACCAAATTTCCAAATCATCTCTATTAAAACAAGAGGTTGAATCTACATAAATCGTGACTTTGTATTTTATTCAAAAGTCTCCACATTAATCAGATCATTGGTCCTCCACTAGTTCCTTAACATTAAGTGCTAAATACCTAACCTATGAAGACAAGATCGTCATAAGTGTTTGTGCCAAACCCTACCTTTAAACAACAAACATACTCTTCTTAAGGAACGACTCTATCCCTTTTGGCACGAATCAGACACTAATTCCACTGGATGGTTTTCCCTTCAAGATGTAGGGAAATAATCTTTACTTTATTTCCCCCATAGTTCCAACAACCTTAAAAAAATAATCCACTTTTAGTAACCAATTTTCTAGATCATCTCCATTAAAACGAGAAAACAGTAGTTTTATAGGTTGTCTCCACATAAATCGTGACCCTGTATTTTGCCCAATTATCTTCACATTAATCAAATCATTGGTCTTTTCCTTGTTCCTTAACTCTAAGTGCTAAATACTTAGCCTATAGAGACAAGATCATCATAGGTGTTTGAGTCGAACCCTACCATTAAACGACAAACATACTCTTCCAAAGGAACGACTTTATCCCTTATGGCATGAATGAGAAACTAATTCCATTGGATGGCTTTCCCTTTAAGATGCAGGGCAATAGTCTTTACTTTGTTTTCTTTTATAGTTTCATCAACCTCAAAAAAACAATCCAACCTCTAGTAACCAAATTTCCAAATCATCCCCGTTAAAACGAGAAAACTTTAGTTTTGTAGGCTGACTCTACATAAATCGTGACTTTGTATTTTATTAAAAAGTCTCCATATAAATCAGATCATTGGTCCTCTACTAGTTCCTTAACATTAAGTGCTAAATACCTAGCCTATGAAGACAAGATCGTCATAGGTGTTTACACCGAACCCTACCTTTAAACAACAAACATACTCTTCCCAAGGAACGACTCTATCTCTTATGACACAAATCAGACACTAATTCCACTGGATGGTTTTCCCTTTAAGATGTAGGGCAAAAATCTTTACTTTATTTCCCCCATAGTTGTAACAACCTTAAAAAATAATCCACCTTTTGTAACCAATTTCCTAGATCATCTTTACTAAAACGAGAAAACACTAGTTTTATAAGTTGTCTCCACATAAATCATGACTCTGTATTTTGCCCAATTGTCTCAATATTAATCAAATCATTGGTCCTCTCCTTGCTCCTCAACTCTAAGTGCTAAATACTTAGCTTACAGAGACAAGATCATCATAGGTGTTTATGTCGAACCCTACCAATAAACGACAAACATACTCTTCCTAAGGAACAACTCTATCCCTTATGGCATGAATCAGAAACAAATTCTATTAGATGACTTTCCTTTTAAGATGTAAGGCAATAATCTTTACTTTGTTTTGTCCCATAGTTCCATCAACCTCAAAAAAAAATCCAACCCTTAGTAACAAAATTTCCAAATCATGTCCATTAAAACGAGAAAACTTTAGTTTTGTAGGCTGACTCTACATAAATCGTGACTTTGTATTTTATTCAAAAGTCTCCACATTAATCAGATCATTGGTCCTCTACTAGTTCCTTAACATTAAGTGCTAAATACCTAACCTATGAAGACAAGATCGTCATAGGTGTTTGCATCGAACCCGACCTTTAAACAACAAACATACTCTTCCCAAGGAACGACTCTTATCCCTTTTAGCACGAATCAGATACTAATTCCACTGGATGGCTTTCCTTTTAAGATGTAGGGCAATAATCTTTACTTTATTTCCCCTATAGTTCCAACAACCTCAAAAAAAAATCCACTTTTAGTAACCAATTTTCTAGATCATCTCAATTAAAACAAGAAAACACTAGTTTTATAGGTTGTCTCCACATAAATCATGACTCTTTATTTTGCCTAATTGTCTCCACATTAATCAAATCATTGGTCTTTTCCTTGTTCCTTAATTTTAAGTGCTAAATACTTAACCAATAGAGACAAGATCATCATAAGTGTCTGTATTGAACCCTTCTCTCAAACAACAAGCTTACTCTTCCGAAGGAATGACTTGATCCCTTGTGACACAAATCAGACATTAATTCTACTGGATGATTTTCCCCTTAAGATGCAGGGCAATAATCTTTACTTTATTTTCTCCTATAGTTCCATCAACCTCAAAAAAATAATCCATTTTTAGTAACCAATTTTCTAGACTATCTTTGTTATAATGAGAAAACACTAGTTTTATAGGCAAACTCCACATAAATCGAGACTCTATATTTTACTCAATTGTCTCCGTATTAATCAAATCATTGGTCCTCTCCTTGTTCCTCAACTCTAAGTGTTAAATACTTAGCCTACAAAGACAAGATTATCATGGATATCTGTGTCGAACCCTACTATTAAATGACAAACATACTCTTCCCAAGAAATGACTCTATCCCCTATGGCACAAATCAAATACGAATTCTGTTGGATGGCTTTCCCTTTAAGATCTAGTACAATATTCTTTACTTTGTTTTCTCCCATAACTCCATCAACCTCAAAAAAATAATCCACTTTTAGCAACCAATTTTCTAAATCATCTCTGTTAAAACGAGAAACCTCTAGTTTTGTAGGTTGACTCCACATAAATCGCAACATTATATTTTATTCAATAGTCCCCACATCAATCTGATCATTGAACATTTACTCGTTCCTTAACTCTAAGTGCAAAATACTTAACCTACAAAGACAAGATCATCATAGGTGTCTGTGCCAAACCCTGCCCTCAAACAACAAACATACACTTCCCAAAGAATGACAAGATCCCTTATGGCATGAATCAAACACTAATTCCACTGGAAGAGTTTTCCTTTAAGATACAGGGCAACAATCTTTATTTTATTTTCTCTTACAAATCTAACCACCTCAAAAAAAAAAATCCACCTTTAATAACCAATTTTCTAGATCATCTCCATTAAACGAGAAAATTCTAGTTTTACAAGCAATTTTCTAGATCATCATAGGTGTCTGTGCCAAACCCTACCTTAAATAACAAATATACTCTTCCCAAGGAACGACTCTATCCCTTATGGTATGAATCAGACACTAATTCCACTGAATGACGTTCCCTTTAAGATGCATAGGAACAATCTTTACTTTGTTTTCTCTTATAGTTCCAACAACCTCAAAAAAATAATCCACCTTTAGTAACCAATTTTCTAGATCTTGTCTATTAAAACAAGAAAACTCTAGTTTTATAAGTCGACTCCACAAAAATCGTGACTCTATATTTTGCTTAATTCTCTCCCCATCAATTAGATTTTTGGTCTTGTCCTTGTTCCTCAACTCCAAGTGCTGAATACGTAGCCTTCAGAGACAAGATCATTATAGGTGTCTGTGTCAAATCCTTATGGCACAAATCAAACATTAATTCCATTGAATGGCTTTCCATTTAAAATACAGCCCAATAATCCTTACTTTGTTTTCTCTCACAGTTCCATCAACCTCAAAAAAATAATCCACTCTTAGTAACCAATTTTCTAAATCTTCTTCGTTAAAATGAGAAAACTTCAATTTTGTAGGCTAACTCTACATAAATCATGACTTTGTATTTTCTTCAATAGTCTCCACATTAATCAAATCATTAGTCTTATACTTGTTCCTTAACTTTATATGCTAATATTGAGCCTACAAAGACAAGATCATCATAGGTTTCTATGTTGAACCCTGCCCTTAAACAACAAATATACTCTTCCCAAGGAACGGCTTGATCCCTTATGGTATGAATTAGACACTAATTTTATTGGATGACTTTCCCTTTAAGATCTAAGGCAACAATCTTTACTTTATTTTCTCCTATAGTTCCAACTCACTCAAAAAAATAATCCACTTTAGTAACCAATTTTCTAGATCATCTTTGTTAAAACCAAAAAACTCTAGTTTTATAGGCCGACTCCACAAAAATCATGACTCCGTATTTTTCTCAATTGTCTCCACATCAATCAGATCATTGGTCTTCTCCTTGTTCCTCAACTCTAAATGCTAAATACTTACCCTACAGAGACAAGATCATCATAGGTGTCTATGTCGAACCCTATCCTTAAACAACAAACATACTCTTCCTAAGAAATGACTCTATCCCTTATGGTATAAACCAGACACTAATTTTACTGGATAACCTTTCCTTTAAAATACAAGGCAACAATCTTTACTTTGTTTTCTCCCATAGTTCTATCAACCTCAAAAAATTAATCCACCTTCAGTAACCAATTTTCAAAATCACCTCCTTTAAAACAAGAAAAATTTAGTTTTGTAGGCTAACTCCACATTAACCGTGACTTTGTATTTTGTTCAATAGTCTCCACATCAATCATATCATTGGTCCTCTACTTGTTCCTTAACTCTAAGTGCTAAATACTTAGCCTAAAAAGACAATATCATCAGAGGTGTCTGTGTCGAACCCTGCCCTTAAGCAACAAACATACTCTTCCCAAAGAATGACTCTTTCCCTTACGGCACGAATCAGACATTGATTCCACTACATGGCTTTCCCCGTAAGATACAGGGTAACATTTTTTACTTTATTTTCTCTTATAGTTACAACAAACTCAAAAAAAATAATCCACCTTTAGTAACCAATTTTCTAGATCATTTTTGTTAAAGCTGGAAAACTCTAGTTTCATAGGCTAACCCCACATAAATCGTGACTCTGTATTTTGCCCAATTGTCTCCACATTAATCAGATTATTAGTCCTTTCCTTGTTTCTTATCTTTAAGTGATAAATACTTTGCCTACAGAGACAAGATCAACATAGGTATCTGTGTCAAACCCTACCCTTAAACAACAAACATACTCTTCCCAAGGAATGACTCTATCCCTTATGGCACGAATCAAACACTAATTCTACTGATGGCTTTCCCTTTAAGATGTAAGGCAACAATCTTTACTTTGTTTTCTCCCATAGTTCCATCAATCTCGAAAAACTAATCTACCTTCAGTAACCAATTTTTAAAATCATCTCCGTTAAAACGAGAAAACTTTAGTTTTGTAGGCTGACCCCACATTAACTGTGAATTTGTATTTTGTTCAATAGTCTCCATAGTAATCATATCATTGGTCATCTACTTGTTACTTAACTCTAAGTGCTAAATATTTAGCCCACAAAGATAAGATCATCATAGGTGTCCGAGTTAACCCTACACTCAAACAATAAATATACTCTTCCCAAGGAATGACTTGATCCTTTATGGCACAAATCAGAGACTACTTCTACTGGGTGGCTCTCCCTCTAAGATGTAGGGCAACAATCTTCACTTCATTCTCTCTCATAGTTCCAACAACCTCAAAAAAATAACCCACTTTTAGTAACCAATTCTCTAGA
The DNA here is from genome assembly GCA_026122585.1 of Anacardium occidentale. NCBI lineage: Eukaryota > Viridiplantae > Streptophyta > Magnoliopsida > Sapindales > Anacardiaceae > Anacardium > Anacardium occidentale. Next base: position 742,804 of record JAJEJH010000008.1, read on the forward strand.
TCATCTCCGTTAAAATGATAAAACTCTATTTTATAAGCCAAATCCACATAAATCGTGACTCTGTACTTTGTTTAATTGTCTCCAGATCAATCAGATCATTAGTCCTCTCTTTGTTCTTCAACTTTAAGTGCTAAATACTTAACCAGTAGAGACAAAATCATCATAGGTGTCCGTATCGAACCCTACTCTTAAACAACAAACTTACTCTTCCTAAAGAACGATTCTATCCTTTATGGCACGAATCAAATATTAATTTCACTAGATGACTTTCCGTTTAAGATGTAGGGCAATAATCTTTACTTTATTTTCTCCTATAGTTCCATCAACCGCAATAAAATATTCCACTTTTAGTAACCAATTTTCTAGAGTATCTCCGTTAAAACGAGAAAACATTAGTTTATAGGTTGACTCCATATAAATTGTGACTCTATATTTTGCTCAATCGTCTCCACATCAATCAAATCATTGGTCCTCTCCTTGTCCCTCAACTCTAAGTGCCAAATACTTAGCATACGAAGACAAGATCATTATAGGTGTTTGTGTCGAACCCTACCCTCAAACAACAAACATACTCTTCTCAAGGAATGACTCTATCCCTTATGGCACAAATCAGACATGAATTCCATTAGATGGCTTTCCCTTTAAGATCTAGTACAATATTCTTTACTTTGTTTTCTCCTATAACTACATCAACTTTAAAAAATAATCCATCTTTGGTAACCAATTTTCTAAATCATCTCCGATAAAACAAGAAAACTTTAGTTTTGTAGGTTAACTGCATATAAATCATGACTTTGTATTTTATTCAATAGTCTCCATATCAATCAGACCATTGGTCCTCTACTAGTTCTTTAACATTAACTGCTAAATACCTAGCCTACAAAGACAAGATCATCATAGGTGTTTGTGCCAAACCCTACCCCTAAACAATAAACATACTCTTCCCAACGAATGACTCTATCCCTTATGACACGAATCAGGCACTAATTTTACTGGATGGTTTTCCCTTGAAGATGCAGGGCAACAATCTTTACTTTATTTCTCCTATGGTTCCAACAACCTTAAGAAAATAATTCACATTTAGTAATCAATTTTTTAGATCATCTCTATTAAAACGAGAAAATTCTAGTTTTATAGGCTAACTCTACATAAATCGTGACTTTGTATTTTACTCAATTATCTCCATATCAATCAGATTATTGGTCCTCTCCGTCTTCCTCCACTCTTAGCCTATAAAGACAAGATTATCGTAGGTCTCGGTGTTGAATCCTACCGTTAAACAACAAACATACTCTTCCCAAAAAACGACTTTATCCCTTATGACATGAATCAAACACTAATTTCATTGGATGACTTTCCTTTTAAAATGCAGGGCTACAATCTTTACTTTATTTTCTCCTATAGTTCCAACAACCTCAAAAAAATAATCCACCTTTATAAACTAATTTTCTAGATCATCTCCATTAAAACAAGAAAACTCTAGTTTTATAGGTTGACTCCACATAAATCGTGGCTCTGTATTTTACTCAATTGTCTTCATATCAATCTGATCATTGGTCTTCTCCTTGTTCCTCAACTATAAGTGCTAAGTACATAGCCTATGGAGACAAAATCATCATAGCTGTCTATGTCGAACCCTACTCTCAAACAATAAACATACTCTTCCCAAGGAACAATTTTATCCCTTATGGAACGAATCAGACACGAATTCCACTGGATAGCTTTCCTTTTAAGATCCAATGCAATATTCTTTACTTTGTTTTCTTCTATAACTGCATCAACCTCAAAAAAATAATCCACCTTTAGTAACCAATTTTCTAAATCATCTTTGTTCAAATGAGAAAACTCTAGTTTTTTTGGATGACTCCACATAAATCGCGACATTGTACTTTTGTTCAATAGTCTCCACATTAATCTGATCATTGAACCCTTACTTGTTCCTTAACTCTAAGTGCAAAATACTTAACCTACAAAGACAAGATCATCATAGGTGTTTATGTCAAACCCTACCGTCAAACAACAAACAGACTTTTCCTAAGGAATGGCTCTATCCTTGGTGGCACGAATCAGACACTAATTCCACGAGATGACTTTCCCTTTAAGATCCAGGGCAACAATCTTTACTTTGTTTTCTCCAATAGGTCCATCAACCTCAAAAAAATAATCCACCTTTAGTAATCAATTTTCTAAATCATCTCTATTAAGATAAGAAAACTCTAGTTTTGTACGCTGACTCCACACAAATCGTGACTTTGTATTTTGTTCAATAGTCTCCACATCAATCAGATCATTGATCTTTTACTTGTTCCTTAAATCTAAGTGCTAAATACATAACCTTCAAAGACAAGATCATCATAGGTGTCTATGTCGAACATGTCCTTAAACAACAAACATACTCTTCCCAAGGAACGATACTATCCCTTGTGGATTGAATCAGACACTAATTCCACTAGATGACGTTCCCTTTAAAATGCATGACAACAATCTTTACTTTATTTTCTCCTATAGTTCCAACAACCTTAAAAAAATATCCACCTTTAGTAGCCAATTTTCTAGATTATCTCCATTAAAACGAGAGAACTCTAGTTTTGTAGGCCAACTCCATATAAATCATGACTCTATATTTTACTCCAATGTCTCCACATCAATTAGATCATTGGTCCTCTTTTTATTCCTCAACTCTAAGTGCTAAACACCTAGCATACAGAGGCAAGATCATCATAGGTGTTTGTGTCAAACCCTACGCTTAAACAACAAAAATACTCTTACCAAGGAACGACTCTATCCCGTTTAGCACGAATCAGACACTAATTCCTCTGGATGGCTTTCCCTTTAAAATTCAGGGCAACAATCTTTAATTTCTTTTCTCCTATAGTTCCATCAACCTTAAAAAAATTATTCACCTTTAGTAACTAATTTTCTAAATCATCTCCGTTAAAACAAGAAAACTCTAGTTTTATAGGCTGGCTCCACATAAATCGTGACGTTGTACTTTGTTCAATAGTCTTCATATCAATTAGATCGTTGGTACTTTACTTGTTACTTAACTCTAAGTGCTAAACACTTAGCCCACAAAGACAAGATCATCATAGGTGTCTATGTCAACCTTGCATTCAAACAATAAACATACTCTTCCTAAGGAATGATTCGATCCCTTATGACCCAAATCAGACACTACTTCTACTGGATGGCTCTCACTCTAAGATATAGGGCAACAATCTTTACTTCAATCTCTCCTATAGTTTCAACAAGCTTAAAAAATAATCCATCTTTAGTAACCAATTCTCGAGATCATCTCCGTTAAAATGAGAACTCTATTTTATAGGCCAAATCCACATAAATCGTGACTCTATATTTTGTTCAATTGTCTCCACATCAATCAGATCATTAGTCCTCTCCTTGTTCCTCAACTCTAAGTGTTAAATATATAACTAGCAGAGACATGATCATCATAGGTGTTCGTATCGAACCCTGTCCTTAAACAACAAACATACTCTTCCCAAGGAACGACTCGATCTCTTATGGCACGAATCAAACATTAATTCCATTAGATGACTTTCCCTTTAAGATGCAGGGCAATAATCTTTACTTTGTTTTCACCCATAGTTCTAACAACCTCAAAAAAAAAATCGACCTTTAGTAACCATTTTTCTAGATTATCTCCGTTAAAACGAGAAAACTAAAGTTTTGTAGGCTGACTCCATGTAAATCATGGCATTGTATTTTGTTCAATAGTCTCTATCAATCAGATCATTGGTCCTCTACTTATTCCTTAACTCTAAGTGCTAAATACTTAGCCTACAAAGACAAGATCACCACAGGTGTCTTTACTGAACCTTACCCTTAAACAACAACAAACTTTCCTAAGGAATGACTTGATCCCTTATGGCACGAATCTGACACTAATTCCACTAGATAGCTTTTCCTTTAAGATACAGGGCATCTTTACTTTATTTTCTCCTATAGTTCCAACAACTTCAAAAAAATAATCCACCTTTGAAAACCAATTTTCTAGACCATCTCTGTTCAAACAAGAAAACTCTAGTTTTATAAGTCGACTCCATATAAATCGTGGCTCTATAATTTGCTCAATTGTCTCCACATTAATCAGATCATTGGTCATCTCCTTATTCCTTAACTCTAAGTGCTAAATACTTAGCCTACAGAGACAAAAACATCATAGGTGTTTGTGTCAAACACTACCCCCAAACAACAAACATACTCTTCCCAAAGAATGATTCTATCCCTTATGATACGAATCAGACACGAATTCCATTGGATGGCTTTCCCTTTAAGATCTAGTGCAATATTCTTTACTTTATTTTCTCCTATAACTCCATCAACCTTAAAAAAATAATCTGCTTTTAGTAACTAATTTTTTAAATCATCTCTGTTAAAACGAGAAAACTTTTCTTTTATAGGTTGACTCCACATAACTCATGACTTTGTAGTTTGTTCAGTAGTCTCCACATTAATCTGATTATTGAACCTTTACTTGTTCCTTAACTCTAAGTGTAAAATACTTAACCTACAAAGACAAGATCATTGTAGGTGTCTGTGCCAAACCCTATACTTAAACAACAAACATACTCTTTCCAAGGAACGACAAGATCCTTTATGGAACAAATCAGACACTAATTTCACTGGATGATTTTCCCATTAAGATGTAGGGCAACAATCTTTACTTTATTTTCTCTCATAGTTGTAACCACCTCAAGAAAATAATCCACCTTTAGAAAATTCTAGTTTTACAAGCCTACTTTACATAAATTATGACTTTATATTTTGCTCAATTGTCTCCATATCAATTAGATCATTAGTCCTTTTCGTATTCCTTAACTCTAAGTGTTAAATACTTAGCCTACAAGGACAAGATCATCATATGTGTGTGTCAAACCCTACCCTGAAACAACAAACATACTTTTCCTAAGGAACAACTTTATCCCTTATAACACAAATCAAACACTAATTCCATTAGATGGCTTTCCTTCTAAGATCTAGGGCAACAATCTTTACTTTGTTTTCTCCAATAGTTCCATCGACCTCAAATAAATAATCCACCTTTAGTAAGCAATTTTCTAAATCACCTCCATTAATGCGAGAAAACTCTAGTTTTATAGACTGACTCCACAAAAATCATAACTTTGTATTTTGTTCAATAGTCTCCACATTAATCAAATCATTAGTCTTTTACTTGTTCCTTAACTCTAAGTGCTAAATACTTACCCAATAGATACAAGATCATCATAGCTATTTGTGTCAAACCTTACCCTTAAACAACAAACATACTCTTCCCAAGGAACGACTCTATCTCTTATGGCATGAATCAGACACTAATTCCACTAATGGTTTTCCTTTTAAGATACAAGGCAATAATCTTTACTTAATTTTCTCCTATAGTTCCAACAACCTCAAAAAAAAATAATCTATTATTAATAACCAATTTTCTAGATCTTCTCCGTTAAAACGAGAAAACTTTAGTTTTATAGGTCGACTCCACAAAACTCATGACTCTGTGTTTTGCTTAATTCTCGCCACATCAATCAGATCATTGGTCTTCTCCTTGTTCCTCAACTTTAAGTGCTAAATACGTAGCCTACAGAGACAAGATCATTATGGGTGTCTGTGTTGAACCCTACCCATAAACAACAAACATACTCTTCCCAATGAACGACTCTATCCCTTATAGCACAAATCAGACATTAATTCCATTGGATAACTTTCCATTTAAAATGCAAGGTAACAATCTTTACTTTTTTTTCTCCCATAGTTGCATCAACCTCAAAAAAATAGTTCATTTTTAGTGACCAATTTTCTAAATTTTCTCCGTTAAAATTAGAAAACTCTAGTTTTGTAGGTTGACTCTATACAAATTGTGACTTTGTATTTTGTTCAATAATCTCCACATCAATTAGATCATTAGTCCTTTACTTGTTCCTTCACTTTATATGCTAAATTTTAAGCCTACAGAGACAAGATCATCATAGGTCTCTATGTTGAACCCTGCCCTTAAACAACAAATATACTTGTCCCAAGGAATGACTCGATCCCTTATGGCACGAATCAGGCACTAATTTCATTAGACAACTTTCCCTTTAAGATGCAGGGCAACAATCTTTGCTTTGTTTTCTCCCACAGTTTCATCAACCTTAGAAAAATAATCCACCTTTAGTAACCAATTTTCTAAATCATCTCCGTTAAAATGAGAAAACTCTAGTTTTATAGGCTGACTCCACATAAATTGTGACTTTGTATTTTGTTCAATAGTCTCCACATTAGTCAGATCATTGGTCCTCTACTTGTTCCTTAAGTCTAAGTGCTAAATACTTAGCCTATAAAGGTAAGATCATCATAGGTGTTTGTACCAAACCCTGCCCTTAAACAACAAACATACTCTTCCCCAGGAATGACTTGATCCCTTATGGCACAAATCAGACACTAATTCCACTGGATGACTTTCCCTTTAAGATGCAGGGCAACAATCTTTACTTTCTTTTCTCTCGTAGTTCTAAAAACCTCAAAAACATAATCCACCTTTAGAACCAATTTTCTAGATCATCTTTGTTAAAACGAGAAAACTCTAGTTTTATAAGCTGACTCCACATAAATCGTGACTTTGTTTTTTGCTCAATTGTCTAAATATCAACAAGATCATTGGTCCTCTCCTTGTTCCTTAAGTCTAAGTGCTAAATACTTAGCCTATAAAGGCAAGATCATCATAGGTGTTTGTGCCAAACCCTGCCCTTAAACAGCAAACATACTCTTCCCCAAGAATGACTTGATCCCTTATGGCACAAATCAGACACTAATTCCACTAGATGGCTTTCCCTTTAAGATGCAGGGCAACAATCTTTACTTTCTTTTCTCTCATAGTTCCAAAAACCTCAAAAACATAATCCACCTTTAGAACCAATTTTCTAGATCATCTTTGTTAAAACGAGAAAACTCTAGTTTTATAAGTCGCATCTTTGTTAAAACGAGAAAAATCTAGTTTTATAAGCCGACTCCATATAAATCGTGACTTTGTTTTTTGCTCAATTGTCTAAATATCAACAAGATCATTGGTCCTCTCCTTGTTCCTTAAGTCTAAGTGCTAAATACTTAGCCTATAAAGGCAAGATCATCATAGGTGTTTGTGTCAAACCTTGCCCTTAAACAACAAACATACTCTTCCCCAGGAATGACTTGATCCCTTATGGCACAAATCAGACACTAATTCCACTGGATGGTTTTCCCTTTAAGATGTAGGGCAACAATCTTTACTTTCTTTTCTCTCATAGTTCCAAAAACCTCAAAAACATAATCCACCTTTAGAACCAATTTTCTAGATCATCTTTGTTAAAACGAAAAAACTCTAGTTTTATAAGTCGCATCTATGTTAAAACGAGAAAAATCTAGTTTTATAAGTCGACTCCACATAAATCATGACTTTGTTTTTTGCTCAATTGTCTAAATATCAACAAGATCATTGGTCCTCTCCTTGTTCCTTATCTCTAAGTGCTAAATACTCTGTGTCGAACCTTACCCTTAAACAACAAACATACTATTCTTAAGGAACGACTCTATTCCTTATGACAGAAATCAGACACAAATTCCACTAATGGTTTTCCCTTTAAGATGTAGGGCAACAATCTTTGTTTTCTCTCATAGTTCCATCAACCTCAAAAAAATAATTCACCTTTAGTAACCAATTTTCTAAGTCATCTCCGTTAAAACGAGAAAACAAAGCCTTAACTTGTAAGTTGGTAATTCAAGACTTTGTAATTCTATTCAACAAGTCTAAGCATAAGATAATACTAACTAGGTTGTTTAACTCCAAAGTTGGTAAATGTGGTAATGCATCTGTAACTTGGTTATCATTTCCTTTCCTTTCCTATCCTATATTCTATCTCATAGTCGTCTTACATGAGTTTAGCTACCCACGATTGTTTAAAGGGAGTTGTAATTTTTTTGTCCAATAAAAACTTCAAGCTCTGATAGTTAGTTTTGATAATGAAATTTTGTTGCACAAGTAAGGCTCCCCTTTTTTTATGGCTATTCAAAAAGCCAACATCTCATTCTCATATATGAAAATGAAATGATTCTTGGGAGCCAATGCCTTTACTAATGTATGCTATGGGATGATTTTCCTACATCAAGACAACATGTATACCAATACTAGATAAATCAGTCTTAGTTATAGAAGGCTTACTTAGATTAGGCAATGATAATACTGTTGTAGAAACCATTGCTTCCTTTAATTGTTCGAAAGCGAAATGACTTATTTCCACCCAACATTTCCTTAAATGATATTACCACCCAAAAACTTTTAAAAAACTAAATATCCACTAGTTAATCAAAGTCAATCGTTAAATCTAACGGTCAACCATTAAATTTAATTGGTTAGAAGGCTATTTTTGTACTTTTGAATAAAAATTAAAAATAATTAAATAATTAAAATACAAAATAATATTAAGATAATATTAAATTAATAATAAATTAATAATAATTAACATTAATTTTAAAATTTTTAATATTATTTTAATTTAATTTTTAATTAATATTAATATTATTTATAATTTATGAAAAGTTTTTTTGTCTTTTATTAGAATATGTTAACAAACTAAGGAAAAAGGTACATATTTAGGTTTTTAAAACTTTTTGGGCACGACGTTGTCTTTTAAAGAAACCTTAGGTGGAAATTAGCCGTCTGGCCTTTTTCAAATGATAATGCTGCACTATTCCACTGAAAAGCTTTTTTTCAGAGAAGGTCAGTAAGACGTTTGACAATTTGTCCATGTCTTTTGACAAACATATTAATCAAGAAGAACAAAAATTTGTCTAGAAATAACACGAATTGGCAAATATATGATCGATACCTTCACAGTTTCAAAAGGAATAATTTCTGTTTGACTTCAGTGTCCATGTGCTCAAAATCAAGATAGAGCATCAACTTTCCCTTGTGGTTCTGCCCTTGTTTGACATCCATCAAACTAACAATTCAGAAAGAACAAAAAAAAAAAAATCAATCTCTGAAACAGACAAATACCAAATTAGTATTAGAAACAAATTCTGTTACATTAGAGATATACAGAGGATAATATTCTATCTTATATAGCATAAAAACAATATTTGAGCTAAGTGTTTTAAGGACATCAGAGAAAGTCCAGAAAATGGAAAATCAAATTCGACTTCAGCACCAAAACGAACAACATATTTGACCTCCACAAGACTATCTAGTGATAGGCTCAATTATACCTTCGAGCCAGATTAAAAACCACAGTTAAACTACTTGCATATTTATCAGTTAGTGGAGAATGAGATTTTTAACTTGTAAAAATAATATAGGAAATCAAAAAAAAAAAAAAAACAACGTACGCCTACTAGGAAATCCTAAATTAACAAGAGTCCTAGTGTGAAACCCTAAATTAACAAGTTTCTCCGTATTAAGCAACACAAGAAACTAAGAAGTTTTTTCAAGAATCACCCATTATTTTAAAACTTTTTGGGCAGGACGTTGTCTTTTAAAGAAACCTTAGGTGCAAATTAGTCGTTTGGCCTTTCTCAAACGATAATGCTGCACTATTCCGCTGAAAAGCTTTTTTTCAGAGAACGTCAGTAAGACGTTTGACAATTTCCATGCCTTTTGACAAGCATATTAATCAAGAAGAACAAAAATTTGTCTAGAAAAAACACGAATTGGCAAAAATATGATCGATACCTTCACAGTTTAAACAGGAATAATTTCTGTTTGACATCAGTGTCCATGTGCTCAAAATCAAGATACAGCATCGTCTTTCCCTTTTCGTTCTGCCCTTGTTTGACATCCATCAATCTAATAATTCAGACAGAACAAAAAAACAAATCAATCTCTGAAACAGACAAATACCAAATTAGCATTAGAAACAAATTCTGTTCCATTAGAGATATACAGAGGATAATATTCTATCTTATGTAGCATAAAAATAATATTTGAGCTAAGTGTTTTCAGGACATCAGAGAAAGTCCAGAAAATGGCAAATCAAATTCGACTTCAGCATCAAAACGAACAACATATTTGACCGCCACAAGACTATCTAGTGATAGGCTCAATTATACCTTCGAGACAGATTAAAAACCACAGTTCAACTACTTGCATATTTATCAGTTAGTGGAGAATGAGATTTTTAACTTGTAAAAATAATATAGGAAATCAAAAGAAAAAAAATACGCATGCCTACTATGAAATCCTAAATTAACAAGAGTCCTAGTTAATTAACAAGAGTCGTATGCCTACTATGAAATCCTAAATTAACAAGAGTCCTAGTGTGAAACCCTAAATTAACAAGTTTCTCCGTATTAAGCAACACAAGAAACTAGGAAGTTTTTTCAAGAATCACCCATTATTTTAAAACTTTTTGGGCAGGACGTTGTCTTTTAAAGAAACCTTACGTGCAAATTAGTCGTTTGGCCTTTTTCAAACGATAATGTTGCACTATTCCGCTGAAAAGCTTTTTTTCAGAGAAGGTCAGTAAGACGTTTGACAATTTGTCCATGCCTTTTGACAAGCATATTAATCAAGAAGAACAAAAATTTGTCTAGAAAAAACACGAATTGGCAAATATATGATCGATACCTTCACAGTTTCAACAGGAATAATTTCTGTTTGACATCAGTGTCCATGTGCTCAAAATCAAGATACAGCATCGTCTTTCCCTTTTCGTTCTGCCCTTGTTTGACATCCATCAATCTAATAAATAAGACAAAACCGAAAAAAAAATCAATCTCTGAAACAGACAAATACCAAATTAGCATTAGAAACAAATTCTGTTCCATTAGAGATATACAGAGGATAATATTCTATCTTATGTAGCATAAAAATAATATTTGAGCTAAGTGTTTTCAGGACATCAGAGAAAGTCCAGAAAATGGCAAATCGAATTCGACTTCAGCATCAAAACGAACAACATATTTGACCGCCACAAGACTATCTAGTGATAAGCTCAATTATACCTTCGAGACAGATTAAAAACCACAGTTCAACTACTTGCATATTTATCAGTTAGTGGAGAATGAGATTTTTAACTTGTAAAAATAATATAGGAAATCAAAAAAAAAAAAAAAAAAGGTATGCCTACTATGAAATCCTAAATTAACAAGAGTCCTAGTGTGAAACCCTAAATTAACAAGTTTCTCCGTATTAAGCAACACAAGAAACTAGGAAGTTTTTTCAAGAATCACCCATTATTTTAAAACTTTTTGGGCAGGACGTTGTCTTTTAAAGAAACCATAGGTGCAAATTAGTCGTTTGGCCTTTTTCAAACGATAATGTTGCACTATTCCGCTGAAAAGCTTTTTTTCAGAGAAGGTCAGTAAGACGTTTGACAATTTGTCCATGCCTTTTGACAAGCATATTAATCAAGAAGAACAAAAATTTGTCTAGAAAAAACACGAATTGGCAAATATATGATCGATACCTTCACAGTTTCAACAGGAATAATTTCTGTTTGACATCAGTGTCCATGTGCTCAAAATCAAGATACAGCATCGCCTTTCCCTTTTCGTTTTGCCCTTGTTTGAGATCTATCAATCTAATAATTCAGACAAAACAAAAAAAAATTCAATCTCTGAAACAGACAAATACCAAATTAGCATTAGAAACAAATTCTGTTCCATTAGAGATATACAGAGGATAATATTCTATCTTATGTAGCATAAAAATAATATTTGAGCTAAGTGTTTTCAGGACATCAGAGAAAGTCCAAAAAATGGGAAATCAAATTCGACTTCAGCATCAAAACGAACAACATATTTGACCGCCACAAGACTATCTAGTGATAAGCTCAATTATACCTTCGAGCCAGATTAAAAACCACAGTTAAACTACTTGCATATTTATCAGTTAGTGGAGAATGAGATTTTTAACTTGTAAAAATAATATAGGAAATCAAAAAAAAAAAAAATACGTATGCCCACTATGAAATCCTAAATTAACAAGAGTCCTAGTGTGAAACCCTAAATTAACAAGTTTCTCCGTATTAAGCAACACAAGAAACTAAGAAGTTTTTTCGAGAATCACCCTTTATTTTAAAACATTTTGGGCAGGACGTTGTCTTTTAAAGAAACCTTACGTGCAAATTAGTCGTTTGGCCTTTTTCGAACGATAATGCTGCACTATTCCGCTGAAAAGCTTGTTTTCCGAGAAGGTCAGTAAGACGTTTGACAATTTGTCCATGCCTTTTGACAGGCATATTAATCAAGAAGAACAAAAATTTGTCTAGAAAAAACACGAATTGGCAAATATATGATCGATACCTTCACAGTTTCAACAGGAATAATTTCTGTTTGACATCAGTGTCCATGTGCTCAAAATCAAGATACAGCATCGTCTTTCCCTTTTCGTTCTGCCCTTGTTTGACATCCATCAATCTAATAATTCAGACAAAACCAAAAAAAAAATCAATCTCTGGAACAGACAAATACCAAATTAGCATTAGAAACAAATTCTGTTCCATTAGAGATATACAGAGGATAATATTCTATCTTATGTAGCATAAAAATAATATTTGAGCTAAGTGTTTTCAGGACATCAGAGAAAGTCCAGAAAATGGCAATTCAAATTCGACTTCAGCATCAATACGAACAACATATTTGACCGCCACAAGACTATCTAGTGATAGGCTCAATTATACCTTCGAGCCAGATTAAAAACCACAGTTAAACTACTTGCATATTTATCAGTTAGTGGAGAATGAGATTTTTAACTTGTAAAAATAATATAGAAAATAAAAAAAAAAAAAAATACGTATGCCTACTACGAAATCCTAAATTAACAAGAGTCCTAGTGTGAAACCCTAAATTAACAAGTTTCTCCGTATTAAGCAACACAAGAAACTAAGAAGTTTTTTCAAGAATCGCCCATTATTTTAAAACTTTTTGGGCAGGACGTTGTCTTTTAAAGAAACCTTAGGTGCAAATTAGTCGTTTGGCCTTTTTCCAACGTTAATGCTGCACTATTCCGCTGAAAAGCTTTTTTTCAGAGAAGGTCAGTAAGACGTTTGACAATCTGTCCATGCCCTTTGACAAGCATATTAATCAAGAAGAACAAAAATTTGTCTAGAAAAGACACGAATTGGCAAATATATGATCGATACCTTCACAGTTTCAACAGGAATAATTTCTGTTTGACATCAGTGTCCATGTGCTCAAAATCAAGATACAGCATCGTCTTCCCCTTTTCGTTCTGCCCTTGTTTGACATCCATCAATCTAATAATTCAGACAAAACAAAAAAAAAAAATCAATCTCTGAAACAGACAAATACCAAATTAGCATTAGAAACAAATTTTGTTCCATTAGACATATACAGAGGATAATATTCTATCTTATGCAGCATAAAAACAATATTTGAGCTAAGTGTTTTCAGGACATCAGAGAAAGTCCAGAAAATGGCAAATCAAATTCGACTTCAGCATCAAAGCGAACAACATATTTGACCGCCACAAGACTATCTAGTGATAGGCTCAATTATACCTTCGAGCCAGATTGAAAACCACAGTTAAACTACTTGCATATTTATCAGTTAGTGGAGAATGAGATTTTTAACTTGTAAAAATAATATAGGAAATCAAAAAAAAAAAAAAAAAAAGGTATGCCTACTATGAAATCCTAAATTAACAAGAGTCCTAGTGTGAAACCCTAAATTAACAAGTTTCTCCGTATTAAGCAACACAAGAAACTAAGAAGTTTTTTCAAGAATCACCCATTATTTTAAAGAATAAGACAATCCAAAAGCGCCAGATCTAGGATTGAAACAGTAATTATTGAAACTAAAGGGACGAAATGGAAACTCGAAACAAAATTCGCATCAGCAACATTATTGTTCAATAGCCACTCATGACGAAAAAAAGAAGACAAGAAGATTCAACAGAGACCCAAGAACAGAAAGAACGTGAAAACCCTTAAAAAAAAAAAAAAAAGAACCTAAAAATATGGGGATCACGAGAGGGCATGTGCATAATGGAGACTTCACGCAGAGTAATTATTGAAACTAAAGTGACGAAATGGAAACTCGAAACAAAATTCGCATCAGCAACATTATTTTTTAATAGCCACTCATGACGAAAAATAGAAGACAAGAAGATTCAACAGAGACCCAAGAACAGAAAGAACGTGAAAACCCTTAAAAAAACAAAAAAGAACCTAACAATATGGGAATCACGAGAGCGCATGCGCAAAATGGAGACCTCACGCAGAGTAATTATTGAAACTAAAGTGACAAAATGGAAACTCGAAACAAAATTCGCATCAGCAACATTATTGTTCAATAGCCACTCATGACAAAAAAAAAGAAGACAAGAAGATTCAACAGAGACCCAAAAACAGAAAGAACGTGAAATCTTTAAAAAAAAAAGAACCTAACAATATGGGGATCACAAGAGCGCCTGCGCAAAATGAAGACTTCACGCAGAGTGGTTGGGGGCACGCCTTCATCGTCCTCGTGAAGACGAGTTTTCTTGAGGGCTACAATCTTGCCTGTTGCATTCTCTCTTGCTCTGTAAACTTTACCGTACGTTCCTTCTCCTACTTTCTCTAGCTTCTCGAACGCGTCCATCTCCTCTTCCTTTCTTGCTTTTTTATTTTCCCTCCCAAACGAACAATTGGGTGGCTTGGCGCTTGTTTGCTTGCTTATAAAGAAGGTTCCCCTTGTAACCGTTAAGAGAGGAGGGGCATTCCGCACGGCCCAACGGCAATAAATTTTAAATTTCAAATATCCAGATTTAAAGGAATTATGATTAAATTTAAACTGAATATAGTTAAATTCATTTTTAAGTTTGACTTAAATGAACTTAAAATTAACTACTCAAACCAAGACACAAGCATAACCCTGAACAATGATTTTGAAAATTTTTAAATACGAATCCGAAAACAAAATTATACGAATCAAATATGAATTTGAATTGAAAATTTTTTAACTATATTTTATTAATTATAATTTTTAAGAAAATATAAATACGAACTATATGAATCGGCTCGAATCTAATTCGTAGTTATATGTTATTAAAACATATATTCAGTTCGAATCTAAACTTCATTATAAAAAAATTTGACGAATACGAACTCAAATATAAATCGAACCTATAACAAACTAACCAAACAAAAACATATATATTCATATTTGATTTGGCCTCAATCTAACCCTACCATTAACCATGCGGTCCATTCTCATGTTATCACTATTTAAAAACTAGACTAGATAGGCCAAGCTTGCCCTAAAACAGACATTTGCTTTCAAATAATTTGACAAATGATTTGCGTCAATTAAACCTCACATTAATATTGTCGAACCAACGAAACCATTAGTCGAACCAAATCAACCCCTTCACCGACTCAACATTTAGTTTAAGTTTGAAAACATTGCATACGATAAACTTCAAGTTTTCACACCAATTATATTATGAGAATCGGGATATATATAAATGTTTAACGCTTACAGATATAAACAAATTAATATATTATTTTATAATTAAATGATATAATTTTTTTATTTTATCTCTAAATTAAAATTATTTAATCATATGAATATGATAATATATCAATTTATTTATATTCATTAAAATTCAATCATTTATATGTGAAATATAATTGTTATATTATAAAAAAAAAAAAAACAAATCAGTAGTTTTACCATAGGTTTCGAAAATCATTAATTAGTACTCGCTTAACCTATATTATTTTCGATAAAATTTCGTGTTCATGATTTTGAATACAGACTTGTGTATGATGTGATAAATTAACATCAATTACATGATAACACATTGTTTAGATATATAAGTAAATACCAATAGTATTACTCATTATTATTAATTTTACTAAATATCATAATTCTATGTAGTCAACGATCAAACTAGATTCAAAGTTCTTGTATATTTGAAAAGATTTAAAATTCAAATAAACCCGAAATTATTAAAATCAAATGACAGTTAGATAAAAAGAATCTAAAAAGGCTATGTCTTCTTTCCTCAATCACTACAACAGACGTGGCAAGTTGCTATTCTAGATATCAAAATATCGGCAAACATTTGATTCTATTGGATGTGTTGCATATACACTCGAGTTCAAAATTTCACCTTACAAGAAATTCACAAAACATATCTCTAGTTATTATCTACCACAAAAAAATAAGTAAAAGAGAAGAACTCAGTTTATTGCTAAAACTTTTGTACCTGCAATTCATTAAGTAAATTATGAAAAATGAAGACCAGGTGCCAAAAAATTCTGGACTACTAATATCATTGATGACTGTAAGAAATGATCGATTAGGTTATCTCAGAGAGATATATGGACTCCGGATGAGGATGACATTACTGTGAGAACCTGTGTCACTGAAGCCATTACACTTAAAGCTGCTTTCAGTACCTCTTGGAAACAGCCTGGCTTTACAATGGTTCTAACCTGGGCAAGCAAAGAGAAAAAAGGCATTTCGTCAGAGAGAAATTGTGTACACGTGCCAAATGATAGATAACATTCACCCGAAATACTCTACATGCTACTGAAACAATTAAGTTATCCAACCCTCATGTTCTGCCAACACTAGTTTATTTATATGCCAAGATTAGTTTGCCAGATAATGAGATAAATCAAGAGAAGTATATTTGAGCCAAGGTCAGGGTTGATTCAAACTTAGCTCAAATTCATTACACCGAGTTAGTGTAGAGTATCGTTGAAAAGTTAACAATAAAAAAAACAATGTTGCTAGTAGGCTGAAATGTCATCAAAATGGTAAATAATATTATCAATATAATAAAATAAAAAATATTATTGAAAAGACATACAAATTGAGAATTAAAATTCCATCTAGAATTCTATTCATTCAAACTAAGCTAGTATGGCTCGAATCCACCTATTAATTAGTCTAAGTCTAATTTGACATGTGTTTCTCTTATTTTTGTTTCCTTCAAAGATACCTAAAATAATTATACCATTTACAAGCATATAAAGATCTACCAAACTAAGTAATTTTAAGCACCTTGTCAAGATATAATTGCAATTCCTTAATTCGACCCATGTAATCCTGGTCTTCAACACATAGAGTTACAGCTTTGGCATCAGCACCGGGAGCTTCAAATTGTAGGGGTCCAGGATTTCTGTAGAGATCATCCAGCAAGAATCTTGTTGCATTTTGTCTCAGCAACCTGCAAGAAAAAATAATGCAGTAGGTAAGAATTACAGCGAGCACTATCGTCACACATTATGAAGAAAGAACTTACTCAAATGCTTTGCCTTTCAGATCAACAGTTGCTGGATGAATAGCAGGTCGTCCAAGGGAAGATGCACCCGAATTTTGAGACCAACGTTTCACAGTCATCATGGACTAAGGTTTATCAAACATAGTAAAGAAGTTAACACTCTACTTGTAGGTAGAGAAGGAAAACAGTAAAAAAGGAAAAAAATTAATATTTTTCTGAGGAAACAGAATGAAAACCCAACTGTAATTGGGGCAGCACCACAACGCCACTTATTCAGAGGATTCTTCAGATTTGTCACGGTTGCCATGTAACCATTCAGACCAGCTGCAAGAATATGATAGGCAATGTGTCCAAGAACCTGCGTTCATGTTGGATCAGAATTTATTAACAAATGATTCTAGATAGCTACAACTCTGGAGAGAGACAGAGAGATAGAACAGAAAAAATTGAATGAGAAACCACAGCAAAATGTAGTGGTAACCTACATAGGCATAGTCACAGTCAAACTTTGACGGCAAGGATCCCCGAGCATGATAACCAAAGAAGTGGCAGATAGCATTGAATTTTTTACCCTTGTATGTTCCCTCTTTCTGCTAAAACAGCAAAGTCACAAGTGACTAGAAATTTCATCAAAATAAAATGTCATGAAAGAAAGCTGCAGGGGATCATACCAGTCGCTTGTTTATTTCGGTTTCCACAAGATGTGCTAGAAGTTTCTCCGTCTCAATCTGAAAAATTGTGAGCAAGTGAGATATCTGGAATCCAAAGTTAAAATTTTCTTCACAGAGATCTCAAGCTTGTTACCTGGGATAATTGTGCAGAATCATCTGATTCAGGATGAAGGAGAAGCTGAGAGATTAAACATATCACTATTAGATAGAAATCATTAAACATTAAAACTTATAGTAAGCAATAGAGGTCTTCTTTAAGTGAGAAATTTGAAGAGATAGAACCTGTTTCTTAATAAAGATAGGCAAAAATTCAAATAGTGCAGCTGCCCAGGGTGAAAGTCGGGAAGAAATGTTATCAGCAGCAACACCTTGCCTGAGAAGACTATGATATTCCTGAGGTATGAAAAAGCAATGTCAAACCATGAATCACATTTACAACTCATGCAAGAAGAAGCATTATCCTTACGATGAAAGGAAACGACAATCTATAATCCTTTCCTCTCCACCAAGGGAAAAAGAGAGAGAGAGAGAGAACAAATAGCAGAGGCACCACAAAAAGGTATCACTTCTTTGATGCATGAGTTATAACTTCAATAAACCATACACTTCAGGAATGCTTTCTATAAGACCTTCTGGCAGCAGGATGACCCCATGATTCTTGTCTCCATCTGATGCATGCTTTCTTAGTTTCTTGTGTTGCTTAATACGGGAAAACTTGTTAATTTAGGGTTTCATACTGGAAAACTTGTTATTTTAGGGTTTCATAGTAGGCATATATATATTTATTTTTGATTTCCTATATTAATTTTACAAGTTAAAAATCTCATTCTTCACTAACTGATAAGTATGTAAGTAGTTTAACTGTGGTTTTTTAACCTAGCTCGAGTCAGCTGAGCTCCGTTCGATTGGGTATAATTGAGCCCATTAGTAGATACCCTTGTCGCGGTCAAATATGTTGTTCGTTTTGGTGCTGAATCTGAATTTAATTTGGCATTTTCTGGACTTTCTCTGATGTCCTGAAAACACTCAGCTCTAATATTATTATTATGCTAAATAAGATAGAATATTATCCTCTGTGTATCTCTAATGGGACAGAATTTGTTTCTAATGCTAATTTGGTATTTGTCTGTTTGAGAGATTGATTTTTTTTTTTTTTTGGGGTTGTTCTTTCTGAATTATTAGATTGATGGATGTGAAACAAGGTTAGAACAAAGAGGGAAAGACGGTGCTCTATCTGGTTTTTGAGTACATGGACACTGATCTAAAGAAGTTCATCCGGAGCTTCCGCCAGTCTGGAGAGATTATTCCTGCTAAAACTGTGGAGGTATCGATCATATATTTGCCCATTGGCGTTACTTCTAGACAAATTTTTGTTCTTCTCGATTAATGTACTCTTATGTATTCAGTGCTTGATGTACCAACTTTGCAAAGGTGTTCTTTCTGCCACGGGCATGGAATCTTGCATAGGTACTTCTCTTTCCATTTCATTTCAATGTTAGGCCAGAAAATAAAGTAGAAGTTTCCTTTCTGTTACTCTTACCTGGACTGTTTCAGCCCAGGGATCTTAAGCCTCACAATCTCTTGATGGATCAAAAGACTTCAATGCTTAAAATAGCAGATCTTGGACTAGCTCGAGCATTTACTCTTCCAATCAAGAAGTATACTCACGAGGTACCTGTTCTATGATCTTATCAAGCTCGAGCTCATTTGTTTGTTTGTTGTCTTGGCTCAAATTCACCGTTAATTATTCATTTTTTATTAATGTTTGATAATTCCACTTACATTTTTAGTTTGGTGATGATAGTCTCATTTTGCGACAGATATTGACTCTTTGGTACAGAGCTCCAGAAGTCCTTTTGGGCTCTACGCACTATTCTACTGCAGTGGATATGTGGTCTGTTGGGTTTATATTTGGTACAGAAACCTTACTTCCTAAAATTTGTTGTAAACTATTGTAACCAAATTCGTTCAGTTATTCTAGCTTTGCCTGATAAGTATGTTCTTTTTTATTCTTGTAGCCGAGCTCGTTACAAAACAAGCACTTTTCCCAGGAGACTCTGAACTACAACAACTGCTGCATATTTTCCGGTTCAAATAGGAATCTACATTGTAAGTTATAATGCTTAAGGGATGCTATGCTTGTCCTCTAAAATCCCCCGTCTTTTACCCTTCTATGCAGGTTGTTAGGTACTCCAAATGAAGAAGTATGGCCAGGAGTGAGCCGCCTGGTGAACTGGCATGAGTACCTACAGTGGAAACCTCAAAGTCTGTCATCAGCTGTTCCTTACTTGGACGAGACTGGGCTTGATCTGCTTTCGGTAAGTTGATCCTATCAGACATGACTTGTGTGGACATCGACATATATTTATGTATTGTCTTTTCTTCAGACTGACTTGTAAAATTGTCTTTGCAGCAAATGTTGCAGTATGAACCATCTAAGCGGATCTCAGCCAAAACGGCTATGGAACACCCTTACTTTGACGATGCGGACAAGACCCGCCTCTAAAGAAAAGTGCCCACCATCAGGATTAGAGATTAGGGTTCTTATTTTACTATTTCAAGAACAGAATGGGGCTTCTATAGAGCAACGTCTATTTGCTTCTTCTCCCAAGATTGATGACAATGGAGTGTTTTAGGATGGATCTCCTTGGATACTTAAATATTTTTTACTATGGATTCCTTAAATACGCAAATGGGGCTACCTAGTTTTCTATTCCATCAAATTGAATTTAAATTTTTGAAATACATTGTTTTGGTACACATGATGAAACCCATCCCGTGATCAGTTTGAGATTAGTGGGGGTGGATCTTGATTCACAGGAGTTAAAAATTCAAGTCAATGATTTACAAAACCAATAGAATTCAAAACAATTCAAAACATTCAATCTCAACTCTTTAATCTCAAACCAATTTTATACGAAACTTCATAGGAACTCAGCTAGGACTGTTATCGTAGAAAATTCTAAGCCGCATCTTGTTGAAGAAAATACAAGATTCAGGCCAGACAAAGATTACAACATTCAAAGTTTATGCACCAGAATCTCATTGCGGAATAAAAAAATGATTTGGTTATAAAATATGGCAATCATATAAAGAAAGAGACACAAAATCATGTATATATCAATATGTAGATGGAACTCTTGGCATTGGACTAACGAGGAGAATCCAACACAAGGAAGAAAGAATAAAGCGGCTCTTTTAAGATGCCCAAGCCATAACAAGCTCTAATCAAAAGCTAAAGGTGGCTTCAGAAAATTTCCAACCAGTCCTACAGACACAAAAGAAAACAATTATCAAAAGGAACATAAACCAATCCATTTAGTGACTAGAATGAAGAATAGCAAAAAAAAAGAGCTCTATAGCAATCAATTGGTGATCACCAAGATTGTTGCACCACCAGATCGTTGCCATCTCTTTGACAGCCATGATAGCTAAGGTAATGGGCAGTGTACGTTGAACGTGCGAGCATAAGTTAAAATCATCCCTCCGGCCATGGGTGAAGGATAAACAAAAGAGGAAAAAAAAAGAAAATTAAAGCCGGCAATGGGTTGTGGAAATAGACAACAAATTTAACAAATAATATAAACATATTCCACAAGCTACAGGTAAAAGTCCTCTAGAAAATATGAAAGACATTGCATCCAAATGACCATAGAACGTAGAAACAAAAAAATAATTAGGGCAAGAATCGTAAAGCAGCTGGATAATCAACTAAAGTTGGTCCTTACACTTAAACAACCGAGTATCTGCCTGGTTGTGCTCCACCTGGAAGTGATAATGCCTGATTTGTGAAGTCTTCCAAAACACGTTTTAATTCAGCCTTAGCTCTCTTGACAGACTGTTCAGTAGGGCCCTCAATAAACAAATAAAGTTTGCGTTCCCCAGGTCCTGTGACCCGGCTTGGTGGAAAATACTGACCCCTGGTGGTAATGGCAGCACCAGTCCATTCTGATATTGGACCCAACGTTTCCTTGTGAGTAACTTTCCATCGAGCATTCTGGGGAAAATCGTTGATCTCCAGTTCTGCTTCATAGTGTTCAGGCATTGCATCAGCTTGAATTTTTGCCAAATTATGCTGCAAGTTGATGGCAGCTGCCAACGCCGCTGCCCGAGCTGCCCCATCATTGGGCACCACAGACAACCCGGTACCAGGAACAACTGGTCCTGCTCCGGGTATCGGTAGTCCGAGAACACCTGGCAGAGATATGGGTAATCCAGCATTGGGAAGCATTTGGGCGGCCGAGATAGGAGTTGGCAACGACACAGAGGCTTTGGAGGAAGCAGCAATAGCTGCAATCTTAGCAAGTGCATCTTGTTGCGAGATGTCAGCACCTGCCTTCCGCACGCCTTCGTCTTCATCTTCTGAATCTGACTTATCTTCCTCAAATCCATACTCTTTTGCCTGTGCTTTCTTCGCAGCTTTCCTCTTCTCATCCTCCTCCTCATTAAATTTAAAACCACTTCCACCATAACCTGTTCCATGGGCTTGCTCAAGACCCTGATTCACTTTTGCCATGAAACTATCAGCAAGAGCCTTAAGGTCATCAGGAACAACTTGCTCAGAGAGCTCCAATGCCTTCACAAGATCTGGTGCATATCTTGCGTCCTCCTCAGAGATGAATGTGATTGCACAGCCTTTTCTACCAGCTCGGCCTGTCCTACCAACACGGTGTACATAATCCTCATAGTGGTTTGGAGCATCAAAGTTGATCACTAATTCAAGCTCTTTCACATCTAAACCTCTAGCTGCAACACTAGTTGCAATCAACAAATTGCAGACATTGCTCTTGAAATCAGAAATAGTGGACTCACGATCTGTCTGATCCTTGGCCCCATGAAGTGAAAGACATGGATAACCATGTCTAAGCAAATCCTTAAACAAAACATCACATTTTTCCTGTGAGTGTACAAATATCAAAATTTTTCCCTTCTCATACCATTCACCTAGTAATTCTAACAGTCTTAAAAATCTCTCACTTTCTGGCCTCACTTCAACCAACTGTGTTATGTCTTTGTTTACAACGCTTCTGCCACCAACCTGCATCTCCACAGGTTTGTTCAAAACCTTGCGTGCCAAAATTTCAACCTGACGCGGGAAAGTAGCAGAAAATAGTACAGTTTGACGATCTGGCCTAATATTTTGAACAATCCGAGTGATCTGAGGTTCAAAACCCATGTCAAACATTCTATCAGCTTCGTCCATGACCAAATAAGTAACTCTTCTCAAATTGGTAATTTTCCCTCCGCTTGTGCAAAGTATATCAATCATCCGACCTGGAGTACAAACAACAATTTCAGTACCTCGTTTTAAGTCACTAATTTGCTGAGCAACACCAGAACCACCATAGACAGGCACACATCTGATACCCATTACCTTGGCAAACTTCTTGATATCACTGTGGATCTGCTGGACAAGCTCCCTTGTAGGTGCCATTATAAGTCCAATTGGCCCATCGCCAGCTATCACAGGTGGCTGGTCCTTGATATGCCTCAACATCGGCAGCACAAAAGCAAGGGTCTTTCCAGACCCAGTTTTTGCAATGCCTATGCAATCTCGCCCACTCATAATTACTGGTAGTGCCTGGGCTTGGATTGGCATAGGCTTTTCAAAGTTAAGCTTCTTTATCGTCTCCATAATTTTGCTTGTAAGTCCAGTTTGGTGCCAGGATTTGACTGGTTTGGGGACATCCTTTCCGTGTATTTTCAATTCCAGCTGTTTCCTGTATGCAACAACCTCTTCAGGAGTCATTCTTGAAATTTCTTTCACTTCAATATAGAAATTTTTCCTGAAAGGTTTGTAATCAATTTTTGAGTGGTCAACAATAGATAATTTCTCAGCTTTTGTCTTTTTCACTCTCTTCATAAATTCATCATCATCTTCATCTTCAACTGTTTCCTCACCATTCTCAAGGTCCTTAGAATCAGAATCAGAATCAGAATCTTCACCAGGAATTATTCTCCCCAGAGACTTATTTAAACCTCTCTTTGGCTGCTCACGATTAATCCTATCACCCTTTTGATCTTTCTTTTTTGGGTCCACGCCATTAGCATCCACTATCGTCAATTCCACAACATTGTTTAGCTTCTCAACTTCAGGTAAAACCATTGAGTTCATAAATGCATCAAGTGGATCAATTTCTTCCTCACCAGCAAGCCCAATTTCCAAAATAGTTGCAGCATTCCCACTTTCAGAGTCTACCACCATTGCATTTCCAACTTGTCTACCAGAAGGATTGGCATCTTCGTCTGCATCCATCTCTGCCACAGACTTTCCAGTTTGAGGTAATTCATCATCAGAATCTTCTCCATCAAGGGTCCACTTCCTGCCAGCCTTGGGTTCATCAACATTCTCTCCCCCATGTTTTTCTCTCTCAGATTCTTCCCTCTTCCTTTTCAACTCTTGCCATTCTTGAACTCTCCTCCTCCGCTTTTCCATTTCCTCATCCAATTTCCGCTGTTCATCTTCTAGCTCTTCTTCTCGGGTTTTCTTTTCTTTCTTGTCAAAATCATCCTCAGCAACTCTTTTCCTTGGACTATCTTCACTGTTATCCCGGTGCCTGTTTGACTTAACACCCTGTTCACGCACTCTCTCTTTGTAATCATCATCATCTCTCCTGCGCCGCTTTCTATCATGATCTTTGTCTTCATCACTGTCATCACTATCAACTTTTCTACGCTTCTCCCAGTCCCGCAATCTCCTCTCCCTCTCTTTTTCCCTTTCCCTATCTTGTTCGTCCCTGTCTCGTTCCCTCCTCTCCCTTTCTCGATCCCTTTCCCTCCCCCTATCTTCGTGATCACGGTCCTTCTTCTCTCTTTCTCTTTCCCTCTCCCGTTCTTTCTCCCTAGCCCTCTCCCTCTTCTCCTCTCTTTCTTTCTCTTTCTCTTTCTCTTTCTCTTTCTCTTTCTCTCTATCTCTGGCTTCTCTGTCTCTGTCTCTATCCCTCTTCCTATGACTGCTTCTGTCTTTTCCCTCATCCCTGTTCCTTCTGTCTTTATCCTTGTCTCTATACTTATCTCTCTCTTTCCCTTTATCATACTTGTCATCAGAATCAGTGCTTTTCTCTCTCTCAGAACGCCTACTTTCCCTGTCTCTCTTATCCCTATGTCTCTCTCCATTTCTCTCCTTTTCTTTGTCCCTGTCACGTTCACGGTGACTCCTCCTCGATTCATGTTTCGTTTCTTCCATCCCTCAAATATCAAATATTATAGCTATATCAATCTATAACGAAAACTTCCAATCCCTATCTCTACACTATGTTGTCAACCAAAATCGCCAAAAAATCAATTCAATTCAACTAATTAATGCCACGAAATTATAAGATGACCGGACGCAGAATAAATCAAAAACCCATTAACAATACCGAATAAAAGTAGCTAGCAAAATTCAGGTTTCAGTATGACAAAACATATAAAAACTTGCCAGATACGAGAAGAGAACCACCGAAGATAAATCGAATCCAAATCAACGGCTATGAGTGTTCCAAAAAAACCCTAACCTCCCTTTGTGAGTCCAATTAACCTACTTGAAAGAGGACTTTCCCCTAGCAAGAAGAACGAGCATTCCAAATGGAGAGAGACCACAGACGCGTTACAATCAGTTAAAATAGTATCCACGAGGCCCAATTTCCAAACCGCCATTTTATTAGTAATGAAGTCAAGGGCCCTTGTCGAAGCTCGGGGCCAGAAAACAAAAGGCACAAGGATACCAATGATTTATGGTAATGAAGTTTAAACACTTATTCGAATTTATAATATTTAGATCGAAATTAATATATAATATCACTTAAAAAATGGATAAATAGATAAAACTGTCAGTGGCCTGAATAATATTATAGGTAAAGTGAATTGTGTCATCGAAAAAATCAACGAATTAAATTAAATAGATAAAATTTCAATTTAAATTTAATTTATTCAAAATAAATGTAAATTTAAATTTAAATCAATTTGATTCAAATGCATCCTTACAAAAAAAATATGAATATTTGTCAAATTTTTTTTATTTTTATAAAAAAAAAATTATTAAAACACATAAAGAATTATTTGAATTTAAATGCAAATTCAAATTAAATAAATTAAATTTGAAATTTGAATCTAATCCGATAGGTTTTTAGTCAATTGCTCAACTCATTGGTTTGATTATAATCACTGTGATAACGGGATGCGACTGGTCAAAGTTACAACTAGGATTTTGTTTTTTAAAAGCTTGACCGGAGATGAGAAAGTGCCTTTATTTAAAGTTAAGGGAGTAAAGTGATTGTGGGATAAAAAACAGGTGGGACATGGGAGTTCTCCCTATTTATTTTCTGTTGTTTTTGAGATAATAAGTTTAAGTAGATCATGAAAGGTAATTTAATAATTTTAGTTGGAACGAGTTGGCCAGGTGTTGAGCCGTGTGTTTACTTTGTGTCGACTCAGAGTTGTCTTTGAACTGGGAAAACCGAAGGCCAGACGAGAGACCGCCGTGGGTTTTCTTCCTCTTCTTCTTCTTTTGGGGCCGCAAATTTCGTGTTGTTTTTACTTTGATTCCTTTCTATAATAAAAAAACAGCAAAAGGCTATTTCTGAGAATTCCCTTGGCGTCGGCGTGAAGGCTCGATTCTTCACACCTGTACTTGCCATGAAAGGCCATTACTTTCTATGTTTGCTGGATAACATCTCTTACTTGTCTAATTTTTCATCACTCATTCTCCTATTATTACCAGCATTGTCAGTTTAAGCCTGAAAATAATTTCTGCTGCTTGGACGTCGCTCGGTGGGACTTTCCTCTTCATTCGCTCCAGGACAGACGCAGGCAAGCAAGTCTCTGATAATTTTGTTTTCCCCTTAATATGGCTTTTTTTCTGCGCTCTCATAGATGAAAGGACATTTTCTCTTATTATTAATATTTTTTGTAGTACTGTATGAAAAATGTTGTACGTGGAAAATGAAAAAAATAATTATGGCTGTGTTTGGTTCTTTAGAAAAACGAAGGAAAAAGCTGGAAATTGTGAAATTTTTCTAAAATAAAAAACAATTTTTTTCTATTATTTCTTTGGAATGAAGCAGGGATTAGGGTTTTGTTTTCTAATTTTTGAACAAAATATGAGCAGCTAAAAAGTTCACGTATATCTGCATTTGTTATGTTTTTTTATCTGAAAGAAGTGCTTATTTTATTGTTGTTGATACAAGCGTATAAAATTCATTAATAAAAAGGTGTATATTTTATTATACAGTATAAGGTAGATGGAAGACACCGATATGCGGGAGCAAGATTTGGGGAGTAGTTCAGATGCGAACCTTGTTGATGCTAATATTCAACAACGAGATGCTCTTGAAAGTGGTCAAGGCCCATGTTCAGAGACCACTGAGGATAAGACTGTGACTCTGCCTTCTGATCAGCAAATGTTGATTGATGATACCGATTCAAATGCAAATGTAGATAATGCTATTCATGAGCTGCCTAAGAGTAAAGGCGAACGTGATGATACTCATGTTGAAAATGACCTAAAAACTGAGACTTCTCTGACTCTTCCACAAGGAGAATATTCGACTTCTAAAGCTCAAGATGGAAATGTGAGGAAATCCAAAAATTGGTTGAATGAAACTGAGGTACTGCTAGTCAACTCCTTTTTGAGCAGAAGAAAATCATCTATCTGATTTTTTTTTTTGTTTTTTTTTTAACAAATTGATGCTTGTTTGATTTGCAGATGGGAGGGACTGATGGTTTGCCAGAGGAGCAAGCAGAATTCATGAAAGAGGTGGAAAATTTCTATAGAGAGAACTCCCTGGAATTCAAAGCCCCAAAGTTTTATGGAGAACTACTAAACTGCCTTAAGTAAGTTTTTGGTAACTGTTTTAAAATTGAAAAATACACTTTATTTCTTCCGGGTTAATTTATGGATGTTGTTTTATTGGATGTAGGTTATGGAGGGCTGTTGTTAGATTGGGTGGTTATGAAGTGGTATGCATTTACAATTGTATGACATAATTTGTTTAGTGTGCTGTATAATCTATAAATTGGTGTTGATTAAGCATGACACATGTATTATGTTGAAAGTTGAAGATGTGCTATTTATGTGAAAGGAACTTAATTGCTTAAAGGAAATGAACTTAATTGCTTAAAGTCACTGAACTTAGTTTAAATGGGACTGTTTGAGGTTGGATGGAGATGAATCCAGGCTGAAGCTCAAACAACCTCCTTGGCCAACCCCAGACCTAAGTCTACCAGTTTTCTGATATGCTCATTACCAATTCATTTCATTTCTTTTAGTAGAACCACAAAGTTTGTTGTGGTGCAAATGCATCATATTTGAATAACTGCTTTTGCCTAAGATGTGTACCTAGTTTGTGACCTAATATGGTCATAATTTTAACCATTCACTGGACATAAGCATTTCATATGCTTGTAATTTATCAGTTCTGGAGTTCTATAAGATTCTTTACCTGCTTTATGCTTCTTGAAAATTGCTAGATGATTCAATTGACCAAAATAATTATCGAAACCTCGATTAGTTGATTCACCTAAAGCAGTTGAATTGTATTTTCATTATACAAAATTTTTAACGTCAGCAATTTTGAAATAATTAACGAGAAGTTTTCCTTTCACTAGGAGTAAATCTGAATTATCCTGGATTTGTTTTAAGGTTCTTTTGATTCCAGAGGGGTACTTGTAGTGGTAGTGGAGGATTAATCTCATGTACGCAATATTGTTGAATTACTCCAAAGGTTCTTTCTACTCATGCTTTTAGTTATAAATGAAATTGACAACATATTGGAACTAAAAAGATAATGGATATTATTTTAGTGTAATGATCAATATTGTTTCTCAATCTGACCTACAAGCTTTAAACCATGACACTAAAGATGGGTATGCTTCTTTTACTCCTTATTACTTTTTTGAGTTGAAACTCATGGTTGAATTTAGTCAATTAATGCATAGAGTCTTTGATTATTATTGTAACCTGATGGATCCTTGAGTTGTTTGTCACCATAGAGATATGACAGAGTTGCTATTACTCTATGATCATTTGTAGGTGACCGCATCCAAATTATGGCGCCAAGTTGGAGAATCTTTTCACCCACCGAAGTAAGAAAACAATAGATAGTTGTTTTTAACCAATTATGTCCGTAATGGCTTTGGAACTTGCAGTTAGCCATGTTTTCAGTGCATTTCTCCTAGTTTGGATGCTGCTTTTGATTGATGCTTTACTCAAGCTTTTGTCTTTTAATTTTTTATCTAGAGGTTGCAAATACTTTATCCGTACTAAAATTTATTTTAGAAGCAGAGTTGAATTTAATATGCTATTCACTATAAATCATTATTGAATTTATTGTATTGCTTTCTTACTCTCTCAGGACCTGCACAACTGTGTCTTGGACATTCCGCATTTTCTATGAGAAGGTAAAGTTTCATAACTTGACATATCACTTAACATTAAGCTTGCAGTGTCTGTAATCCCACATCTTGTTTATGCTGATAGCCATGATGTTGGCCTCATTTACCTTTATTTAGTTAATTTAATCTGTTTTTTCCTTTACTTATAATTAGATATGCCAGATTCTAGAATAAGGCTCATAACAATCTGTGCTCATATATCTAGAGTTGGAAGCTGAATAAACTGTCCTTCTCTGCTGTTGTTTAATAAAATGAAAATAAAGCTTTTAGCCTGACCTATGTCCTTCAATCATCGGTATCATAATTTCAATTGCTGCTTCCTATAACTATTCTCCATAATTATTTTTGTTTCTGCTTCTCCATAATATTCTTAAGTTTGTGCAGGCACTATTGGAATATGAGAAGCATAAGAGATTAATTGGTGAGCTTCAACTCCCCACTTCATCTTTCTCACAACCTACAAGTGCTGAAAAGGAGGTAGAAGTTCATCCCTATTGCATTTGCTTTAAGTACTATTTTGGGCCATTTATGAAGTTCAATGACTTAACATGTCAAGGGTTTCCTTTTGTGTTCATGATGGAAAAGTATGTGCTGACTGGAGTAGGTAGAAGGGAAACAGAACGGAGTTGGGGAAGTAATATATCTGGGCACTAGTTATTGTATTTTGGGTTTAGTTTCTGGGCAGATGCAAATGGTTTTTAACTGGGGATTAAGTTTCTGGTTAGACAAACTACATTGCATGCTGGCTTGTGGATTTGAAAAATAAAAAAGAGAATGGCCCGAAAATGGAATTCATAGATCTTTTTAGTAAGTTGGTGGCCTAGATCAGTGCCTCTTTCCCCACTGTTGATAGAAAGCTTTTGGTTGTAGTAAGATCACTGATTTGTCATTTCTTTGATTTTTTTTTTTTTTTTTTTGGGTGGCTTCTTTCATTTTCTTTTTGGCTTGGATACTTTTTCCCTGGAGCATAAGCCTTTGTGTAAAATTTGTTAATCTGCTTCTCAGTTGGTGTTTGAATATGTGTGTACTTTTCTTCTCTGATAACCCTGGCCCTTGGAACTATTACTTAAATTATGCCATTTAATTTCCTCTCTGGCTCTAGTTTAACAAAGGAAGATGCTTATGGCTTTTATTTAAGGGTAACATGCAGAATAAGCTTTCATTTAATGAGATTTTTCATGCTGATACTTTCTTACTGAAATAGATGGAAACTGGCCTTATTGTACTCTAATTATTTATCTTTTTCTTATAAATTGTTTCTAGACATCTCTTTCTCTATTTGCTGCTTGTTCCCTCACTAAATTTCTGCACAGGTAAGCGGCTATCAGACTCCAGGATCAGGTAGAGCACGTAGGGATGCTGCAGCTCGTGCTATGCAGGGTTGGCATGCTCAGCGTCTTATTGGACATGGTGAAGTCGCTGAGCCAGTCATTAAGGTGTGTTGAAAGTCTTAACCTAGTAGTCTTTGTTGCCGTAGTCTTTGTTGCCGTAGTCTTGTCATATTTTCTTTCCTATAACACATGTAACAATTAGTGCATAACAACAATTGTGCATGATTATATTTCCTTGAACAGGAGAGAAGCTTAAATTCTGCAGCAAAGCGTGAAAAACATCTCAAGAGTATTGGTATTCTGCCTTCTGTTTTGAGATATTTCTTGCTAACTTTGATTTTCTGCTAACATATACTTTACATTCCATTTGTTTTGTCAAATCAGGCTCCCCTAAAAACAGGACACCAATGAACTTGGATCATGCTGACAAACATGCAGATGCAGAAGCGGATAAGCAGTTAAGATTAGTGATCATTTCTCTGTAAATTTATTTGTTTTTCACCTTAAATCTTTAATTTAGATTTTTTTTCTCCTTGTTGGTTTCTTCGCACATATCGACATTGGATATAAGGCTTTTGAGGTATTGATTAGTTTATCAGATCATTCTGTAAATGATTCCATAGCACATATTAAATCAGCTTCAGTGCAGTGACTATTGAACCACTTTGTATCTTTTCGACAAAAGAATTATATATTTTCTTTGGATGTAACTCCCCACTCATGAAAAGGCTTGATGGTGTGATAAATAACTTGTGTGGATGTGGATGTCGATTCAGAGCCCACCTCAGAAAATTCTTCCCTGTCCTAGCATAAGGCTATAACAGTATTCCTACCGCAGCATGAGCTGAAAAGAACCCTCATACATTGGATGCTCTCCTTTCAGAGTCCTTTCTCCTCTTGAGAATGGCCTTAAACAACTGCATATTTTGGATGTTGTCCTCCTACTACTAGGAGTCAACATCTGCTGCAATACACAATTTGGAAACATCCCGCTTCCTTCCTAAAAGAAGAAAGTGTGAAGGAAAATGCAAAGGACAAATTAGACCCATGATAACAAGGCTATATCTTTCTTTATCTTTTCATCATATTTTTTAATCATGGCAAGCTTAGAGGTTTTATCTTGTAGACTGGCCACTGATATTGTTGATGTCGGAACCTTGGCTGATTGGGTGAAGATCAGTGTCCGAGAGACAGTAAGTGTTTGTTTGTCTTATTTCTCTTCATTTTCCTGCCTAAAGAAACTACTGGAAATTATGCTATTCCCTGTTATTTTGTGGTGAGATCCTGAGTAGGTTCTTGGTTGTGGATGCAGAATGACTGCTATGAGGTATATGCTCTGGTCCCTGGGCTTCTGCGGGAGGAGGTAAGCCCTTCCCCTGCAAATTGAAACTCACTTTTCTTGTTGTTCAGTTTATCTGTTGGGTGTAATTAATTAGCCAAGTATGTCGTTACCTTCG
The DNA here is from genome assembly GCA_026122585.1 of Anacardium occidentale. NCBI lineage: Eukaryota > Viridiplantae > Streptophyta > Magnoliopsida > Sapindales > Anacardiaceae > Anacardium > Anacardium occidentale. Next base: position 774,842 of record JAJEJH010000008.1, read on the forward strand.
ATTTCATCTATCTTGTTAGTATCAGATGATAATTAAGAGAGGCATTGCATCTGGTCATAGAGTTTCTTAATTGAGATATCTATCAAACGTTCAGTCATAAGATAGTATTTTCTGGACTGCATGTGCAGTAACGTTGGTGTAGTATCATTTTAAAGGCATTACGCCAGCTTTTCTCGTTCTGAGCATCTAGTTGATTGAGGAGGGTGTGCTAAAATATATCTTTTTCTTCTATTACAATATGTGGATGCCAATATTTATGACACCTTCCAAAAAGAAGTTTGAATGCTCTGTTATATGAGGATACATTGATTGGCATATATGATATAACTGTCAGAATGTGTGTTTAAATTATTTAATTTAGTTAAACCGCTGGATACACTAGTTTGAGTTTTATGATATAATTGGTGGTGCATATGAGCACCATTCCTCCAATAAGGGGAATTCATATATACCTTTTTTGGTTTCTCTGTCTATTAGTTTATGTGTATACTAGTTTACATCTGCTTTTTTGTATGCATGAGAAGTTGCTACCTGCATTTTCCTTCAATTCTACTAATGAAGGGATCCTGTATTGCTTAGCCATTCTGTTTAACTCGTCTTGACTTTCATTGGATTCAGGTGCGAGTTCAGTCCGATCCTGCTGGTCGTCTGGTTATAACTGGTCAACCTGAACAAGTGGACAATCCTTGGGGTATCACGCCATTTAAAAAGGTACTTTCTTTGACTTTGTAAGATCTGATCACACATGGCTAAGCTACATGCCTTGGGATATAGAATGACCACATGAAAGGAAGAGCCACCTTTACCTCCGAGGATTCTGCTCCTTGCTGAATGTAATAATTCATTTGGATCAGAAGACCTTACATTTTCATCAAGAAATGATTAATATATTGTTTTGATCTTTATTATCTAGCTTCTTTATTGAGGCTGGAAAAAACTAATTTGAGGTTCGGCTTTCAGGTTGTTAGCTTACCCAGAAGAATCAATCCTCTACATACATCTGCTGTTGTTAGTCTGCATGGCCGACTTTTCATACGTGTCCCTTTTGAGTAAGGTTTGGCTTGAACTTATTTTGTACTTCATCAAGCCGTGCTATCACTCATTCTTCAGGGGAACCAATAAATTTAGGGAAAGACCACTGCCAAAAGGTCAGGATTGGAACTATGTGAACTAGTTGACTGAAATCCTTCATTTAGTTTTAATGTGCACTGATTTGTACCGGATGAGCCTTGAATAATGAATGGCAGGAAGATTTTTCATGAGCTATCATCTTTGTAAGGTAAGGTTGGACTTACATTCCCAAGTTTTTGAGCTTGAATTTAAATTCAATAGCTCAGTTCGTGAGTTTTGGGTGCTGAATACATCTTTTGTTCTGGTGAAATTTAATGTTGAGGGCAATTCGGGAAAAACAAAACCAAAGAAGGGTCAAGAAACTTCAGAAGCTGAAATTTTTGGTTCGAAACTTGACTTCTGATAGACTCAGTAGTTAATTGTGGCATAATTATTGCATAGGTTCTGATAGAGAGACGTTATACTGTAATAATGAATTCAAATCAAACCGTACTCAAACTGAAGAATGATCAGCTTATTGAGCTTGAGCTTGATGTTTTGTTCTGGATTTATGTTTAGCTCAAGTTACCTCTTGTTCAGGTTTGACTTATTTGTAAATTGTGGTGTATTGTATTGCATAGGTTAATGAGGTATTATATTATAACAAGGGTGTATTCGAATTGAACTTGCGATCAATGTCAGAGTTTGTCTTATTGGTGACTTATTTTTTCCTCTAGTGATTCTTTTTCTCGGATGACTTTTCCGGCTCGACTTAATTCAATTAAAATCCATCCTTAACTTTTAAGGATTGGTGAAGCTGAATTATGACAATCAGGACAAACCCAACTTGAAAAGTTGCGGGGTATTGCTTTATTATGAGCAGAAATGGGGGGTGCCTTGCATGTGATGGAATTAGAATTGAGCACAACACAAGAGCTCCACTATCCTACTTCCGTTGCCTCAGTAGTCCATAGCAAATTACTTTTCTAATTCGAATCTAAATTATTCAACTTAAAAAGAAGAGGGCTCGGCGGACACCAAGTTGAATTCCGCGAGGAATCAGAATTCCTTAATCATTGCAAATTTTACATTGAACAATGAATGAGTCACACCAGCAGCCACACGGTGCTGACCCCAGAAGAAGTGCTTTCTGGTTAAAAACAAGATGGTTGTTGATCATTCCGGTTCTTTTCAGCTCATTATTTAAAGGGACAACAACATCTAGAGGTGGCGTATCTTCATACCGCCATTGGGATGAATCGACACCAAAGGGATGTTATAAATCCATGGAGCTAAGTGCTGGGGGTGCATTACATTTGTACACAAGGCATACTGTTTGCATTTGGGGTTGAGGAAGTCCAGAAATCCAGATAATTGTTCTCTCCAAGCTGAGAACTCAAGTCCCGGATTAAAGAGACTTCAGGTCGGCTTGATAAGTTCGTATTGAATCCAAAGTAAAAACATTTTCAAACCGAATTTAAATCTCAGGTCACTGATTTTGAAGTAACTTTTTTGTATTTATACCTGTTTTAAATTGAGTCATATTCAAACTCAGTGTAAATCAAGTCCAACTCCAACTTCAGACCAGAGCCCTATTATGTATTCTTTCTTGCTGATATTTGGTCTTCGTTTCTTGCAAGAAAAGCATGCATATACAATGGGAAAACCCAATCCTAAGTAAGATCAAGGGAATTATAACTAGTCATTAATCTCTTGATGTGTAGAGTAAACAAAGGTTGGATTCAATATAGGTCAAATCCAAATATAGTTCAGTTTGAGATTGACCCAAATTCAAAAAATTTATCTCAAAAACAATTTAATTTTTGCTTTGATATGAGTTGATTTAAACTTAAATATTTGAATCAACTCGTTCATAAAAATCTAATCATTGACTTATACTTAATTTATTTGATTTGAATTTGAATTTAAACTTGAGTAACTTGAATTGAATCCAAACCCAAAATGTTACCGGTTAAGTTCTAGTAAAACTAGATACTTATATTTAAAATAATATAAAGCAGCATAAAATGCTATTAAAATAGAAGAAAAAAACTGATAAAAGAGTCACAGTATCACAGCATAGAGGATATTAATGGGATTTCAAATTTATGTATGTATGTATATTTCTCAGAAGGTGAAGATCATATCTAATAAATGGGTCATCAGCAAAGTGTTGACCTTAAACTCCTACATGCATGCTGAATATACATAATTGTATACATATGCATGCAATATCTATTTTTGCACAAGCGAGCCAGTTCGGCTTAAATCCATATTCAATTTGAATAAATCAATATCTAGCATTGAAGCAAACTTGACTCCACCTCGAAATCATTAGTTAATTCATCTTAAAATGCTTTGAACTTTTCTGCTAATTAATGAGGCACTTTGCCAGTCCCTAGGCATCCATGATTTCCCATATTGCTCTAATTTCCATTAACACATTATTGGGTTAGTTGAAGAATAATATTCTTCTAGAATTAACCTCTTTATAGAAAAGCTCTATGAAACTGATATATTTTCCCATAACCTTGTTCCTTAGATGTCCTGTGACAGCTTCTGTTTCTTCCTTTTTCTCTGTGCACAAGCATTAAGTGGACTCACATACTAGGGTTGCATTTGTTCCAAATTATTCAAACTCAAATCGTATGAACTGAGTTTGAACAACTTCAATGTTATATTGTTTTCAAGAAGAATTATATCTCTAATTCATCAGCTTTAAGTTAATTTCAAATTGATTCTTCCAGATTTAAGTCTTGAACTAAACTAAATCCAATCCTAAGCTAGATAATTAAAAAAAAAATACCAAAAACCGTACTGTAATATATCAAACAAATTAAGTATACAATATTAATGATCATTATATAATTGAATGTTATTTTATCTTTAATTTAATATCATTCAATTACATTATGATATATCGATATATAACTTTTATTTATACTAATTATTAATACATGAATTATTGTTCTTATAATATGCATTTCATGTATTTTTTTTTTTTTTTATCTTCATTAAACTTCGTTTACTCAAAGATATATAAAGTATTATTGATTTGTACACAGCTAGAGACAAAGGTTTTTATAATATTTAAAGCATTTGGTTTATGATATAAACATATACATATAAAATACTAATCTCTTGTTATATATTTAACATTATTATTAGAATCATAGCATTAAATAATTAATTGATGCATATTTCTAAGGTGGAATCTCACACAACATGATCAAAAGCAAGAAATAAAACTAGAGACAATATAAAGTGAAGAAGCAAAAAATTTATACATGAAGTTGATTAAACTTACTGACTTGAGCCTTTAAATCCATTGCTTCAAAGCTTTTCATCGGTTTCCGTATGATTCTCCATGAATTTACAGCTTTATTTTATCGATCAGAACAGGCGAAGAACCTTGAGACTCCCTAAAAATGTCAAATTTCCATGCACCTCTCTAAAACGGAGGCCTGGAAGCACTTCCTGCAGCAGTACTCCATCCAAATAAATCACTGGGAAAGGGATAATTCCCCACGTTTCCTCCTCCCATGTGATAGAAAGAGCCGCCGCTACCTCCACCACCACCATTATTCCCTCCACCTTCACCGAGCTGTCCACCACCTGTCACACCAGAAGACTGGGATGCTGTCGGCTGAACTTGAACATCCCCCTCTTCTTCATCCAAGGGCAACCTTTCAAACACTGCATTTGCAAACGATGCAGCCATTAAAATCACTGGACCAGATGCTAACAAAGGCCCCACCACACTTCCTCCCACCACCTGTCCTTGTCCTCCGGACAAATATATCGATAATCCACCAGCGCCGGGCGGTGCCGGTGGTGGAAGCACTGTCCCGGAAAGGGAAACGATCTCAAACCTACCATGTAAAGTGACTACACTTCCAGAAGGAGAAGCTGGTTGCCTTAGGGTAACATTTGAAACTGTTCCACTGCCACTGAGAACACAAACGCCTCTTCCTCTTCTTCTAGCATAATTTGACATGCTCTCAATGATGTCAGCGCCCGCAGAGACTTCAAGGACGTGCGATTGAAGGGCATTGGGACTGTCCCGAGTGACTATAATTGGTGGTTTTGGTTTGTTCTTGGAACCAGGAGGGCGACCGCGAGGGCGACGATTGGCTGAAGTAGTAGCAGCACCGTCTAAGTCAGTTTTGTGCTCGTCGTCTTCTTTGGAGTCTTTCGAATCTGGGGAAAGTTGAGTCGATTGATGTTGTTGTACTTCAATCGATGAAGGTCTCTGAAGGTGCAGTTCAGGTCTGAGAAGATGAGGGACGTAGCGAGAACCTTGACCCGGCTGCTCATATCCCGCCATCGCCACATCTATTTTGTCCCACCACTTATTAGCAGCCAGCCTTCTCTTTCGATCTCTCTCTGGATCTGACACAACTATCTTAATCTCCAATCAAATATCGCATCTACAGAAACCAATTAAAGCAAAATATTCAACCCCCACAGCCGCTAATGTCAAAAGTTTGCTCAGAAATTTCAAGCTAATGTGGCTGGTGGGCAATTACAAACTGAACTGATGAACTAGAATTGCTTTTCGTGCTGAACTTGCCGTGACAAATCTGAAAGGAACTAAAAAGTATAGTTACATATACCTTCACAACCAGCATTCACATCAAGACTGAAAAGTCATAAACCAAAAACTGTTTGTTTTCGAAAGAGTTTTGTACTTCATACTGCCAAATTCCAGACCAAAAACGAACCGTCCCTATCTAAAGCAAGTTTCATATGTACGAGGGTCGATGAACAAGGAATATTTGCTATAATTATTCGGAATCAGAAACGAGGAAACGGAGATCAAATATATATATTTACTCACTTGAAAAACAGGGAAGAAGAGATACTTATCACCAATATTTTCATAGATAAATCAAGTAGCTGCCACAGTTGAGCTGTAGAACTCTGAAGGTAAAAGGAAAAAGAAAAAAATGATACACACGAAATGAACTAAATTCTTCTTTCTGAGCTAATCTACAAGACTTGAATACTCGGTGGAAAAGCGTGCGGTAAAAGCACAACCCAAGCATTACCAAGACAGAAGCTTCCGCTCCCTATTAGGAAAGTATAAGTTGAAAAACCCTGTATCTTGACTTATATGATGTAATAATTACGACATCGACCATGAGATTAAGTTGTTTTTTTTTCCCAGTTTAATGAGATCCATTGAAACACAATTACATTGGAAAAATAACTTCTAATTAGATATGAAAAGAATAATTCGATTTGAGAAAAGATTTTTCAATAAAAAATAATGATAATAATATAAAAGACAAAAGCTTACCTTAGAAAACTATCTATATACATGGTGATATGAAGCCACATTATGATTGGTGGCATGTGCGTTGTTTTCAGCTATATTAATAAATTAAGATTTTATTTGAGTCCAAGTTCTTATATAATTAGTATGGTTTAAAACGAAAATTTATTTATATAATAAAGATTTTTTATATTTTTTGATCTTATAAATTTATTATTAATCTATATTAACCTTCTATTTTATTGTTATTAAGGATTTGGTCTTTGTATATATTTAATTTATATAATCATTAATGTTTACGACAAAATCAAATTACTCTCTTCGTACCGGAAATGAGCCTTCAATGAGATAATGAGATACCGAGTGCCTTCTTCAACAGCGGATCCACTGACAATTTCCTGAGCATTCGGTCACACGTGCAAAAGCTGGCGGAACAGCGGTCACGTGCGGTCAACAAGAGAGGTGTCAGAGTCAGACCACGTGGAAGCTGTCGAAGCATCGGCTCCTTTTATTTTTTGGGTAAGTGAAACATCGGTACTTGGTCAACTGTATCTACTCAATTTCATTTGTGTCTCTCTTGTGTAAATCTCTACTGTATATGCATATCCAGACTGGCTCTGAGTAGCTTTCATTCAATAAAATCAAACGGCGGCAACCCCAAATTTCCACGCCTTCTAACATGACCGATCCACTCCATCACCTCTCGATCAAAGAAATTTAAGTATTAAAATCACTTTCATGGTTAGATGAGCGAGGTTGACAGAAATTAATTATACTTTTTCTCGCTGCTTTATTAATGTCGTTTCGCAGTTTCTAGTTCGATTTTAAATTGGCTGGCCGACCATACCCGCGGAATTTTTTTTAAAGCTTTTCAAACAAGCACCACTTCTTGTGGGCTCAACGTATTGAAAAGAAAGCCAGTTAATGCTTCTTTATTCTTGTTTCTTGTTCTGAGGACGCCTGATCGATAATATCAACAACTCCCCACATACCGCCTGTATTGGGTGTTCTTTGGAAGCACTGACGACATCGTCTCTTGGTGAAAATATTTGCAGATTGGAAGGCTGTAAAAATATGGCAAAGAAGAAGAATTCTTCATGATGGAAGTAAAGTGGCATCGAGAAATAGTTCATCAGCACTACGTAATGACATTTTGGAAGAGACGAAAAGCATGGTCATGGAGCATAAGGGTCAAGCTAAATATTTTGAAAGTCATATTCCTTATATATGAACTAAAATCTGATAGTTGAATACATTCAACATCCTTATCCATTTAACGAAAAAAAATAAAAACATTTTCCACCGCCGCAATCCAAATTGTTGAAAATGGCCCCGTCTCTATTCCATGTGTCGTAGTCTTGTAAATTTCTTCAAAGGAAGCTGTGGATTTGAAATACCAAGGCTGTGAACCATGCAGCCGAAAAGTTACGGCGGAGGAAAAGAAGAGTCTGGTCAGATTAGGCGGGCATTGAAAATTGTTGTCCGGTGAGGAAAGCCTATCCTGGGTAATGCTATCTCAGGCAGCATTTAGCTGACACGTGGTGATAATCAGGTGTGCTATCGTAAATTTGCTGACAATTCATATCGAAAGCGTAATTCATACTGTCTAGATGTATTTAGTCATACAGTATAAATAGACAGACTCCAACCCGATGTGAAAGGAGAGATGTCGTATTCCATGGTCGTCGTTGGGAAGAGTGAATTTGAATCAAATTTGTGTTTGAGTTTTGATTTGATTAAAAAGAGCCAATTTTATTTAAACTAATTCAAATTATATTATAATATCAATTTAAATTTGAATTAAATTTATGTTAAAAAATATTATTTTAATATTTAGTATTCAAAGTGATTGATATATTCAAATCAAACTTTTCCAAATATTGACAACCTCCTAAATTCAAATTTGACGATACAAAAAACTAAAATTAAATCGTTACCTACGCTTTCATCATTAAATGAGACATTTGTAAATATTTATTAGGCCAAAGGATTTATTACCACTCATAGTTGAAGCTAGGGACAGAATTTCACATTTTAGGTTTATAAAATCTAAAATCTTACATTTTGATCAAATTTATTATTAAATCTAATTATAAATAGTAATAATTTAAGGATATTTTTGATATTTTAATATCGAAATTTTATAAAATGATAAAATAAATTTTATATAAATATAAAATTTTAAAATTTTTTAAAAAAATATTTAAAAAATTTAAAAGTTAAAAAACGGAAAGCAACCACCGTCGCTGTCCTGTCGTGTCGGTGACCGTGGCCACCGATAATGGAACCAAATGGCCATTTTTGGCTACCTGATTCTAGGAAATATCATATTTGATCTCTTCGTTCGATAAAAGTGACTAGATCTAATTACCTCCACCAGAAAAAGAAGTAAAAAACGAACGAAAAGAGTCATCCTTAATCCTATTGGCCATTGTTTCTAGTAGAGGCCGTCAGATTAGATTGTCCTTGCCAAAATTGGAAGCGGTTAGATTTGGTCTTCTCTAAAACTAAACAATCAGAAATTGTTATCTGGTTTTGTTATTAACGATCATTGTTATTGGCATTGTAATGACGATGGTTGCTTTTTATTTTTTATTTTTTAAAATTTTTTATAAATTTTTATATTTAAAATTATTTTATAATTTTATTATAAATTTTATTTTTTAAAAATATTTTAATTATTTTATTATAAAAATTAATTAAAATTTGATCAAATAGCGAGAATAAATCTTTTGGCCATATTTATTACCTTATTGATTAGACAGACCATATTGTATTTAATGCAAAATAATTTTACAATTTCATCAGTTCCTATATCCAATCAAATCGTATGGACGGACATACTAAAAACCACCTTCAAGTACCAGTGGTTCTGAATGACGACGTGGACCAGTTGAGATGGGTTTTGTTCACGTGACAGATCTCCAGGCTGGACGATAATTGGCTGGGCGAGCGTAAAACCAAACTAATAATTGTACCAGCAAATCTAATCAGCATGGACCCTGTTGACACGTGAATATGTCATCAGAATGGCAACCGGGCCAGTGTTATGGAATCCAAAGTATTATCGTGGTTTGGTTTTTGATTTGGACTTGATTTCGGGCATCTATCTCGACTTTCTTTCTTTTTCAACATCTAAAAGTATAAATTATTCCTTCTTTCCAATCCAATTGAAGTTAGGGTTGGATTCGAACCGAACTAAACACAAACAGTAACATATTCGTGTTCGGGTTTATTTCATACAGTTCGGTTCGTGTTCGTATTCGTGTTCGCCGAACATTTTTAGTTCGGATTAGTATTTGTGTTCGGTTCGAATAATTAAGTTGATATTCGGCTCGTATTCGTATTCGTATTCGTATTCGGTTCGTATAATTCGTTTTTATATTTATTAAAAATTATAATTAATACAAATAATTAAAAAATTTTAATTAAAAAATTATTATTTTAAGTTCGGGTTCGTGTTCGTATTCGGTTTGTATAGTTCGTGTTCGGGCTCGTTTGAGCCGAACTTTAAAATTACAGTTCGTATTCGTGTTCGTGTTCGGGTTCGTTCGATTCGTTTCAGGCTCGTTCGAACCAAATTCAAAAACGAACTCAAACATGTTCGGTTTGAATCCAGCCCTAATTTAAGTAACTCACGGGGCTTCATTTCATACAGGATAAATAAATGTGCGTTTACTTGCTGTGTTATTGAATCAAATTGAGTTAATTTAATTTGATTTGATTTAAATTTATTTTATTTAAATTTAAATCAAATTTAAGTTAAAGAAGTCAATTCTTTTCTGAAACCGAATAAACTAAACTCACATGCCTCATAGATAGTTCAATTTTGTTCAAATTCGGTTCGTAATTCGACTTAAATTATGTTAAATAATTATTAAAACGATATCATTTTATCTATTATTAAATAAATCAGTCATTTTGTCAATAAATCATAAATTTAAATCATAAATTCAAATCATAAACTTTAATTCGAACTTGAATCAAAATCATTTTCAATCAAACCAAACTTGAATCACACTTAACTTTAGCTTGATAAGTTCAAACCAAACTTAAGCCAAACTTTTTTCAAACAAGTCAAACTCAAGTGAAAGGGTATTCGAGCTTGGCTTAATTTGATCCATCATTATTGAGCAATAATTTGAATACTATATGTTAATTTGTAATTAGCTATCTTTAAATTAAAAATAAATTAATATTCAATCACATAATAACACATCATTATTGACGTTCAAATTGATCATCATTATAAATGTATATAATTTTGTTTGAATTCAATTCAAATAGGACCCAAACAAAAACCCAGTTCAAGATTGACACGAATATAAAAGGTTTCATTCAAGATTAACAAGTTGTTGCTTAAACTCAATTTAAACAATCTAACTTTAGATTCAATACGAGTTAACTCAAATTTAAATGTTCAAATTAGTTAGTTTGTTAAATCGAGCCTAATCAATTGTTTCAATTTGGTTCATTTAATCTGAACTACAATTCAAGCTTAAATAGCTCAAATTGGCACATGTGTTGTGCATCATAAACAATGTTTTTATACCAGAACCAAAGCTTGACCCGATCAGAGGCCAACTCATAGATTAATTAGTCTGATCGGATCAGGTGAATAAGTGACATTGGGCTTTATTATATATCATTGGATAATGTTAAATACATGTATGCAACAATGCATGTGTCTCCCGACACCTGTCTCTTCATTCTCAATCTTATATAAATTATGATGATGTTATCATTATAACCCTAGGCCCAATATTAAGCAAATTAATTGGTATATTTGCTTTTGGATTAGAGTTGCAAAGAGTTAAGCCAAACTTTAAATTCGAGTTTGTTGTTGCTTGACTCAGTATGCTCGCAAGCACGTAAAAAATTAAAATCTTACATTTACACCTCTAAAATCATACTTTTCAACACCAAATATACAAATAATTAATAAATTTATAAGTTATAAGGTTTAATTACAAATTTTTTAATCAATTTCAAGACAATTATTCCTTTCTCGAACTAAAGTCTATAAATTTTAGTTCATTAAACTCAAATTCGGTTTAAGTATAATCAAACTAACCTTGAACCAAAAATACTACACATGGCTTGGTTACAACCCTATTTTAGCCTAAAACATTCGAAAGTAAAAATTAACTCAAGTTACAACGAAGAAATATTAAGTAATTTGAGAATTATCATGCATTTTAAATTATTTGTGAAATTATAAATTCTATCACAGCTACTCAAAATAGAATTCCACTTCAAACTCAACAACTCAAATTTAAGATAAAGAATGAATTCATTTTCATAAATGGGTTGAATTCAAACTTATTCAAATTCAAATATTTTAATTGAAATTAATTCAGACCGATTTCAAAATTAAATTATTTTTAAACTGAGTTAAAACTCAAATTGAGTATCCTTTGAACTAATCCATCCCTATATGGGATTTCAGTTTGTCATTCAGTTACCTAAACAATGATCATCCTGCATCACAGAGGTCCAGGTCCAAAATAAATTGGCAATCTAACTGCTTAAACTGAATTCAGAGCTGTAAACAGTGAAAGTATTGGGATAAGGCTAATTCAAATTGAAAAAAACTAGTTTGACATTGATTCAAGAATGATAAGTTAAAATTTGAATTTGGTTCAAAAAGAATTCAACTCTAGATTCCATCCAAGCTAGTTTGCATTTGAATTAAGGCTAAATTCGAACTGAATATATTAAAATTCATTTTTAAATTTGATTCAAACAAATTGTTGAAACACAAACACGAATTCAAAGTATAGTTTTGAAAATTAATGAATAAGAACTTGAACACAAAATATACGAACCGAATGTGAACACAAAACCTAACTTAAATTAAATATTTTTTAATTATAATTTTTTATAAAATATAAATACAAATTATACGAATTGAATACAAATACGAATCAAACTATACAAACTAAACATGAATCTGAATTTCACTATAAAAAATCCAACAAACATGAATCCACATACAAACTGAATCATAATGAACGAATCCAAATATGAACATATATATGTTTGTATTTAATTCGACTCGAATCTAACTCTAATTTGAATATTCAAATCAGTTCGAACTCAGCTCATTTTATGAAAATGAGTCCAAACTTTGGTTCAAACTTAAGTAATTCAATCTAAATTCAAACTCAAACTCAACTAAATTGTCATCTATGAGACAAAAATGCAACAATTCATTTTCTTTACCCTCATAAGCTGCTCTATGAAGCCAGCAACTGCTTTTCCCCCAAGACAAATGGATGGAAAATACTCAAAAAAAAAAAAACAAAACAAAACAAAACAAAAGAAGAAGAAGGAAGAAGAAGAAACCCACATTGCTTCCATAGCATGCCTTAGGACATGCATATGCGAGTATCCCTGAAACAAATGCAGTGGAATTTAGAGCAATGGACATGGTAAGCATGCAACCCTAGAGAAATAGTCACTCAGGCAACTGTTAGGAACCCAGCCACTCTTCACTCAAGTATAAAAAGAAATTAAAGAAAATGAGCAAATTAAGTTAGATTTTATTGACAAAGGGTATTTACAAGGACAAACCAACAATTCAAAGAGTCAAGGCCTTCTAATTTCAACCATTCAAGTCATGGAAAACCTCCCAAAATCAGTCTTAAGGCTGCCCACAAAACCCAAATTTTCTTCCTATCCTTTTTTTTTTTTTTACAAACTCTTAACTACTCTTTAGATAATAAACCTTACCCTACAGAATTGGGACATGTATCCCAAAACCTTAGGTCCCAACATCAACACATGTTCAAAGATGGTATTATGACGTCCCCAAAGTAATAAACAAGTTCCACATAACATACAATGTAAGGATCATGTTTAAGCTTCAAAAGAATAATATGCACTATTTGCTACAAGCTTCCATGCTGAATGCAAGTATATGCAAAAGGATAACAAAACTTGTAGGTATTAGATTATCACTTTTTTCTATTGAAAGAATCAAACTTTATTTTTATCCTAGTTAAAGGGACTAAACTCTCAAATTTCTTATTGAAAGAACCAAACTTTCAAATATGTTTATAGAAGTGATCAACTTTCAGTATTTTTTACTGAAAATACCAAACAAACACAATAAAAATTGTCTATTTTGGAAGCAAGATCATTAGTATGCTATCTTCAACAAGAAATAGTGAAAATTTAATAAACAATTTTGAAAGTTTAGTCACTTTATTAGAAAATTTTCTACGTTCGATCCCAACATTAAAAAAAACAAAGTTCAATCCCTTCAATAGAAAAAAGGTGATACTATGTTCATTTCCTTGTCAGCTTGTTTGTTCCCAAGTAAGTATTCACTCAACTCTACAGTTCAATTCAAAGGCCACAAGAAGCCTTTAAGAGTTTTGCAACAGAATTGAACTCTATGAACCTTCCCAAAACCAAATGAATGGTTGTCTAACATCATCATAAAAAACCTTCTATTAACTCTTTGGATTCAAACTACCCAACCCTCATAATTGGCAAAGATAATGCAATCAACAAAAATAGACCTCCTGTATCATCATTTTTTCTTGGCTTAATAGCCAATAAAATGTGATTTTGAAACTAAATTTACTGAAAACTTATGCCTACTCTCCCCTTGAGATTAAATAAAAGCAGTTTAGAATCTTTGAAGCCCTCAAAGTACCGCATCAAACCTAGAGGTGAATTTGATTCAAGCCGAACCAAGCTAAAGTTTGAGATTAACTCAAACTCAGACTGAATCTATAACATGCCAATTTGAGCTCATTCGAGATAATGTATAGTATCACCGGAGGGTTCCCAACATGTTGAACGTAAACAATATTATCATCGAGATAAACAGTATCACCAGACGAAATAACTCAATTTCAACCACATTGAAGCTCCAAAAAGATACATTGTAATGCTAATCAATTCAGCACTTATTTTTTCATTACATGGCGATTACTATAACCATAACACCAGAAATTCATGTCTACATATAGCACAACAAAAGAAAACAAACCGTGCAGAATGTACATCAATTCAAAAGTAAGCTCTAATTTCCCATTTGACTCTCCTAAAATCTAAATAAATAACTATCTCAGGAGATCATATTCTTGATTTTCTACACTTATATAGGGTTGGATTGGATCAAGCTGTTCAAATTTGAATTCAAACTCAATTTAAATGCATCATGTCCGAACCAATCAAAACATTTAAGTTCAAACTGATAGTAAGCCGTCAAATCGCAGCAAGGTGAATGGGTTGTTAGAACTCTGGCCAGATTGAAGCCCCTCTTTTAATTTTGATAAAGTCACTAACAATTCGCCCTACATATAAGACAACCACTCCAAGGTGAATTCACCTCAGCCCGACAAATCTTACTTGGAAATTTGACCTATTCGTCTGGTTGATTAGCTTTGTTCTTCTTTCCATATATCAACCCAGTTGTCTGCAAACAAATTCAGCCAAATTTCGATACAAATTCCGCTTCCCAATGAATAAAAAGATTACAGATATCAAACAGTACCTGTGGATCGGGAATGGGTTTTCTTTTCTCCACGTGCCGGTTAGGATCAAGAGCCGCAAGTGCTGCTTTCTCCTGTAAAATTGAATTCTTTGATAAAGTCGAATAAATAGAGGGTATGGTTTATGAATTAAGACAGAGAAAAAAATAATAATAAAAACCTGTTGTTGTCGCTTGAGTTCTTGAGAGGGCTTAACCCAGAGGAAATAAGCCAGAGTGCCAGCAACCACCCAGGAAGCTAAATTGGATGGACCTCTCAAACCTCCTAGCGAATTCCCAATAAACGACCTCACATTACCAAGTGTCCTTCTCCAACTGCTCGTCATTGAACTCAATTTTGTTTATTCCCAAGAATCCCAACCCAACTTTTTGTTCTAGGTCTAAGGGTTTTATCATCCAAATCCAAATAGGGTTCTCTTGTTTTGTTGGGGAAATTATTTTCCGCGACGAAGAGGCTGGTGAAAAGAAATAGGCCAAATGACTAAGTCCCACCCAAGGTTTCCTTAAACGACCAAGTCTCACCATGAAGTTTTAAAAGCCAAGTACCCACCCTTATTTTTTAAAAGACCAAAATACCCTTTATAAAAATAAATAATATTAATATTAAAATAAAATTTAATATAAATAATATAAAAATTTTAAAAAGTAGTCGCACCATTAACATAACTAGATAACTAAAAATAGTTATTTGGTTTCATTGGCAATCGAATTTTGCTACCTTAATGATAGAGACGGTTAAATTTTGTTATCAAAAATTTTACAGAAATGGTCAAATCTGACTACCTCTGCTATTGGAGAAGGCAAAAAACAATCAGCATACTTAAAATATATTATTTTTTATCATTTTAGATGGCAGAAATGGTCAAATCTGACAACTTCAACCATTAAGTGGTCAAATTTAATTATCAATAAAATCATATGGTCGTTTTCAGTCTCTTAATTAAGTTAATGGTAGCTATCGCCACTGGTGATATTGTTGGTGGTAGTAACTACTATTTTAAAATTTTATTTTATTTTTATTAAAATTTTTATTATTATTTTAATTATTTTTATAAAAAAAAATTTAATTTTTCTTCAAAAAAAAAACCTCATTAACTTTGGTCAACGGATAAATAATTAACTTTTTAAAATTTTATAAATGAGACTTTGTTATTTATGAAAACCCTCAATGAGAATAAGTCGTTTGGCAAATAAAAAAAGATGCAATTTAAGGTTGATTCAAACCAAAATTGAGTACAACATTAGGTTAACTCAATTTTAGCTCAATGAACTAATCCATGTTTGGTTGAAGATAATCAAATTTGGGTTTTGTTCCGTTCAAATGGAATCAAATAAAAAATAATATCTTTATTATACGTGTCAATAAAATATTATTTTAATTAATTTAAATCAAATTTTAATACTTTTTAAATTTGCATTTAAAAGTATAAAATATTTTGATTTAAGCATAGATTTGACTCCAAACTTATTTAAACCTAGTTGATAACCTTAAGTAAACTAATTTGACTTCAGTTTTAAGTCACCTACGATCATCAAATTACGATTGTATAAATAAGTTATTAATATTAGATAATGATGTGGTTATTCTGGTCATCTATGGACACCCGACATAGGAAACGTGGAAGAAACAAGAAACAATAACTTGGTCCAACCACAAAACCAAATTAATGAGCCCATCTTGGTGTGTACAATGGATGAAAAGAACGGTAACCATTAAGGTGGATTTAAGTCTTTGAATATAAAATCGACTTTGAATCATTAAAATCGAGTTTGAATCATTAAAATCATCGGAAAAAGAAGTTGGTCATTAGAGGAGCCGAGAAGGAATTGACAAGAAGTTGGTTTCTGCAACAAGATTGAAACAATAGGGTTTGAGTGGAGTTAAATTCGATTTAAATTTTAAACTGATTTTAAACAGTTCAAATCGAAACAGCAGCATCTTATGTCTGCCATCAATTGTAACTATCTGGGTTAATGACTCCGGTACTCGGCCGTCTGGCCGTCCACAGTAGACTGAGTCCAAATATCATCTGATGTCCCTGCGGAGTTGAGGACAGTTTCCCTATGCATGCTCAAGTGACAGCTTAAGAGTAGCTCTCACTAATTCTGCACTTTTCCAATAATTTTGATTTTGATTTTGATTCTAATTTCGATTCTCTAAGGAAAGGCGACCACTTCTGCTTCATCGTTTCCGCCATGGACTTCAACTACTTTGTCACAAATGCAGTATTCCATACTTTCACCAACCCCAATATCTTTTGTCCTCTCCAGAAGAAACAAGAAAAAACAGAACCGTCATAATATCCAATAAGCCTGCAGTTCTTGGAGACAAAACAAAACAGTAACAACTACACAAATTACAATTCCAATGCCATTCGCAAGTTTTGAGGATGTTTCTAGGGAGTGAACGTTAGTCGAACCATACGTGATCAAGGTTTACCTTTGAGTTGAGCAATTTGAGTTTCGAGTATATTTAATTCACCAAAGAAAAAATAAAGATCGCTAAAGGGTTCTAAACCAAGCTGAGATCAAAATGATATATTTTTAGCATGAACTCGATTCATTCGGGCAGCAATCCAAACTCAAACTCGAATCAGATTGATGCATAAAGTTTTTGTAAACTATACCATTTTATATACAAAAGAACCTGGGAATATAAATGAAAAACAATAAATTTTGAATAACTAAATGGAAATCACTTAAATTAATGATTAACAAGAAATTCGGAGCAAAATCACACAACCCAATTGAAGAATAATTACAAGCAACAGGATTTAGATTGTGTTACCCAAAACAATCCAGATCAAACAGGTGTCTGGGGCAGGTCACAATCTTGTATACAAAGTGACAAAAGAAAAAGACAGACATGGTCCCAAAGCTAAAATCATATATAACACGTAATACCAAGGAAAA
Source organism: Anacardium occidentale (assembly GCA_026122585.1). Lineage (NCBI taxonomy): Eukaryota > Viridiplantae > Streptophyta > Magnoliopsida > Sapindales > Anacardiaceae > Anacardium > Anacardium occidentale. The sequence goes on from JAJEJH010000008.1 coordinate 792,592, forward strand.
GACGCATAAGAACTTCACTACTTGGACACAGGACATACCAAATATTTAAAGTCGGGGCCTTACTCTTCCAAGCTCGCAAGAACATGCCATCTGACCCACAGCAACACAATTGGTGATGGGGGAGAAACAGCAGCATGGCTGGCCACGTTATATAACTACTTCCTCACTCCATATAATAGTCCAACTTTACAGCTATAAAAGAAGCTGTGCACACTTCCATATTGGCACCACAAAAATTCATAGTTTTGGTTTCTTCCATTCCTTCCTACCCTTTTTCTTTATCTTCCTCTTCAATGTTTATTTCTACAGCATTTTAAACCGATGGGTCCACATCACCATTTATGATGCAGCTTTACATACATCCTTGCTTGATCTGTTGTATTTCATGTGACTCGAGACAAGTTGACCCGCTGCAATAGCAGACATCAGAGAGAGCTCCCCTGCAAGAACTGCACCAGCAACAATCGTGGCCAGTAGCCTAGAGTTTGATCCAGGAGACTCTTTGCTCGCACCCTTTACACCAAGCAAATTCAGACAAGCAGACTGAGATGCAAGTTGAGTTCCCCCTCCAACCGTACCAACCTGATAATATATACAAAGATACATATTAGCCAGAAAGCAAGCAAAAATAATAACAATAATAATAATAATAATAATATTGGCATAGATATTAAACATAATTTACCTCAATAGATGGCATTGTCACAGAGATGTGCAGATCCTTCCCATTATTGACAGCTTCCATCATGGTAATACAATGTGAACTCTCCACATTTTGTGCTGGATCCTGGCCAGTTGCTATAAAGATTGCAGAGACAATGTTGGCAGCTTGGGCATTAAATCCACCCAGGGCACCAGCAATGGCAGAGCCAGCAAGGTTCTTTAGCATGTTAAGCTCTACCAGAGCAGCTACATTAGTTTTCAGAACCTTTTTCACCACCTCTTCCTTGATTGTTGCCTCACATACAACTGACTTGCCACGTCCTTCAATCCAATTTACAGCAGCAGGTTTCTTGTCTGAACAAAAGTTTCCTGGCAAATTGAAATAAAATGTAAGCACCATGAAATCGAAATAATAATTTCCATATCATTTTGATAGCAAATAACATGTAGCCAAAACCAAAAAAATTTAATTTACAAAGAAAGAGAAATGGTCCCAAAAGATGAAAAGTGACTAACAAACAGTATAATGAGGAGATGGAAGAAAAAAAAAAGCAGAAATTATGAGCTCTGCTGATACTAAAAACACATAAAATTAGAGATGTAGCAAAATAAAAGTATATTTCCATTAGCAATTGCAAAATTAGAAGATGGCAGTGATATTTATGTTTAGATATAAAAAGCAACGCCTACAACATAATAAATAAGCTTTAACAATAATGACTTCTCCGAAATAATGGCGAAAGGATAACATGTACATTGATATTTATAATATTTTCAAATTAAAAAATGTTAAACTACTATCAGAAAAAGACTCAGATAGTTAAACTTAAATTCAAAGATATTATTATAAGCAGGAGATGAAATATATCGAGATGTAATGAAGATGGAAACTAATTTGATAATAAAGGGGAATTAATGTAGGCAATGAACGGACCGCATATTCCTAAAGAAATGATTTTTATAGATATTAGACAATAGGCACATACAATAATCCAAAACTACGACACCAAATTCAAAACTGCTACAGTATCCAAGGTAACCAAGAGACAGCCACATGTCGGTAACAACTAAAGTTACTTTGTAGTAGATGGCAAATGACTTACCAGATATTCCAATAACTTCCATGTCAGGAAAATCATTTCGAAGATATTCAAGGACATTCTGAACTCCTTTAGAAACCATGTTCATTCCCATTGCGTCACCAGTGCTACAACTAAACCTAACATAAAGATTCTTCCCAGCCATTGAGCATTGAATATGTTGGAGCCTTGCAAATCTACTCGACCTGCAGACAAGTTCCCTTAAGCCAATATTCATTTCCTTGATCCAAAAAATATTGATTCTTATTTTTGGATTACTAAGCCAAAAGCACACAAGTAAATAACAAAAACTATCGATCTACCAGTTTCTTTTAACCTTTTAAACTTATAACTCGTAGCAACCATAATTGTAATTTTTCTGACAAAGCATTAGCAGTGCTTCTTTTCATTTTTATTAAAATTTTAATTTCAATTAAAGTTTTGATCTTCAGCAACGAAAAACTACCTCATTGATTAAAGTTTTGATCTGTTAATTCCAAACCAAGAACATCGCAAATCAAAATCAACCAAAACAAAAGGATACAAAAGGCTGACCTGTTAAAAACGACGGCCAAAGTTTCGAAATTGTTAGGATCCTCCAAGAACAACTTCAATTCGGCAGATCTCTTGGCACTTCCAAATCTGACAACTGGCGCCCTCGTCATCCCATCTCTCAAAAGCACACTGGTGGCCCCACCAGACGCATAGATTGCCTTACACCCTCTATTAGTACTCGCAACCAAACACCCTTCAGTCGTTGCCATGGGTACGGAGTGTTCAAATCCATCAAGCAATAACGGTCCAGCGATTCCAACTGGAATCTGCACGTATCCCACTGGCATTTCACAACACTGACCTAAAATGGACTCATAATCAAATCCATCCAACGGTAATCCTTGTAACGATCTGCCAGTCATTCTCTGTAGAGCCTCGCGTCGAATCTCAGCTGCTCGTTTACAGTCCCCAATCTTTGATTCAAGCGAGTACAACGGAATCATTCCATCCACAACGGCCTTAACAATTTCCTCGTCCTCGACGGAGGACAAAGTTGTAATTATCGGCTCGGGTTTGACTAACTTGGCAATCGTAGTCGGGGCAGGGGCCGAAGGACAACTAATTATTGTTTCAGTTTCTTCGTCCAGATCCCAAGCGTCGTTAGAAGCGCGTGAGATGAACGACTGGACGAAGTCAATGCCGAAAAATCCGAGTAAGTATATGAACGAGGCGATGAGCGACACAATGGCAGCGATTTCGGAAAGCGTAACCACGTGAAGAGGAGTTGAGTTTCGGATCTTGTCACGCCATCGGTGCAACAGGTAATACGCAACGGAAAAGAAAAGCGTGAAGAAAATGGCGTTTGTCAGGTAGAGAGGAAGCGGCAACGCGTCCGATGCTTTCGGCGCAGGAGACGGCGACCGTTTCTCGGTTTCGTTATCATGAAGATTGCTCCCTCCGCATACGCGTGGCGGTTTAGGTGGCCGCCGGCGTACATCCATTTCCGCTTGTGCGGCCGGAAACAGAATCGTAGAGATTCACGAAGCAAACAATAAAAGAAATTATTGTCTCTGTTTGAATGGAGGGGTGAAGTTGAACCACGACACTGAACGATTTTATAGGTGGCTTTGCCGAGCTGGCACTGTTGGCACACGTGTGAACCCACACAATTTTGTTAAGGCCGTGTTTGGATTGGGCTTAATGCACATCTCTGAAATGTTCAATTTTTTGTTCGGTTTCCATGAATTTGGAAATTACCTTGATGGGCATTACATTTACCAAGCTAATTAAGTTTTATTTGAACTAAATTCAATTGTTAGATTTAATTTGGCTTTGTATCTCTTTTAGATAACATTATTATTTATTTTATCGATAATATTATTTATTTTAAATATTATTTATTAATTAAAATAAAATTATTTAAAATTCAAATCAATTTATATTCTAATTGGGCTTGGCAGCCTCAAAATATTCATACTATGATGGAATAAATGAATTTAAAATTAAATAAATACTAAAATTTCCATATATGCAATTTTGAGTGGCTGCCGGTGGTGCTCATTCTTGTAGTTTTACTTGAAGGCTTCTGATATTTGTCATTTTACATGTAGGCCCCCCTGTTGGTCACACGTGACGAACACTGGGACAGCAAAGCATCACTTGCTTCTGGGACACCTTGGCTTTTATTTATTCAACCAAACCCAATTATTCTGTTTTCAGTTTTTCTCATACGCACTGTGGAGAATCAGTTCTCCATTTGGCACAGTTCAATTCAAATTCTCTTCGTCTAAGTGCTACTTAAAGCTTGAGAGGAGACGCCCTGGAGCACCACGGGGAACCATTCCTGGGTTTTGAACATTTAGCTGCATTGGGAAACACTAATTTTGGATATTAAAATCAATAATTAACCTAATTAATTAACGATTAAAAATGGTAAACCCAACAAATACCCATCCACATCGTAGTAGGTGAAACAATTTCCACGAATAATAGCACAGGAATTATGTCAAGGCCACTGATTCTTTATCGTGTTTATTACTATTTCTATTACTGTTCTTCTAAGAGCCTACAAAAAGTGTCAGTCAGTCTCCCACCGAAGAACACTTGAGAACATCTTAGAAAATGGACTTGAGCAGATGGAGCCCAAGCTTCTATTCCTTATCTCATAAAAATACATTCCAATTGAGTTAATTTCAATTTAATTATCAATGTGAAATAAGTTCAGAGTTAGGTGAATTTGTGCTTCAAAAGCTTACCATCAAACACAAATTTGAAAAAATATTTGGTTTATTCTTAAAATAAGTCGATACGGATAAACTAAAATAATAATATATATAAAAAATATTATTATTTTGATTAATTTTGATTTATTTATTATATTGAAACTGGATTAAATTTGAGTTTCACTCGTTATTATAATTAAATTTGAATTCAATTTTTAGTTAAATTAAACTGATCACAAACTAGTTTAAGAGTAATTTATAAATTCAAGCTTAAATTCTTTAAATGGATTATTCAAACGTAAAAGAAACTCAAAACTCTTATCAGCTCAGGCATAAATTGACTTAAATGTAATTTTTCCCGGAAGAGGAGGACTTTGACGATTTGAAGATGGAGGGGGCCAAGCTCCAAAACTAGGCGTTTAATGAAGTGCGTGCATGTAAGGACGAGACTGGACTCGTTTCTTCGTTTAATCGGTGAGCTTGACAACACGTCTTTCATCGACGTCTGTATTTTACCCGAATTGGAATACGTGTACCTTTTAGGTCATTGACTTTGGGGTCTGGGTTTGGCTGCAGGGTTGGGCTTATTACCCTGACTTTAGGGGCAGGACGCAGCCTAGCCTGCAATCTTTCTGGCAAGTGCCGACACTACGTTATGCTAACGCGTCTCAGTTTTCAAACCCAGGCTAAGATAGGCCAACGGCCTTTTCCCACCCAAGCTTTTCCAAAATGACAAAAAGTCTAATCCAAAAATTTTCTAAATATTAAAAACTCATTGTTCAAATTTTTTCAAATTTATTAATATTTTTAATAATATAATTAAAATATTTGTTATTAAAAAATAAATAATATTAATATTAAAATAAATATTAATTTATAATAATAATAATATAATAATAAAAATAACATATTTAAAAATTATTATTATTAATAATATTATAAATAAAAAAATTAAAAATATAATTAAATGATTAAAATAATTATTTAATTAAATTAATAATTGAATCTAACCGATTCAAAGATAAAAATAATTAAATCTAATAAAAATGGATAGAGAATGATTAAGTATAACTAATTTTAAATGTGTTGATCATATCATATTAATATTATTTTTTATTTTTATAAAATTAATTTTATCATCATTAAAATTTTATTTTTAAAAAAGGTAAAAATTCTTTTTAAATTCTCGGGTGACAATGAGTCGGTTTGACTGTTAATATACATGGTACACGTGTCATCCAATCAAATTAATATAATTTGGATTTAGACAATAATCAAATCTGACCGTTGATTAACGTAACCATATTCCCTTATTGGGCCAATGCCGAATTCGGATCAGAAAACATTGAAATACGCGGGAATATTAGGGGCCCAACTCGAGATTGGCTAAGTGGACTTAATCACGCGCAAGTCCAGCCGTTTATTGAAACCTTCTGTCAGAGAGGCTTTGGTACATGGGTCCGTTGGCCCAACCGGATTGGATTGGGTGATCCACCCCGTTGGACCATCTCCTGTCAAAAAAATTGGTTTTAATCAACTGAAAAACCGTATTAAAAGTTAGACTGAATTGAACTAGATAATTGAATAATTTAATATGAAAAAACTTATGAGCTAATAATAGAAAAAATTTAACCAAGAATTAAAAAGATTACGAGATAAAGAATAGATATCTGGCTTCCCGTCTTCCCCATCTGTTAATGGCACCAACAGTGTTCTGAATGCATGTGTGGAAAAGAAAGTAAAGAAGGTTGTGGCTGTGTCTGCGTGTCATCTGTTCGGGCCATTGTGTTGAACCCTAATTGGCCCAAGAAACAGCCCATTGACGAGGAATGTTGGACTCACTTGGAATGTGGCCAGGCAATCATGGTGTCAGACTAGCAGAAGCTCGTTTAGAACTGCTCTTTAGTTATATTATTAAAAGTTGTTTCTTTCTTCTGAAGGGTAGATTTGATATAAGATAAATCAATTTAAAAGAATCCTTTATGAGTAATAAGTCGGTTTGATGTCGATTTATTTATTTATTTGATGATATTATTTATCTCATTACTGATATTGTTTATAATATTAATGACAATATTTAACTTATTTAATGATACTGTTCAGTATATAAATAATTATTTAACGATATTATACATCAATTCAACTAATTTAAAGCTAGTCATAAAGATTTTATTCGAACTCCACTCTTACTTTCTACGATGCTTCACAATTCGTTAAAGTTTTACTAGAACAATTATTCATCTATAATTATTGAGTAATTATTGCAATCCATCGAATTAAACTATAAGCTTATAAACTCATTGAACCGACCATTAATAAATTCAAATTTAAATTCGATTTGACTTATACGTTTACACGTAGAATCTTAATACAGCAAGATGATTAAAATTTGACTTTGAATATACACACTAATACCTTTTTATATGCTTGTATTAAAGTTACAGGCGATTTTTATTATTTGATTTTTTTTTATCCAATAATTTATCTTCTTTATTTTTAGTAAATATTCTTTTTCTTCAAATTTTTTTTTTAACAAATCCATCATCAATTAAATAAATTGAAATTAATTGTAAACTGATGACATGACTTTAGATTTAAATTGGGTTAATCCTTATTTGGATTCAGATCTCACTTCAAATCAAATTATTTTGAAGCATCTTGTACAGTAATATTCCCTTGGAAAGAATTGCTGAATAAATTACGTTTGATACTTTGTCCTTTAATCGAATAAGTTGCTTGTTGAGAAAGATATTATCTCCCAAGAAACAACCAAACGTAGCCTGTAAGAAATTGAAGTTTCGTTGAGGTTTTTTGAAGCAGTTTTAGGGATTAAAAAAAAAAATTGTTTTCCGACAACAAGTCCTTGTCTTTGAGTATTGCAAGGGAAAAAAAATAATCGAAAGAGACAGATCATGTATTGTCTCGTTCCAATAGGCTAAAAATTAGACATAAACCCAGATTTTTCCTATATATTTTGATATGGGATTGGAGATGATAATTCCATCCGTAAAATTAAATATTTATTGATTTTTCTTTGATTAAAAAAAAGATTTTTTGTATAAATCTTGATGGGTAAAATAGTTATAAATCGATTATCTTGTTGATCCCTTATAAATCAATCGAGTTTAAGTGATTTCTCGAGAATTAAGATTAATACAATTATAGCCCCAAATAAGTATTTTAGATTGTATTAAACCCAATTTTTATATAATAAAATAAATTAACCAAAATTTTGATCTCATTTTTAATGAAATAAAATCTATACAAAAAGCAATCAATCCATCCTTATACAAGGGTGGATCTGTAAATCGATATATAAAAACACCCTTTTTTTGGATGGCGACTTAGTTTTATTCCGAAAATGCAGATGAAACTTGTCGAAAGCTGATTGGAGTTTGAAGCAACTTCTGATGGAACAACAGGAGATCAGGTGTTCTGAAGCTTAAAATGGGGCAGCCCTTGTGGAATCCCATCTCTGGAAATAGCTAAGATGGAGCATACCAACCATTTTAATGAAAGAAAATAATGACTCATTGTCACAGCCAGCAATGGCATCATCCATTTATGGGGGTCCCTTTCTTGACTTTCAGATACATGGATACCTTCTCCAGCATTTTATCATCTAATTACTCAATCTTTGTTCTCATCTCAAACAAGTATTAAATTCAAATTGAATTAAATCAAAATCAAAAATTTGTTTAGATTAATCAAATTCAATTTGAATTTATTTAACTTAAATTCAAAAAAATCAACTTATTTTTAAAATCTAATTGAGTTTAAATTAAAGAGAGTTTGATTTATTTTGACTTGTAAATCAAATAGATAACTTGATTTATAAATCAACTTGAGCCATGTTAAATAATTGTTAAAAGAATAGTGTTTTGCCAATTATTATTATTAGGGCTGGATTTGAACCAAACGTGTTCGGATTCGTTTTTGAGTTCAGTTTGAATAAGTCTAAAACGAACCGAACAAACCCAAACACGAATACGAACCCGAACTGCAATTTTAAAATTCAACGAACACGAGTTCGAATACGAACCGAACGAATCCGAATACGAACACGAACCCAAACTTAAAATAATAATTTTTTAATTAAATTTTATTAATTATTTGTATTAATTATAATTTTTAATAAATATAAAAACAAATTATACGAATCGAATATGAATACGCATACGAGCCGAATACGAACTTAGTTATACGAACCGAACACGAATACGAATCTGAATCCGAACAGTACGAAACGAATTCGAACATGAACATGTTACTGTTCGTGTTTGATTCGACTCGAATTCAACCCTAATTATAATATAAAATGAAATCGTTTTGTTAATAAATCATTAATTTAAGTTAGATTTAGATGATAAACTCAAGCTAAAATCAAATCAAACTTAAATCATACCGTTTTTATTCAATTTGAACTCAGACAATCCTAAACTTTGGTTTTTTAAACTTGAGTTGAACTATTTTTTATTTGAATTGAATTTGAAATAAAAGGTGTTCATATTTGATTCGATTCATTTCTACCCTTATTTTAAAGAATAAAAAGAGACTAAGAGATGGACAATTTTCCATCCAAACTATGTCTTTAAGGGAATAAAATATATAAGGTATTGAATTAGCATTTTAATTTATTAAATGAGTCGAACTTTTTTTTTATTTTATTAAACAAATAAAACTTTCTAATTTTATTGTTGAAATTATTATAGTTTCACTTTGAGACCAAACAAATCACTTTATTTTCAAAACAAACCCAAAGAAATAGTAGTAATTGTGTCTGATTAACATATTTAATAGAAAATATGAAAAGCTTATTTCTGTGTATAAAAAAATTTTAAAAAAATACTATATTTTTTCTTTTTCCGATAAATGTCAAATATTAGTTTTAATAATTAAAATGATATTTTCATTAGTTTATAAAATATATAAATATTATGAGATTAATGTTCTCTCAACCTAAAACTTTATTATTTAAAATTTTATTTTTAATAATGAAAAATAAGAACCTTATCCCTAACTTCAATTAATTTCAAATTTGCAAAACGGATTAATACAATTGAAGTGATAATTAGAATTACATCAAATCACATCTGAATGATGTAATTTACTTAAAATAATATTGAATTGACGTGAGTTTTTGTTTAATATTGATAATAAAACTAATTAAATTGTATTATTTTGTTGTGATTTCAATTAAAAATTTATCATTTTTATGTGATTTTAATTAAAATTATACTAATTTAATGTGCCGTTTACAATTTTCTTTCTTTTTTTTTAGGTACATTATAGGCTAAAATATATATTTTTCGTATTTTTAACAAATATTAAAATTGATAATTTTTTTTCAATTTTTTCAGCGCATTTATTCTAAAAATTATCTACTCTCATTAAAAAATAGTGACAAAAGATTAAAATGAAGTGTCATATTTCGACTTCAAAATGATACTTGTGATTATGACATAGATCGGGTGAGATCTAGATTCTCCGAAAGAAACTGTTGGTTACTGTCAAGTTGCTTGAAAAACTTGGATAACAATCAAAATTGTAGAGCACAAAGCCAAACCCAGCTCACTTCCAGGCAACCAAGAAGTCATTCATTTTAATGCAAAAATCAAGATTGAATCGAGTGACACAGGCTGGAAGTCGGATGGGTGTTTTGTCAAGTTACCATAAAAAGGAAGACAGATGATAAAACTGGTTTTGGCTGTACAAAAATAAATGACAATGAAGACAGGAGGAGGACAGAGACTCTTGTCTTTGGAAGTTTTGTAGTGTTGTTACGTGTGAAGTTGGAAATGAAAAAATGGAAAATAAAATAAAAGAATGGGAAAATAATTTAAGTAAGAAGAACAAATTAGGGTTTAGATAAGTGTTAAAGAGTTACAGTAAGTCGATAAAAGAGAAAGGGTCCCAATTCCACACCATACCAAGCTGTCTTTGCTTTGTTGAGAACCCTCGAAGTCATAAGACTGCTGTTTTCCTTCTCTTTCTCTTCAGTGCAAATCATGACTCTTTCCTTCTTCTTCTTCTTTTGTATCTTCTTTTACTCATGATTATCATCACAAACATCCTCAACATCAATGAAAAAGATTAAAAAGAAACCCGATTTTCCCTTGTGAAATAGTTCAATTACTGCTGTATAAAAGTAATTACAGGTCATTTTTAGTATTATCTCAAGCTCAATTTCTGGGTTTTCTAAGATTCTTTTTGCAACTTCTCTGTGACCAACTTTTCCCATACAAACGAAGCCCACCACCAACTCTTACTGGCCCATCTAGGGTTTTTTATTTTCCTTTCCTTTCTTTTTTATTATTATGATTCTTAGGTTTATTTCTTTTCCCGTCTTTTATCTTTCCATCAAATATGAGCTGATCTTGTCCGTTCTCTGATTCCTTTTCAATTCTATGGATTCCCAGTATATTTCTGCTTCCATTTCTAGGGTTTATCTAGGGTTTTTCTTTTAAGATGTGGTTTCTTTTCAATTGGCTTTACTTTAGTATCACTTGATTATCTTCAATTTCATTGATCGACTCCGCTTTTTTATTTTCTAGAAGATTCTTCGATCCTGTCTTTTAATCCTAGTCTTAGTTAGAATCAGTATATAATTTTATTCTTCTATTTTTGATGGCCTATCAGCCGATTCCGGGTCCTAGCTCGGGATCGAGTTCCAGTTCTGGGTTTCAATACATGAATTCTCCTTTTGGAGATACCACATACACCAAGGTATTTGTGGGGGGACTCGCTTGGGAGACTCAAAGTGAGACCATGCGTCGCTATTTTGAGCAATTCGGTGAGATTCTTGAAGCTGTCGTTATCACTGATAAGAATACTGGGCGATCCAAAGGCTATGGTTTTGTGAGTATTAATTGTAATTTTCACTTTTAAATTTCATTTCAAAATGCCGTGATCCATTGCATAATGTGCAATTTATCTACTATGTTTGGATTGTTACGTCAATTTTGTTTTAAAATATGATTGATTATGATTCCAGTTTTGTACTTGTGCTTGTGCTTGCTGTTTGTGAAATGGGATGGATTAGTATTAATGCAAATTCATTGCTTTAATGTGGTTGTTGAATGACTTGATTTTCTGTTTGTTTTTGTATGGAAGGTGTAGGTGACTTTTTGGGAACTGGATTGATTATGATTCCGATTTTGTAAGCCATTGGTTGTTTGTGCCTGCTGTTTGTGAAATGGGGTTGATTAGTGTTAGTGCAAATTCATTGCTTTAGTGTGGCTGTTGAATGACTTGGTTTTCAGTTTGTATTTGTAGGGATGGTGTAGGTGACTTTTTGAAACGGATTGATAATGATTCTGCTTTGTAAACCATTGGTTGCCTGTTCTTGCTGTTTGTGAAATGAGGTTTATTAGTATTAGTGCAAATTTATTGCTTTGAATGACTTGGTTTTCTGTTTGTATTTGTATGGAGGGTGTAGGTGACTTTTCGGGAACCAGAGGCTGCTAAGAGAGCATGTGCTGATCCAACTCCAGTAATTGATGGTAGGCGAGCAAACTGTAATTTGGCTTCACTTGGGCGACCTCGACCTCCAATATTCTATGGTATCTTATTTATGTGTCTGGGTGGTCTAGATGTAGAGTGGCGGTATAACTTTGCAGTTCAATCATCTATACCATGCTTGTGTGGTTATTTCTTTGAAGCTTGAGCATAGATGTTGATATAGGACCTTAAAATCTCTTTACTATGCTTTTTCTATAGGTAATCATTTTTAATTATTTTATCTGGTCTGTACCCAACATTTTTTCATCTGTACTTATCTGGTGTCAAAGTTCATCTGTATCTTTCCTCCCTTTTGCCCAATAAAAGATTTTAATGAGTCTGAACAGTTAGTATTTCTTCTAAAGCATGTTTGTTGTGCTTTAAAGTATGTATTCCCCACCTTTTGAAATTCCTTGTGCTTTTTGTTACTAGGCCTAGTAAGATGCAGATGGTAAAAAATTCATATTTTACACCCGCACTTTTTACTTTCTTTATGGTATACCCCATTGCATTTTTGAAAGCTTCTTATTATTGCTTCACTTAGCAATTTGTTGGCTCATATATTTGGTTCTTGCTTTGATATGTTTCACTTTGATTTTTAGTTTCAAACTGATGCTATCATGCTTAAAGTTTTGAAGAAAACTGATCTATCTCCACCACTGGTCCCATCAGGCATCAGTTTCTCTTTTAAACCTTCTTAATCATTCAGAGTTTCTCTGTTCTAAATGCTCATTATTCCTGATTCTCAGGGCGTCCAAGGCCAACTACCCTATATAGTGGGAGCTTGCAAGCCACCCGGGGCCCTTATATTGGAAGTTTTGGCTATCAGCAACCGCTTTCTTACAGCTACCAACAAGGATTGGTGTATCCTCCTTATGGGTGAGTTCTGCATTCAGAAAAACATTATTTGAATCAGTTTAGGTATTTCTAGGTATTGAAATTAATGTTACTGTATACAAGTGAAATGTTGTTCTCTCTGTCCTTCTTCATTTCTCCTCTGTTTATGTACTTGTTTCTGAAGGCTAATCAGCTGGCAGATTATAGAAGTGAAGCTTTCTTGCATTGAGCTGATTTGGTGAAACTTCATTAGGCTGGATCATTGGCCATATGCTGCATGGCTAATACATAGTTTAGTCTGTAGATTCCCTGTTTCTGTCATTTTAAAGATAAGTTGCAGTCTTAGGGCAAATTTAAACTACTAGCTCTCTGAGCTATACTTATGCTGTTGTACTATCCTGAACTGACCATGGAAAGCTTGGTTGTTGCTTTGTTGAATTGGGTATATCTCCTTTACTACTAGTTTTTCTGTCTCTTCATTCCTCTTTTTCCTAGAATTGTAGTTTGTGCATTTACAAATCACCAATATTGAACATGTTCTTATGGGCTTTTAGTTGCTCTAAAAATAATTGGTTTTTTCCCCCTAGATTTTAAGGTTGATGGTTACGTAGTTCGGTGATGTGACATGGTGTGATTGGTAATTGCAAGAATGAAAATTGAAGATCATATCTGCCTGAAGTTCAATCTTTATAACACAGGCAGGAATCATGTTCTTGGTTTGGTAAGGACCAACAAAAAAACCTGAAAATCTTGGTTTGAGTTGTTAGGGCTATCTTTTATTGGCTTACCTTGGGCATACTACAGGTGGCTTACTGATGGAGTAGGACCATGTTAGCCTGTAATTATTTGGAAAACCTGGATTCCTTAGAATAGAAGTAGTGCTTTGTCGTTCATCATTTTTCTCCATGCAGTATCATGTTTCAAGGTTCCAAAAGTTTGTTATGATGTTGACCTTGGGTGTCCTCAAAATGTGCAGGTATTCAACATATGGTCCTGAATATGTTTACCCACAGGTAAATAGTTCTCAGTAGAAGCAATTAAATTTACATCTTTCAAGGGTTTATTGAATCTATGATACTTATCACTCTTAACTTTTGCATCGGGTCATTCTACTTCTAGGGTGTTTACAACCCATACATGGGTCAGCAGTACCTTCAGATATATGGATTACCTGGGACAGTCAACACAGCTCTCTATCCTTATGGACAATTGGGTCAAACTGTTCCTGGAGGTCATGGTTATACGCCATTTCAGGGATATGGAGTGCCTGGTCATCAGATTGTGCAGTTCAGTGGACCAAGCGTAAATGCAATAACAACTTCACCTATGCCCACAGTTCAGGCACCATATCCTGCTGGTAAATTTTTCTATCTTAGAGCTGTTCTTTGGACGTCAATATTTTTTCTTAAAGTTGTTTGCTGAACACTTAATCTCACGATGCCTGGGCCTGTCTATGCTTACCATATAATTGCATATTTCATGTAATTAAACGTGAAACATTTGATGTCTGATGTTCAGTTATCCAGGCCTTATGATTCTGATATTTTTGTGAAATTTTTTTGATCAAAGGATTGATTTTTCTTGTGAACTTGCTGAGTAGGATCAAAAATTCAGTTGGTTCATTCCCATTAAGTTCGTTTGAAAATCTTTGAAGTTAAAAATCTTCCATTTATTGTGATTTAGCGAGGTTTCATTTTAAATAAAAAGTTTATTAAATACACCTCAGTATACTAAAAATTCTTAGGTAAATGGTATGTCAAAAAGAGTCTCTCATAAACAAAATGAAGTTTCAGCCTTTAGAATCTACAAATACTATAGGAAGGACTTTGAAGGAAAGTGAAAGGAGATTTACCAAGGAGCAAAACATAGCAGTCTCTTTAGATTCTTGATGGAGAAAGTGAGAAGTTAGAGGCAATGAATACTTTGCATAATTACTGGGGATTGGCGAGATTGAGCGTGAAATGTCTCTTGTTGGGTGTTTAACCAAGATATTAAATTGGCTTTTTAAGGTATTGCTGCCCCTGTTCCAGCACAACCTCAATTTTTAGTTCCTGCTCCTTCTCAGTTTATGCAAGGTAGCGGTTCTGACCAAACAACTGGGTGAGGGGATGATCAAGGTGAGTGGCTTTTTCTCATTTGCATATAATAGTGCATGCCATCTTTTCCTTCTTGCTGCCAGTACTCTATTGATTGAAGATTGTTTTTAATTTTTAGGTATCCTTAGATTGCAGCAGGACTAAGAGCAGCGGAACTGCTACTTGAGTGGCGGGCTTCGGATCTAGCCTTGCAAATTAATTTTCTTGCATTCTAGAGGTATGATTTATCAATATTTTAATGTTCCTTGATGTTAACCACTGTTGTAAAAAGGAGAAACATGGACGCCTGTATATATATATATATTTTTTTGGTAATTAAGACGCCTGTCTTTTCAGGATATTAAGACTGCACTCCTTTGTTTTAATGATTTTCAATAAAATTATACGTACTAACAATGAGTACTAATTTATATACAAATGATGATATATCACTAAATGATTGAATGATTATAAATTATGGATAAAATAATCTCCAATTATATGATGACATGTCATCATTATTACACAATTAAACTCATTATTAGTGCATATAGTTTTACTTTATAATTTTATTAATGCGACCTTTTGAATTGAGAAAGGGAGACAAAAAAATTTAAGAGTCTAGTGTTATTGTTAAAGAAAAGGATGCTCAACTTTAAATTTTGAATTAGAAAATTTTGGGTTTATATGATCTTCGTTCTCTTGTTCCTATCACTCCTAGCTCTTGATGATATAGGAATTGGTTACTAGGTTTTTGAATATCTGTATTCACTCTTATGCCACACCTAAATTTGACTGATTTTCTGTTGTGCAGGTCATACATAGTGTTCATGCTCACCAGAGAAGTCTGTCGTCTGAGTCGCTCCTTATGGTGGAGAAGGATAATGGAAGATGCAGCCTGCGCTTCCCTTACCATCTTGTATCTAAAACCTTTATATGCCTGCTGGTGCTCAGGGAGAGCCACCAGCAGTGGTGTAGACTGATGGATGCTGAAATGGGATTTTGGCAACCATGTAGGAAGGAATAAAACAATGCTTTATTATTTTTTTTTTCTCTGGAAAAAAGAAAAAAAAAAGGTCAACATGCATAGAATCAAGAAATGATTCTTTTATAGACTAGTTCTAGTCCCAGCATTTGGGTATTTAGATGGTCTCTGGCACTGGTTATGGTGTCTGCTGGTGCCCCTGCATTGTATTTAAATTTATGTGTCATTTCAACTCTTGTGCATATTAGTTCTAGGTGCTTTATTCTCAACTTTATCTTCTGTAATATTCGTGATCTGAGAGCCCGAACCTCAAAACATGGGGAAAGCTTCAGTTTTTATTTACTTTCAAAAAACAACAAAAGAATTCTGTGTGTACTGCGTCTCAATCTGTTTGTCAGTGTTTTTGGACTTGGACATGCCGTTGAATCAGTCAAAAGGATGGTCTTCTGTTTGACTGATTTAGGGGTGGATTCAAATTGGTTTGGTTCGGTTTGAATCCATCATTTGATCTGAATGAGTTAAAGCTTTAGTTTTGTAACTCGATTTTTGAATTCAATTAATTTGTCTTTCTAGCGATATTGTTCACTTTATCATTATTATTATTCATTTTATCAACATTTTTTCTGTGACATTGAATATTAGCTTGAACAAGTTGAGTTTGAATCGGATGCTATAGATTCATGTCAAGTTTGAATTTGAATTTAGTATTATAGATTTGAGTCAAATTTAAATCAATTTTAAGCTTAATTTGACTCCAATCCATCTCTAGCCGGGCAGACTAATGAAGTTGGCAAGATATAAGTCATTCTATTCAATTTCATTCAATGATTAAGAAGGGTTTTAGACATGATTTGAATCAGATTTGTTATTGGTTTTCAGTTTGAACGACCAGTTCTATCCCAGTTTTGATGACATAGTCTGCCAGTTTTAATGATTTTAATTAAGTGTATTATCATATTATTCTATTAAATTTTATAATTTGTATTATATTTTGGATTTATAAGTTGGGTTTATTTTGAATAATTTTTTATTTATATTAATGTTAATGCATCAAAAAGTTACCCATATAAGTTTTTAACAAATTATTATTTTATAAAGTATTTGTTAATTTAATCGTAAAATTAAATTATATTATAATATAAAAGAAATATATTTTTATAATATTATAGTAAAAGTTTGAATTAGTGTAATTTATTATTTAATAAAATAATTTAATATTTTTTAAAGTTATTTTAACAATAAAATATATTTTTAAGTTTTCAAATACATTAATTTTTAATCAATCACTTATAATTACTTTATTCAAACACCTAATTATTTATAAATTAAATTTTATTATTTATTTTATAGCTAATAATATTAATTTTATTCTGTGATTGACTTTTCATGACATTTTTAGCCAGTTTTAAAGAGATTGAAATCACGTTAATTCGTGTCTAGATTTAGCTTAATTGGCATCGAATCTATTCATCTTCACCTTAACAAAAAAGGCCAAAACCCAGCGGCAGCTAGCGGGTGGGTCAACTATCAAATTAACCCATAAGGTCTCCCTGGATTTATTTATCGTTTTTTCATTTTCCCTCTCCGAGTTTGAGCTCAATCATGGCTGCCAAAGAATCTGCCGGACCCTCCACCACCGTCAGTCCTAATGTCGTCAAGCCGGAGATTCCTCCCATCTCTGACGCTGATGCCGACCTCGTACACGCTCCCAGCTAGACAATTATCTGCTTATGCTCATTTCTTGATTGCAAGTTAATCTATTCGTCAGGGTGGTTTTCATGGGACTCTATCAATGAATCCAAGGTCAAATTTCTTCCTGAATTCTTCGATTCACGTTCCCCTTCCTATAGGGATTCTATAATCATGTAATTTCAAAAAAACCCTTCGAGGAAAATCGCTTTCACAGGAGTCAGGAGGACTCTTGTGTGTGACCTGGGCTCCATTCGAAGAGTATTTGATTTTCGTGAGACTTGGGGACTCATCAATTTCGGGGCTAGTGGGAAGAGAAAGCAAAACCAAGTCCTCTGCGCCTTCCGTTGAGTTTGCCGCTTTACGTAAGGAGACTTCTAAGAGGGTTTGCAATGGTTGCAAGTCTCTTTATACCATTGCTTGTGAAAAGGTCCCTGTTTTGCATACAACTTGCTGCATAATGGAATCACCGAAAATAGAACTTTACCATTTAATGTAGAATATTGTCTGAAATCGGATTTTCTCAGTAAAGGGTGGTGGCGATAGCTGATTTTTACGATATTTTTCATTGTTTTAATGGATTTCAGTACGAGTTGACGCTGTGCGCAAGGTGCTATGTTCGTGGGAACTGTCGGGTGTTAATTCTTCAGACATTAGGCGGGTCGAGGTCAGTGAAGGGACCAGAACAGAATGGACAGAGAAAGAGACTTTGCCGCTTCTGGTGATGACTGGAAGAAAGTTGCACAACATGTTCCTGGTAGATGTAAGAAAGACAGCATCATTCATTTTATCAAGCTTCCTTTCGAGAAGGAATTTATTGGTCAACCTGACTCGGGAGGATAATATAAAATTCTGTCATATGAAGAATCCTGGCGATGCTGAAAATAAATTGTTTAAGTGATGGCAGCTCAGGTATGCTTGTAGGTTATTTTTAGTTAAAAACTGAAGAAATAGGGATGGATGCTTTTCATATCCATATATTTAGGAAACGAGGTTAGGAGTCGGTCAATAACATTAAGGCACGGAACGCAGTGTGGCACTATTTTAGATTTTCTATAAGATAAATTATGGGGTTGGGAAGACTTATTTGGATCAACTCATATTTGATTAATTGACAATAATGGAGCAAAATTATTTCTTTTCGACTTAGGCTGGAGAGTTTTCTTTTAAATTTTGTGGCTATTGGGTTATCTTTTCAGCCAACAAAATTTCTCTTTGTTTTTTTCTTAATTTATTTTTCATCCTCGTCTTGATGGTATCAGAAGCATTATTTATAACTTGTTTAGGGTGACAGTAACTGTGCATTCCACAAATATTTGAAGAAGCAACCGAATTTCCTTTGTGTTTGTAATTTGCCCAAGGTTATGTCTGACGGTTTTCTGTGCAATTTTATCATACTGTTTTTCTGTCAGCTTTGGCCAGTATTGGGGTTGCTGAATCAGAAGCTCTTGCAGCTGTGACAATTCAGTCAGGGGTTGGTTGATAACAGAACAATTAATTGAAGTATTGAATGGGTTAATATTAATTATTATTTATCTATTATCGATTAATTTAGTATATAATTTAATATATTTTATAATATAATTATTTGGTTAGATTTTTAATAATGTGAGTTTATAAATATTTATTAGATTTTTAATATAAAGATTTAATAAACCTATTATAAATATAAAATTAAGTCTGTTTTATTACATTATAAGTAATATATTTTTTTTCATTAAAATTTTATTGTTCTTTAGGTATTAAGAAACAGAAAGATTCAATACTATGAAGATTGATAATCAATTTATTGTAAGGTAACTTCATATCAATAACAATAATGATTCAAACAGGTATATTAAAATATTCAAAATTTATTTTGTAATATTTTATAATAATTGTAAATAAATATGTATGTTAGAATCGATTTATATGTTAATATTAAATTTATTTTAATATTGTGGTATCAGAACTTTCACATACCAGTATAAAATTTATGTATTAGTTTTTTTTGTTTTTGCTCTTCGTGCTGTTTTTGTTGCTATTGATGTAATTGTTGTTGTTGATATAAAACGGTGTGTTGAATCCTATTTAAGTGGGTTGACTTTGCTTTGCCTGTTTATGCTGAAAAATTGTGTTGGAGTAGGAAAAAGTTGCAGTTGCATTAAATGGTGGATGGAAAAAGTTGCATTTGCATTAAATGGTGGCTGGAAAAAGTTGCATGCGTTGAATTCGTGGCTGCTGGAGCAAATGGTATTAAACATGTATTCAGCCCATGATTTTGTAAATATGAATTAGTCTAATTAGATAAGAATTAGGCTTAGCCCAATTAGATAATAATTCAATTTAGACTAATTATTAAATTTGGACACAATCCAATTAGGAAAAATCTAGGCTAATATGTAATAAGTTGACCTAAATAATTCGATCTGAATTATTTAATACTGATGTGGCAAATTGACCAGTCAATGGTCAACTCTTGCCAAGTCAGATGCCAAGTGATTGGTCAATGGTCAACGGCCAAATGTTGAATGGTCAACACTAGAGATTTGATCGATGCGTGTCAGCGTGCTTAAGGCTCGTGGCAGCGCATGAACCACTCTCTTGGGGCATGTCGACACGTGTGGTGCCTCTTTCGATGCATAGAGGCACATGTGTTACATTTCTAATGTGTGGCGGTGCGTGGAACCTTGTTTCTGGTGCATTTGAATATGCTGGCAGGGTGTGAGGTCAATATAAATAATTTATTTGATCATTAGGTGTGTTTTTTTTATTTTTGGCCTTCCTAACTCTATTTGGGGTTCACTCATTATGAATTCATATTGTTTGTATCTATGCTTTTACATGAATGATTGTTCACTAAATTTTGATGTAACATTTAATGACTAAAGATTATCAAAGGTTTTTATATCTCATGAAATCTTAGTTTGGACAAGTTTGTTATATCATAGGATAATTTTGTGAGTTGTCAGAATGTTTCATCGTCAAAACGGTGCATTCATTGAAACTTGCAAAATTCTTCATTCGGTTATGATATGTGATTTTAGTTTTAATTCATATAATTTTTTCCAAATGAATTATTATACGTATTAAAATTGACGATAACATAAAGTTAATTATGAAATACATCGGTTATGAGTATATTCAAATCACCCAAAGGTGATTGTTTTTATTTAATTGTGTGTATTCTTTTGTTTTATGAGGAATGAATAGTGATTTGAAACGAATATGTCTGCCCAAAAGAGATATTTTCTTCTAAATCATTTGGTCATATTAGTCCTCATATAGATACTTGTGCTGATAGGATTCTAATAGCATATCATTTTCTCTACCCAAAGGGGAGATAATGGTGATGCATTTAGAATCCAAGTAGCTTATTTGGTTTGAAGCTATTAATTGTTTTATTGTCCATAATGTCACCATAGAAATCCTGACTGGAAGCAACTTCAACAAATGGAAGTCCGGTATAGAATTTGCTTTAGGTATAACTGATATTGATATGTCCATTTGTGCTGATGAACCACCTAAGCCCACTGAAGAGAATACTGTAGTTGAAAAAGAGTGGTATGCTAAATGAGAGAGGTCTAATAGGCTTAGTTTTTTAGCCATGAGGAGGATTATTACTGAATATTTATTACGTGGTCTACCAGAGACAAATAATGCAAAAGAATTCTTTTATGCTATTGGACAAAGGTTTCAAGTGTCTAATCATGCTGAAGCTGCACAATTGATGAGTAAATTATCTGGGGCCAGATATAATAGTATAAAGGGGGTTTTAGAATTTGCTTTAAGGATTGTTGGTATACAATCTAAGCTAAAGGTTCATTAAATTCCCATTAATGACAACTTCATTGTCTACCACACTCTCAACTCTTCGCCATTAGAGTTCAGTCAAATCAAAACTGTTTATGATGCTTAGAGTGAGAATTGGAGCATTAATATCTTATTTCTAAGTGTGTGACCGAGGAAGAAAAGTTAAGATCTGAAAATGCTGAGATTGTAAATCTTGTTGATTCTTCAAAGGGTCATCTCAAAGGGAAATGACAGCGTAATAAAAGAATTTTTCAAGGACCTAAAAATGCTGTTAGCTTTAAGAAAAAAGGGAACTGATCAACCTCAAGTAAAAGCTGGGATGAAATGCTATTTTTGTAAAAAGTAAGGTCACTTGAAAGTCAATTGTATGAGGTTCAAGTCTTGGTTAGAGAAGAAGAAGAAGAATGATCAAGGACCTAGTAAACAGGCGAAATCCGACTGAGAGGGAAGCAAGACTCAAAGTTGAAAATGATGTAAATGCAAAAGTTGAATGCATTGGATCAATTAAACTTGTTTTAGACACTAGATATTAGTGATTTTTAGAAAGCACATTTTATGTTCCCTCTTTTAGGAGGAATTTAATTTCAGTTTCTTTGTTGGATAAACTTGAATATAAAATTAATTTTCGAAATGGGAAGATTGATTTATTGTTTAATTCCCAGTTTGTTGGAAGTTATGTGTTAGTTGATAATCTTTATAAATTATGTTTGACTACTAGTAATGTTACGTATTCATTAAGTACTGAGAATGTTGCTATTAAAAAACCTCTTATCAAAGAAAAATCTTCATTGTTATGGCATAGAAGATTGGGTCACATTTGTCGAGAAAAGGTTGATAGATTGATTAGGAGATCCTACCATATTTAGATTTTCAAGATTTGGGAACCTGTGTGGATTGTATTAGGGGTAAATTAACCAAGACTAAGAAACATGGTTCAATACGGAGTCAAGATCTTTTAGAGATTATCCATACAGATATAGGTGAACCCTACTCTACTACCTTGTGTGGCAACAAATATTTTCTCACATTCATTGATGCTTATTCTCGATATGGCTATGTTTACCTAATCAAAGAAAAATCTAATGCACTTGAGATATTTAAAGTCTTTAAGACTGAAGTAGAAAGTCAGACTTGGAAGCTAATTAAGGTTGTAAGGTCTGATCGAGGTAGAGAGTATTACGACAAGTATGATAACTCAGGGTAACAGATGAGTCCTTTTACAAAATTCTTACAAGATTGTGAGATTGTTCCTCAGTATACTATGCCTAGTACACCTGAACAAAGTGGTGTTGCTGAGCAGCATAATCACACTTTTAAGGATATGATGAGAAACATGATGTGTAGATCTAATTTGCCAGAATTTTTATGGGGTGAAGCAATTAAGAATGCATTGTACATTCTTAACAAGGTTCCTTCTACATCTGTATCGAAGACTCTTTTTGAGCTTTGGACAAAGAGAAAACCTAGTCTTAGAAATAATCGAGTTTGGGGGTGTCTAGCTGAAGTTAGGATTTCTAATCCTAATAAAAAGAAACTTGATCCTAGGACTGTTCGTGGGTATTTCATTGGTTATCCCGAACATTTTAAGAGTTATAAGTTTTATTGTCCTTCCACAGTATGAGAGTGGTTGAATCAATGACTGCTAAGTTTCTTGAATTGGATACAACAGATGATATGAATATTCAACCTTTGGTAGATTATGCACCAAGATTATCTACTTCTATTTTATTGACTGGTAGACATGGTAATATTTTGTCTAATCCTGTTTTAGAGACTAAGCAACAGGTGTCAGAAAATACTATAATGCTTGAAAGTATTCCTGATGAAGTCATGGCTGAAGAACCTATTGTTGAGAAAATTACAGATCAACCATCTTCATCTGATGTTGTAGTTGATGAACCAATTATTGAAATCCCAATCAAAAGATTAACTAGAGAAAGACGTCCAGCAATTTCTGATGATTATTATGTATATCTTGGAGAATCTGATTATGATATTGGTGAGTCTGTAAATCTTGTGACCTTTAAAGAAGCTATGTCTAGTCTACAGTCAGATAAATGGTTTGCAGCAATGAAAGAAGAAATACAATCTATGAGTGATAATGGAGTGTGAGATCTTGTAGAATTACCTAATGATTTTAAACCCATAAGATGTAAATGAGTTCACAAGACTAAGAAAGATTTGAAGGGCAAAATTGAGAGATTTAAACAAAGGTTGGTTGCCAAAGGGTTCACTTAAAGAGAAGACATAGATTTTAATGAAACATTTTCTCTCGTTTATTCTATAGAATCATTATGGCTTTGGTAGCTCATTTTGACTTAGAGCTTCATCAAATGGATGTGAAGATAGCTTTTCTCAGTGGGAATTTATCAGAAGACGTTTATATGAGACAACCAGAAGATTTTATTATTGATGGTTCAGAACACTTGGTTTGTAGACTTAAAAAGTCTATATATAGTTTAAAACAAGCTTCTCGAGAATGGTATCTAAAATTTGATGATGTGGTGAGCTCATATGGTTTTGTTGAAAACATGTTTGATCAATGTGTTTATATGAAGATCAGTGGAAGTAATTTTATTTTCTTAGTCCTATATGTTGATGATATCTTGTTGGCAAGTAGTGATGTTGGTTTGCTCCATGAGACCAAGATATTTCTGTCTAAGGCTTTTGATATGAAAAATCTTAGAGAAACATCATTTATCTTGGGTATTCAAATTCAACGTGACCGAGATCGTAAGTTACTTGGCTTATCCCAAAAGGCATACATTGATCGTGTGCTTCAAAGATTTAATGTGTATAATTGTAAAGCTGGTGATGTTCTTGTGGTGAAAGGTGATAAGTTCAGCATCCAGTAGTGTCCTCAGTCTGATTTAGAGAAGGCATCAATGCAACATGTTCCTTCTGCTAGTGCTATTGGAAGCTTGATGTATGCTCAAGTTTGCACTAAGTCTGACATAGTTTTTGTTGTGAATATTCTTGGTCATTATCTCTCTAATCCTGGGATTGATCATTGGATTGTAGCCAAGAAAGTCATGCGATATATGCAGAGGGCAAATGATTACAAACTTGTATACAGAAGAGTGGAAAATCTTGAAGTTGTGACTTATTTAGATTCTGATTTTGGTGGTTATGTGGATGATTATAAGTCAACTTCGGGATATATTTTCATGGGTTTAAAATCATTAGGTAGTTCTACAAGATCCTACACTCCATTATCACTCATAGATTGCATTTCTTCTTTTATTGCTACAAACCATTTATCTGACTGTGGACTAGACATAGCTTCTTTAAAGGTCACAGAATCTACAGACTCACCAATAGCATAATCAGATTCTTTAAGATATACATAATAATTATCAGAAATTGCTGGACATCTTTCTCTAGTTGATATTCTAATTAGGATTTCAATAATTGGTTCATCAACTACAACATCAGATGAAGATGGTTGATCTGGGATTTGCTCAACAATAGGCTCTTTAGCCATGACTTCATCAGAAATATTTTCAAGCACTATAGTATTTTCTGACACCTATTGCCTAGTCTCTGAAACAGGATTAGATAAAATATTACTATGTCTACCAGTCAATGGAATAGAAGTAAATGATCTTGGTGCATAATCTACCAAAGGTTGAATATTCATATCATCTACTGTATCCAATTCAAGAAACTTAGCAGTCATTGATTCAACCACTCTCATACTGTGGAAAGGACAATAAAACTTATAACCCTTAAAATGATCGGGATAACCAATGAAATACTCACGAACAGTCCTAGGATCAAGTTTCTTTTTATTAGGATTATAAATCCTAATTTCAGCTAGACACTCTCAAACTCGATTATGTCTAAGATTAGGTTTTCTCCCTATCCAAAGCTCAAAAGGAGTCTTCGATATAGATTTAGAAGGAACTATGTTAAGAATGTACAATGCATTCTTGATTGCTTCACCCCATAAAAATTCTGGCAAATTGGATCTACACATCATGTTTCTCATCATATCCTTAAGAGTGCGAGTACGCCGCTCAACAACACCATTTTGTTTAGGTGTATTAGACATAGTGTACTGAGGAACAATCTCACAATCTTGTAAGAATTTTGTAAAAGGACCCATCTGTTGCTCTGAGTTATCATACTTGTCGTAATACTCTCCACCTCGATCAGACCTTACAACCTTAATGAGCTTCCCAGTCTGCCTTTCTACTTCAGTCTTAAAGATTTTAAATCTCTCAAGTGCATTAGATTTTTCTTTGATTAGGTAGACATAGCTATATCGTGAATAATCATCAATGAATGTGAGAAAATATTTGTTAGCACACAAGGTAGTAGAGTAGAGTTCACCTATATCTGTATAGATAATCTCTAAAAGATCTTGACTCCGTATTGAACCATGTTTTTTAGTTTTGGTTAATTTACCCTTAATACAATCTACACAGGTTCCCAAATCTTGAAAATCTAAAGGTAGTAGGATCTCCTAATCAATCTATCAACCTTTTCTCGACAAATGTGACCCAATCTTCTATGCCATAACTGTAGCATCCCAGGTTAGAAAAGCCCTTAGGGGTAGAGTTTTGGGGTTAGAAATAGAATTCAGGAATAGATTGGGAGTTTATCAGAATTCAGGGGTGAGTTAGTAATTTTCCAGAGCAGTGTGGCCTTCGTATGATGCCTTTAGGGAGGGTTTAATCATGCGAAGCGCGGGAAATGGATTTCATCCATTTTCCCAGGTGCACTCCCGTGCGCCAAGCCTGCACGCCCGTGCAGGTGGGATAAAAGAAAGAGAGAGACGGGAGATTTGCATTTCTCACCCATTTCAGCCAGTTTTCTTCTCCTTTTCAGCAGCTTCCAGCCCTAGGAGAGAAGTCCAGCTTCCAGCAGCTCCCAATCCAGCCAGAGATCAGAGAGAATAGCTTGAGTTTAAGTTTCCAGCAGCCATGTCGAGAGGTAAGTGTTTCTTACTCTCTCCTTCAGTTTTCCAGCTTGTTTGATGTGGATGGAAATGTGAGTTTCCATTCCTAGCTTGAGATGCTATGCTTGTATGTATGTATGATGATGAGATGATGATTATATGTTGATTGCCATGATTATTTTCCACCCAGAATCATGCATGCTTTGCTGTGTGTGTGCAGTGTGAGAAAACTTGATGTGTTAATGGTGGAATCAGTAGCAGTGGATGGATGTTGAGATTGATGATTGATATGTGTTATTAGAAGTGCCATTTATGCATGTTTCCAGTTAATTTCAGTTTGGATGAGAATCAGTTGGTTTCCAGCGCGTTTCAGGTGAGCCATGTCTGAGCAGAGCAAGACACACGACCGTGTGCCCGCAAGAGCACGCCCGTGTGCCCTTGTTTCTGCAAGGACACGGCCGTGTGCACGAAGTGCACACGGGCAGGAAACGCAGGGACACGACCGTGTGTCCTGAGGGACACGGCCGTGTGTCCCATTTATTGCATGAAATGGCCAGAATTCCAGAAGCACACACGCCCAGACGCACGACCAGCACACGGTCCCGTGTGCTGGGGCACACGCCCGTGTGCCTTTGCCTGCACGGCCGTGTGTGTGTGCTACACGACCGTGTGCTTTCCTTGCACGGCCGTGTGTCAGCCAGTTTCTTCCAGAAATTCAGAAATTGATTTATTAAAGGTTTGGTAATCCATCCAAAGGCAATCAGACATCAGATAATTCAGAATTCAGTTAAGAATAGAAGCATATGCATTCAGAGCATAGCATATAGTCTGAATGAGGATCCAGGGATTCGAATTCAATAGTTTTCAGCAGTCAGAACCCAATCTATGGGTTTCAGTTTTGGGGTGAACTCGAGGGGGCATCTGTGGGACCCAGCTTTCTGACACCAGTCAGTCAGCTCAGCAGTATATCAGCAGATCAGTTTCAGCTTTCTAGCCAGTAGCTAGAATGTTCAGCCCACTTGGCCAGGATGCCGAATCCCTGTGTTCATCAGCCTGATTAGCACAGCAGGTACCTTCGGGTACATTCAGTTAGATGCTCAAATACATGCATCATCAGTCATTTTCAGATTCCAACTCAGCATGTCATTTCATATATTCATATTGACATGCATTAATCAGAAATCAGTAACCAGATAACAGAATAATCAGATAACAGCAGTAATCAGATAAATCAGATTCAGTGCCAGCAAGCGATTAGATGCATGAATAGGGCCGATCAGGTATGCATGCCCTTGTTTGCTGCTTGCGTGGGTGGAGGGAAGTAAGGAATGCTTACTGGGTGATCTTTATCACTCATCCCTTTCCTTCTTCCTTCCTTTTCAGGTCAGTTTGCTGCTGGCGAGGAGCGGGTGGATTGAGGCTGGCGAGGAGGACCCCACACACACTCTCCAGTTTGTATTTTATTTTCAGTTGGACCTGTGAGGTCTTGTACTTGTACGTTTTGTAAATGTATATGTACTCAGATGTAAAACAGTTGTACAGAACAGTTATATATATATAGTAAAGCCAGTTGGGCTCATTGTATATTTCAGTTTCAGCTTCCGCTTGCAGTGTAAACTAGATCAGCAGTAGTATAGTATTTTCTTTTTCGTAGGATTCCCGTCTCGGGTACCCAAGTTCCAGTTTATTGAATAAAAGATCAGTTTCTTTCAGCAGCAGGGGTACTCGGGGCGGCGGGTCCTACATTGTTGGTATCAGAGCGTTTCTCTGTGCCATTTTCAGTAGAGATTGAGTTGTAAGTGTGTGGTGTTGCTTTCTCTCCTTCGCAGCCATCATCCAGACCCTCCTCACAGCACCAGTCAGGTAATTCTTTTCCAGCTTTTGCTATGTTTGTGTTTCTAACCCCCTTGGCTTGTGATGCTATAGATAGAGAAGCCTATGTTCCTAGATACATAGATGAAGCCAGTAATAGTCCCCCTGTCCGTCCCATGAGTGTCAGTGAGGGGCGGCGATCTCAGAGTTCCTCCCATGTGCCAATCAGACCAGATCAGCTCAGAGAAATGATTGGGGATGTTGTCAGAGAGAGTTTACAGCAAGCTGGTGTGGGAAATGTGCCAGAGCCAGCCAACATTAATCCCCCTCAGTATTCAGCTTATCAGTTTCCAGCACAGCCACAGTTTCAGCCACAGTATCAGCCACAATTTCAGTCTCAGTTTCAGTTTCAGCCTCAGCCAGAATATCAGCAGCAGTATTACCCTCAGCCTCGGCCTCAGTATTACTCAGTGCCTCAGGCAGCCAGAGAGGCTTATCCGTTTCAGTTTCAGCCTGCCAGAGAGGGTTATCAGTTTCAGCCTCAGCCTGTCAGAGAAGGATATCAGTATCCAGCAGAGTACAGAGAGCACAGTCAGGCTACTAGTACAGAGACAGTGGGTACAAGCTCATCAGGTAGACTTCATCCAATCTACCATCTGCCAGGACCGTATCAACCAATGAAGTTCAGTGGGTCCAAAGATCCTGTAGTGGCAGAAGAGTGGATTGAGTCAGTGGAGAGTAGCATGGGTCTCTTCACGTTATCAGAGAAAGAGAAGGTCAGATTTGCGACATTCCATCTCCGAGGCGATGCCAAGGTGTGGTGGGGCCTAGCTAGGGCTACCATCCCTGAGCAGCAGATGACCTGGGCAGAATTCAGACGGCTATTTGATGCCGAGTATCGGGGCTCAGAGTTGATGTATTCAAAGGCCCAAGAGTTCATTGAATTGGTTCAGGGGCCTAGTTCAGTACAGGAGTACGCCACAAGGTTCAATGCCTTGGCGAGATTTGTCCCTAGTTTGGCGGGGACCGAGTTGGGCCGAGTTCAGAAGTTCGTCCATGGCCTGCATCCAGCAATATCCAGGGATGTCCTGACCGGACCGTACCCTCCCCAGCTGTTCAGTGATGCTTTGGGGAGAGCCCTCAGATCAGAGGCCAGTCTTCAGAAAATGGGCACCATGAGCCGAGTAGCCGAGAGGGCGGATGAGAGAGATAAGGGCAAGAGGCCACTGTCAGCTAAGAGATCAGCTAAGGGTGTTCAGAGGCAGAGGACTGCACCACAGTTTTCCCTGCCACGATGTTCTCAGTATGGCAGATGTCATTCAGGCGAGTGCCTCGCCGGCCAGATAGTGTGCTATATGTGCCGCCAGCCAGGGCATATGATGGCAGATTGCCCAGCCAGAGGTGGAGCTGGTGTTGGGCCCAGCAGAGGTAGTGGTGGTCAGTTCAGAGGCAGAGGTGGTCTACCCCGAGGCGGACTCAGAGCAGAGAGAGGTGGAGCAGATGCTCTCAGAGGTGGTGCCGGAGCACATGGAGGTGGTGCTAGCACTTCAGGTGGAGGCGGCAGCAGAGCCAGAGTTTATGCTGTCCGCCAGGAGCAGGCAGATGCCAAACCCCATGCAGTTACTGGTCAGATTCTCTATCTTGGTACTCCTTTATTTATACTGGTTGATTGCGGGGCCACACACAGTTTCATTTCCAGGGGAGTAGTAGAGAGATTAGGGGTTGACCCTAGTGTGGCCGATAGGAGTATTCTAGTAGAGATGCCAGATGGGAGTTTCGTGGTGAGTGACAGAGTCCTCCTAGATCAGCAGATAGAGATCATGGGTAGACAGATGCTTATTAATCTGATTCTGCTGGAGTTAGCAGACTTCGACATGATCTTGGGGATGGATTTCTTGGGGAATTATGATGCAGAGATAGACTGTGGAAGAAAGAAGGTTAGATTCCACATAGGCCCTGATTGCTTCGTTTTTGGTGAGGGCATAGTAGATAGCATGATGATCTCGTGCATCCAGGCGAGCAGATTGATGAGGCAGGGTTGTGTAGGGTACTTGGCCAATGTAGTATCCAGCAGTTCAGTAGGGCCAAGTATCGATGAGGTGCCCGTGGTCAGAGAGTTTAGAGATGTTTTCCCAGACGAGTTACCAGGGTTACCTCCAGATCGGGAGTTGGAGTTCAGTGTCGAGCTTCTCCCTGGTGCGGCTCCTATTTCCAAGGCTCCGTACCGGATGGCTCCAGCTGAGCTCCAAGAGTTGAAGAAGCAGTTGCAGGAGCTGGTGGATAAGAAATTTATCCGACCGAGCTGTTCACCGTGGGGAGCTCCGATTTTATTTGTAAAGAAGAAAGATGGGTCAATGCGGATGTGTATTGACTACAGGGAGCTGAATAGAGTAACGGTGAAGAACAAGTATCCTCTACCGAGAATTGACGACCTCTTTGATCAGTTGAGAGGCGCAGCAGTTTTCTCCAAGATAGATTTGAGATCTGGCTATTATCAAGTCAGGGTAGCAGAGAGAGATGTCCCCAAGACAGCATTCAGGACTCGTTATGGGCATTACGAGTTTGTGGTCATGCCATTTGGGTTGACCAATGCCCCAGCCATCTTTATGGACTTGATGAACCGGGTTTTTCTTGATTGCCTTGACCGGTTCGTGGTGGTATTCATAGATGACATTCTGGTTTATTCCAGAAGTGTAGCAGAGCACGAGGAGCATTTGAGATTCGTGCTTCAGAGACTGAGAGATCAGCATTTGTTCGCCAAGTTCTCCAAGTGTGAGTTCTGGCTCGACAGAGTGGCATTCTTAGGCCACGTGGTGTCAGCAGAGGGAATTTCAGTGGACCCCAGCAAGGTGGAAGCGATTCTCAGTTGGCCAAGGCCGAAGTCAGTGAAAGAAATTAGAAGCTTCCTCGGGTTAGCAAGCTACTACAGGAGGTTCATAGAGGGATTCTCTAGCCTAGTAAGGCCTCTCACTGCCTTGACTAGGAAAGAGTCTCCATTTGTGTGGTCAGAGGAGTGCGAAGAGCGATTTCAGGAGCTCAAGCAGAGGTTGACCAGCGCTCCAGTTTTGGCGCTACCCCAGGAGGGGGTAGAGTTCGATGTCTATACAGATGCATCCCATCAGGGGATCAGGGCAGTTTTGATGCAGAATGGTAGGGTCATTGCCTACGCCTCTAGGCAATTGAGAGATCACGAGTTGAGATACCCTACCTACGACCTAGAGTTAGCAGCGGTCGTTTTCGCCCTGAAGATTTGGAGGCATTATCTGTATGGAGTCAGATGCAGCATATATTCAGACCACAAAAGTCTGAAATATTTCTTCACCCAGAAAGAGCTCAACATGAGACAGAGGAGATGGTTGGAGCTGGTGAAGGACTATGATTGTGACATCAGATACCACCCAAGGAGAGCCAATGTGGTGGCTGACGCCTTGAGTAGGCGGGTAGCCTTATCCAGCCTATCAGTTCAGAGAGAGCTGCAGTCTGAGATTGTCAGAGAGCAGATAGAGATAGTGACAGCAGGATTCTCGAGGCTTCAGATCAGATCCTCTTTGTATGATGAGATCAAAGAGGGGCAGATATTAGATGAGTGGACTCAGAGTATGCTTCAGAAAATGTCAGAGAGAGTAGTGCCAGACTTTGAGTTCAGTGATGGGATCTTGAGGTTCAGAGGCAGAGTCTGTGTGCCCCAGAGTTCAGAGCTGAGACAGAGGATTTTGTCAGAAGCGCACAATGCGGTGTACTCAGCACACCCGGGCAGTACAAAGATGTACAGAGACCTCAAGAAAAGTTTCTGGTGGTCAGGGATGAAGAGAGACATAGCGGACTTCGTTTCCAGATGCCTTGTATGTCAGCAAGTAAAGGCAGAGCACCAGAGACCCTCAGGATTACTTCATCCTCTAAGTATTCCTGAGTGGAAGTGGGATGATATCTCCATGGATTTCATCTCCGGGCTTCCTAGAGTTCAGAGAGGATATGATGGAGTATGGGTCGTAGTTGACCGTCTCAGCAAGTCAGCGCATTTCCTGCCAGTTAAACAGGGAATGTCCACAGAGCAGCTAGCCAGACTCTACATCAGAGAGGTGGTGAGACTCCACGGTGTTCCCAGGACGATAGTGTCAGATAGGGACTCCAGATTTCTGTCAGCCTTCTGGAGATCTCTGCAGAGAGCTTTGGGAACCAGGCTACATTTCAGCTCAGCATATCACCTTCAGACAGACGGCCAGACTGAGAGGGTGAATAAGATATTGGAGGACATGCTGAGAGCATGTTGTATGGACTTCCAGACCGATTGGGCAGAGCTGATTCCTCTAATGGAGTTCGCCTACAATAACAGTTATCAGGCGACGATTCAGATGGCTCCATTTGAGGCGCTGTATGGTCGGAAGTGCAGATCTCCTCTCCATTGGGATGAGATTGGGGAGAGAGATTCCTTAGAAGTATCAGTGGGACCAGAGAGGACTCAGAGGATGATTGAGCAAGTCCAGATCATCAGGCAGAGAATGAGACAGGCCCAGGATCGTCAGAAAAGCTACGCAGATCTGAGGCGCAGAGAGATAGAGTTCTCAGTGGGTGACAAAGTTTTCCTGAGGATTGCACCCTACAGGCAAGTCTTCAGATTTGGTAAGAAAGGGAAGTTAGCACCCAGATTCATTGGTCCCTACGAGATCCTCGAGAGGATAGGGACAGTCGCCTACAGATTAGCACTGCCAGCTAGCATGGACAGAATCCATAATGTCTTCCATGTGTCCCAGTTGAGAAAGTATGTGGGAGATCCATCTCATGTGCTTCAGTTTTCAGAGATAGAGTTGGCAGAAGACCTCAGTTATCAAGAGCTTCCAGTTCAGATCTTAGACTACAGAGTCAAGGTCCTCAGAAATAAAGAGATTCCACTGGTCAAAGTGTTATGGCGTAGCCAGAGGGTGGAAGAAGCCACCTGGGAGGTAGAGTCTGAGATCAGGGATAGATTCCCAGAGTTGTTCAGGTAAATTCCGGGGTCAGAATTTTGTTAAGGGGGGAGGTAATGTAGCATCCCAGGTTAGAAAAGCCCTTAGGGGTAGAGTTTTAGGGTTAGAAATAGAATTCAGGAATAGATTGGGAGTTTATCAGAATTCAGGGGTGAGTTAGTAATTTTCCAGAGCAGTGTGGCCTTCGTATGATGCCTTTAGGAAGGTTTTAATCATGCGAAGCGCGGGAAATGGATTTCATCCATTTTCCCAGGCGCACTCCCGTGCGCCAGGCCTGCACGCCCGTGCAGGTGGGATTAAAGAAAGAGAGAGACGGGAGATTTTCATTTTCTCACCCATTTCAGCCAGCTTTCTTCTCCTTTTCAGCAGCTTCCAGCCCTAGGAGAGAAGTCCAGCTTCCAGCAGCTCCCAATCCAGCCAGAGATCAGAGAGAATAGCTTGAGTTTAAGTTTCCAGCAGCTATGTCGAGAGGTACGTGTTTCTTACTCTCTCCTTCAGTTTTCCAGCTTGTTTGATGTGGATGGAAATGTGAGTTTCCATTCCTAGCTTGAGATGCTATGCTTGTATGTATGTATGATGATGAGATGATGATTATATGTTGATTGCCATGCTTATTTTCCACCTAGAACCATGCATGCTTTGCTGTGTGTGTGTAGTGTGAGAAAACTTGATGTGTTAATGGTGGAATCAGTAGCAGTGGATGGATGTTGAGATTGATGATTGATATGTGTTATTAGAAGTGCCATTTATGCATGTTTCCAGTTAATTTCAGTTTGGATGAGAATCAGTTGGTTTCCAGCGCGTTTCAGTTGACCCATGTCTGAGCAGAGCAAGACACACGACCGTGTGCCCGCAAGAGCACGCCCGTGTGCCCTTGTTTCTGCAAGGACACGGCCGTGTGCACGAAGTGCACACGGGCAGGAAACGCAGGGACACGACCGTGTGTCCTGAGGGACACGGCCGTGTGTCCCATTTATTACATGAAATGGCCAGAATTCCAGAAGCACACACGCCCAGACGCACGACCAGCACACGGTCCCGTGTGCTGGGGCACACGCCCATGTGCCTTTGCCTGCACGGCCGTGTGTGTGTGCTACACGACCGTGTGCTTTCCTTGCACGGCCGTGTGTCAGCCAGTTTCTTCCAGAAATTTAGAAATTGATTTATTAAAGGTTTGGTAATCCATCCAAAGGCAATCAGACATCAGATAATTCAGAATTCAGTTAAGAATAGAAGCATATGCATTCAGAGCATAGCATATAGTCTGAATGAGGATCCAGGGATCCGAATTCAGTAGTTTTCAGCAGTTAGAACCCAAGTTATGGGTTTCAGTTTAGGGTGAACTCGAGGGGGCATCTGTGGGACCCAGCTTTCTGACACCAGTCAGTCAGCTCAGCAGTATATCAGCAGTTTATCAGATTTCAGTTTTCTAGCCAATAGCTAGAATTTTCAGCCCACTTGGCCAGGATGCCGAATCCCTGTGTTCATCAGCCTGATCAGCACAGCAGGTACCTTCGGGTACATTCAGTTAGATGCTCAGATACATGCATCATCAGTCATTTTCAGATTCCAGCTCAGCATGTCATTTCATATATTCATATTGACATGCATTAATCAGAAATCAGTAACCAGATAACAGAATAATCAGATAACAGCAGTAATCAGATAAATCAGATTCAGTGCCAGCAAGCGATTAGATGCATGAATAGGGCCGATCAGGTATGCATGCCCTTGTTTGCTGCTTGCGTGGGTTGAGGGAAGTAAGGAATGCTTACTGGGTGATCTTTATCACTCATCCCTTTCCTTCTTCCTTCCTTTTCAGGTCAGTTTGCTGCTGGCGAGGAGCGGGTGGATTGAGGCTGGCGAGGAGGACCCTACACACACTCTCCAGTTTGTATTTTATTTTCAGTTGGACCTGTGAGGTCTTGTACTTGTACGTTTTGTAAATGTATATGTACTCAGATGTAAAACAGTTGTACAGAGCAGTTATATATATATATATAGTAAAGCCAGTTGGGCTCATTGTATATTTCAGTTTCAGTTTCCGCTTGCAGTGTAAATTAGATCAGCAGGTAGTTTTACTTTTTCGTAGGATTCCCGTCTCGGGTACCCAAGTTCCAGTTTATTGAATAAAAGATTAGTTTCTTTCAGCAGCAGGGGTACTCGGGGCGGCGGGTCCTACAGCTAGAGCGTAGGATATGACTTAAACGAGTCTTCACATGATGTTTTTAGTTTTATATATGTATATATATAATTTTCAGTAGATAGCATATTGGTGGATCGCATGCTTTGTATTGCTCATGCATATCATGTACAGTATCACATATGTTTCTAACACTATTAAATATAGTTATATAGTATGAGTTTTATATAGGATATTGTACAGTGGGTTTCAAATTACTACCATATACTTCATTTCAACTTCTGCATATAGTGTTTTCAATTGAACAGTCAAAGTGATACCTACTACTATATATTAAAAATAGTTCCAGTTGTGAAAAAAAAAAAACTAATCTACAGTATCATATAGCAACGGTCTCACGCGTAGCACACATGATCGTGTAGGGGGTTGGTGGAGAGCTTTCAACAAAATGGGATCACCTTACGCTGATTTCGTATAATGTAATTGCAATCATGCATTATATGCCTGTATGCTAGCAGGATTTTAAATTTTGAATTAATGTTGATTGTGTCAATCCAAATTTAAATCGAACACTCAAAATTTCTTTACTTAGCA
Organism: Anacardium occidentale; assembly: GCA_026122585.1. Taxonomy (NCBI): domain Eukaryota; kingdom Viridiplantae; phylum Streptophyta; class Magnoliopsida; order Sapindales; family Anacardiaceae; genus Anacardium; species Anacardium occidentale. Next base: position 828,345 of record JAJEJH010000008.1, read on the forward strand.
ACATGCATGATTGTGTGTTTGATAGACTCATGATCGTATGTCAAGATAAAATTTCATTTTAACTTTCAACTTAATCTAAATAGATCTGGTAAGTTCTATGTAATATTATTTAGTACACAAAACATCAAGACAATAATCTTATGCCTCTAGAGCTAATCAACTCTTGTATTGTACGACTCACAAGCTTTCTACTAACATGACAATATTTAAATTTGAGTTGTATCTAGACATAAATCATGAGCGTCTTTTAACAAGGTATCATGACTACCAAAGTAATAGAGTATCAACGAATAACTCTAAACTTGATCAACTTAATAGTTATCATACAATATAATACCTTCATCATTGTGTCTTACGAGATATTATATATGGAACCAATCGATCTAGTTATCATTACAGTCTTGTCAATTTTAAACAACTCTATTGAGATATTAATCTCATGCTTAGATAAAATCTATGTTGATCTATCATAATTTTCATAATGATCATGATGTGGTCAGTTACTCACCTTTACAACATATTAGTTATAGTAGTGTGTTTTATGATATCAAATGACATCACTCCTAGTACAAGATAGTTTGATAGACCTCAACTCACAGCATTACATGTACTCAGTAAGTCATAAGGATTGATTTATGGACATAGATAACACTATCTATATAAGATTCTTATCATTAGGTTTGTTTAGTAGACATGATCACCAAACCATATATCTATATGTAAAACCAGGTTGCAAGCAACAAACTTTAATGCTTATAAATTGTTATCACTTTTCGATGAGATCTCTAACACTCTGATAATTACTATACTATCACTTGTGTTCTAGTTTTACAATGATGTTGAGATTATAGATCATTTTAGTACAAGTACTAATATGAGCATAAGGAAAGCACAATCGATCATCTAAATCCCTTTTCTTAGTTTTATCATGCTAAGGACACATTATATGTAATAAATAAAATATATAACTGAAATGCCTCTTTTATTGTTAATCAAATGTATTTACAAATTACAAGAATTATATAAGTAAATACAATATAAGTAAATACAATTACATCAAACAAACACGTGGCTATAAGATATCTACCATAACAATCTCCCACTTATACTATAGCTAGTTATACATATGTATAATGTCATATGCAGCTACATGCCATTATGCTTCTATTGCAATAGAAGCTTGGGTAATGGATTAATCAAATTATCATCTATGCTAACTCTCTCTATCTATATATCTTCATGCTAAATAATCTCTTGAACTAAATGGAGTATTTGAGAATATGTTTAGATTTCTAGTGAGATCGTAGTTCTTTTTCCTAATTTATGGATTCATTATCGTCACAATAAAGGTTGATAGGATCAGCAATGTTAGGTACCATACAAAGTTCAAAGTTAAACTTCTTAATCCAAACTGTCTCTTTGGTTGCTTCAGTCAAACAATGTACTTAGACTCAGTTGTAGAATCAACCATAATACTCTACTTGGTTGTAATTAGCTTATGACATATTCAATGCTGGGAATTGTTAAAGGGATATCCAAATGTGAATATAGTACTACTATATTATTTGTCCAAAATGTTTGGATTTCCTAGCAAAGTCAAGTTTTAAAGGTTGTTTTAGAAATAGATAGTACGCTTCTCTGTTTTGAAGAAAATTTAAGTGTAGATAATATATTTTCATTATAATGAAATACTTGCTCTCTATAATCTTAGAGGTAGAATGAAGCCTCTTCTAATGACTCTAAAGATGGGCCACTTCCAATTGGAAAGAACATTAATCATTATAGAAGCATGTAAAGAAGTATACATACACAAAAACATATGAAGATGGACATAAAAGGGTTTGTAAATCCTAATGCTTAGAAATGCATATGGAAGATGAGTTTCTCAATGATATATATTGAAATATTTATATGGTTTATGGTTTTATTTCTCAAGGTGTATTTATAGTCATAGGTGATGTGATCTTGTCTTTCTTTTGTTTTGAGTTTCCACCTTTGTTTTTATCGGAATGAAGATCAATTGAAGGGGTTCTGTCACAAACTTAAGTGTTCAAAGCACATAAACGACCAGTTAGTCGATGTTAGCTTGTTGCTTCTGTTTATGTGAGTCATTGTTATTAGCCATTGTTTACTATTAATTATTATGTTTTTATAATTTGTGACTTAGTTTACATTATTCAAGTTAGTTATTTTGTGATGTGGAGTAACTAACTTTAGGTGAGAATTTTTACAATGCGTATAAGATGGGAAACGAACACAACTGTTTAAGGAGTATGTGCAACCGTTGGAGATAGTTGTCGAGATCGTGTCAGACTTGTTAGAACAAACATACTTAGACCTTTTTGTTGTCAGACTAATTGAAAAGGTGAAGCCACGATAACAGGTGGACAGACCATCAAATCTCAATTGGGCAATAACATTGGCTAGAAACATTATGATGAAATAAAAATAAAAGGTGGATTGAGTTGTCAATTAAGCATCTTAAGAGTCACAACCTACAGGTTCAAGGCCTTACTTAACTTTCTTGTCTAACCAACTCAATATCCATCCCACTGGATGACCCATCTACAATACCATCCAATCCAATTTCGCTTAAAATGTCTTGCCAGGGTAACCCAGTGTTATCCAAAATTACAATCAACCACATTTTTTGAGAGATACTAAGACTATTTTGACTAATTTTCCACCCCTACCACAACACAACTACAACAATTTTCAATTGACACAAACTAAAATGCGAGCTCGAGATCAGTGTTTTCATAGGGTCAAAGACAACTAATGTAAGTGGAATTACAATAACTTCGACACTTTAACCTTGGGGACAATGATGTTGAAAGAGAGGATAATTTAGGAATGATAGATATCCAATAAAGGAAATATCTAGTCCATAAGGACTGGAATTTAGTAGAAGCTATATTCAATAAGAAAAATATTTAATAAAAAAGTTGGAATTGTTAAAACAAGGAAAGTGGTTATTAAAATTAATTAATAAGTTATTTTGTTTTAAATTAAAAGGATTTTCTTTTGGAAAATTGTGTGAAAATTGAAATTTGTGTCTACCAAACTTGAAAACATTAAAATCATGAATTTGGACTCATTTGAGTCAAAGACGAGCTCGAAGTCAGAGAAGCTCACTCGAATCCCATCCCAATCGTGTGATCAGGCTTGATACTTTGTCCTTGAAGGTTTAAAAACTTCCACAATGCAATAGTTTCCCTTCTCCAAGAACCGAAACCACCAATATCGGAAAAAGAAACGTTTCTTTATCAAGAACCGGTAAGGGCATTTTGGAAATCTAAAAAGAATTAAAATCATAGTATTTCAAATTCGTGTCCTCTCATCTCGTTTTTCATTTGACACAACACAAAGCTCGGAACAAAACTCAAACTAAAAATAAAATCCCTAAATTCATTTTCCCAAATTGAAACCTATTTTTCATTTTCGTTTTGATTGTTATCTGTTTTGTTTCTCTTGTTTTCTCTATTTCCGAGACTGTTTTGTTTTCAGGAAAACTAAAAGTTCGAATTCCCGAAACGACGCCGTTCTGAATCAGAAGTCTAGGCACTTTTGAGTGTTGTTTTAGCCGGTGAAGCTGTGAATGGTTGTTTCATTTGGGACTGTTTTTATCTGGGCTAGAGTAGATTCGGGGTTTTGTTGTTGATTTGCTTTTTATTTTTGTGTTCGCTAACGGTTGGTTTTGTGTTGTGAAAATTAGGGGTTCAAATCTCTATTTTTTTCTTCATTTCAGGCTGCGAAGTAATCTCTTATCTCTGTGAGTTTTCGTTCTCTTTCTGTCGTTTTTTGATGGGTTTGTTTTTAATTTTTTTGGGTTTGTTTGTATTGCAATGTGAAATTAGGGTTTTTGGTTTGCCCAGCATTGTTAAAATAGGGTTTTATTGTAGTGAAGGCGCTTTTGAAGCTAATCTATTGAACTTAGCAAGCAAAGATTGTAATTTTCTGGTTTCGTGTTTATGCATTGTAAAGTTAGGGTTTTTTTGCTTTGTTTTCCCAACTTTGTTGAATTATGGGTTTTGTTGGTTCGAGTAATCATGCTATAGTGAGACTTCTGTTGAAATTAATTTAAAGAAATAGTGATTTTGTTGACTGTTCGTACATTAGTAAAATATTTCCAGTCAAAACCAGATTACCGGTTTAGTTTTCAGAGTTGAGACATGCTTGGATAGGTAGGCCACCTACCTGGCGAAAAGTCACTCTTTTCTAAGATTTTCGTGTTTGTGAAGTCACTAGTTTCAAACTTCAGTTTGCTGTGCAGGATTTTAGATCCTGAAAAGAAAATGTCATTTCTGGTTTCATATATTTTCTGTAACAAGATGGTTGATTTCTTTGGATATTTGCTCATTCAGTTTGATGTGTTTATGTGAGAGGTTTAATTTCAGTAGTGAGGCAGTTTGGATATATTTCATCTTAAGGTTTTCTATGAGTTATATAAGAATTTTTGCTGCAATTTTGCTGACTGTTATTATATAAGAATTTTTGCTGCAATTTTGCTGACTGTTATCACAATGCCTTTGTAATAAGTTTCTGTACTACATCTTTGTATTTTTCTTTTCTTTTCTTTTATTCTCTGTTGTATGTTTTTATTTTGAAATATACTCTAACTGTTGCCGACTGCTTGTGGAAATTAATGTGTTATCTGGGTTTTGTAGGTGATTTAGTTAGGAAAGATGTCGTCACCATATCCAGTTCTTGACAATAAACCAATTGACCAATGGAAGGTTACAGAACTGAAAGAAGAGCTAAAGAGGCGGAAGCTGAAATCGAGTGGTAAGAAGGAGGAGTTGATACGAATGCTGGATAATGCCCTTCGAATTGAACGGGAAAAGGCTGCAAGGGAAGAAGTGGAAGCGGATAATGGTGTTAGTAGTGTTAACGAACCTGTAGTTGGGGTAAAAGATGCAGAGAAAGTGCCCAATGATACTGGAATCGCCAAAGATGCTGTGATTGTTGCTAGTCAAGAAAAGGAAAAGGTGGATACTGTTGTGATTCAGCTTGACATGAACAGTAGTGCTGCTGCCTTGGGTCAAGATGAAAGCATAGAAATAGCGGGTAATATTAATGAAAATGATGCTGCCTTAGGTCAAGAGAAAATCCAAGAAAGGGAGATAGCAGGTGATACCAACCCTGCTAGAGTCAAGGAGGAGCTAGTTATCCAAAAAACTACTGTAGAGACTAGCAATAAAGTTCCTGAGAATGTGGTTACTGAATTAGCCTTGAGTGGGCAAGAGTTGCATAACTCTGGAGCACTGGAGGAGAATTTGAATTCAACTGTTCAGCTGGAGATTTCAAAGCCCCAGCTGGAGAATGAGGGTTTAAAGCCTCCATGCAAGGATGACGTGCTTGACACCTCTGCTCTGGAAGATCAGGTATCTGAGGTCAGCGCTAATTTAGGGTCTCAAATAAAATCTGATTCTATTTCTACTGATTCTGTGTCAATTAATGAAAAGATTGAACTAAAGGATAATGTAATTGCTGATAATGTCAAATTAGAACAAGATGTTATTAGGCCGGAGATGGTGGAACCATCATCTAGCAATATTGTTCCAGTTGTTGGTGAATTACATCCAATGTATGTTGAAGAGCCACTTGAGAGGAAGGCATCTATTGAGGAGTTGGATGGCCACAATGCTACAGTTGCAGACATGGGCAAGAAAATTGATAGTGCAGATGTGGGTTATTTGGAAAAGTTAAATTTAGACAGAAGCTCTGGTGAGGACTCTATGGAGGAGGATGTCCTGGAGAGTAAACAAATAGATTCAAAAGATGGTCGTGATGAACTGAGGGACAAAAGTGAGAAAGATGAAGTGCCTGCTGTGAAAGAGGATAGTCCTGTAGATGTTATTGGAGATGGTTTATCTGATGACAAAAAGGATGTTCAAGTTGAGAGTAAGAGTCATCCAGTTGTGGTTGCTGAGAAAAGAAAAATTAATGGTATGTTTTGGCCTCTGGGTTTATGTTATTCTATAAAGCTGTTTGTTGCAAATACTACCTTTCTGTAGTTATCTTTTTCATCACTATGTTGGTTTGCAATTTTTGTTGCCAATTTACCTTGACAGAGATGTGCACCAGGCTTAAATTGAGAAAATACTGTGATAATGGTTATTTTCATGAGATTTACATGAGTAGAAAATCCCCCTCAGCTTCTTTCATTTTAGAAACATCATTATGTATAGTTTCTGTATTAGACAGAAGCAGTAGTTGCAACTGAAGGTGATCTGAGTAAACGTAGCTTTTTTCAGGGAAATACGTCTAGGAAACATTTAACATATTTAAAAGGCGTGCGTTTAGAAAGTTTCCTGTTAAAATTCATTGTGAAATTTGTTTTATTGATTCATTAGTGTTGCATATGTGTAGACAACACTGCTTGGTCAAGTCTTTGCTGTCTATATGCTCAGGATTTGAGTTTCTCTGTCCTTTCTAATGGAAATAAATTTGAATGTTTATTTGGTTCCACATGTTTCTCGTACGTGAAAACTCAAATTCTTGTCAATCTTTTGTCTAAATGACTGCTTCACAGATCAAGAAGCAGTTGGAAGCAATGAGCCTTTGAAGAGGCAACGCAGATGGAACTCTGAAAGCCTCAAGCTTACAGAACAGCAGAGTTCTAATCTTACACCTACCACCACACCAAGGGACACATCTCAATCTAGTGCTTTGAAACGGAACCTCTCTAGATCTGATTCGGCTGTCAGTGATGATACACCCAAGGAACGTTTTGGTGAGTTATTGTTCTCTTAATTCATATATAAGATATTTTAGCTTGTTGATTTAATAACTAAACAGTTTGAATTTCAACCTCTTTTTGGCAACAGTTCCACTATCACCAAAACCTCCAACAAATTCCCTCAGGATTGATCATTTTGTGCGTCCTTTTACCCTAAAAGCTGTGCATGAGCTTCTAGGCCAAACTGGATCTTTCACCAGTTTCTGGATGGACCATATCAAGACACATTGCTATGTTACTGTAAGGCTTTTATTTCTTTTTGCATTACAAGATATGAATTCTCTTTTTTATAGATATTTTTCTTGTTTTTGTCGGATGGATTTAATGAATCTTGTCAATTTTTTCGCAAACTACTTTTGTGATGCAGTATTCATCGGTTGAAGAAGCTGTGGAGACCCGGAAAGCTTTGTATAACATACAATGGCCCCCAAATAATGGTGGACGCCCATTGATGGCTGAGTTCGTGGATCCCCAGGAAGTGAAAATGCGAGCTGAAGCTCCTCCTCAGTTGTCAGCACCTGTTATGCCTCCTCCGGCTCCACCTGCCTCACAGCCCCAGCCCTCACCCCGGCAACCAGCTCCCAGACATCTGCTTCCACCATCACCACCACCACCAGCACCAGTATCTAACCCAGCCCCAACAAGAGAGCGGTTTACTCTTCCACTCCCTCCGTCACTCCCAGAAAAAGTTGACCCGCCAATCATGACTCTGGATGACCTATTTCGGAAAACCAAAGCAACTCCTTGCATCTACTACCTGCCTCTATCGGAGGGACAAATTGCGGTGAAACTTCGATCGCAAAGCAATAACACCAAGCAGTAGGGATAAAGCTATAAATTTATCGCTGGCTGTTCCCATATCTTAGATTGGTAAGAATGTATCACATAATATCATCTTTGCAGGTCTGCAGGTGTTACATCTAGGAAGGAACTGTTCCAGCCATGCATAGGGATCTGGTTCATCAATGGATTTCCATTTGATTTTTCCGAAGACTCTGCCTGCTTGAGGCATATGTTTCTTTTAGTGTTAGAACCCTCCTCCCCCGTCAAAACTGAGAGCTCTTCTGGTGTCCTGTGTCTTGTTTTCCAGTTGAACCAGAATTCAAAATTTTATTGGCTTATATTGTTAGATTATCTTTCTAACTTTTGGATGATGTTCTCTTTTTCGATTAAGTTGGGTCTTCATTGTAGATTCTGCTACAATTTGTTAAGTAGTTGTTTCTTCTTGAACTGGTATTGAAAACATGGCTAATCTTCTACCTAATTTGTAGTTTATTGAATTTTTTTTGTTTTAACGACATTCAAAATTAGGAACATTTGTGGCATTTCTTCAACCAATTACCAGAGCACACTTAGGGCACAATCTGGGGTTATTTAGTATTAGGGTTGGACTCAAGCTGAGATGGCTCGAGTTCAGATGTCAACTCGGTTTGATTGAGCCCCATTGGGCAACTAATGCTCGAGATCAAGCTCAAGTTATGATTTTGAAATTATAAACCAAATGCTTGAGATCAAACTCAAGTTAGGCCTTAAACTACGCTTGGGTATAAACCAATTTATTCCATGGATATTTATAATCCATCTCCAAATTAGAAAAATAAACCAAAAAAAAAAAAATCTATAAAGGTTGCCAAAGTAGTAAAAATATAAAAAAAAAAAAGGAACTATTGAAGATGAGAGAAGGAAAAAGATGTTTCAATCTCTGCCTTGTTTGTTGTAAGGTTTCCTTGAAAGGATGAAGTCTTTTTTAATAACTATCAAAAATCAAATATTTATTCGTTGATTAAAATCAACAGTTAAATTTAATGGTTAATTATTAAATTTAATGATTAAAATAGTATTTTTGTTTTTTGAAATAAAAATAAATAAAAAATAACAAAATTAATTTTATAAAAATAATTAAAATATAAAATAATATTAGTATAATATTAAAATTATAACAAAAATAAAAAAAATGACTATTATCTCTGTTAGCTTAGCTGATAGTGGTGGTCATTGAAAATCTACAACCAATTAGTTTGATTAGGGTTTAGATTTCACTGTCTTGATGGTGGAGATGGTCAGATCTAATCGTTAAAGATTTGGTAGAAATAACTATATTTGATCAACAAAATTCTAGTAGAGATGACCAAAGTCAATCGCCAAAAGAATCGGGTGATTATTTTTAATATTTTGATTGGGTTTTCGATGACTATTATCATTTTTTAAAATTTTTTATTAATTTTTAAAATTTATTATTAATATATTAATAATGTTTTATATTATAATTCTTTTAATATTAATAATATTTTTTTTATGGAAGGTATTTTGATTGTTTGATAAAAAAATATTAATAAAATTAGAAAAAAAATTGGCCAATAAGCAAGTAGTTAAACCCCAAATATTAAATGATAAATAACCTAGAAAGAGTGAATAGGTTATTTTAAAATCTTGTATAATTTTGAAACTTTTTAAACCAGTAATTAACATAAGCAATTTAATCAATATAATTAACACAATATAAGCAAGTATGAACATAAAATAAAACAGATAGGGAAGAAAGAAATACTCAGTCGTTTTTAGAGTGGTTCAGAGTTTTTTCATGCCTTATACGTCCACTACTTCAAGCAACCTCGCTTGAAAATTTCTTTCTACTATCTTCAACCCTGAAGTTGTAATAGTTTTGACACAAGAGATTTCGCTTTTTTTATACTAGTTTTGATACAAGAGATTATATTATTAACTTATTTTTAACAAGGATTACGCCCCACACTAGTTTCACGGGATTGCACCTAAATGTTTGTGAAAAAATTATAAGGAAATTACCTCACAAAACTAATACAAAAATAAGCTCTCAAAATCTTTCAAATGATTTACAATATATTTCTAATGAGAGAAAATATGGAGAAGAATAAGAAAGTGAGAAGATATGAGTATTTGGCTTGATTCTCTCTTCTTTATAAACTGAAATTAGCTCCTTATTTATAGTTAGAGAATTTGGTAGCCATTGGAAAGTTGATCAGAGAGTTGTTAAAAAAATTTGTATGGACACACGGTAGTGTGTTTATTGTACATGACTGTGCTTCCTTCAATAAGTGCTCCTAATGGTCAAATTTGTATGCTAACACAAGTGTGTGTCTTCTTACACAGTCGTGTGCCAATTTTTCATGCATAACTCTTTAGATTCTAATAGGTAGCATATGATGCATGCACCGTTAGGGCACGAGAAACACACAACTGAATTTTTGCTTTGTACATGGGCATGTATTTCTAATACACGTCTGTGTGTTATTTGTGCTTTTTATTTGTCTTTACTTGGCACGATAGCATAACATGGGTGTATGAATCTTTTTCACTTGACACATGGGAATGTGTCTCACACTGTGCCTTATACACACAGTCATGTGCCTCATGCACATGGTACTATGTCTCATACACATGGTCATGTGCCTTCTTTAAACAAATGAATCTTGAAGTGAAACAGAAAATATCACGGGCAAGAATATGACTACCACACGGGAGTGTATCCTTACATAACACAATCATGCAACCTGATTACGCATGGTCGTGTGTTAGATAATTTCTGTAAAAAATAAACCATTTGGTTTTCTTTGTCATGGATTAAATCATGCAAGGACCGGTTAGACATTTAACATGAGTTTTGTATCAATTCAAAATACATAAGGGTCTAACACGAGTATTTGACTTTTTAAAAGTTTTTAGATGAGACTTTATACTTTAGGAAAAGCTTAGGTGGGAACAAGTCTTTTGGCCTTTATTATATTCAATTTTATGTTTGTAATGATGTAAGGTTGTGCATTATAAAAGTATACATCTGTGTGCAAGTTGGAAGGATAAATTTGTAATTGGTTGTAATATATGACTATGCATGCTAATAGTTATCAAATAAATCATGTCTTTAAGGGTTGATAGGCATAATAAGAATAATTGAAATTACTTGGATAACCATGAATAAGAGATACACAATTGTGAGTAATATTATTTTATGAAATCTATATAAAGATTAAGCTAGTCGGTTGAGAAAGAGACGTATTGCATTTCTAAATTTTGCAATTAAAACATTTACATTAAAGGAGAGTTAATAAGCCATTTTGGATGTTGAAAAAGGACAAGTTCAATCATTGAAATTAATCATAGCCACATAAAGGCTAACATTTTGTCAAAATTACAAGTAGGGACTATTGTATTGAATAGCCCAAAGGTAGAACTATCATTTTAAGTTCTGAATCTAGGGTAAAAAAGAGATTTTCTTGATTGAAAACAGTTTTGAGAGGGTTCAGAGGTAGAAGAGTCTTTTAAAAGCCTTTTATAACTTGTACATAGATATTTTGGGAGAATATTTCATATATGGTGCAAAAGAGAGTGGAAATTAAGATTTTCATTGCGTACATGATCGTGGACCTAGGACACATGACCGTGTGTCGAGTTAGTTAGCCATATATTCCTTTTATTTTTCAGTTTATGTAGTTTCTAACTTTTTCCAACTTATTTCATTCTCTTCTCCTTTTTCTTCCCTTAGCTCCAATGAACCCTAGGTTTGTTGAGAGAGATCCCCTAACAGCTTAGATCTAGATTAGAGATTTAAAAGCTCCTATAGAGAGAGATCCAGCTTCCATAACGAGAGGTAAGTGTTTCCTTATCTCTTTCATTGTGTTCATAATATGGTTTTAAGTTTTTTAAAACCATTGTGTGCTTGTTTGAAGTTTCATCAGCATGCTTGAACTTGGAGATGATGATTTATTGGATGATTGAGTGGCCAATTTCATGATTATATGTGTGTATTTTTTTATACATGTGTTGTATGCTTTATTTATGATATGTGGCATGATTGAGATGAGTTTGTGATGATTATATGCATGCTAGTAGTAGCCTTGAGTATGTATTGTTGATTGGATTGAGTTTGGAAGAGATTAGAGTGAGATTTTTGGGTTTTTAGACATATTCTATAGAATTTGAGTTGAGCACACGACCGTATACCCGAGGATGCACGCCTGTATGGCCTTATTTCTGCATGAACACGACTATGTATTACACCCGTGTATATATGAAAATCCAGACACACGTCAGTACAATCATTGCACACACCCGTGTCTCCAGTCCCAATTCTACATGCCCGTGTAGACAAGACACGAGAGTGTTGTAAGACAACTACATGCCCGTGCAGTGTGAGACATGACCTTATGCCTTGTATGCACACTTGTGTGTTCGTACCACACGCCCATGTGACCAACCAAAGTTTGATTAAATGATTCCAAAAGCTAGCATGCCCAAGGACGCGACCAGCACATGGTCATGTGTGCCTTCACACATGCTCGTGCACTTAGAGACATATGCCCTTGCACTTTAAGAAAAGCAAAAAAAGAATGTTAAAGTAAAGCTAAGCCACTCTAAGCTATTTATAAGCACACAAAACTCAGTAATAAAAAAATATAACAACATATCATGCATGATTGTCAGCATAGATCACGATATATCATATCAGATGTTTTAAAAAATGGATCTAAAGATCCAATAATATGATTTTGAAGTATAAATATACGATATTTCAGACATTAGTTAGGGTTAGATATGAGGGGACACCTGTGAATTTGTACACTTGCTAGAGAGAGAAACCAACATCCGCTAGAGAAGACATGGTCATTGACCAAGCTCGTTAGAGAGAGTGCTGATTGTCTATTAATAGTTTTCAATAGGATTAAACTCACACGGCCAATATGCTGAATCCCTGTATTCATCAGTCTGACCAACATAGTAGATATTTTCAGATATAATACTTTTTGGTTTAGTTTTTAGTGCATATTATATGTATTTATTCAGGATCTTTGGATCATAATTTTTATATTAGAAAAGATTTTAATAATGAAAGAGTTTTCAGAAAATCAGGCCCAAGGGTAAGTTTTATGACTTTTTAGTATATACATAATATTAGCATATACATTTCATGTCATGTACAACATCACATGAAAATCAGAGCAGAATAAGATAAAGATTAATATAGAAAACAAATAAACTTCATAAAGTAAATATAATAAAGAAATAAGAAAACAGTTAAACAAAATTTTACATGACAAGTCACGTAGCCAGCTAAGTGTGGGACCTACTTATGTTTGGGATAGGAAACGCTTGCTAAGTGATTTTATCACTCACCCTTTCTTCCTTGTTTCCTTTTTGCAAGTCAGTGAGTAGAGAGGGTTGAGCAGGAACGAGACAATTGTCAATTTTTTTGGATATGACTCAATAGTAGATAACATGTTTGTATATGTGTGTATTATATATAATATACACTGTATGAGTAGTATGTTTTATACATGAGCAGTCTGGGGATTTTACATGCATGTTTAGTAGTTTCAATTTACTATCATAGTAAATTCTATTCACAGTTTTTACACATAAAGAAATTTTAAATTTAGCAGTAGCATCAGGTTTTTACTGTAGAGATCCTTATCGTAGGTATATTTTATTTATGATTTATAGCATTTTTCCACAGCACACAATGGCCTGTGGCGGGGGTCGTTACATGTATCATCTTGTATTGTTAAACAAAATTGATGGAAATTTAGCATATTGAATGAGAATCTAGATTATATGTATTTTATGTGTATACAATTTGTAATTCTAAAATGAGTATGATAACATGATATTATGGACAAGGGCATGGATTGATGTATATAGTAGCTATATATGAAGCTCACTTCTTTGTGATTTTATAAATGAAGGAATAACAAGCGATTTGATGTTTTGATGATGAAATAAAGACGTAATGTGCTAAGGACTTATTTTCATGCGTTAAGGCATATAAGTTATAGTCGAAAACATGAAAAATAAACTAACAGACAGTGATGAATAATCATACATATGATGGGGCACGGTCGTTCACTTGATAGGTTGACAAATGCATAGGGTGCATGGTTGTATTTAACACATAAGAATGCACAAATATGACTTAAGAGATGTACTCTTGTGGATGCATTTAATTGATTTTAGGCATTAAGGGTGCACAATCATAAAGATGATTTTGGGATCACATTTGTCAAGCGTTACAAACGCATAATCATTAGGTATAAAAGATTGTATGATTATGACTAGAAGAGTGCTTGCCCATGCATATGCTTGAGTGATGAATGGTTGTACATAGACTATTACACCCATTCATGGTATTGAAATTATGATAATACCCTTTTTTATGTGTTAAAGAAAGGGATCAACATAACTTTATAAGGAATTATTAAAGAGACAAATGAAATATAAGTGTTTGACTATGTGGATGATGACACAAACTTTAAGCAATTTAGATTCAGGTAAAAAATATGAAAAGTCTTACATGAGTGAGAAACAACTAAGGCTTTGTTTTGACCAACCTGTCATGTGCAATATGGCATAGGATATGAAAGATGTAAGTGTTTGACTATGTGAATGATGACATGGACTTTAAGCAATTCAAATTTAAGTAAAAAATATGATAACTCATACAAAAGTGAGAAACAACTAAGATTTATTTTGAGCCACTCATTGTGTGCAATGTGGCGTGAGATATGAAAGATGGGTCAATGTTTTGTGATCTTAAACCCAGGTTTGAAGTCATTGCTGATTGGTCTCTAACTCTCAAACCCATGTGAAAGCATGAAGACTGTAGCTAGATACCTATGAGATGCTTCATGCATACACTTGTATGAGGCATCTCGGTTGTTAAACAAGCAGTTCACATAGAGTTTTATGCATGAAAAGGATAACTATATTAGGAATTTCCTCTTCATGTATAAGCTTGTGGTAGTGGCCATCTTCAAATTGCTTTTTTGTGGTAGTTCATTAAGTAATTACATATATTGAAAAGAAGAGTGCACCAGTGGTTCTCCACATGGTTAGGATGTTAGTGTTTATGTAGTCTAAGCCCAATCGACATGTACTTCATGTACCAAGAATAAAGATACTAACATCTAAGATGTTGAAATGAGAAATATCATACTTTCATGAGACATCCATGGTGTTGAAATAATAAGGTACTATTTGTGTGAGACCGATAACTCGAGAACAAGTCACCTGGGAGGCTAAGATCCTTTGAGAATAGACATATGAGATATCACATATTAATTTAGCACAAACATTTGGAATGCCATAAAAAATATTTATGATTAGGTTTCTGGGATGCAACTAAAAACCGTAAGCTACAATAATCTTTTTTTTTTTTGTTTTTGTATATTAGTTAGATAATTTATTTTGAACATTATACATCTAACAAATTATTGATGAATGAAATAAAGTTGTTTGAAAGAATGAATCAAAAATATTATTTGCTTCAGCTGGTGTGAAAGTGTGTACTAACCAAAAGTATATCAAACTTAAGAGATTTGAGTGTAAAAATAGAAATAAACACAACCAATTAAAATAAGATATAAATAAGTTTTATCTGGTTTGATTGGAAAGAGTCATAACCCACCTTCACAATGTTGTTAATATTTTGGAGATACAAAATTAGAGAGTGGGTATAAAGGAATACAAAAATTGTATGTTAAGCTTGACAATATAATGGATTAACAAGCACATTATATGTAGAATATTCATGCTAAAGCTTTTAATTTTAAGAAGTATATATGAATAGATAATGATTTTTTTTTTTTTAACTTGAATAGCTGGATTAAATTGAAATATAATTTCATGTTATTTGATTATTGTAATCTATCGTATATGAAGGTTAGTCCGATAGACTTATTAAATTGAGTTTGATTTGTTTAAGTTTGAATTTAAAAAAAAATATTGGATTTGAATTTTGGGTTTGCTCATTTAAACCTTAAGAAATTTTGGTTCATAATCGATGCATTAAACTTAATTAGATTTCAAATATATTTTAGATCTATTCATATAATTATAAAAACCTATAAAACCACTACAACAACTTTAAAAAACCCATAAAAAATATCTTATTAAATAAAAAATAAATGATTTAAACAGTCATAAACTACTATTATAACTTAAATATAGTATTCTTTGATGTAAAAAAGAAAAATGTTTTTATATATTAAATTAATATATAACAAAATTAAATATAAACTATATAAAGAATATAGATTAAAAATTTCATAAATCCTATATATATATATATATATATTTTTTTTCAATTTTATTTAGTTTTAAATTAACAAATATTATATAAATTTAATATTAATATAAATTGATAAATGTTATATTTTTGAGTTTTATCGAATCTTAAATTGGAATAATTTTTATTTAAATTTAAATCTGATAATTTAATAGGCAAATGCTTTTATTTAAAACTATTTATGATTTGAATTTTATTAGATTTTGAATATTAAATTTGTTTGAGCTATATGTACAAAATAGTTAAAAAAAACAAAAAATCTATGTAAAAGAAACTAAATTTCAAAAGCACGTATAGTGGTTATTTAGTATTTTCGTCCCAACAATTATTATTATATAACTTCTGTCCAACAGATCAATTTTAAAACGCAGCGTTTCATTTCCCCAGCACGTACCTTAGCGTGGTCGCAAAAACTTCGCACAGAGTAATTTGACGTACATCAACCAATAGAAATCGGCCGCGTTGAACGTCAATGGTTTCATTTATAATTATCGCTTTTTATTTCTCTGAATTTTCATTTCGTGCTCGCTCACGGTAATATTTTTTGTTTCCTTTGTTCTTTGTCGCGAAACAAACAGGACTTTTAGTAACGGATTCTCGCTTCTCCGTATCGTGATTTCTTTGTCTTCGACTCATTGGATTCAGGTAATTGTAGATCGAATCTTGTTCTTTCATTCTATCAAATTCACCGAGGTATAATTTTTCAGATCTTTGGTTATGTGAAAGGGAATTGCCGAGCTCCTTTTATTTTATCTGTTTGTTTTTTTAACGAATTGATTTGTTGTTCAGTTTAATTTGTCTAGGCAGTGAAGTCGACCAGTCTCTGAAACATCGACACAATGGTTTCGTTTGAAATGAATGACCGTAAAAGTGAGTAAGCAATGATCTTCTGGCGTTGTTGTTGATTTTCATTTTGCATTTGATCGTAAATTGTTGTTTAATTGTGAAAGCCTGAGAAATTTGTAAATGGATATTTGATTTGAACAAGGTAATCAGTTTAAAGATATTATCGGGGTTTTCGCTATAGCTTGAGCTGGATTTTAATTAGTTGCTGATGTTATAGAGCTTTGTTGATTTTTTTTTTTTTCCGGCAAAATCTATTTTAAATGTTGGGATAACAGTAAGGACTTTCCTATAGTTGTTTTTTGTGTAATTTTTGTTTTATATGTCTACTTTTACTTGCTTTCTTCTAATTGATGGTTTGCTAATTTAAAACTTTTATGAATTTCAAATGGTCCATAGTAATGGTGAGTTGTGATCACATAAATCTCATTTACTAGCTTAAGGTACGAATATTGGATGGTTAAGTAGCATTTTCTATAGTCTAGATAATCTCTGATTTGAACATGGAGAATTTTTGGAAATTTAGAGCTTGAAAATTCATCTCATGTGCATGTGTGGCCTGTAAAAAATATTTGCACTATTTGGAACTGTATGTTTGATGTTTCTGAGCAAAAGAGTAAAAAAAAGCATTTATATGCGAAATTATGTGGTCATTAGTATCCTTTCTTTTGCTTGAAAGTATTTACAGCTAATAATTTTTATTGGAAAATGGAATAGAGATTGGGCTGGGGTTGACTGGATTTGGAATATTTTTCACATTCTTGGGAATCATTTTCTTCTTCGATAAGGGACTACTGGCCATGGGAAATGTAAGTATTGTTAGGTTTGCTGTCTTTTTTGTGTTTTCGTTTTTTCTTATTATGTTTGGGCTTATTTACTGAATGATGTTTGATTAAAACTGGCATTCCATGCTGGCCTTTAGATCCTCTTCTTCTCAGGGGTGTCTCTATCCATTGGTTTGAAGTCCACTATGCAATTTTTCATGAAACGTCAAAACTTTAAGGTTCTGTTTTCTTACACTCCCCCATTTTGTTCTCTAGGTGTGGAGTGGTTTGTTCACATAGAATCATCCATCTTTTTCATTCTTTTAATCGTGTGTACAGGGAACCATCTCTTTTGGTCTTGGCTTCTTCTTTGTTGTTATTGGTTGGCCAATTTTTGGAATGATTCTTGAGACATATGGGTTCATTGTGCTCTTCAGGTCTGGCAGAATCCTTCATGCTTTTATTTTAATTCATTTATTTTATATAATTCAAGTTACTAATGGTATTTTAATTACAGTGGTTTCTGGCCAACACTTGCTGTTTTCATTCAGAGGATACCTATTCTTGGTTGGGTTTTCCAGCTACCATTTGTCAGATCGGTATGTTTATTCTTGAACTCAAATTATTGACCATCAACTGTTTTCCTGTAAGAGATCACAAGTGGACTTGTGAATATATAGAATTAAATTTTGCTTTTAATTGTGTTACATATTGGATCATTGATTCTTTCTGAAATGCTAAACATACTTTGTTTGATATTATTTTTTGTTGAACTATATATTATTTTATATGGGGCAAGGAAACTCTGAAGAGTAACATGGAAAAGAAAATATTTCTTTTGCTTGGATTTTGGATATTCTCATCATGTGGATATCTCTTGTGAGTCATTCAATTTCTTTGAGTCATCAATGTTGGCTTCCTTCGTTGCAAATGTGAGTGAGGCAAAGTGTATTGTTGCATTTATTATTATTATTTATTCTAGTGATTCCACGCTGTTAATAGCTAACAAGGAAATTCTACTCCAATAGCAAATAAGAGAATACAATATTGGGTTTGAAAATTTCTATCACATTTACTTATTTGAGAGGTGAATTCTCTTATGTGTTTTTCTTTTGGTGCTGTCTGTGCCATTCGTGCAGAACTCAAGAGAATTTAAGTGTTATGTGATTTGTTTATTTCATGATAAGTTGGAGCGTCTCATATATCTTGGTTTATGCCATATATTCAAGGATGAGAGTTATGTCTTGATACAGACATGGAATATCATATCTTAAAAAACTGACATGTTTGTAGATGTATTTGTGCATAGATAGTTGTAATGATTGATTATTAGACTCTGATTTTCTGTTTTTCATTTCATAGAAGAATCATGGAAAATAAGATAATTATTAAGCTTGTTAGTGCAAGGAAGCTCCATAACTAAGGTTGCAAAATACTATCCAAATGTTAGTACCGGAAAAGAGTCAATAATAATTAGCAATGCACTTTGTTTCTCTGCACACTTAGACTTTCTCATCTTGGTGGATTTCTCACTGTATAGATTATACTATTGAATAGGCACATCTCAGGTTTGTTTGATACAGTATTGTATAGATACTAGAATTAACAGTCATTTGTTTTTATCAGAATATATTAACTGTGTGTCTGCTAAGCTATGGACTGACTGTGCCCCCTTTCTGAACTTGAATTAGTTTGATTGATTTGGTTTGTGACTGTATGTGTTTGAATGCCTCTGATGTTTATATGGCAACTATGTTTCCAAAATGGCTTCTTTGCATTAAAAATGTGGTTTAGCAATCCCTTATATTATGCTTCTTTTAAGCTCAAGTCATCTTCATGAGACTTTGTGGGTGCTCAAAAACTTTTTGAAGTGAATGTTGTTAGGATACTGAAAGTTGAAAATCAAAATATGATTATGTGTAGGCATGTCAACATGATTTCTTTGTATGGTCATTTAGACTGATATGCATGTACAATCCTGATGTTTTAATGTCTCTCAGATCATATAATGTAAAGAGCTTGTTTCTATCGTGTGCAGTTGTTCGACAAGTATCGGGGGAAACGGGTGCCTGTATAACCTCGCTATTGGAAAACTATGAAGTATAATATAGTGACAGGTCCACTTGCAAAATACTTTTGGATGGAAGGCAAAATTCTTTGGTTTAATTCGCATGGTGACTCAAGAAAGTGATTCTTATATGACAGCTAACCAAAACCTCATACTTGAAGAAAGAGAACAAAAACGGTTTCATGGATTTCTCTGATGTTCTTATCGTTGTTTTCATTTTAGCACCGTAGCTGAAAAAGAATGCAAGCTTTGATTGTTGCCGAATGTTCATCAATCTGTTCATGCCACTCTCTCTGAAGGAAAAAATAAATCCTGTAAATGATCCATTTTCCTCACTTGACTTGAAGAATGCACATGTTATTAGTCACCTTTTATGAGTTACTGAAGATCTTTTTAATGGCCGTTTGATTTGTAATGGCATTTATGTGTGAAGTTTCTGCTTGGTGTGTGGGTATTTTACCTATGATAGGATTTTTGCTCAATACGTGTGGCTTGATAACTCATGAATTTCGCCACACAACGAGAGTATGTTGTAGGAATGTATAACACATGATTTTCATTTCACAACAAGAGTATGTCATGCTAAGAATGTGTAAGCAATCATAAGAATACGTTTTTTGTACAAATCATAAGTTGTGCTAGCCGGTAGATGTCTCTTCCCTGAAACGAATTTGGGTTATATTTTTCATGCGTAAATTCTAATGGTTTATTGAATTTTATTCGACTTGACCATATTTAATGAGGATTATCATATGGATTAAACCAGTCTTTCATTTCTTCACTTCCCAATCAAAATTCCAATGTTTGTGATAAGTTTTTGTCTTTATTTTTTTTGTTCTTTCTAATTATTAGCAAATTTGTTTTGATGTAAAAGCTCTGTAGTTTAAAAATGTTGATTTTAATGTTAAGTGGATTTGCAAAGAAATTTCTCTTTTCTTGAAGGAAAAAATTTAATAGGAAAATATCTTAATATATTCTAAGCAAGTAAAATCTTTACGAATTTTGCACATAAAATTCATAAATATTTTCCTCGTTCTCTTTTCTTCTTAAAAAAATAAAATTTCTTAGTCTTTTGTTTCCGTTGCGCGCACTGTTCTCCTGGCGCCCTCTAGACAAATGTCGTTTTTCTCTCATAATTTGCGCCAAAATTCTCAAAATTCTTTCACACTTTGAACTGAACTTCGAAGTTCGAAGCTTAAACCCAAACCTCTCTTTCTCTTCTTCAAACCCATTTCTAGGGTTCTTTGTTTATTAGAATATCTCCCAATTGACCAACGTTGTCGTTTTATTCTAATTGTTTCATTGTTTTGGACATTTCTTTCCCACATGCAGTTGAGTGATTCTCTTTACATTTGATCCATTTGGGACCTAACTAATGCAGGTTTTGTCATCAAAATTTGTTCTTTATCAATTTTTGAGTTTAAAGATCCAAAGTTTGATCAGTTTGGGTAGGGTTTTTTGAATTTCAGCTTCTGGGTTGGCTCAATTGGGCGTTTGATTTTTGAAATTACAAGCTGTTTTGGAGTGTAAATTAGGGTTTCCTAGTAGGTTTAATTTGTGGGATGAATAGCGTGTTCAGTGAACTGATACTTGCAGACAAGCTCTCCAAGCTCAACAGCACCCAACAGTGTATTGAAAGTATCCTTTTTGTCTGTTATTTTATTTTATTTGTTTTAGTGAGAATAAATACTTTATCATATTGCTTACTGCTTTATTAATGAGCATTTTTTTTTTAAAATTCCATTGTCTGCTCATGATGTCAGGTATATGTAGTAGAACGTGTTCGCTTGTTGTGTTCTATGAATTAACGCAATAAAGTTCTGAAAATTTGATGCATTACATGAATACACTAAGGACGTATTATAATTGCATTGTTCATGATTTTTACTACATGTGGCGGTCAATACTAATTACAGCAAATTCTTAATTCCTTGGATTATTGATGTCAATTTGCTAATAAAAAGATAGCCAATTGATCTGGAATGTAATTGTGGAGCAGACATGAGAATTTATTGGATATTTAAGATGGAACTTATGATGTTTACTGCTATGTGTACATATGTGCAATCCTTGGAGGTCTTCACTATCCTGGCAATAGATTTGGGAGGTGTGCTTTTCTTTTCTGAATTGAGTGAAAAATGGATAGGAATGAATGAGAATGGCTTTTTCTTGTACAAGTTCAATGTTTATTGTTTGGACTGTGATGTCTTGAATTTAGATTGTATAAATACTGCTCGTTATATGATGTCAACAAGAAATTAAGTAATTTAAATGTGGCTAGGGATTTGCATATGCACCAGAATATTGAGAGAGAAACGAAACTGTGGTTGCATGTTGTTATTGGTTGTATCACCTTGTCATTTGTTACCTTAATTTATTTACATAGCATTGTCACACTGGTGTATATTTCACCAGAGCAAAGCAGAACTGGTGGTTACAACATGGGATAAACAATTTCACAATTCTTCAATGGTTCAGAAAGTTCCCCTTTTGTATCTTGCAAATGACATCCTACAGAACAGTAAGCGTAAAGGAAATGAATTTGTTACTGAGTTTTGGAAAGTCCTTCCCTCAGCTCTCAAAGATGTTGTTGAGAAAGGGGATGATCATGGAAAGAAGGTCGTCTCTAGATTGGTTAGTTTCTTAATATGGGCACTGATGACATAGTTCCTTTTTAAACCAATGAATCTGTCAATTAAGTTAATTTTGGATTCAATTGTTGCACATTTTATATCTTTCTATGTTTAATAATATCAATTCGTTATAATTTACTGGCCAATGTTTATTATAATGTATGATTAATTAAGATTTTCAACTCCAAGAGTTAAGTTTAATGGCTAAGGTCTTTGTTATAAACTTAGAGGTCAGGGATTCAAGTTCCTTTCGGGCAAATTATTTGAGACATTATTGCAGAAATTTGTTGATTACCAGGGTTGTAGAATCTAGTAGTATTCTGTAGTTTAAATGTTGGTGAACATCGAAAAAGTTTAAGGAATATCTTGTTAGGAAAAGGGTCATCATGTTGCTTTTATTGGAAATTTGTTAATTATTTTTAATAAATTTGTAGGTTAATATATGGGAAGAAAGGAGAGTCTTTGGGTCCCATGCACAAAGCCTCAGAGATGTCATGCTTGCTGCTGGAGATGTGCCTCCACCACCCTTGGAGTTCAGTGGCAAAAAACGTTCACGCTCGGTCAGAATTGTGAAAAGAGATTCACGATCCATTAGAACGGTTAGAACAGTGCCATTTTCTTCCTCTCTCTCTTTTCTCTATTGTTTTTCTTGATGTGATCACATTATTAACTTCTCTTCTTATTTCTCTGGACATCAGAAATTATCTATTGGAGGTGCAGCTGAAAAAATAGTGTCAGCATATCACCTGGTGCTCAGTGAACGTCCCAGTGAAGAGGAAGAGATGGCTAAGTGCAAGTCACGGATTCATCATGTGAAGAAGATGGAGAAAGAGGTTGATATTGCATGTATTCTTGGTAAGCCAATTATGATGTGAGCTCAAATATATATGTTGTAGTTTTGGAAAAATATTTAGCATCTGCATCTTTACTTCTTTTCCCATGTAGACATTTGGGCTAATTGGTTGTCTGAAACTTACTTCCTCTGTCTTCAGCGGAAGATCCAAAGAGAAAAACCTTGGCCGCTGAACTAGAGGAGGAAGAAAATCTTTTGAAACAATGTATTGAGAAACTCAAATCAGTTGAAGCCAGTAGAGTAGCACTCGTATCTCAGTTAAAAGAAGCTCTCCATGAAGAGGTACCAAATCATTCTGTCATTTAAAGAGAAAATATTCTTAAGATGTTTGTGCATGTAATGACTCTTGATAATCGGAGTTTTTGCTATTCCATGTTCTTATCTTCTGAATTTATTTTCAGGAATCTGAACTGGAGAATATTCGAACTCAGATGCAGGTAATTATGCTACTTCATACCTTTAAATGTAATTTTGTTTTGATAATCTCCTGATAAAAGTGTCTGATTGGTTTACATTTGGGTATATAGCCTGTAAAGATTTATTTTGTTCCAGTCAGTAGTATTTAGTTTCAACTTTTGGATGTATACAGCTTGTCACTGAGTATTCCCACAGTTACTGGTGTAATGCTTGCTGTCTGTAAATCTAATTTGTCATAAAATCTGTCTCTCCTGAGGTTTGATCAAGTAGTGAAGTTCGTGGGAATATGTAGAGGTTTGAAGTGGAAAATTTGTTTGGGGTCCCAATCACAATGGTCAATTTATTTTGACTTTTTTTGAAACATATGATTGCCAACAAAATATTGCTATGTTATTGTTGAATCCTTTATCTTCCGAGTTAAATACTAGGCTGCTGCATATCTATATGCTATGGTTCAACAAGGGGTTATCTAAATTTTTGTTTTAATGTGTCACTCTAGGTAGCTCAGGCTCAGGCAGAGGAGGCCTGCAACATGCGGAAGCGACTCAGTGATGAGGATTATGTATCAAAACCATCTACTATGACTACTTCATCAGTGGATACTAATGTAAAAGCTGGACAAACACCAAAGAGGACAGCTGCAGCTATTGCAGCTGAAGTTGCAGACAAGCTTACAGCTTCTAGCTCTTCGCAAATGATCATGCACTCTGTTTTCTCTACATTTGCAGCTGAAGAAGCAAAGAATGCTGGTTTAGTAATGGCTTCTACTTCATCAAACTCATTCACACCCATACCTGTCAATTCAGTTACTGACACAATTTTGAAATCTGAGAAGCCTATGCCAGTTTCAGATCCCAACATGTTTTTGCCAACTCCTCCCAAACAATCATATCAATCTGTTGTGGTACCACAATCAGCTCTGCCAAGCCAGGCCTCAACTTCGCAAGCTCAGTATCAAATGCTCTCTAACGCACCTCCCCAACAATATTTGCAGCCATCAGGTGGAATCATGACCCAATTTGGCTTCAGTAGCATCCCACCCATGCCAGCAGGACCACATCCACCTCATATGGTCAGTCCTATGGTCCCGTTGGTTCAACAACCAATTCCATTGGTGCAGCAACCAGCACCTATGAATCAGCAGATACCTATATTAACTCAGCAACCCCCGGCACCTCCTAGTTTCAGGCCACTGCAACCACCGGGAATGGTGTATTATGGACACCCTCCCCATTCCTAATAATGCTTATTTTTAGCAAGTTATATCAGTGGAATCTCTTTGATTTTGTTTACTGGTAGAAGCTGTTTCTGGAAAGTTAGAAATTTTGTTTGTGCAAATTGGCTTTTGACAGGTCAAAATACATAGAGATTGTATAATAATCTACAACTATCTGTTCAAAGAGCAGCTGAAATTGATAGGCTGGGTATTACAAACTAGCGTAATATTATTGAATTTTAGATATTTCTGATTTGTAAAAAGCAAATGCACTAAACACATGATTCTGGATTTTACAAGAAAAAAACATGTCGAACTTATCCATTACAAAATAGTCACAGATAGACCAAATGCAGAACTCTTTTATCCTTTCATTATCCTCGCAATGAAATCTTTGAACCAATTGGGCATATGGTACATGATAGCCATGATAGTGGAGAACTGTCCAGTGGTGAACCAAGCTGGGGGACTCCTTCAACGAAATAGCCACAGTGTCTTTGGCAAACACATCTGCTGGGGTTGATCTTGGTGTTTACGAAAGATATGCTCGCTCCTTGATTATGTCTTCAAATGGCTTGTATAGATTCCATTCAGGCATCTTGCTGTAGTTGGCAACGGCAGAGTTGGCTATGTTAGACTTAATTGCCCCGGGAACAACTAGAGTGACATGAATCCCAAAATGACGAAGTTCCAATCAGCATTAGACATTGGTAATATCATAAGTAAAATTCGATTCCCAAAGAGAAATCCGACCAGCTGAAATGGGTCGGCTATGCAATTACCAGCAGTAATTGTGCATACCTCAAGGTATCAGTGAGTGAATGAATGGTAGTTTTACTTGCTCCGTAAACAGCAGCCCATGGTGTAGGCATTGCAACACCAATACTTCCTGTGTTTACAATCTTGCCCTTTTTCCTGGCAGCCATGTGGGGAACAACCGCTTGAATCATCCTCAGGGCACCTAAGATTAAATATCAGATGGGAAACACCGAATACAGTAAGCAGGTTATTGCAGGATTAGAAAGGTGGTTCAATTTTCTGCTCATAACCATACTTCTTAACCTATGATTTAAAATCGCTGGCTAAATGCTGTTAATGAGAATAGTAATTCTCCGAGAACATGAAAAAAAAAAAAAAAAAAAAAAATCAAAAGCTCTGCCCTCCATCTATCCAAGGTATGGAGGGATAGAGGCCTTTACTGTCCCTGCAGTCAAGAACTGGGCAAACCTTGCCCAGATGGCAAAAGGATCCTTGAAAGCACCAGAATATAAATTATTATGGGGCCATTATTGGTATTCAGATATCCACGTCAAAAGCGACTTGTTATTAGCAACCTACTTACAGAAACTACAAGCAGATGATAATTAATTATGTAAATTAATCTCACTCTCATTGAATTGGTATATAAGATCTTAGTACTGATACACGTTTCAGAAATGGATGAACTAATAAAATACTAATTGTTAAAAGAATAATAGTATTGCTAAACTTACCATAAACATTGGTGTTGAAAGTTTGCTCCATGGCTGACAAAGGAAGCTCAGCAAGAGGGCCAACACATTGGATTCCAGCATTGTTAACCAAAATATCAATTCTTCCGAACTTTCTAATAACATTCTCCACACAAATTTTCACACTTCCATCTGAAACGACATCAAGTTCTTGCAGAAAGAACCTGGAATCAATCTCCAAATCCTTCATGGTTCTTTTTGACCTACTCGTGGCCACAACATGGCACCCTCTTGAAGCAAACTCAAGTGCCAATGCATGGCCTATTCCTCCCATAGAACACCCTGTGATTAACACAACTGGTTTATTCTCTTGAAACTCCATTGAAGTCGGTTGATCTAGAGAGAAGGGTTCTTGAGCATTGGGTTGAAAAGAGAGGTAAATATTTGGATTTAAAGAAAAAATACATCAACAGTTGCTTCAAGAGTTAACTTTGAATTGTCCAATTATGTATATAGACATGCAAGTACAGCTTGAACGATTCCAAGAAATCATCACTTTAGATCATTAGCGTGTACCGTAATGCTGTTATTTTATTTGACTCATCTAATCACGTTTCAGATACACAAATCCCCCACATTTAGGATAAGTTGGTTCTTGTTTTCTGATAAATTGTTTTTTTATCTTTCGGGATCTGTAGAAAGCAACGGCACCGAACTGAGCTGAAGAATGTGTATAAAGAATTAAGTAACGTATACATTGTTAGTAGTGATCAAATGAATTAACAGGGCATGCTCAAGTCAGGTAAATAATTGTAAAAAGAGATAATAATAATAATAATAATAATAATAATAATAAGAGCATGATCTTTGATGGTTCATAATTATAATTGTTTATTAGATGGCTTTGAAAAAACAAAGCTTGGATTAGATTTTTTCGGGTTATAGAATCTCTTAGAAGGGTTGCAAGATCAAATATTGATGTAATTTGGTTTTATAAAAAACTTATGGCACTCAACTCTTATTTCATTTAATTATGGGCAAAAATTTATTCCCACCCAAAGTTTAATGAACTGACAATTTTCACATATTAAGTTTGAAAAAATAAAAATCAAATTTTCATCTATTTATTAAAAATTAATTGTTAATTTTACCGGTAAAAAAGATATTTATGTTATTTTATGTAAATATTATAGTATAAATGTATTTGAAATATAAACATTAATTTAAAAGTATTTTAAAACCTCAATAATTTGTAATATTATATTTAAACTTTATTGTTATTATGTTATTTAAATGTATAATTGTCATTTTCGAAACTATTGATAAATATATTAAAATTTTAAAAACACCATCAACCTATTTTCAAAATTTAAAAAATCCTTAATTTTTTAAAATTTTAGTTTAACTTAAATATATAATTATTTATCGTTAACCTATATCTATATTTATACTAATTATTATGTTTAATTTTGATTAATATAAATTAAAATAAAATTTATTTAATTAAAATTTAAGAACAAAATATTATTTATTTTGAAAGTATTTTTTTTCTCAATAATTTTATAAAAAAACTAATAAATCGGTGAGAATTTAACTTTTGTCAAAGTTTTTTTTGATAGTTAAAATAATAAATTAACAAAAAAAAAAAAAACCTAATCTCAGCCAACAGAAGTTAGCCAGCAAAATCCAGCAAACGAACCAATAGGCCTCATGGTCTCTCTTGCAATTCTATGTAAGCTCCGGTGAAGATAAAATGGAAGGGACTAACAAAATTATACCGTTGGATCAGAAGAAAATCTAAATAAAAGTAACTCGTAACTACAAAAACAAAACTATATTCAGTTCATAAACAGTTTTTCCAATCTACATATAACCCTAGCTTAATATAATTATAAAGCTTTACAAGGATTAAAACCCACGGTCAAAGCCTCGAGACATGAATCTTGAGTAACTTATATGTAGGTCACATCCCTTAGAGGCTTCCTTTCCTTTGTGCTCTTGTTGCCGCATAATGCCTTCAACACTAGAATCAAGTGTGGTAGCATGGAGTTCTTGGAATTGTTGCTTGGTGTTCGGCTTTGGACTACCATTAGTCCTGTTGATATTCTCCTTTTTCTCGTAAGACCCCACGGCTAAAACCGTAGCGTACAGCTTTCCCGTAGCCATAGTTTCCCTTCCTTTGTACTTAGTCAAGGTTGTGAGAATTTTCCACATTTTTTCCTTGCGCCACAATCCCTCTCCAAAGGTAGAAATCAGCGAAAAGGCTGCTGTTATTATGGGATGATCTGGTTGTGCCGTATACTCCAAGGTTGGAGAAGCCAAGTTAACCGTAGAGCTCAAATCCGTTGCAGCCTTGCAAATGTTTGTGCCTGTTCCTTGGTTGACAATTACAAATTTTCAGCACCTTAGGCGTCCTCTTCCAAGCGCAACGATTGCATAAAATGGTGAAAAAATCTCCAGCAATGATGTTCAGTTTAATAGCATGCAAATCAGAAGCTGAAAGGAAGAGAAAAACAGCCCATTACATAATAGCCGTATCAGACTTGCAAATGAAGCACCTGTTCCTTGCCTGATAATTGCTGATTTTCATCACCTTAAGTATCCCCCTCCAAGCATAACAATTGCATAATATGGTGATAACATCTCCAGGAATAATATTCAGCTTAATAGCATGAAAATCAGCAGCTGAAAGGGGGCAGAAATCAGCAAATTCAGAAGCAAAAAGCCAGAATTTACTGTTCAAGGCAGAATTTAACAGTAAATTCTGGTTCAAACATACAATCAACCGGATTTAGCAGTTTTTAAGTGGACCAATTTGAGACGAAAAGGTTCCAACACCTGTATTTTGGTGCATTCCAGCTGTAGGACCACTTCTCACCCTCAAAATCCAAGAGAACCATGAATTGAACCATTTGAGGGGAGGACTTGCATAGACACATATGGACTGCCAAACAAATAAAAGACAGCCCACAAATGGTCTTCACTAATATTTTCGCTCCCTCAGGTGATGGCCATTATTTGTTCTTTAGGATTCCTCTCAGAATCACTTGGTAAGACCTCTTGAACTCTCCTAGAAACTAAATTTGTTAATTTCTCTATTTGCACCTTTAGATTTCTAATAAAAGCGTTTTAATTTTGAAATCTGGTTTCAATGTTGTTTATGAATTTTGTCAGCAACTTTTCTAAGTTTGAATTTTTCTCCTCAGGTGGAAATTCTGGCTATGGTGGTTTTAATGCATTATTATTATCCCATGAAAAGCTAGGATGATTTTGTCACCCAAGGTTATATGTGTTGGAGTATGAATTATTTTGTTGAGGCTTGCGAAAATTACCAACATAATTAGCATTTTCATATGGATTCATGAATGAGTTTCCTACCTGACAATCAGTGCTTGCATGACCCCCTCCACATAGATCACGAACCATTCTTTTTATGTACATGATCATCATAGTGTCTATTTTCTTATTCAATGCTTATATTTGGGTGGCCAATACATTGAAGGACTCTATTCTATGTACTCTTACAACTTTCCTTGGTGTTTTATCACTTTGTCATTTGTAACTATTGAAAGTCATTTCATCAAGCAACTTAAATGCTTCCTCCAGTGTTTTTCCTATGAAGTTACCCCCTATAACTATATCAACCAAAGTACGATTAGTATGTAGCAAACCATTATCAAAAATTTGTACTTGAAGCCACATAGGTAAGCATGGTATGAGTACTTTTGGAGTAGTTCTTTGTATCTTTGTCATGTTTCATATAATGACTCTATATCATATTTTATGTATGTGGTTATGTCATTACGTAGTTTGATTGTCTTAGATAAGGGGAAGAACTTTGCTAAGAATCTCTATGTCATCTCATCTCAAGTAATGATTGATCTCATAGACAATGAGTTCAACTAACTTTTTACTTTATCCTTCTGTGAAAAAGGGAATAGTCTCAGTTTGATGGCATCATCTAAAACCTTGTTATGCTTGCATGTATCATAGATCTTTAAGAAATTAGCAATATGTAAGTTAGATCATCACTGGGTAACCAATTGAATTAAATTGATGTCTGAATTATCTGGATTATCCTCGATTTGATCTTGAAGTTATTGGCTTATATTACCAGTCTTTTTATGCTTGAAATTGTTTCCTTAACTGTAAGAGTTGCATAATCAATCAAGGATCATTGATTTATTGCTCGGTTCGCTTGCTCCAAGGCTAAGATTGCTAGATTGTCTATCATTACTCTTCTCTGTCTTGTCAACTGATGTAAAGTTTTTTCTATCTTAGGATCGAAAGGCTCAGTTGTTGGATTATTAATGTGTGTCA
Source organism: Anacardium occidentale (assembly GCA_026122585.1). Taxonomy (NCBI): domain Eukaryota; kingdom Viridiplantae; phylum Streptophyta; class Magnoliopsida; order Sapindales; family Anacardiaceae; genus Anacardium; species Anacardium occidentale. The sequence goes on from JAJEJH010000008.1 coordinate 858,746, forward strand.
TGCACTATATAAAAACCTATAAGCCAAACAATATCAAGTAGTACCGTAAAATAAAAACAAAAACTTACGTAAAAAAACTAAAATAGCTATAAAATAAAATGTTTAAAGTGAAATTAAAAACTATTAATCATGATATTGTCTAAGATGCAATTCCTGAAAATGGTGCCAAAAACTTGATGCGTTAGTTTTAATCCTAATTTCCTAACAAGTGTACTAGGTTCAAGTAATAAGGGAAGTATTATGGGTTGTTATATCCAGGGGATTGCATAAGCAAGTACCAAGAAAACACTATCCTTAACTTTATCTAAATTAATGAATATGAATCCAAAGTGCATCTAAAACTAAAATAAAATGAAAACCAACAATAAATAACTAAGCCTAAATAATTTAGCTGGATAAATAATATGTGAGAAGATACTAAGACTTTTGATTCACTAATTCACTTCATGGTAGACTTTCTATATGACTAAATATGTTGTGTTATTTATATGACAATAGAATTCCCTAAGTTGATCAATATTTTTTTTTTAACTAATATAAAACTTATTTCACAATCATTTGCTTTCAGCACATGCCTATTGTGCCTATGACTATTGTTTATATCAACTCATATATTTCTATATTCAATTGATCCATCATTTGTATTCTCACAACTTTTATGCAATATTATCTCGTGGTCTCAGTCACTCAACACAAATTCTATTAAAAGTTGATCAAGTTTCTAATAAGTATTAAATTCATAACACAATCTCATCATGAAATAACAAACTTTTTAATCAAAATCAAGAAACACTATAAGTCCATAAATTAGTTAGCCTTAGACATAGCCAAGAAGATATAGTCATCACTAAGCAAAAATAAGTAATCAGATTCAAACAAAGCATGGTCAAGGCAAAGAATAAAAATCAATGAATCTTTGAATCATTATTGAAATCTTCTAAAAATCTTCTCGAAATTATAATTCTTATTGTTCAATCAATTGAATCTTCAAACCCAATCAAGAAAGTCTTAAAATTGTATGAAAAATCTCTCTAAGAATGTCCTGAGACAGCTTCCCCTCTTCAGGTAGGATTACAATTAGTTTATATAGTTTAGGTTAGGAAAGAATTTCAAAAAATGTAGATTCCTTAGAGTGATACTACATTGCAACACCATGACGCAATGCCGAGTTTCTATTTTCATGCTGGATTTTTGCATGCTTTAGTGCTACGATGCCATGCTATGGTGTCGAGCTTCTGGAATTTTGCTACGTCTTGTACTGTGTCATGGTATAGAGCTTTTGGAATTTTGGTGTGTTTGGTGCTACATCGGGGCATGAAGCTTCTAGAATCTGAATTTTTGGTCGATGTCTAGTTTCATTTGACTTTTGAATCACTTCATTTGGATTATAGAATCTCAAGTTATGACCATTTTAGTCCTCAATAGTCAAAATCAAGTGGCATTTTTCATCTAAAAAATTTTAAAAATGTTAAAAATTTAAAATTTTAAAAAATAGTTATCGTTATTGGTAGTAATGGTCACTAAAAAATAAACCAGGTGGCAATAAATGACTACGTAACTTTCTTGTGTTGTAAAAACGACCAGATCGACCACCTAATTTTTTGATAGAGGCAACCTGCCATCAACCACGACTAGGAATAGTTAGTGGGGCTAAGATAAAATGTTTTCGATCATTTTTTACCTCGATTGATAGTTGAGGTGACCGACCAATTTGGCCACCTCTACCAAATGGGACAGCCAAATCTAAGTGCCTCTTGAATCACGTAGCCTTTTTCCACCACCTAGTTCATTTTTCAGTGGTCATGCCCAACGACGACAATGACTATTTTTTATTTTTTTAATATTTTTAATATTTTATAGTATTATTTTAATATTTTTATTTTTTTATAAAATTTATTTTATTATTTATTTTTTAAATACAAAAATACTCTTTTGATTAACGAGTAGGTGCTTGGGTTTTTAAAAATTAGAGGGTGAAAGTTTTTCTTTAGAGAAAACCTTGGTTAGGAGTATATCCTTCAACCTCATTTTAATAATAAAATATATTTATAAGTCATATTTTATCAAACATATCAACTGCTTATTAATTATTTATAAGTACTTTAACTAAATATGTAACTGCTTAAAATTTCAAATGTTTATAAGCTCAATTTAGTTAATGAGCTAATTTTTATAAATTGAATTAAACAAACTCTTAATCCCACCCAAAGTTTTTTCTCAATGACAAAGCTTTATCTATTTTAACTTTTTCAAACTCAACCATTCACCCATTGACTAAAACCAATAATTAAGTTTAATGGTTAACCATTAAATATTAATGGTTAAAAATAAGATTTTTGTTTTTTTAATAAAAAGAATTTGAAATAATAAAATAAATTTTAAAATATAAATAAAATAAAATAAATTTAAAAATAAAAAATTGTTACAATAATATTAAAAATAATAAAAGTAGTTTTTAAATAATAAAAAATTAAAAAATAAACACCGAGCAACTATTGCATAGGCAATAGTGTTCATTGAAAAGTGAGTCAAACAACTGTAAATAATCACTAGATTATAGGATGAATAGATCTTATCTTCTCCACCATCAGTTGTAATTAAAAATGACTTTTATGACAAATAACAACAATTTTTGATCATAAACAATGATGATGATCGCCCTTGTGAACCAATTGACTATATTTTCGTCAACCATCAGCACTGATGATGCTACCAGTGATGATGGCCATTGATTTTTTTAAAATTTTTTTAATTATTTTTTAATAATTTAATGTTATTTTATATTTTTATTCTAATTTTGTATTTTTTTTGTTGAAAATATTTTAATCATTTTATAAAAAAATGGCAAAAAATATTTCATAATTAAACATTTAGAATTAAAAAAATTGATGAATAAAATTGTCACTCAGGAAAATATTGGGATGTTTGGCCCAGAAAAAAGTTAAAACTAATACCTTAATGATGGCTGCATAAATGATACACAGCAATTATATTTTAATTATCATACATATTACGGTGCTGAGTACTTGATCAACATGGTAGTACCCAGTTATTTAGTTAACTGTGTCCAGATAATGCAGAACTCTAGCATTTCACTGCTTTTCTGACAATTAAATCTATAACAAAAATGGGCATATGGTATAAGATTGCCGCTATGTTGGAGAATCGACCAGAGGAGAACCAAGCAGGTGGGTTGTTCTTCATCACCGCTGCCACGGTATTCTTTGCAAAGACTTCTGCAGGGGTTGAGTTAGATGTCTGTGAAAAATTTGCCCTCTCTTGAATATATTCTTCAAATGGCTTGTATAACTTCCATTCAGGCATCTGGTGGTAGTTGGAAAGGGCAGTCCTTCCTATATTGGATGTAATAGCCCCAGGGACGACGTTGATGACATCAATTCCGAAATGTCTTAGTTCCAATCTGCAATAGTAACCAGAGTCGAGAAGATAATTTCGTAAGAAACGCTTTTGGTCATGGAATGATTATATTTACATCAGATATACGTACATCACAGAAATGACACAACCTAAATAATAAGCACAAGATTACTGCTGCATCAATAGATTCTTCTTCAAAGAGTATTACTCTTTTAACAATGGATAGCATAAGAAAGCATATTTGCACAAGAAAACAAAGATTATTCAATAAGTTTACAGATGATTTTCATGGCATTCGTGATATATAATGCTACAAGAATAGTGTAAATCAGACTCAGAATTTGTGATATACAAACCTCAAGGTATCGGTCAGTGAATGAAGGGCACATTTAGTTGATGTATAGACGCCAGCCCATGGTGCAGGAAGGTGTGCAGTAACACTTCCGACATTTACAATCTTTCCCTTCTTCCTAGATGCCATGTGAGGAACAACTGCTTGAACCATCCTCATTGGACCTACAGAACAGTAATCAGTAGAGGCGGGAAAGATGATCTTGGACCATTAAATGTATTACATAGATAAATAAGGAGAACGGTTCTGTCAGACAGAACATAACGAATACCATTCAAGTGCGTGAGATGATGCAGTGTCAAGAAAGCAATATATTACCTACAAATGAAACTTTAAATTTAGCCAAGTTCTAGGTACATGGATAACATGGCCCTCTGACATCAACAGCATTTTCTAAAACCGAGTAAAACAATTCTAATTAATTATCTTACCCAGTTCAAATTTGAATAGTAGGAATTGCCTCAAAACCATCGGAAGAATTTTGTTAACCCCACTAAAACCATTCTCAATTGATTAGCTTGCCTAGTTCAGATAAATAGGAGTTTCCATATGCAATGCACCAGATGCATATATTGCTGCAAGCATTTTATGTTAAGAATTTTTTTATCATACTGCAAATCTTAGAGAACTTGTTTACACAAGTTAACTTGATGCAAAGCGGTTGAAGAGCACTCAAAGCTATCTTTCTTCCCCTATGCTGCTTAAGGTGATAATTCATTTTGAAATTGTTTATTGACTGGACATGAAAGCGGATTTCCAATAAACAATTGATGAGAAGAGGCTCTAGAAGCTCAAGTGTACCAAATAACTGGTAGTTGCAGTCCAACTATGGCATAAAAAAAATCAGTTTAAGTATGACAAAAATGAAATACATAAAAGAAAAAGGAGTAAAGTTCTATCTTTCATTGACAGAGTCTGCTGATACAATAATGGTATTTCCATTTTCAGTTACTGCCACATTTTTTCTCATTATAGTTGCATGTATAATGCAGAGGCATCAACTTCTTCATTTCTTCATAATCACTTCGAGGTAATATAAGCAGTGACTCTCTATAGTCAGTTCCAGTCCTTAAACTCTTATCACAACTTTAAAGTAAACATTCACAATCATGTAATTTCTTTCTTCATTTTGGTACATGAAAACCATCCAATCTCTCTCACAAGATTCAACTATATCTAAAATGATGCACTACTAGAACCTATGACCTTGGTGGCAAGATGAGTAATGGATATAATATCTCGTACATCACCTCAAAGGGATTCATAATTCTGCCAAAGTCACTGCTTAATTCTCTAATAACTCATCATACCCGTTCAATGTTGAATCAACTCAATAGCAATCTAAACATACAAACAACAAATCTAAGCACAACTCATCCCGGCAGCTGTCATTTTCAGCATCCAAATTATAATCAGAAAATAAAAAATATACTATGATGAGCACCAACTTCAAAATCACTGCTTAATTTTTAATAATCTTAATAGCCATTCAAGTTAAAACATTTTTAGCAGTAGTTCAGACATATAAAGACCATCGGAAAAAAAAAAAAAAAACCCACAAAGCAATGAAAAATATCACAAAAAGTTTCTATCTTTACAAGCCCCTATTCAAATAAATTAAATCAAATTAAATTTACCATAAACATTGGTATTGAAAGTGTGCTCCATAGCTGATAAAGGCAGCTCAGCAAGGGGGCCAATACATTGAACTCCAGCATTATTAACCAAAACATCAATCTTTCCAAAATTTGCAACAACATTTGACACAACGTTCTTTACACTTTCATCTGAAACAACATCCAGTTCTTGAAGGAAGAACCTGGGGTCTTGTTCGAGGTCAGCCATCGCCGTCTTGGATCTGCTGGTGGCCACAACCCTGCACCCTTTTGCAGCAAACTCACGTGCCAGCGCGTGGCCTATCCCGCCCTGAGAACAGCCTGTGATTAGCACGACTGGCAGCTGCTGATCTTGAGGCTCCATTGAGATGGCTTGAAAAGTGTTAGGGAAGTTTCAGGTTTGTCGTTGAATTTAAGAAGGGCTGTAAAGGTTTCTACTAATATCGCACGTCTTATGGGCCGAATGGGGTCGGATATCAAGTATTTATTATTATAATAGATTCAGACCTTGATCTATATATTATTTAATTAAGGCAAGTCAGCAGGCGAGAAAATAAATTCTATCATTCAAAAATTTAAAATCTTATAAGATTAAATTTAATAATAAATAATAATAATATAAAAATATTTTTATTATTTTAAAATTAGCATTTTATAAAATATAAAAATATAATTTATATAAATATAAAATATTAAAAAATTTTAAAAAACTTAAACAGTTATCACCGTTAATAATGATAATTGAAAATAATATTAAATAGTCATTTTTGATCATCTGATCTAGTTTTTTTTTTTTTTTATAAAGATAATTAAATTTGGACGTCTTCTATTTTAGAAGAAGCGTTTCGCCAAATCTAACTACATTCAAATTAAACTATTTATAAATTTTGAATTATATTTTGGTTCGTCCTTTATTATTCAGCCATGATGTTGATGTTTTATTAAAAAAGAAAGACCCAGTGAGTACTTTGCTTAAACCACAATTTTCAAATATTAAATTTCAAAAGTACAGACTAAGATACAAGATTGTCCACTACCATCGATGCGTTGGAAGTTCTTTTTTATTCATGGTAAGGAACACAGCCAGATTCCATAAATTTCCTCTCATCCTGTCTCTTCAATATCCAAACCAGAACTCTTTTCTTCTCTCTTTAAACTTGAAACCCCATCAGACTCGAAAACTGTTTATCATTTTTTGTTTCCAAGAATCTATCTGTACATATTTATTTACTGTTGAGAGAACTATACGTTTCCAAGTTTTTTTTGTTTTGTCTTTATTTTTGTTGCAGTTGGCAACACGTTTTGTTTATAATTTGTTTTAGAACTTTTAATTCTAAAAATAAATCTAAAACATCAACATTAAAGAGCATGTCATATTTTAAAAAATTTTCAAGATTAAAACATTATTATTAAGTAATTTTAACTTTTTCACGTTATAAAGATAACTAAGATTATCTTCATATATTTTAAATTATTCAAATTTATTTTGAAGTGAGAAAATGACGTAATCAACGAAATAAGTGAAATGATTTATTTTAAAAGATTTTCCGACACCATTTATTCTCTTCATCGTTTTCATTTTTATCAAAGTGTTTCTTTCTCAGAAAATTAAAACACTCATCAGCCTAAATAATATGAATGTTATCAGCCTAAATTATAATATAAGATTAAAGGAAGAAATTGAGATGTTAACCTTCATTTTAAGATTGGGTAACATTTATTAACCTAAAAAATAGATTGATGTTAACAATTTTAAGCCTAAAAAATTGGTTGTTATTGTTCTAATAATTTAGATATATATATATATATATATATATATTACTTTATGAACTCTATTTCTGTTTTAGATTTTAGATATAGACCTTAGTGGCTTATCTCTTAGGTCAACAAGGCATAAAAACGAAACGAAAACCACAGGAATTTTCTGTGGAACTGCACAATTTCAGTGGCCTTTTGCTTCATAATATTCTTGGCATTTGGTCCTCGGGGTATGCTTCTGGGTGCGAGAGTGATGGATCATCGAAGAAAAGAACTGTAAAAGTTTTGATTTTAGGATAAGGTGCGGGATGGGTCGTTGCGAAAAGTTTTTTTTTTTTTTTTTTTTCTTTTAATTTTCTTTTGCACTGCACAGTAGAAATTGCCCGGCGGTACATGTGGTCGGCGGTGGTAATGGACGTGGTGGAGAAAGAGGTGATGAGAGTTGGAAGAGCCTTAGGAGTTAAAATGAAATAATTAAAATAATTAAGATTTAAAATCAATTTAGAGTATTTATGTAATTTTAATAAAAAAATAAAAGTTTATTCATAATTATTATTTGTTTTTAGTTCTTAAGATAGTTATGTAACTCCGTTAAAAAATCTTATATATAAATGAAAGAAACTATATGTATAAAAAAATTTTACAAATTTATTTATATAAATTAAAATGATAACATTTGATTAGATGATAAAATTGTTTATTATTTTCTTTCACTTTAAAATTGAAGATTACATCCAATTATATGAATAAATTTATAAAATTTGTTTGCATATATAGTATTACTTTAGATAAATGAACTTAGGACAGAAAATAGGCATTACATTGAAGTTTTGGTGGAAAATGGTTGTTTGAATCAAAATAAAAATAAAATTTTGGAAAATTAATTTATTTGCTAGTGTTGCCTGAAAGCCATCTAACAAACATGTTATTCTATGATAACAAGTCAAACTTTGCAGATTTTAGATTCGGAAGCGTACCTCCTGCCATGGTTAATTTCTGTGATTCGGAGATAAGTTGCTGCAATTTCTCATCAAGAAGATCATCTTCGTCAATGTTGAAATCTAGTGCTTCCAAAATACGCACTGAAACCTTTAGATGAGATGAGTTCTGAATTCAGTAGATTTTGTACCAGTTTTCTGTGTTTCTGAAAAATGTACATGTGTTTCCATCAAACACAAAGTTTGTCTTTTATACTAATTGTTAAAAAGACAATTATGCCCTTATAAAGTGTTAGACCATTTTACCCTTATGAGAATATTAAAATTAACCTTAATCTGCAAATTGCAATTCTAACATTCTCCCACTTGGTCTTACACTTTATAACATTATCCACTACAACTTTTATGTTTAAATAGAAATTAAAATTGTGCGAATCATAGCGGCAGATCCCTATTAATCAGGTATTACCTTTCATGTATCACAACGCAATTCCTCTTTCTAAATAAACTCAAATGTAGATTCAAACTTTATGAATAAACCTCAAATGTTTATTTTTGGTCCTGCATAATGTTTGTTTTCTTAACAAAAATGTATACAACTCAATGAGAAACAAACCAACAGAGTCAATTACATAAATATGTAAATTATAACTCATAAACATAAATTATTATGAAGTACCAAAGTATAACATGATCTCTAAAAAATTTAGGTGACATGCCTTTTGTCAGAGAATCATCAACCATCTGCTCAGTCCGAATGTGTTCTATAAGCACTTCCTTAGCTTTTATGTGCTCTCTGATTGCTAAATACTTAATGTCGATATGTTTGCTTCGACTCCCACTTTTATTGTTTTTAGCAAAGAACACGACAGTAAAGTTGTCACAGTATAACTTTATTGGCCTCAAAATGGACTCAACGATTTTCAATCTAGAAATGAAACTTCGTAACCAGATACCCTGTGCAGTAGCCTCAAAATAAGCAACAAACTCAGCTTCCATGGTAGAAGTTGCAACCAATAATTTGTTTTGCACTTCTCCATGAAATGGTTCCTACGACTAGGCAAAGCACATAACCAGATGTTGATTTACGAGAATCAATGCAACCAGCGAAGTCTGAGTTTGAATATCTAATAACTTCTAGATTGTCAGATCTCTTGTATGTAAGCATTAAATCCTTTGTACCTTGAAGATATCTCATAACCTTCTTTGCAACTCTCTAATGATCTAGGCTAGGATTACTCTGAAATCTCCCTAACACCCCAACTACAAAAGCAATGTCGGGTTGAGTACAAACCTGAGCATACATCAAACTTCCTACCGCTGAAACGTATGAAATGTTTGCCATTTGTTCCTTTTCAAAATCAAGCTTTGGACATTGTTCCAAGGTCAATCTATCACCCTAAACAATAGGTGCAACACTCGATAAATAGTCCTTCATCCGAAATCTCTCAATAACTTTATTGATATAGGCTTCCTGAGATAGCCCTAAAACATGATAGGATCTATCCTTATGAATCTTAATATCAATGACATAAGACGCTTCACCCATATCTTTCATATCAAAGTTTTGAGAGAGAAATTATTTCACCTCATGTAACAACCCTAAATCATTGGTTGCAAGTAAAATATCATCAACATACAACACAAGTAAAATATCATCAACATACAACACAAGGAAGATGATTTTGCTCCCGCTAACCTTGTGATATAAACATTAATCCATGATGTTTTCAACAAAACCAAATGAAGAAATAACGTTATGAAACCTTAAATACCATTGTCGTGAGGCCTGTTTAAGCTTGTATATGGACTTCTTCAACTTGCACACCAAATTCTCACCACAACTTGAAATAAACTCGTTAGGTTGTCTCATATATACTTCTTCATGCAGATCCCCATTCTAAAATACTGTTTTCACATCCATTTGGTGTAAATCAAAATCAAAATGGGCAGTCAATGCCATTATGATGCGGAAGGAATCTTTCTTAGAAACAAGAGAAAAAGTCTCCTTATAATTAATTCCTTCCCTCTGAGTGAACCCTCTAGCAACGAGATGGGTCTTGTATCACTCAATATTGCCATTGGAATCCCTTTTGGTCTTGAAAACCCATTTATAACTTATAGGTTTGTTTCCAATAGGCAATTTAACAAGGTCCCAAACTTGGTTATGTGCCATCGAATCTATTTCATCTTTCATAGCATTATACCACAATTCAGATTTATCACTTTTAATAGCCTGTGAAAATGACTCAGGATCATTATCAGTAGTAATGTCATAGTCAAATTCTTGTAGATACATTATATAATCAGTAAGAATTATCGATTTTCTAACTCTAATAGATCTCCTTAAAGTTGGTTCAACAGCCTCTGGTTGAGTCTGTTGCATAACAGGTTGATCCTCTTGAAGGGGATTTTCACCATGATCTTCTAAAGTTATTTCAGGAAGATGTGACTCAGGTATAGTTGGTTCATCTATATTCACCTTGTAGGATGAACAATCAACAACCTATTTGATGAGGGAGCACCTGTATTAGGGATCATGTCTCTGGTTCAATCAAAATCCTCAAGGATCAAGTCTCTAAGTCGATCACTCCTACTCACTACTTCATTCTCCAAAAATTTTACATTCTTCGATTCGATAATCTTACTTGAATGGTTTGGACAATAAAACCTGTATCCCTTGGATTTCTTAGCATATCCAATGAAAAATGCACTTATTGTTCTTAGATCCAATTTCCTCTCATTTAGATTATAAACTCTGACCTAAGCGGGGTAACCCCAAATGTGTAAATATTTTAAACTCAGTTTCTAACCTTTCTATAACTCAAATGGCGTTTTGGGAACAACCTTGGTTAGAACTCTGTTTAAAATATACGCTACTGTTTTAAGAGCTTCAGGCCACAGAGAGTAAGGTAATTTGGAGTTACTCACCATACTCCTTACCATATCCAACAATGTCTTATTTCTTCTTTCTGTAACATCGTTATGTGATAGTGTGCCAAGCAAGGTGTATTGGGCAACAATACCTTGCTCCTGAAGAAATTTCACAAATGGACTAAATGCTTGTCCAGAACCCGTGTATCTACCATAATATTCACCACTACGATCATATCTTACTATCTTTATTTGTTTACCACATTGTTTTTCTACTTTTGTTTTATATATTTTAAAAGCATCCAACGCTTCGTCCTTGTTATAAAGCATATAGAGATACATAAATCTAGTGTGATCATCAATAAATGTGATGAAATATTTTTGACCTACAGAACTCAAATCAGGATAACAGATATCAGTATGTATGATTTCTAATATCTCACTACTCCTATTGACATTTTTCTTTGACTTGTTAGTCTGCTTACCTTTAATACAGTCTATACGAGTATCGAAATCAGTAAAATCAAGATTTTCCAAGATATCTAAATTTACTAATCTTTTAATTCTATCAATGAAGATATGACCTAATCTCTTATGCCATAAGAGTGACGAATTCTCATTCATAACATAACGTTTAATACTAGTCGATTCATATGAAGCTGTCAAACTATATGGAACATTATTCAAATTTAATTTAAACAAACCATCATACAAAGTGTACCACGACCAATAACATTAAAATTCTTAAACAATTTTATAGAATTCTCAAAAAAGTTAAAAGTATATTTAAAAGGTACAAGTCATGAAACATATATCAAATTCCCAGAAAAACTAGGAATATAAAATGTTCTGTCCAAAATCAAATCATTTCCAGTATCCAAAAGTAATCTATATGTTCTAACAACTTCAACTTGTAAAGGCATCTGATTTTCAGAATAGATCTAACTTTTACTTTTCAACGGTTTCCTTTGATTTAGAAAACCCTACAAGGTATTCACAACATGGATTGTTGAACCAGAATCAATTCACTAGTTATTATGAGAAATACAAATATTAGATTTATAACCGACCAAAGATCGGAGATTACCTTTCTTTTCGAGCCAAACCTGTCTTTTATGACAGTCCTTCCTCACATGCCCCTCCTTTTTACAGAAGAAACAATGCAAACCATCCTTTTTAATAACAGTAGCAAGCGCATGCATCTTCGCTTTCCCTTTAGTTTTCTTGTCCGAAGATGCTTTATCCAAAAATGCCTAAACAATAATTGAAATTGAAAACAAGGTTTTCATTACCATTTCTTAAGAGGACAAAAAACCTTAAAAATTAAAAAAAGCTTTCTTACCACTTAACAAGGAAAAATATTAAGAAGCATTGGAACAAAAAATGAATTTCATTAAAAAAAAAAAAAACATGTCTAGAGTTTGTTTTACTTACTATTAGGCCCTAGACTCATTAGGCACAAGTGGATTCTCAAAATCAAATATAAGGTGAACGGTTTAATAGATAGATATAAAGTTTGCCATGAAGGCTTAACAAGGTGAATGACTCAATAAGGTATAGGCAAATCTTCAAATACCATTTTGGGGTGATGCATTGTTAAATGTTACTTACATACTTAACAGTGTGCCATCCAAACCAGTTGTTTCCATTCTCATGAGTAATGAAGATGTAGAAAAATTAATTTAAATTATTTGAACATCCTTGGGGATCAATTGCATTTATTAGAGACTTGTCTCATAAATTTTGAAAATTAAGACCAAGAAGAAAGAAATATGTTTTCATAAGATACTTAGAAAATTCCAAAGGATATATGTTCATAGGGGAGGATTCTAATGAAAGAGTAACTGAAATAAAGTCTAAGGATGTCACATTCATAGAAGATATTTTTCCAAACAAGGGTGAGATTGATAAACGTCATCATTAATATAAGATGGAAGAGGAATAAGGAATAGAGACTTTTTAACAACTAATAACTAAGTCCTAAGAAATAGTACCTTTAAAATTTTCAAATAATAAGAGTAATGAGAACTTGCTACATCTTTCTCTACCTATGAGGAGTGTTGAAAACGAGGTTTTTATTACCACTCTCTAAGATGACAAAGAACTTAAAACACTAAAAGAAGCTTTCTTATCACCTAATAAGGAAAAATGGTAAGAAACATTGGAAGAAAAAATGAATTTCATGAAAACAAACCAAGAATGGAGCTTGGTTGACTTATCATCAAGTCAAAGATCAATTAGGAACAAGTGGATTCTCAAAATCAAAGGTAAGGTGAATGACTCAATAGATAGATATAAAGTTTGCCATGAAGGCTCAATAAGGTGAATGGTTCAATGAAGGCATAAACAAATCTTCTAATACAATTTTTGGGTGATGCATTGTTAAATGCTGCCTATATACTTAACAGTGTACCTTCCAAATTAGTTGCCTCCATTCCCCATAAGTAATGAAAGGGTAAAAAACCTAATGTAAATTATTTTCACCCTTTGGGATTAATCACATTTATCTATGACTTGTCCCATAAATTTGGAAAATTAGAACCAAAAGAAAGAATTTTTTTTTTTCAAAAGATACCTAGAACACTCCAAATGATATGGGTTCATAGTAGAGGATTCGAATGAAAGAGTAACTAAAATAAAGTCTAAGGACATCACATCCATAAAAGATACTTTTCTAAAAAGGGTGAAACTAATGAAAGTCATCATCAATATGAGATATAAGAGGAATAAGGAATATGTGCTTTTTAATGACCAATAACTAAGTTTTAAGAATAGTACTCTACATTTTACAAATAATAGGAGTAACAAAAACTTGCTACATCCTTTTTAACCTACTAGGAACAATGAGACTAAGTTCCAACCTATTTTAAATAGTAAGAGTGATGATATTTAATTACGTAGAAGTAGTCAACATAATTCAAAATTGAAAGTGAGGTTTACATTACCACTCCCCGAGATAACAAAAAACCTAAGACATTAAAAAAAGCTTTCTTATTGCCTAATAAGGAAAATAGTGAGAATCGTTGGAAGAAAAAATGAATTCCATGAAAATAAACCAAGTCTAGAGTTTGGTTAGATTCTCAAAATCAAATATAAGGTGAATGACTCAATATATGGATATAAAGTTTGCCATAAAGGCTTAATAAGGTGAATATATCAATGAAGGCATAGAAAAATCTTCCAATACAGTTTTGGTTTGATACACTATTAAGTGTTACCTATATACTTAACAGTGTGCCTTCCAAGTCAGTTGCTTTTACTCTCAATGAGTAATGGAGGGGAAGAAAACTTGATTTAAATTATTTACACTTTTGGTGATCAATTGCATTTATCTATGACATGTCCTATAAATTTTGGAAATTAGGACCAAGAATAAAGAAATTTGTTTTTGTAAGATACATAATACACTCCAAAGGATACACATTCATAGGGGAGGATTCTAATGGAAAAGTAACTGAAATAAAGTCTAGGGATGTCATATTCATAAAAGATATTTTTCTTAATAAGGGTGAGATTGATAAAGGTCATCATTTATATGAGATGGAAGAGGAATAAGGAATAGGTACGTCTCAATAACCAATAACTAAATCCTAAAAAATAATACCTTTACATTTTACAAATAATGAGAGTAATACATCCTTCTTAACTTAGTGGGAATAATGAGACTAAGCTCCAACCTAATTTAAATAGTAAGAGTGATGATCCTTATTTATGTAGGAGTGGTCATCTAAAAAGGCCTAAAAGATAATTCAAAATTAAAAATAAGGTTTTCATTACCACTCTCTAAGATGAAAAAGAACCTAAAACATTAAAAGAAGCTTTCTTATTGCCTAATAAGGAAAATTGGTAAGAAACATTGGAAGAAAAAATGAATTCCTTGGAAACAAACTAGGTCTAGAGTTTTCTTGACTTATTGTTGGGTCAAAGAAATATTGAAAACAAGTGGATTCTCAAAATCAAATGTAAGGTGAATAGCTCAATAGATAGATATAAGGTCTTCCTTATGGCTAAAGACTACACATAATAAGAAGGTGTAGCTTATAAAGAAACATTTTCACCAGTTGTGAGATTTACTTCAATTTGTTTAGTTTTAGCTATGTAGCCCACTTAGATTTGGAGTTGTATCAAGTGAACATCAACGATAACTTTCCTTAACAGATATCTTGATAAAGACATCTATATAGATTAGCCTACATATTTCATTGTAAAATGCCAAGAGCTTAAAGTATATAAGTTTTAAAGATATATATATGCCTTGAAACAATCATCTAGATAGTGGTACTTAAATTTTCATAATGATATAATGTTTTACGATTTCAAGATGAGTAAACAAGATCACTATGTCTATGTAAAAAAGACTGATAACAAATTTCCAATTTTGTCTCTTTACATAGATGATATATTGATAGTTGGAAATGATTTAGGGTATGTTAACCAATAAAGGATAGTTATCTATGAATGATGACATGAAAGATAGGGATGAGGCCTATTACATATTAGGATTAAAAAAAAAAGAGGGATCATTTGAAGAAACTTTTAGATCTATTATAAGAACATTATATTCAAACGATTCTAGAATGATTCACTATAGCAAACTACAAACCTGTTGATACTCTTATGTCAAAAGAGAAAATATTAAACCTAAATATGTGTCCTAAGACTTAAGACGAGAGAAATGAACTGTCCTTAGTGCCTTATTCAAATCTAATAAGAAGCCTTATCTATGTCCTGATGTTTACATACCTAATTATTTACTTTGTTGTCAAGTTGGTCAGTTGATATTAATCAAACCTTGTAAAAGATCACTAAAGGTTGTCAAAAGAATATTGAGATACCTAAATGGTACTATAAATTATAGTTTGTGTTATTAAGGATCGAATTTGTGCTTAGTTAGTTGTTTAGATGTTGACAAGGGAAGTGATTTAGGCTAACACAAATCCACTTCTTACTATGCATTCATACTATAAAATGGTGTTATATCTTAAAGCAGTAAAAACCAAACATACATTGCTTTATTCGTGATAGAGGTTGAGTTAATAGCTTATTCAATGGTCATACAAGAAACTGTTTGGTTAAGAAATTCTTTATGAACTTGGGTATATAAGATGATGTTTTTAGATTAATACTTGTCTATTATGACAATCAAGTTAAAATAGATTTCCCAAAGGATCCCAAGTTTCATGATAAAACCAAACATATCGACACCATATATAATTTTATAAGAGACATTATCATAAAAAAGAAGTGAGTGTACAAATACTTTTCTCTACATCACATGGTTGTTAATCCATTAACCAAACCTATTCGAAAAGATGTATATCTTGCACATGCTAGATCCCTAAGACTGTGTAGAGTGTGAATGATAAATGGTAAAACATTATTTTTAAGTTTGCTTCTCTAAATTTTTGGTGTTTCAGTATATACAAATCAATGTTGTTTAATAGCTAAACTAAAGCATAATGTGACCCAAGTTATAGATTAACTTATTCACATAAGCAATAGCGTTTGACATTGGGAGAGCAAGCAAATATGAGACATGCTACTTGAGAAAATAGATATTAAATTTGAAATGTCACCTTGACTATTAATTAAGATGAGTCATGAAAAAAGATATTTAACAATAATCACTTTGGATTCCCCATATCCAAAGAACTTGTGTATGCCAAATGTGAGTTCTTAGTAAATACCTATGAAGTTAAAGATATTTAAGAACTCAAGTTAAACATTCTATATAGTGATTAAACTCATATTTGTATACTGTTACTGTACAAAATTTATGAAAACTATGCACTGTAGTACATGATTCACACCATGTATGCATAGTAAACCAATATAAGTAGTGAGTGAATGGATCTCTACTTCGTTACTATGTGATATTATATAAGGCTTACCTTATACTGGTACTATCATACTCTTTATTTTATTTTTTTTTGGTAAATCTATCATACTCTTTATTGTTGTTTGATATTTATTCTTAATGTTTCACTATCTTATCTTGTTAACTTATGGTTTTATATGATTCAGTCTATGGAATATGACTAAAAAATAGCTAAGTTTAAATTAAGAATTTCAAGTAAAAAAGGAATACTTATTTAGTACATGTATCCATTGGCTTGTCATTATTGTTGATTATAAGTGATATGTGACTTATTCATGGATACGTGGGTAGATAATACAATTGTTTCAAGGGATTAGAGATATTGGTGTTATCAAATAAGTTTACAGTACAACAAGGCTAACAATTTATTATTTTTTTTAATAATTAGCTCTTAAGTACAAATTACTCGCAAGGTCACACAACACTTTTGCCAAGTATGAAATGCATTGTTATATGGGATTTTTGTGTTTATATGTAGGTTCAAATCCTCAGTCATGTATAAGTGGAAGATATTGGGTTTAGATCCACCCACAATGGGTCGACCTAACCCATATTGAAAATAACTGTTATGGGCAGCTAGAAGTAGTTAAAACATATAAATGATGTCCCAAAACTAATATAGGAAAAAAATTATGCAACTTTTTAGTACATACTTTTTTATTGCTTCCTTGAAAAACATAGAAAACATATAGAATACAAAATTATAAGAAAAGGCAATGCAAATAAAAGCTAGATTATGTTGTGAAAATTGCTAAGTCTACATTATGAACATTACTGAATTAATTTGAGCAAGCTCTAATTTAAACTGGGTATGTGATTAACTCAATTTTAATTCACAGTTAGATGTTTACATATTCTAACACAAACCATTGCCACTTCAGTAATTTACCCAATGATTGTTTTGTTTCTTTTGATGATTAAACCAACAAACTTCATATGTAATTGGAAAACTTGATATGGTTTTGAAATTCACATTCACAATTTATTTCCCTTTTGCTATGTTTCCTCCATGTCATGATTACTACTTCCATTGTCTCCTTGCTTTATTTCACCACTACCATTTCTACACTTTTACACATGACACTTGGTTTTCGCTTTGACTTCAACTTTGATTGCCATTCTTTCCCACCCAAATTTCATAACATATATCATTTCTGAACGACAATTTTGTAGCATAATTGACAATCAATAAAAGCCAAATGACTTAATCCCACTCAAGGTTTCATTAAATGATAAAGTCATACTCATCCACTTTTTTAAATCCAAACACTTACCTTTGAAGTATTTTCCATCCAATTTTGTCAAAATTTTCTGTTAGTTAAAAGTTAAATTGCTTATTTACCATTTTTAATAAAATGACAAAAATACCCTATGCCAAAACAAAATTAAAAAAATTATAATAAAAAACAAAATAATATTTAAAATCTTAAAATAATAATTAATAAAATAAATTAAAAAAAAATAATAAAAATTATAATTTCTAAAAAATAAAATTATTTAAAATAGAAAGTAGCAACAATTGTGGCTCTCAACAACCCAACTAAGTGGCAGAAAAAGCCAACTAGTTCATGAGATGACCAAATCTAGTCATTCTCTTTGATCACCTCCACCATCAATGGTGGTAAAAAATGGTTGCCATGAACAAAACAATCATTATTTTTAGGAGA
Source organism: Anacardium occidentale (assembly GCA_026122585.1). Classification (NCBI taxonomy): domain Eukaryota; kingdom Viridiplantae; phylum Streptophyta; class Magnoliopsida; order Sapindales; family Anacardiaceae; genus Anacardium; species Anacardium occidentale. The sequence goes on from JAJEJH010000008.1 coordinate 877,207, forward strand.
ATCCCTTAGGAGTTTGAGAGTTCATAAGCAAGAGCAAGCAATATCTACTCAGTCAAGATGGTGGTTGCAAAGGTTATATGTTTGCATTAGAGGTGATTAACAAGCTTAAGTCTTGGCCAAAGCAAGAAACTACTGTAGGAAGTGGTTCAATATTATCCATGTGTAGATAAATTAAGTATAAAGCATCCTTCATGTTTAAATATTTCTAATTGGCTATTTTGCTTCTTGAAATTTTATAGCTAAAGATAAAAAATACCTTTGAACTATGCCGATATGAATGGATGCATGACAGAATCGACTTAAAAATATTTATGATTCTAGACAATAATCATTTTGGTAGCCCTTTAATAATATAAATATATCAGATAAATTCACAATGAGATTACTTTTTTTTTGGATCCTCAACCCTTTATTTTTTGGTCTTAGATATAAATGTTAGTGGTCTAATGCCTTGAGCTACCCCTAATGTGTGAGGCATTGGAGGCATTTCTCATAGTCATGGCAAAGGAGCAAACAATTGAGACAGAAGAAGAGAAAGCAAATCTCCCTATCAGTTTGCTATTATCAAATTGCTTTCTTTTTCCTTTTTAATTTTTTTTCCATCTCTTTTAATATCTTTATTATTTTTTTAATTTATTGTATTATTTTAATATTTATTTTAATTTTTTATAAAAAAATAAAAATATCTACTTAACTCTTAATATTAAATAATTAATCATTAAATTTGATGATTGCCTTTAATGAACGAGTAACAGATTTGATTAAAACTGGTTAGTGGACGGGAAATCATCATTTCGAAGTGGAAAACAATACTTCTCCCATCAGTAAAGCTACCAAGGGAGGAATCTTCTCATCACACCATTTCATAATTTAATTTCGCAAGAAATTTGGCGTGTTTCTGTCCCGCCCCCCATTATCGAAGTCACGACAAAAGCGAGCTTTTCGAATGCTTAATAATTTAATTGGGACTTAGATTAGTGGCAGATAATAATTAAAGTAGCAGGCCCCAGAAGTGATTAACAATAGTGCCACGTGTGAAGCTCCGACAACTTGTTTATTGGCTTTAATTGCTATCTAATGAAGCTAGCCAGAATATAATCAATGGAATTAAACAAATATGGTTTGGACAAGGTACATAAGTTAGGTAAAACTTCAGTGCAGTGATTGCACGTACAATGAGCTCATGATAATGTGTGTTTAAACTATGCATTCTTATTATGTGACATGTGCTGATTAGTGATTGTGAATGTTCTCAACTCTTATGAAAAAAGAGAATAGTAACATAAGAAACGGTGCGTTGTTGCCATGTCCCAAAACTCACATTTTTTAGCTTTTTCCTCGATATCCCCTTTTAAGCTCAACTATCTGATATTCTCATATCTTACCGCCAAACTTGATTACTTCATTTCTACATTTCTTCCAACAAACTATACAGAATACTCAAGATGTAATGCTTGTGACACTATTTATTTATAAATATAATAATGTTTGGATAAATATCTTAAAAATGGTAGTCAAAGAGGGAATTAGATGACTGATCGTATTTTCCCTATGTACTATTGGTGACTATTCTAGACAACTTTTATAGTCTTGATATTACCTTGATCTAGAGTACTGGTAATGGTGATAAAATTATTATAGTGTAAAACGATTTCTACTGAAGGTGATAACAGTTTGCACATGTCGAAATTGCTAGATGCGGTTTAATGCAACACACAGGTGTATATTGTTTACTAGATATATTTATATTTACTAGACATGACCCCTCAAGAGAATTTCATATACATGACTGTTACAATGTCTATAGAACATATTTTCTTTAGTAAATAAGGATACATATGATCTTTAGACTTAAAGACATTAAATCATCTTATACAATGATTAGTATAGTTTAACATCATCTAACATGTACTATAATAAGGGTTACTATAAAGGTGGAGACTGACTATATTGAGACTTGTACGAAGGCTATGGTGATTTAATAAAGAATATGTTACTTTCAACAATAGATGAATACATCTCTAATAGGTGTTTACTAGCATATGCAAATGACTAATACAAAATTTGTGATCATAGTAGGATCAGTTTATTGCCTAATCCAATGCTATTTAGCTATTGTCATGATCGTCAATCTATGGTTACAAGGAGCAACTAAGTTGGACACTACTTTTATGCCTTACCCTTATGAAATATAGGATAACAAAAAGATTAAATTGTAAGATTAACTATTTACTGATAAATTGCAAGCATAAATGTTGACATTCCAACGAACAAGTAGCCATGGTGGCTTGCTACAGCCTACTCTTGGTTTATGTATAAATGGAAGTTCAATGAGATATTTGACATGAGACTGTACAATGTTGACTTGTTTGAAAGCTTTTGAGTTACACATAAAAAAAGGTTGACTAATGTAAGAAGCAAATGGTTTAGTCAAGATAAATCAGGATCATTGTGAGATAAATTATTTTAAGTCTTAAAAGGTATTTGGACTTAACATCATTTGAAGTATGAATTGAGCCAAATCTTGAGGGAAAGGTATTGCACAACCTTTGTAAGATGTCAAATATGAATGAATGATGTTAAAAGTTAAAAAAAAAAAAAGAGTTTGGCCTGGTATATGGTCATACATCATCATATGTATACTTATACATGTTTGCTAGATGGATGTTCTATTATATGGGATTTGGAAAATTTGAATCTAATGAAGATTTTGGATAACTTACTGGTATGCACCCTTACATGGTCAACTTATTATTAAGGGTTGATAACTATCTATGATCCTTATCTAATTTCGTCATTTTATGTACTTCGAGAACATAAACATAGGATATGCAAGTGAGTGAATGTGTGGAGAAAATGATGAAATAGACCACAAAGAACACATGCAGGAATCAACCATAGAGGAACAATGCATTATAACCAAACCAAGTTTAAGTTTGGTGATTTACCTTTTTCCTTTCACTTGGAATGATAAAGCCAAGATCCTAAAGCATGAACCCTCCATAATTTGCACCACCAAAGGAGAATGAAGAAAAGAATTTGAATGTGAAAGGTTCGTGAGAGAGTTTTTTGATTTTTTGACAAATTATCTCAAAATCAATTGCAAAGTTTGCTTATATAGGTTAAGGTCCTTTTGTAATTTTAATTTTTGTGTGGCTACCCTTAAAAATCACATTTTAAAAATAATGTTAGCCTTGATTAATTTGCCTATTGAATAATCAAAATTACTTAATGGCTCATGTAAACTACACTAGTTTATATTTATACCCCATAGTGTTCGCTTTAAACCCTTTAATATTATTTATCTTAACACCTTAAAATATTGTAATTAATCTAATTAATTAATTTTAGACCATTTGAACCCTTTAAAATATCCCAAACATTATTGATGTAACAATTTACCTAGAAATATTATTATCACCCATAGAAGCTTATAGCCTTCTTCATATAGTCAATTGTCTCTCTTATCCTCCTCTAACACTGCAAAGTTATTGGCATGACCTGTGGGGTCCACTATAGGTTACTCATGAGTTGGTTTTGAACCAATTTGAAAGAATGTCTAAAGACTAAATGACTATGGAAAACATCTAGCAGTGTATTGTAACCTCTAAACCATGATGGATGAATAGATCCATCATACTCGTATTAGGTCATATTTGCTATGTAGGTAATGTCGTTTCGTTGTCACATCTTTATCAAGTTTAGATTCATGGACGCCAAATCCTGAGCTTGATATCTCTCTAAATTGTTGATTGATATGTTCAAAACTAGTCATCACGAACTAGCCTTTGTATGACTATACATAGACTTTGGCCAAGGATTTTAGTTTCTAACATTTATCAACATTCATTCAAGAACTTAGATTCAAATAGAGTAAGCAAATACTCCTATCTTATATGTTTGAGTTAGCAAATCCCTTCTTGATCATTGTTCGTGTTTATGAACAAACGATATATCACCAAGTGGGCTTTAACGAACAAGACATGACTAATCTCGTATTTATACACTATATGAGCCATACGCATTTGGACTAGACCCAACCATAACATCTTAGGTGATAGGAATACATTGTACACTAATGTGAGAAAATAATGAATCATTGATTACAAGTAATCCCGTGTGATTTATCTTTTGTTGATCACTTTCAATATATAAATCACTATCTGTTAATCTATACTAATGCCCTACTGATATGACTTTTATTTTTATATGAACTTATTTCAACTCTTGATATCTCTTTTGAAAGAATTCAATATGCCTACTATGCAATATTATTAGCCAGCTAATATTGCTTACATAAAGAAACATTTGATAATCTTATGCTTATTAATAAATTTTCCGAATAATTCTTATACATACTTTACTTGAAGCATGAAAAATAAAGGAATCAACTTACATATATGAAAAAAAAAAAAAAAAACTCTTTATTTTATTAAAATTGATGATAAAATATTGATATTACCAAATTATATATATATGTATAAGATTCAGTCACTGTCGCAATTCAATGATGAATTAAAAGATTCAGTAAATGATTTGTGGAAATTTAAGAAAACCCACGAAAAAATAAAACAAATCATTTGGGTCCCAATTTTAATTTATAGACAACATTGTCTCTAAATAGACAATAGAATAATAGAGAAAATAACCTGTTATAAGAATTTCTTTTTTTCTCCACCCTCTATAAATTCTTTATGAACTGCTGAATATTTTAGACCAATTTAACTTAACTTAATTTAACTTAAAACAAAACTCATAATTAATATAAGTCTTTGTATGAAAATTTTCAACCAACTAAGCTAGCACGTCTCTATCTTAATTTTAATATCTAATTCAAAACCCACCTCCCATCTCCACAACTAGAAAGTGACGTGGAGGATTGGTGGGTTCTATTATTGGTGATAACACGGGAGAGCCGCCCCAAATGCAAAGCCACTATTCAATGTATTTTTCAAAATTCAATTCCTTTATTTAGGTATAAATGCATCACTTTAATTAAAATGAATTAAATAAATTAAAGGAAATTTTCGTCAAATAACATATAGGATAACATAATTTATAAGAAATAATGAATTGTTTAAAAAAATAATGAAAACCCTGATTTTTACCATTAAAAACCACCATTAAAAGCCTAAAAAGTACAACACTCAAAGTAATTTATAGTTTTCTTATTGGGTTTTCAACATATTTTAAAATTTGTATACTTTCTCAATATGTTTTAAAAAGAAAAAAGAGTCAAAAGATTATTGTTTATCTAATATTTACAGAAATGATAAAATTTCATCTATTAAATTTGAATCTATTTATTAAAAATCAACTATTAATTTTAACTGTTAAAAGATATTGATATTATTTTATTTAAATATTATGATAAAAATATATATAAAGTATAAATGTTATTTTTTCAAACTTAAGAAAAGTAAATAAATAGAAATTATTATATTTATTTATATATTTTAAAAATATTTTATAATTTCGATAGTTTATAATATTATTATACCCTCAACTTTTTTTCAAATTTCAAAAAATCTTTTTAAAATTTTAAAAAACGCCCTAATTTTTTAATTTAAAATGCCTTAAAAATGTTAAAAAAAACATTTTACCCAAAACATATATCATTTTATTTGAATGTTATGATAGAGATATATGTGATATAAGCATCATTTTTCTAATTTATAAGGGTAAATAAATAATTTTCTTATCTTATTTTAAAAATTATTATATTCACTAATACATTTCGAAAATATATTATAATCTCAATAGTCTTTAATGTGATAATTACACCCTTTAACTTATTTGTGCTTTATAGATATAATTATCATTCTTGAAATTATTGGAACACAAATTGACATTTTAAAAACTTTAAAAACCCTCAAAATTTTCAATTTTCAAATGACACCTCAAAAAAATATTTAAATTTTAAAAACCTCCTAAAATTTTAAAAAATTACATTTTAACTTAAATATATACTTGTTAGGAGAAAAAAATTAGCCAAAGGTAAATGGATAAAAAATAAATTAACCGTCCCATATTAGGGTGAAACCCAACTAACCACATTTCTCAATTTTAATGTTAATGCATTTTATATACCAATGTTGTCCTCAAAATATAAAAATATATACCAATTTTGTCTTAAAAATATATGAAAACAAAAATTTTATTCAAAAAACAGGCTTAAAATATGAAAATGATGCAATAAAAAACTTAAGAAATAATTTTAAAAAGTTTCAAACTCCTCCAAATTGTGTGTGCACAAACCCAAAAAGTTTAAAAGGTAACAAATTCCTTTCAATTTGTGCACAAAAGACTATTATTCAATAGTTGTCGATGGTCTCGGGTGTGTAAAAATTGCCAGCTTTCATCACCAAAATTTGGCAAAATCATGACAGAATCAGGTATTAGATTTAGATCACTAACTTGATTTTAGATTGCCCAAATTAGTTGAAATCAGTTGCTTTTGTTTAAATTATGGATGTACTGGTGCCCAAAAGCATTGAAAAATGTTGGAAAAGTTGCAAGGTTGCACGACCAACTTTTGTGTGCATAGGGATTTGGGGATTTGCTGCGGTAGTTTGCGTATGATTTTTTACTATCAGCTTGACTTGATCTCTTTCAATCGAAAACTTGGCAAAAGACTCATTCTTCTTTTGATTTATCATTTCTAGATCCCTAACGATCATATCAAAGGTTGTATTGTGGGAATACTATTATAGAAATTGGTATACCACCTTATGTCACTCAGTCCTACCAGTTTTTCTAAGACTGTACTACAAAGTGCTTGCCACTATTTCTAGTGACAAGGGAAATAATGCTATAATATGCTCTTTGGATAAATTTGTCATCCTCATCATTGTTGTATACTATCTCGAATGTGCCCTTGGATTCACAGTATCAAACTTAGACAGATTAGGCATTTTGAACTTCGGTAGCTACTTTTTTTCTTTAGGTATGGTAAAATCAGCTAGCAAGACTAACAAAGAAGAGGATGCCTCTTATAATCTTATTTCTCTATGGCTTCTTATAATCGCCCCAGCCCCTTAATAATTATTTCATGTCTGCCTATCAAAGTGGCCTCTCTATAATCTGTTTTCTCCTTTTTTGATCTTTTTATCATGATCCCAGAGGTTGTCACACTTCAGATGAATTGATTCATTATTACTGGTCTTTTTGTCCCTAATATGGAGCATTTAATTTCCTTTAGACCCATTTACTTTTGGTAAATTATTTTATTTTTCACTTATTTAGCATTAAACTCTATCTATATTTATAGTAATAAAAATTTTAATTAATTTTAATTTTAATTAATATAAGTTAAAGTAAAAAGTATTTAATAAAAATTTAAAAATAAGATATTACTTAATTTGAGGATGTTTTTGCCTTTTCAATAATTTTATAAAAAATCTAATAGAAAATTTTTAAAGGGAGAATTTGCTTGTTTCAAATTTAATAGATAAGATTTTGTTAATTCAACAATCATTGAGTGGGAACAAAAGCTTTAACCCAAAAAAAAAAAAAAAAAAAAAAAAAAAAAAACCCAAAAGTGATACCTAACCATATCCGCATTAAAGTATTTGTTGTCCTTGTTGTACCATTAATCAACATATTAAACACTAAAATCAGTCAAGTTAGTGATTCCTCCATCATCAGCGGCTCCTTTCAACTCCTATAAATGCCCTCTAATCTTTCTCCATGACTCCTTCAGTACACAGTTTCTATAAATAATTTCTTCAGCAATGTCAACCTCCGTTGGAGCAAGTTATGCAACACTTCATGTTTTGAGGAAGAAACTGAAGGAGAAGATGAACAGAATGGAAGAGGAAAGAGCCACCAAAAGTTCATCAGATGATCAGGTAGCTACTTCTTCAAGTGTTCCAAAGACAGCTAAAAATAGGGTGCATCCAGGGAATTTTAATCCTGAGCAATCTGTTAAAAGATCTGCAGGAGGAACTTAAGGGTTTGCCTAAGTAATTAATGCGGAAAATTAAGTTGCAAGATAATGTTATGTTTGATTTTAATTTGCATATGCATAGTCTTGAAAAATAATGTCTTTCTTTTTTTTTCGGCTTGTTTGTTTGACTTTTATGTGAAGATTATGTACATTTTGATTAAGAAAAAAGGTCTTCACAAAGTGACTGTGGTTGTAAATCCCTTATAAAGATGTTTTATGGTTTCTTGTTTGGATAATTTTGTGTACTTTTTGCTTTGCTAATTTGGAGACTCCGTACTAGCTAATTTTGTACTTGAGATAAACGTTATCACCTATTATTTCTTCATATTTATCCCGAAATAGTACCTCATTTAGTTTCTCCATAATAAGCTTAAGATTTTATTTCTTTGGCAAAGCAATGAAAGCATATAATTTTCAGTCAAGCAGTTCATTCTCACTCAAGTATTAAGGCTACAGAGCGGCAATTACAGTTAACACATCTGTCTGTTGCACTCTATTCGTAAAATCTTAGAGTGAGTAAATTGGGTTTGGTTTAATTAGCTTGTATTAAACTTAATCGGAGCAGTAATTTTACCAGACTTCTCGCTTATGGCACAATCACTGTAGAAACGAATGTAAAATGCAGAAAACTAAAGGAGACACAATAATTTCTATATGGTTTGGCTACAGAAAATCAGACCCATTATTAAGCGTACTCATTATCTACAATAAGTGGAGATTAAACACAAGATAACAATCCCTGTCGATGATAACAGTGGATTCTAACCAAGTTAGCTCATACTTACTTGCCAACTCAATTCAATTAAGCTCAAAACTAGGGTTAGATTTAAATTAAGTTAACTCAGTAAAAACAACCAGAAACGATAAAAAAAGGGCTAGTCTTGGTCCTGTTGACCGTTTTCGGTTATTGTTTCTTGTAGAAGTGATTAGATCTGATCATCTCCATTGAATAAAGAGACCAGATCTGACTTCTCTTAGAACCAGGTGATCGGATATGACCACTGGTTTTGTTATTGACAGCCACTGCTATCAACACTAGTGAGCGGTGACTACTTTAATTTTTGAAAATTTTAAAATTTTTTAAATATTTTTTGAAAATTTTATATTTAAAAATTATTTCATAATCCTATTATAAATTTTTATTTTTTGTAAAAGGTTATTTTAGTTATTTTACCATAAAAGTTTAAAAAATTGGTTAAAAATTGATCCAATGATAAAATTTTGAGTTTTTGAAATTTGGAGGGTGGAATTTTGCCCTCACTTCAAACTATGGGAGGGAACAATTCCTTTGGCCATACTCAAACCATGAATTATTGTTATTAATTTTTGTAGAAAAATTGTGTTTTTTGCGCGTTTAAATAATATAAAACTAAAACTGATAAAATAATTTGTCGTATCTAGTGATAATATGTAGATACTTTTCTGGTTTAATTAGGAATACTCTCAAAGAGACATGTTTTTTTCATAGAATTAGGTGAAATTTTCTTTCATATATATGCCCCGATTAATTTTGTAAGAATTTTATATCTCTTAAATACTGTTCACTATGATAAAATAACTACATATTAAAAATTTGAAAAAATCTAGATTTTGTTTTTTGAAATAGAAATGATATGATTTTCAACAATGCTAATTCTTGTATTAATTCACCCATTCCGGCTAGGGGAAAGTATTAATTCAAATTTTCTTTATAATTAAGTAATAAATCAAATTATAACATTTAAATTATGGCCAAAGGACTGTTTCCCACCCATAGTTTGAGGCGGGGACAAAGTCCCACCCGCTTAAATTTAAAAGCCCAAAGTCCTACCTGTAACCCAATTTCTATCTAATTTCATTAACCTATTGCATGAAATGACAAAAATACCCCTATTAATAAAAATTTATAATAAAAATATAAAATAATATAAAAAATATATTAAAAATTATAAAAAAATTTAAAATTTTTTATAAAAATATAAAAAATATTTAAATTTAAAAAATTAAAAACCAGCTACCGCCGCAGCAAATAGCACCAGGTGGCCAAATCTGGCCTCCCTAATCGACGGAGGCGGCTAGATCTGGCCGCCTCCTCTTTTGGCGGAGGCGGCCAGATCTGGCCACTTCCGCCCAAAACCTTGGCAAAAAACGGCCATTGGGGCCAAAGCCGGCCATCTCCGACCGTTTCCGACCTTTTTTTTCTGGAAGAGGCAGCCAGATCTGATGCCTTCACTAAAAGAAGAGGCGGCCAGATCTGGTCGCCTCCGTCGATTCGGGAGGCCAGATCTGGCCTCCCTTGGAACCAGGTGGCTGGAACGGCTACCTGGTGCTATTTGCTACGGCGGCGATGACTGATATTTAATTTTTTAAATTTAAATATTTTTTATAATTTTATATAAATTTTAAATTTTTTTATAATTTTAATTTAATTTTAATATATTTAAATATTATTTTATAATATTATTAATTTTAATTTTAAAATGATAAAATTGTCCTTTGATTTACTGTTGACTGTTAGATTTAATAGTCAACAGGTGGGATTACAGGCTTTTTAAACTTGGCGGGTGGGACTTTGTCCCCGCCTCAAACTATGGGTGGGAACATGTCATTTGGCCTTAAATCATTCGTAAGGAAAATTATTAAAATAATCCGTTTTTAATTAATAATAAATTTAACATTTTTTTTAGGGTTTAATGCACTTAACCTATTTTTACACGCATTGAATTTATGTTATACTATTTGAGAAGAGAATGTGTCGTTACAACACCAAATAATTGTGCATGATGATCAACTTACGTGTATACTTCACTATTGCATATGTTGTGATAAATACTAATGATTAACAACCCCAATAAATGTCGTAATTAGATAATAAAATGTTATTTATTATGTTTACTTGAATTTAATATTAAAATTTAACTATTTTGGGGTGGATTCATGATGTTTCCGACATTTACAATTAAAATACTTTGAATTTCATCCCTTTTTATCCTTTTCTGGGAGGAGAATGGTTGTTAAATTGTTGTTTCTGAATTTGTTGTTGAATTAGAGCATAAAAACAGTGAAAATTTGAAAGATTGCACATAATATGTGGTATATAGCAGAAACGTGTTTGATTCATCTTCTCAATGAAAGCTTTTCTCTCGCCTTATCTTATTTAGGGGCAATTATATTACTATCACCACTTGATTTGATTCTAGACTTTTTTTTTTTTTTCACACAAAATTAAAGCACACACAAATCCCCTCGCAAGCATTTCACTTTAAGATGTTTTTTTCAAATTCACAAAAATGTTTCCCTCACTTAGAGATATCTCACAAGCGTATACACTCAACCATTCAATTAAATCTCATAAGTGTGTACACTCAACCATTCAATTAAACTTCACAAGTGCTCCAATATGCTCTTTAAAGAACCGAATTCACTCAAACAAGGATATAATCAGCTTATAGACAACCAGTAATCAAAATTGCTAAGACAAAGATTCAATAGGATAAAAGCAAACAAAATTTGAACCTAGAAAGAACACAAAGCTGAATTTAAAGAAAGAACAACAAAATTGTTATGAAAGGAATTAAAGCAAAAGATGTATGAAAGAAAATTCAATATGTCATTTACAAAATTTTAAACAAAGATATATCAATAGAATATGACTTTTCGAACAACAATTCACTTGCTCTTTTCTTCTTCTTCTTCTTTTTTTTCTTTTTGTTGTTTCAATAGTTGTATCTCTTTTCATTGCTATATTTTTTGGATATGCAACAAGTAATCAACGAATGCCAACCAAATTCAAGCAACAAAGAAATCACTCAACAATTGTATGAATTAGGCAAAAATGAACAATTTTAGAATTTTTTATATATATGACATGAAACGATCAAACGAATATGAATATGATCAACCAAAAAAAAAAAAAGCAAGATAAAAAATTTTGATTTTTTTCAATATATGAAAAGAAACAAACAACAAATATACAAATATGACCACGAGAAGAAACACAAATAAAAACAAGAACAAGATGCAATGAAACAAAAAAAAAAAATATGACTAGAACATGAATTATGATTTTTTTTTTTATAAAATGAAACAAAAACTAGCTAGAGCCTTGCTCTAATACCACTTGAAGCAAACCCGTAGTCTTGGAGACTTCCAACCTTGAATCAAATATAATACCCCAAAAAAGGTAGAACAAGTTTTAGATTTTGATCGAATCCCTATAGAAACAAAATCTATAGAACCCTAGCCCTAGCTTTGTCAAATTAAAACCCTATAGAAACTAAGTTTATGGAACCTTAAACCTAGAACTATTAGATTAAAGCTTTATAAAAACTAAGTCTATGTATGTGTCTAAGTGTGGTGGCTTATGTCTGTGTGTGGATGCATACGTCTTGTGTACGGATAGCATGGTGTGTGGACTGACACTTATAACATGTTGCGTAAACACCATTGTGTTATGTGTAAATGTGGGCAATCACTAGCCACCTAGTTTTAATTGATCTTTATCTCTTTTTAAATAACTTAGAAATTTATCTCTTTTTAAATAAATTTGATATTTATCTATTTTTTTTAGTAATTTAGATATTAAGTAAATCATATAATTATCAAAATTTAAAATAGATATTTATCGAAATTTGACTACCACGTTTTGCTGTGCCTTATACATAGATGCATGACTGTGATGTTGTAGATAATACGTGTATGGGCGAGCATCACTCATAGACACGGGTGTACAAGGTGATATATTTTGATGGATCTCAACCAAACAACCACTAATTACTGCCAAACCATTGATTATCATTAACACTTATCACAATTAACTCACTCATGGCAATTATACATCAAAATCCATAACAAATCATTGTAAACACATACTTAAAATTCATTCTTAACACATATCATCATTTCAACATTTTTGATCACCACAAAGCATATTTATTATCTCAATTTTCACATCAATAACACTATTTTCATGTAAATTAACATTTTAGATCTATAAATCACAAGATCAAGGAGGAAACATACCTTAGTAGCAGCCTCCAATATTGATTATATACATAACACGTAATAGTTAACATATTATTGAAACTGAATCTAATTAATTATAGATTCATGAATTTGCACACTTTCTTCAACTTAATTTCATACAGTTACATGTTATCAAATATTAGAACATGCTTAGTCCTTATAATAACATCAAATCATAAAAGGAGTATGATAAGAAGAATACAACTTACTTGCTAGCTTATCTTCTAGCTCTAGCTCTCTCTCTTACTTGAATTTTGATCAATCTCCAACAATCTCTCTGACAATCAACTTAGATAAATTTTTTGCTTTATAGGCTCTAGAAATCTCTAGATCTTATAAATTTTGGCAAAATAAAATTTCAAAACAAATACTGCTTTATATAGGCGATGATCAACTCAACATGTGTTGAGCCTATATCTAATTATGTATAGTTGTACATGGTAAAGTATTTTTTTAAATACGCACCAAACCAAGCTATATACATAGCAGCCCCTGATAGTGACATATGTATGCCCAAAATAAAGTAAAAATGACTTTTTAACCCTTTATAGAAAATTAAAAATATGATATGCATAAAAACATAATTAAACCCTTTTTTCTTACCCAAAATGCCGATTACCAAAACTAGGCTCATATAACTCTCCCTCTCTTATAAAAATTTTATCCTTGAAGTTACATAAATATTTCTAAAAATTTCTGCCTAAACTTAGAGTCAACCTCCCATGTAGCCTTTTCATACTTATGATTCCTCTATAATATCTTAACTAAAGAAATATCTTTATTTTTCAATGACTTGACATGGTGATCCAAATTCTGAATTGGTTACTCTAGATAACTCAGATTATTTGTCAACTCAATCTCTTGAACCTCAAGTCCATGCAAAGGATCACTCACATATTTTCTTAAGAAAGTGACATGAAACAAATAGTGAATATGATCTATACTAGCATGTAAAGCTGACCAATAAGTAACATTACAAACTTTCCCTACCCAATATATTGATGAACTAATTTATTTTTCTTACCAAATCTAACCACCCTCTTATATAAAGCCACTTTCAGAAATACTTTATCACTTATCTAAACGTCAAATTTTTTAAGCCTTTTATCTATATAACTCTTTCGCTATGTTGGGTCTATCTCATATGTTATCTAATCAATTACATTTGATCAATTATCCTCTGTGTCATTTTAGGCAATGCCTAATCTAATAAATCTCACTTATTAATCTCATCCCAATGAAGAAGGGACCTATACCTTCTATCATACAAAACCTCAGATAGAACCATTTAAATAATTGTCTAATAACTATTATTATATGTAAACTCTATTATTGGTAACAATTGAACCCTACAACATGCTCTCAACATATTTTTTAGAATTTGATTAGTTCTATTTGTCTTACCATTTATCTGTGGATGATAAGATGTACTAAAACTTAATAGAGTAACCAATGATCTTTGCAAATTGCTCTAGAAAGTAGACATAAGCTATAACATCTACTGTTATATATTACTGTATACTATAAATGTAACCTTCTTATGACATCTATTGTTATATATTACTGTCGACTATAAATGTAATTATATATTTATACAATTGAAATATATCTTTGATAGATAACAAAAGTCCTACCCTAACTAACTAATTGAAAACATGTATGTGGAAGTTGTAACTGTAAGGTGACAGGATGCTAAAACCCACGGTTTAGTATCTTGAAAGAAAACTCATATTTTTACTACTTCATTTAATAAATACTGAAAACATACATGATACTGTACACCTATGCATGAGTAATACAAAACATGAGAACTAACATGCTATCTATTAAAAATACACACACACACACACACACACACACACACACATATATATATATGTACATATATAAAACTGTAAACATCAGGTGAAGACGTGCTCAAGCCATACTTGACTCTCTAGCCAACTAGTGCTCTAGCGTATCTCCCCAAAGTATTGACCTAAAACAGAAGATACTAGGAGAGATAATTGATGAGTCATTCAGTAAGTATCTTTTATTTCTACCCTTGGATATATTCTATCATGATTTATCACTAGCTAGCTATTAAATTAGAGAACTTAACAAAGTTTCTGACTAGCCTAGTAGCTTATTCTATTTTAGCTTATCTTATTGCTTAAATTCTATTATCATACTTTGTCATAATTACATATATGAGTATGTGTGCACAACTCAGTATGAAAATGAATATAAACTAATACAACTTAACTTGTTGAGATAACTTTCTGATATTCATGATCTTGTTTTCTTTTTTAATTAGTTTTTGAGATCTAAAGTACTCTTAAGTTCTTATAAGCTTTATCTGAATTCTTATATGTTTTTGCTATAATGTATATTGTGTAGTTTTATCTCACTTTTATTTATTTTCTTATATGTTTCTTTATTTATTATCTGTATATTGATTCATGTCATGCTATGTTATATCATGGTAAGAAATATATTGAAAAAAAATGTATTTGTGGGTCTATTTATTGAAAATACTATTAGGATCCGAAGGTCTAACTATAAAAATTGAATATAAAGATATTTGTTATGCTGATTAGACTAATGAATATAAAGATTCGACATATTGACCATATGGGTTGAACTAGATCTACGAAGTACTAGTATGTTAAAAAATCCTACCATACTAATCTTTGAACTAGTAAGCTAAAACTAACCATACCAATTGTAGTTAATCAGCTGAAAATCCCATAAGTGCCTTCTCATATTTACACTTAATAACTAACCTGGATGTCAGGCTTTATGTGAAAAACCAATGTCTATTAATCACTTGATCCCTTTTTCTAAAAACATTATTTTGGCGTGTTATGTCATGTAGGACCTGCCGCCACGAGTACCCCTGTTGCTGAATTCTGCGGAGAGCTTTTATTAATAATCTGAAAACTCGGGTACCCGCGACGGGAATCATACGAAAATAAATAAACTTCCTGAAACTATACAATTTTGCACATGTGAAAGCTTTTCTGAATATACATCACTGAAATATACATAAACTGTTATGTACAATGGGCCCAATGGCCTACACATATATACACATATTGTTTCTGTACATCTGGATACATCTGAAAACATACAAAAGATACATATGACCACACAGGTCCAAAACTGATATACATACAACTGAAATCGGGGTGTGTGTGCGTGCCTTCTCCGCCAGCCTCGATCCAATCGCTCCTCGAGAACAGCACGAACACCTGAAAAGGATGGAAGAAGGAGGGGGATGAGTGATAAAGATCACCCAGTAAGCGCTCCTTACTTCCCTCAATACCCAAGCAAGCACAAGCAATCACAATAATCAAACATACCTGGGCCTCGACCCTAATCATACATCTATGCGCTTATTGAAATCTGAAAACTGTTATCTGAATATCTGATTCACATTCATTTACTGATATCATATTTATACATGTCATGATGTGTATGTCATGTCATGTTACTGAAATATCTCATGGATGCATGCATCTGAATCTCTATCTGAATGTACCTGAAGGTACCTGCTGTGCTGATCAGACTGGTGAACACAGAGATTCGACATTCTGGCCATGTGGGGCTGAACATTCTAGCTACTGGCTAGAAAGCTGAATCTAAATGCTGCTGCCCAATCTGACTGGTGTTAGATGGTAAAACTAAGATACTGCTGAGTATTCTGACTGGTGTCAGAAACTGAATCTGAAATACTGTTGAGCGTTCTGACTGGTGTCAGAAGGTTGACTCCCACAGATGCCCCCTCGTGTACCACCTATACTCTTACCCGTACATCAGGTTCTGAATACTGAATACTGTTAAATTCGAATCCCGTGATCCTCTCTGAAGCTACATGTAATGCCATGATATGCATATGCAGCTTATTATCTGAATACATGCTCATCTGATGCTTATCGAAAGCCATTTAGCCTTTAATATGAATTCGCATGCTTAATTTCTCATTTTTAATTCTTTTTCTGAAAATCTAAAGGTGCACGGGCATGTAGGAAAAGTGCACGGGTGTGAGCCAGGACGCACGAGGTCGTACGCCTGACCGTGCAAGCTACTAGAATTTTCTGGAACTTCTCACTGAAAGCGCATGCACGGGCGTGCGTCTGCGGACACATGGGCGTGCATGGGCATTTTCTGGCCGTGCACAGGGCGTGCACACGAGCGTGCATCTGGAAAAATAAAGACTCATGGCCGTGCCATGCAGGCGCATGGTCGTGCGTCTGGTTCTTCAACAAAGCACTGCCTGGAAAAATGCACGAAATTCCAACCATTTCGCATTCCATTCACAACTCACTTCAAATATGCATTCCCAGCACTTCATATAACACAATTCAAGCATCAATCATCACATGCATCAAGCCACATGAAATCTACCATGGAAGCTTCTTGATTCTCTCTCTAAAGCACACATACAACACATGCATGCTTCAAGGGTGGAAATTCATCATCAAAATCAACATGCAAAGCCATATAAGCATTCCAAACATTCATCCACATGCAATTAACCCATCCATGGCATTAAAACTCACAAAGCAAGCTGGGAAACGCAAGGAAAAGGTAAGAGAACACTTACCTCGCGCCATGCCTCTGAAAACTTCACAAACAACTACTTTCTTTGCTCTCTCACCGGATTAGGAGCTACTTGCTACTGGATTTCCTCTCTAAGGATGGGAGGAACTGAAATGGAAGAGAGAATTTGCTAAAGAAATGAAAATGGGTGAGAAAAGAATGACTTAACTCACGGTTCCACTTATATACTAGGCCACGCACGGTCGTGCATCAAGGGTGCACGGGCGTGCACAAGGGAAAATAAACATTACTTATTTCCCGCTTACTCGTCTGATCGAATCCTTTCGAAAGGATTCCAACGAAAGCCACACGGTTCTGAAAACTTACTAACTCACCCCTGAACTTTACCAGACTCTCAATCTCTCTCAGAATCCCGTTTCTAACCCCAAAACTCTACCCCTAAGGGCTTTCTGGATCTAGGATGCTACATGTCATGTAATGCATATAATGCATGTAATCTTATTATTTATCTTTCTCTGATTACATTTCACTTAACTAAATTAACTTTTATTGTTTTACTCTGCATAATCTTGTTAAAGTTTTTAGTGTTAATAAGTTCTAAGCAAGCTATTATGTGTTCTATTGTGTACTTATTAGTTTTCTATTCCATATGTTTTTATATTGTTTCTATTATTGTTTTCTTATTCTATTATGTTTTTGTATCATAATCTATCAATTACCTATATTGTTTCTAGATTATTGTTGAGTTTCTCTTATTGGTAAGAGTTTGGTTTACAGATTCTGGAAATACATAACTTTTTTCTTTTTCTTTCTATTTTGTTTTCTAGTCTTATTTGGTTGTGCTGCTATTTTCTCTTAGTGGACGAGCATGTATAAGGTCATACACATGATCATGTTAGCTTTTAAAATCTTTTCAAAAAATTCTAGCTTATTATATAGTCATGCATCTCAGGACACACAATCATGCATACACCTTACACGGTTATGTCCCTACATACATAGGCCTGTATTAACACTTCTACATGGTCATGACTTCAACAAGACTTGGCCATGCATAATTGGGAAAATACACATAAGTATGATCTTAATATGTAAGGTTGTGTACCCCAAGGCATTAGTATACTGGGCTTAGTTATGCATGCATTACATGACTATGACCTTTTAGAGAAATGTGACCACATGGGCATGTGCATTACACATGTGGGATGCACTCTACTTTTATAATTTTTGCCTTTGGAACTTACAAAACCTTGCCCAACTTAACCCAACCTAAATTTATCTTCAAATAAACTTATTGTAACACATAAACATGCAAACATATACTTCTATCATAGACCTTTATCATCTCATAAAACTTAATCTCAACTAAACATGCTTTTGAATGCATAAAACACACATAAGCGCATTTAAATGTTTCAAACATGCTTCTACCTCCAAAATCTCTTCTAATTCATCATCATCTCTCTCAAGATCATGTTTATCAAACTAGAAACATGATTTTATCACTAATTAAACTAATTCAGGAAGATACATGTTATAGAAACAGAAAAAATGTAAGGAAATACTTACCTGAAACTGTTAAAGGCTTTAATCTCTCTAAGTTTGGCTGAATCTTGGCTAGATTGGCTATTAGAAATTGATTGCTCTCTAAAAATTTGGTTAGGATTAGTTGAAGAAAAGGGAAATAGAAAACTAGGAAGAAGTTGGCTGAAAACTCGTGAAAAGAGAAACTCTACTTTATATAGCTGCATGACTTAGGAGAGATACACAGTCCTGTGCCACTAAGGTGCACAATCATGCTCCACACTCATGGGATGCATGAATGTATGTCTAAAAGATGTGTAGTTGTGCTCCAAGTATAAACTATACAAAGCCACTAAAAAGACTTTTCCACCTTTTCAACTCTTTCGAATTTGATCCTAGCTAACAAAATCTCTCTTTTCTAACCCAAATCATAGCTAGAAAGACTATTCTAACTTCAAAATGTTTCAATCTCCCCCTCTAATAAAAATTCTATCTTTGGAATTCTTTTTTAAACTATTCTAGGGAAATTTCTCTTTAAGCTCAACTCAACTGTCCTAGGATTTCACAATTGAATACCTTCTTCGATCATCTTGGGTTGAACTATTCTTTTCTTTCCTCTTAAGATGCAAGATGACATCTTGTGAAAACTCTTTGCCATTGGAATTCTTCTTTTGCTTCTACTGTGCATTCTGATCACTTTACTTTGAACTCAAATTTTTCAAAGATATGGTAATCATAGCCTAACTGGAGTCTAACCTTAATATATCATTGATATCCTTACCACCTAGTTTGCTAACACCTGGTCATCCTCTGTTAACTCACAACAAACACTTCTATTTGCCACTACTTAGGACAAAACCCAAATCCCTCTACTACTAGTCTTAATGTAAAATTGGGTGGCATCACAAACAAACAACAATAATGAGCATATGAAATCTGTAAGGCTAATAACTAGTATGAATCAATGATTTTAAGCGCATTATTTCTCAGCCTAAAAGTCATTGGAATTCTATAAAATCATAATAAATCATCATGGTTATAGATCCTATTTTATTAACTCCAACTAAATTTTGATGAGATTTTTTTTAAATAAAAAACATGAAAATCACATTCATGTATAACCTAACATGTTTCTAATCATCAATTTTGATTAATTTACATGAATTAGATCAATTATAAGGAGTCTAAAATTTTGGAAGAATTTTCTCTAATTTTTTTAATTCAAAATTTCAAATGTGTAAAAATCAATCCAAACATCATATTCATATTAAATCATCATGCAACCTAGCTTTGATACCATGTGTTGAAAAATTGAACAATCTAACTATGAATTAAATTGAGTAATCACATACCTAGTTCGAATTGGCGTTTGCTTATATTTATTCAAAAGCTTTTGCAATGTATAATCAATAATTTCAACAATACAATTTAGCCTCTATTTGCATAACCTTTTTTTGATTATTTTGTGATCTGTACGTTTGTAGGGAAGTAGTAAATTATGCATACTAAAAGGTGCATAGTTTTTTTATGTGGTAGTTTTAGGTATTTATTTATAGGTCCTAACTGCGTCCAACTGCCCATGGCAGTTGTTTTCAATATGGATCAGGCTAACTTTCATGGGTGGACCCAAACCTAATAGTTCGTATACAAACCTATAAAAGACTCCTTGTTGCTTAAAAAATGGTTCGTGAGTTTGAAACAGGGAGATGAGTTTTGTAAGCTTGGAGGGGAGCCAATTGAGATGAATTTCATTGAAAATTGTTCTTTGATGAGAGTTTTGAGCATACTAGACTTCAATTTGTGACATTGTACATGCACTTCATGTTGCCTAAAACGGATATTGTTGAAATCGAGCAAGAGCATATGAATAAGAACAATAATTAGGGATTTAGGTGGGGCTTAAGCCTAAAAATATAATTGGAAATTTTGTTTTATCATTTGGTAGCCGATAAGACGAGGAGAATGACATTTTGTTTTTAATTTTTTTTTTATTTGTAGTAAATGACCTTTTTGTCTTTCATATAATGTTTTTATAAGTAAAAGTGAATGGCAGATGGGTAAAGTCTTTTTCAATATTAAAAATAGATAAATAAAGTCTTTTTAAATTTAAAGGATAAAACAATAATTTCAATGAAGTTATGATGGGAAATAGTTATTTGGCCCCGCGTTGCTTTCTATATTGACTAATTGATGAAACCATTCTGATCCTCACGAATTAATAAATTTTTTATGACTTAGCCATGGGAAGAGATAGAGACTAATTACTATCTATAACAAGCAATTTGAGTCTGATCGCCAATCCATTTACCATGTGAATGTGACATTTACAACTTTCAATTTTGTATTGCATAATTGTACAATCTAATATTAATATAGTTATTCAATTAATGTACAGATGATGTAATGCTGATATATTGCCGTCGTCCCACTTAAGCTAAAATAAATAACTAGAAAGTAGTTGTAACCTGGAGAACATTCATAATTAATAGTAAAAAAGGTCCATGCGGTTCTTAAAGTGGGTGGCTCTATGCGCCCGGGTTGAATCTTCAAAGTACTTATCTTTAGGATAAAATTCTTGACCTTATCCAATATACGCCATTACACCCAAATACCTTCAAGTTTCCTTTTGCAGCTTATGGAGTCCTGTTTACCAAATTCTTGACCTTAACCAATATGCGCCATTGCACCCGAAAGCAGCCAGAGAGTTTTGCATGGACAGCATACTTTGTATTATGTTGTGGTGTACCTCTTAACAGTCCTGTGCCCAATCGTCCGTACGTAAGTGCTATTTGATTCAACCTACGTACGGATGATAAGATATATTATTGCAGTCCCACTAAAGCTAAAATAAATATCTGGAAAGTGGCTGTCACCTCGAGAACGTGCATGATTAATACTAAAAAACGCCCGTGCGTTGCTGAAGATAAGACTTAACTCTTTATTCATTAGTGGGGGAAGCAAAAGCCAAGTGCTTCAATTGGATATAAAATACAACTCTGAGTTGATATAATGGACGCCACTTACCAAATATTAAAGCTATAATGCCATTACCTAAAGAATTAATCAATTAATGTAAGTTTAATGAGAATGGAAGATCGATTTTTATAATGTATTTTTGGTAAAAAACAAATAATTATGTAATGCAACATGCAGAATCCAATCCTAAATACAATTAATCACAAATCCAGACATCTCAACAGTAATTTACACTCAGAACGCCACTTATACCCATATCAATCTTAGGAATAATACCAAACCTATCAAATCATGCTTTAGAAACTCAAACTTATGTATTTAAAAATATATATACGTATCTCAATCATGCTTTCTAAGAATCAAACTTGAGCAAGTCACTTTCATCATATCATCTTAGTATGGTATCATATCTCTCAATCACGAAGAACTGAACTCAATACAATACATAAAACAAAAAACCTTTATCAAAGGATAAGATAAAGAGGTAAGAAACACTTACCTCTTACCATTACCTGTTATGCTTCTCTCTGTATAGAAAATTCGCTCTCTAGCTTGCGTTGGAACTTCTAGTTATTGGTTTTCTCTTCTAAGGTTAGAATTCTTTGAAAATGTTTGAAGAAAACTAGGTAAAATATAATCTGAAAATAAGATAAGGATGACTTTATATACGGTGGCAAAAATAGCAGGGATGCACGAACATGCTTCCTTAGGTGCACAATCATGCATGGTGGAAAAATGCAAATTTTTTGCATTCCCGTGCTTCACATTAAAAAGTCTCCCAAGGAGACTTATGCAAATGCCACGAAAGCCCTACAAATGACTATTTTACCCTTAAACTAATTTATTTCTATCATAAAATCTTACTTCTAACCCTAAATTTCTAGCTATAAGGACAATTCTAACCTTAGGATGTTGTATTCTCTCTTTTAGTAAAAATTTCGTCCCCAAAATTTACCTAAATAGCTTTAAGAATCTATCTTAGATTTAGACTCAACCTCTTAAATGACTTCCTCTGCTCTCTAGCTCCTTTACAACATCTTTACTAAAGGTATTTTCTTGTTCTTGAGAACCTTAAGCTTATAGTCTAGAATTTGGACTATCTTTTCCTAATAACTCAAATCCTCTGTCAAGTCCAAATACTAAAGCTGAAGCACGTGAAATTTTTCTCCTACATATTTTCTCAATTGAGACACATGAAAGGCATTGTGGATCCTCTCTATCCTAGTAGGTAAATCGATTCTGTAAGCAACATTTCCTATTCTCTCTAGTATTTCATACGGGTCAATAAATCTAAGTGTCAGTTTACCTTTCTTACTAAACCTCATAATCTATTTGTAAGGAATGACTCTCAAAAATACTTTATCACTCACTTAAAACTCTATCTCTCTACACCTCTAGTTAACATAACTTTTAAATGATCATATGCCTATCTTATTTTCTGCCTGATAACTCTGATTTGATCAATTATCATCTGAGTCATCTCTAGACCTATTACAGTTTCCAAAAAGTCTCTTTCTCTAACTCATCTTAATATAGTAGAGACTTGTACCTCTGACTATATAAAGCCTTAAATGAAGTCATCTGAATAATTACTTGGTAATTGTTATTATAAGTAAACTCTTTCAGAGGAAGTAACTTTGCCTAATCGGTTTAAAATCTAATTCACCATTTTAGTCTGGCTATTACTACAATTTAGTCTTCAAAGCTCTCTATAAACTATCCTAAAACGCTGATAAGAATTTAAAATCTCTATCTAAAACAATAGTCTTGGGAACCCTGTAAAGTCTGACAATCTCTCTAATATATAACAGCTCTAACCGATTTATAGTCATGCCTTGTCTGATTGATAAGAAATGAGCTAACTTACTTTATCTATCTACGATTATCCAAATACTGTCATACCCTCTTTGAACTCTAGGAAGACCTGAAATGAAGTCTATAGAAATACCCTCTCATTTCCACTTAGGAATGCTCAATGGATGCAATAACCTAAAAGATCTCTAATATTCAGCCTTAACCTACTAACACACCAAACATCTAGTTGCAAACTCTACTGCGTCTTTCTTCATTCTTGACCATTGAAAACTTTTCTTAAGATCTTGATATATTTTTATATTGTTTGGATGAGTTGTATACACTATATTGTAGGTCTCTGATAAAATTTCTATCTCAACTCTATACTATCTAACATATAAACCCTATTTTTGAATCTCTGAATCCTATCTTTGCTTCAAAATTAGACATTAAACCATTTGAAATCTTTTGAATCACACTTTGAGTCTAATTATCTATCATCTAGTTGGCTCTAATGTGATCATATAGAGAAGACATAATATGAAGCCTGAAGAGCCTTGTAGTCATCATCTTAATCTCATATCTGATAATCTTATACTATAATTTTCTTTGGACAAAAATCCTCGATAAAGTCACTATCTTACTAAAGACATCTACTACTAGATTGGCTTTACCAAGATAGTACTTGATCTTATAATTATCATCTTTAACTAACTCTAACTATCTTTTATGTCTCATATTAAGGTTTTTTTTAGGTGAAAAAATATTTCAAACTTTTATGATCTGAGTAGATATTGCATCTCACCTTATAAAGATAATGTTTCTAGATTTTTAGTAGAAAAACAACATAACGAACTTTAAATCATAGGTGAGGTATCTTAATTCATGGTTATTCAATTGTTTAGAAGTATAGGCAATCACTTTACCAGATTGCATCAAAACAACTTTAATCCTTTGATGAGAAGTGTCTGTGTAGATATCAAACTCTACTTCCTTATCAAAGAGTGACAAAACTGGAGTACTCATCAATCTTTACTTCAACTTCTAAAACCATGCTTCATACTCATCAGTTCAATTAAAAGGCATCTTTTTTCTAGTCAAAGTAATCAAGGGTCTCTCCAAACTTGAGAATCCCTTAATAAATCTCTGATTATAACCTACCAAACCTAAGAAACTTCTCACCTCCTTGGTTGTCCTCAGTCTCAACCAGCTTAACACTACCTCTACCTTGCTCAGATCGACTAAAATACCTTCTACTAACATAACATGATTAAGAAAGGTCATATTACTCAACCACAACTCATATTTGGTAAAATTGGTAAACAACTGCTTATCATTCAATCTCTGAAACATAAGCCTGAATTGCTCATCGTGTTCCTCTTTACTCCTTAAGTAGATTAGGATGTTGTGAATAAACACTACTACAAATCTATCAAGACAATCCTAAAATACTTGATTTGTCAAATCCATGACTATCATAGGAGCATTAGTCAAGCCACAAAGCATCACCACAAACTTATAGTGGCCATACCATATCCTGAAGGTAATCTTAGGTATATCTCCATCTACTACCCTCATCTAGTGATACCTAAGCCTCATATTAATCTTGGAAAACATTATAGCTTATCTTAGTTGGTCGAATAAATCAGTAATTCTTAGTAAAGGATACTCATGTTTCACTGTCACTTTGTTTAGTTCTCTATAATCAATACACATTCTCATTGACCTGTCTTTCTTCTTTATGAACAAAATAGGAGCATCTAAGGAGAATAATTCTATTTAATAAATTTATTGTCAATCAACTATTGTAACTATATTTTCAACTCTTGGAGCATAGTTAGACCCATCTGATATGGAACTTTAGAAATAGGAATCGTATCAAAGAGAAGCTTAATGTTAAACTTTAACTCTCTTTCTTAAAGCAACCCTGGTAACTCATTAGGGAAAACATTTAAGAACTCTCTCATTACATGTACCTCTTCGATACTTGGTGCAGTTACACTACTACATACCATATTGGCCAAGTATCCAACATAATTCTTATTCAATTGTTTCCTTGCCTAAACACATGAAATCATCATATTCTCTACTTTGCCCTCTCCAAAGATAAACTGATTAGGGTCTAAGTGAATTCTAGCATTTTTTTCTCTTATAATCTATCTTTATACTATACCTTCTTGAGAAATTCATACTTAAAATTATATCAAAATTGGCTAAGTCCAATATGATCAAATCTATCCTTAATCTCTTGCCTAAAATTATAACCTCCCGATATAGCAAAACCCAATCACTCATCATAACTCCACCATCAAGCATCTCTATATAGATACTCCTATTAACCATATTAAGGGTCAACCATAATCTCTTTATTACTCCTCTAGCTATGAAAAAATGTATGGCACCGCAATCAACTAAAACAAATAAAAGAGTATTGAAGAAGAACAATTGACTAGTGAAAACATAAGGAATAACCGCAGTTTACTCTTATTGTACTACATATACCTGAGTTCTACCATCTCATATAGTATTTGTACCTCTCATAGGTGTACCAATACTAGCTTTAAAAACATCAACTTTAACTTTTATAATGCCAACTCTACTTCTAGGTGGGCTTGCCTGACTCTAAATAGACTAGTACACACCTTTGTTAGGCCTAACACCTACTTTGGATACATAGTTAAAAATTTTATGCCCTGGTTAATGATAACCAAAAAACACATTCTACCCTACCAAAAAATTTTTGTATGTTGTCTACCACACATAACATATATAGGTAGTTGAGCTGTCACCCTCTGTTTTTTAGTCCTCTTGAATGGTTTCTTCAATTAAAGTGGTCTCTTACCTCTATATCTGTCTCTCTTAACAAATCTATTAGACATCCTCATACATTATAAACATTCCTTTGATTTTAACACACTCCCTATTGCATCACTAAACCTTTAGAAAGAAGTAGCTCCTATCAACACATCCTTTGCTATGGTTGGATGAAGTCCATGTATGAATTTCTATACCCCAATAGCATTTATCCCAACCAAACCAAAAGTAAATCTTATTAAAGTATTGAACCAGCTCATTTACTCTTTAACTGTGCTCATCCCCAAGATACCTTAATAAACTCCTATATTTTAGTATACACTATGTTGAAACTTCTATACTCATCATCAAATAATTACCTAAACTAGGCCCAAGATAATTTATCCTTATCAATTGAAGTCCTCGGGAGGTTTCACCAAACCCTCACGTTACCCCTAAATATATAAATAACATATCAAACCTTCTTTACATGAAACATCATGAATAGGCCTATGACACTTTTCATGGACTCTATCCATTCTTCAACTATAGCTGGTCCTTTAGCTTATTAAATCTCGAAGGCTGATGGCTCTTAGTATACTGTATAGAGGGTACAACCTCTTTGAATCACTAGTGCCTACTGACTTGATACCAGAACCTTGTCGTGAATATCTACTAAACTCTAGAAATAAAAACTATCTTTGACTAGCTATGGATATCCTCTCATTAACCTTTTATAGGCCTCACCTATTATTGGCCCATCCCTGATTAGCTTTTGAATTCCTCCTCCCCTTGCCTACTAAAGGCCCCATTTCATGATCTTTCTTAAATCCTTTGGCCAAAGAGACATCTAAAAGTCTTGAAATCTCCTCCTACCACTTATACCCATGGACTTTACAAAGGCACTACTCTCCTCCATAAAGAATCTAAGTACATGAGATCTCTTATCTATAAAATTATAAATATAAAAGGTGGATCAAAATCTGAAAATCTAACTAATAGGCAATAATACTTACGTTGAGCGGAAACATGAGCTTTGGTTGTTGGGGGGACACTAGCTCTTTACTCATGCAATTTGATAAACAATGTATTTGAAAAACACAAATTTTTGAAAAGGATAACTAAGATTTGCTTTAATGGCTCATAACTTACTCTAATGCTAATAATGTAAGACTTGCTGCTGTATATACTACTGTTACTTTACCTTTATTTATTTTTTTATTATGTTATGTAAATATTCATAGATTTTTTGAATTGAGGAAAAAATTTCTTTATTAATATAAATCAAGAATCCTACACAAATTTACTAACTGGAAATATGCAAACAAAAGCTTAACACACACACACACACACATATACATACATACATACATACATACATACATACATACATACATATAGGAAAACACCATGTATTTTATTTTTATGAAGGATTTTATGTATATATTATATACATACACACACACACACAATGAAACAAAAGTACACACTTGAGATCCATACAAGCATGCCTGAAAACTATACATGCATTCAAGCCATTAGCATATTTTCTTGTCAAAATCGGGTACATCTCATAGCCATAACCACTCGTGTCTCAATTAGCATCTATGTCACTGACTTGCAAGAAGGAAATCATAAAAAAGTGAAAGATAAATCACTTAATAAATGTTTCCTATCTCTCTATCATAAGCAGGGTTTTGTTCTATTTCATATTTATGATTAGACATGAATTTTTTCTAACTTACATGTTATACTGTCTCTAATATTTGACTTGTTAAGTTATTTGAATTTCTATTTCATGCCACGTAATATATGTCATGGTATGCATTATATTGAAAACATACTTTTTACCTTTAGGTCTGATTTCTAAAAACATTATTTATTTGTATGAAAAAAATTTGTATTGATTTGAAGATCCTAAATTAAAAGTATATCTAAAACTAATGAAACCGAAAATCTATTATATTGACCAGACTAATGAATACAAGACTTTGACACCCTAGCCATATAAATTTTAACCTACTGACACTCGATCAGTAAGTTAAAATTTGAAAAACTGATACACACTAGTGTATATCTCTATTTGTAACTAATATTGGCTCTCTTTCTAGTCGGTGTGCAACTTACAAGTGCTCTTTCATATTCATCCCTGAAATGATTCTAGAACGTCGTATTTTTTTACTTTAAAACATGTATTTAAATCTTTGGATCATTTTCTAAAAATATGGGTACGAGATGTCATGCCATGTGATGTTAATCATGCATGATATCTTGTTTTCTAATTATTTTACTAAGTACTGCATGTATTGTAATAGCTTAAAAATGTATCGTGATTTGTTTTATGAAGTTTTGTCTTGACGTACAAGTATGCACATAGGATTCATAGTTAGCATATGCTTATGACTCTAGCTTATAGCTATAAGGTTTATGCATGTGATTTTTAGTATACGAGATACATGGATTTTTAAAGGCCTACAAGCTAAGATACTATTTTTAATACATGGTTTTATATGTATGAGCATGATATGCATAAATTACCATGCAGAGCATTCATGATAGTCTTCTAAGATTAAGTTTATCCTTTAAGGTAAACCATGTTAAGTTAAAGTTTTTAGTCATTTGAGTTAAGGGATGGATGATAAGTGTCAGTTAGACTTATGAATTAGTGATTTATTTAAAATGTTTTAGGGTGTAAAATTATAATTTTACCATTTACATATGCATATTTTGGGATCATAAGTTAAGATGTTAAGTCTTATAGGATATAGAGACTTTTAAAGTGACAATGTAAAAAAAAAAAAAAAAAAAAAAAGAATAAAAAATGCTTACAAACAACCAATCAAATGTTAGAGTCGAATTTAAGGAGATTCAAATGATTAAAGCATATAAAGAGAAGGAAAACATTTATGTCATGATAGGAAAACAAGAGAAAAAAATTATGCTATGATAGGATCAAGGTTATATAGAGACAAAGACTTTATGTTATAGTGGAAAAGAGGTTAATCGTTGTATGACTACAAGAAACCTTATATTGTCGCAACTAAGAAACTAGACAAACATTCTATGTCATAGTAGGTGCATGCTTGAAGGAATTAAACAAAATACCATAACTTTTTGTTGCAGAAAAACATTTACGTGTCACGACAATGCAACATAATTACTCTTTTTCCAATAAGAATTTGACTTGACTTTGCCCTTCTAGAGAATTATGCTTCTTCTTTAACAATTTTAGGAAGCTTTGGAGATAATTACAACCACCTTGAGAAGAGAGTGAAGAGGTCATCAAGCAAGATTAATTCAAGCCACTTTTCAAAGTTGGACATGAATTAGAGTAAAATTTCATCAAGTCTCAAGATTATTCTTCAATAAGGATTTTTCCTTCTTAAGTCTAAAATATGCATATGTTGAAATTTTTTGTTTTATGAACTAAATACATCATACTAGGGCAATAAGATAACTTAATTATGATACTTAGTTATTGATAATAAAGTTTCAGTTTTTATTCTCATGGTTTGAGTGATTGTAATTATACATAATGCTTTGTATGATTGGCTACCACCTAATTGAATTTTATAATTTGTAATGACAACTAAGAAGTAGGTTATGAATTCTGAAGTATTACGATTGCGATGAACTTAGTGGTAAAAGTAGAGATAGGTAACATGGTTTGCGAAGTTTTATAAATTCTTGAGTTTAATTCACATTCACTGTTAATTGGAACTAAAAGATTATGTGGTTAAAAATAAGGATAAGATTCATTTTACTTATAAGAGATAATTAATTAATATTTAATTTAACTATTAATCTGTAAAAGGTGAACTGAATACTAAAAAGTCGATAACTGAGTTAATAGTTAGATAAAGCCGAAGCTCTAGTGTTTCATTCACTAAGCCCTATTAATTTAAGGACAATTAAGTGTTATTAGTTTTCTATCATTTAAATAACATAATAATTAAGAGGTCTAGAAATTAGTACAGGCTTCATGGTATAATATCTAGTTTTAACATTATTATACTCATATGAACTAGTACACTTGCTAGTAAATTGTGCTTAGGTTATAAACCTACACAACAAGGTTTTGGAACCATTATTAGGGACTGCTTTACTAATACGAACTAGTATGCTTGCTATTATTCAGATGATATAATCGTCGATACAATTTAAGGAGAGAGCTACTAAAGATCCTAATATGCACATCCAAGGGTTTTTTGAAATTTATGACATGTTTAAGCACAATAGAGTGACAAATGATGCAATTAGGCTTTAACTTTTCTTATTTTCTCTAAAGGATAGAGCAAAGCATGGTTATTGTCTTCAATTAGAGCAATTATGACATGACACGACTTGGCACAAAGATTTTTATCAAAATACTTCCCATCATCAAAATTAGTCAAGCTGCAAAATGGCATTACCTTATTAATGTAAAGTATTTCAAAAACACTACATAAAGTGTGGGAAAGGTATAAAGACTTGTTGAGACATTGTCCACACCATGGTATCGCACTATGGTTTTAATTCATACATTTTATAAAATGATGATACCAAAAATTCAAACACTTATAGATGTAGCTACATGAGGCTCTATAAATAACAAGACATCAGAAGATGCCTATGAATTACTAAAAGTAATGACAAGTGAAAATTATAGAAGAGCCAATAATCGTAATAAGCGAGCAATGAATGTGTTTAATATAAACATTTTAACAACTTTCAGCGTACAAGTCATTACACTCAAAAAACAAATAGGAGGTATGAATTTCAATTCAAATAATTCTTATTTTCTAACTTGTACTTTTTTTTAGGAAATCATGGAAGCACCAACTGTCAAACGAGGAATAATTTCACTTTATCGAGTGCTAAACTAGTGAACTATATGAGGAATCAACAAAGAGGAAATTTTTAGAATAGCCCCTGATTGAATACATACAATCTCAGATAGAGAAATTATCTAACTTGATATGGAATAACTAAGTAGGCCAAAAATATAATCCCACATACGAACCACCTCATGAGAAAAAGCCAAATCTTGAAGAGATCTTTGGAAAGTTTATGCAAGGGACTATAAGCTTCATGTAAGAAACAAGATCAAATCTTAAGAATCAAGAAGCTTGGTTTAGGAATCTCAAGCTCAGATGGGGTATTTATCAGGAAATTTAGTTAAGAGAAAACTGAAGAAGTATGGGTGCCAAAGTGGAAAAAAGCCAAAGAACTAAAGGAAGTGAAATATATAACATCACCATATAAGGGAGCTTATTTGGTTCCATTTTCACAAAGGTTAAATCTTAAGAACCAAGAAGCTTGGTTTAGAAATCTCAAGCTCAGATAAGGTATTTATCAGGAAATTTAGTTAAGAGAAAACTAATGAAGTATGGGTGCCAAAGTGGAAAAAAGCTAAAGAACTAAAGGAAGTGAAATATACAACATCACCATATAAAGGAGCTTATTTGGTTCCATTCTCACAAAGATTAATGAAATAGAATCAAGAAAAGCAGTTTTCTAAATTCCTAGAATTGTTCAAGAAGCTATAGATTAATATCCCTTTCGTTGATACGTTGGAACCTGATGCTTACATATGCTAAATTCACGAAGGATATTTTGTCTAAAGAGAGAAAATTGGGAGAAGAAGAAATGGTGATACTTATAAAGGAGTGTAGTGCTATTTTACAGAAAAAGCTCTCACCCCAGCTGAAAGACCCAAGAAGTTTTACTATACTATGACTGTGTTTTATATGATTTAATTGTTAGTATAAATCTAATGTTGCTTTTTATTTTTAAGAAATTAAGGATTAGAGACATGAAGCCTACGATCATGGTACTTCAATCAATGGATCCTTTAATCACACACTCGAGAGGCATTATTAAAAACTCACTAATTAAGGAGAACAAATTCATCTTTTATGGTGAAAGATATGGAGAAAGATAAAGAGGTTCCACTTATATTAGGTAGACCATTTTTGATGACAAGAAGGGCACTTATTGATGCTAAATAAGGAAAACTAATATTAAGAGTAAATGATGAGCTAACACCTTTAATGACTATTATGAGATTAAATTCCCTGAGGAAGAAGAAACATGTTTTAGAATGGATGTCATAAATGAAATAATTAGTTGCACTCAACAAAAAGAAAAGTAAACAAAGATAACTCAACCATTTAGGAATGCCAAATGGGTTAAAGAAATAGAGGCACCAAAATTAGAGCTTAAACCACTACCTTCACAATTGAAATATGCTTTCCTAGGTAAATTTAAAACCTTTCATATTATAATTAGTAATAAATTGACTAAGGATGCAAAGGAAAAATTATTGAAAATGCTTAAAGAGTACAAATCAACTATAAGGTGGACTATAAAAGATATTAAAGGAATTAGCCCTTCTTTTTACATACATAAAATCTTGATGGATGATAAGTTTAAACTATGTGTGTAGCCACAATAAAGACTAAAC
The DNA here is from genome assembly GCA_026122585.1 of Anacardium occidentale. Lineage (NCBI taxonomy): Eukaryota > Viridiplantae > Streptophyta > Magnoliopsida > Sapindales > Anacardiaceae > Anacardium > Anacardium occidentale. Next base: position 910,236 of record JAJEJH010000008.1, read on the forward strand.
ATAAAGATGAAGGAAGTAGTAAGAAAATAAATGGTCAAACTATTTGGTGCAAGTATAATTTACCTTGTAAGTTATAGTGTATGAGTAAGCCTTATTCAGATAGTACCTATGAAAGGAGGAATTACAATGATGGCACATAATAAAAATGAGTTAATACTAAATATGACAGTAACTAGATGGAGAATGTGTATTAATTATTACAATTTAAATGACACCACAAGGAAAGATTAGTTCCCCTTTTCTTTTATTGATCAAATGTTGGACATATTTGTAAGTCATACTTATTACTATTTCTTAGATGGATATTCAAGGTATAACCGAATACCTCAAGGACCAAGACAAGACCATTTTCACCTTCCCCAAAAGGACATTTGTCTACTATCAGATGCTTTTTAATCTATGTAATACATATGTCGCCTTTCAATGATGTATGATGTCAATTTTCAATGACATGGTAGAAAGGTTTATTGAGGTTTCCTATGTAAAAAACAAGTTTCATGAGTTGAAAACATGAAAACTTTAGGTAGATAGGTTGTCTAATGAAGTTAAAGCAAGAGAAAGTCTACTTTTGATTAGCTTGGAGGTCTATTAACTCTATAATTCCTGAATTCATAGTCTTTAAGAATGAGGTTAAATACAAGGCACTTTTCCTAAGACTGCAACTGGCAAAGAATATTAAGGCAACATTGGTTAATGCCTTCAACAACATCTATCACTATTTATGGTTGCAAATATAACAATCAAACAAATAGTAATAAAAGTATTGATCCCACAAAATTGGGAGATGACTACTAACTATGATCAAATTTTATGTTAGCTAGAGTGTCAAATCTTGATATGTAAAATAGTTGCATTATTAACTAAAGGTATCCAATCTACTATTACTATCTACTACAATCACAAATTCAATTATAGGAACTCAAATGATTAAAGGCTTCTAAGGTTAAGATTTCATTGTGGTCATTCTCAACTAATGTCTAATTTACCTAATTCCAATTCCATTCTGATATACTTTACAGTTTTTATCCTTCTAATGTTCTTAATGTCTCTCTTGAGGTAAGATAAATGTGTTTTAGAAAAAAAAAAAAAAAAAGTATCTACTTTCATGGCAACTCAAATTACTTAAACCCTTCATAATATATAAGTATCAATGGCTTTAAACATATCTTTTTCTATCTCTAGACTAGAATAGGAAACCCTTTATAACCATGTGTTGACCTTTTAGTAATCCAATATAACTTACCTATATGCATCTCTGGCCTTAACATATTGTAAACCAATATTGCTCATATCTAAATTGTTGAACCCTTGATGTTTTGATGATGATAAAAATATGATTAAGTTGCTAATTAATGATAACAATGTGCTTAAGTTGCTAATCAATCCCTTGCATGAAGTAATTCATGACAAAGAATGGAGAAAAAGTTTATTTTTACAGGATATTGGTCTCGCACGACCGTATGCTATTGAAGCACGACCGTGCTTGACCAAAAGGGTCCTCGTGTGTCCAAAACACGGGACCATGCGCCTGACCGTGCAAGGTTCTGTAAAAATCTAAAGAAAATTTTTAGAACCAACACGGGCGTGCGTTCATGATGCACGACCGTGTGCATGCACAACACAGGTAACACACTATCAGTCCAAGCCGTGCAACGTGACCGTGTGTAGTCAAAGATTTCAAAAGTCAAGGACACGACCGTACGTATTTGGAGCACGATTTTGTGCGTTATTCCTCAAGAGCACGGGAGATCAAGCTGTGCAAATGAAGTCGTGCAACGAGTCAAAGAAAGGAAGTCAATGCACGGCCGTGCACGTTCAATACGCACAACCGTGCGTGATGACAAGTAAAGAGCACTACCAAGAGCACTGCCAAGAGGTCGTGCAAGGGCTTTAAGGCATACATCTCACACACGACCATGTAGAAATAGCACACGACTGTGTGCTAGCAAAAAATTACTCGTGTGCTGCCAGTGTGTTCATCGTGCAGCCAAGTTGTGCAAACCTTTGGAATTTTGGGCAAAAATCTCGAAAAGTTGAAGCATGACCATGTATCAAGGCCACACGACCATGAAGGGTAGAAGCACGACCGTGCGTTAAGGACACACGACTGTGCACCATTGGTGTTAAACTTTTAATTCTACCATTGGGAGTCTGAACGAGGCAATAAATGCAGCAAGCACAACCGTGCACTCGAAGAGCATGACCGTGCACCTGGAAAATTATTGTAGAGAACACTTTTTCAACCACCTCAACGGATACAAAGTTGGCCAAACGGCTCCTTGCTATTTTAGGCAATGAATGGAGTATAAAAGGAGACCCATTTGAAGTGAAGGAGGTCACTCTTTGATTGCTCTGTTTCTCTCTCTAAGCTTATACACTCATATACTTGAGAGAATTCGTACTTAACATTTGATTTTCAGCCTATTCAGAGGCAAAAATAATCAACTTCTTGTTCAAAATATCTTCTGTAAAAAAGGCGAAATCCCCTTGTAAAAAAAACTATTATATCTTCAGGTTTTGAAGATAGTAGAAACTTCAATCGGGTTTGATTGAAGAAGAGGACGTAGGTGGCTTGTGTTCAAAGCTCCGAACCTCTATAAATTTGGCTGAGCATTTTCTAAACTCTCTCTCTTTATTGTGCATTGTGATTATTATTTTTGTTGTTGTGATTATTACTTTAAATTTTTAAATAATCCTATTCACCCCCCCTCTAGTATTATTTCTCTAGGTATTCATAAATCAATATAAAATATCAAATTGTTATTGAATTTAAACCAAAAATATAACAATATCCATCTTGTGTCTAGAAAAATAGTGTTACCCTCACATGGCGTTCACTAAACAAATAGTAAAAACAAATGAAAACATCTTAACAATAAGATTAAAAGTAAAAGAATATTAAAAATAAATGAAAACATCTCTATAAGATTAAAAAAAAAGCAAAAGAATATTCCTAGTCGCTAGTAGTGTAGAATTCTACTCGAACATCTACTTTTTTTTTTGTTTAAGTTTTTTAAGATCTTTATGGGTGATCTGCTAGTGTGAATCCTAGTGTGTACATTTCTAATCAAATTCTTATGATCTAAGGATTCCTTCCTATTTTTACCTTTACCATTTGTTGATTTTGTTCTTATTATTAATTCTCATTGATGTCCAGTTGGCTAGTTGTCTTAAGAGATTTTGTCTAGATTTGAGCAAGTCTTATCTTATAAAGATAAGATTGATTTTAGTGGATAAATTCTATACTTCTTATAAGTTTTTTTTAATACACCGATATCACATGTAATTATTTACTACCTTGAGGTTTCTTATTCTTAGTAAAGTTGTTCTACATTAAAACTTTCCATATTTGGCCTGTTATGGTGGGTGCCCTATATCTATATATATGTCATTGTATCTTTATGTAATTTGTAAATTTTTTTACTTATTAATAAAAAAGGTATTTCAATTATGTGAATGTTGCAATATTGATACATATAATGTGTCTTTAGTATAGTATAACTAAGATAATAGAATCAGTTAACTAATCATGTTTTTTGTACGCACTTATTACTGACTACACTAAAGCTATTTATGATCCTAATAACACTATCAATCTTAGACAAGAGTGATGATGTAGAGATTATCATAGTATGGATGATTTTATCAAAAGATGGTAAGGTTTACATGTACCGAGGTTTATTGATCATAGTCTACTCTTACACTTGAGTGCATGATTTGGTGATCATGTTCACTAAAAAGACCCAATGGTAAGGATCCTATATAGATAGTGCTACTTATGTCTATATATCAATCTTTATAACTTAATAGGTACATATGGTCCTTCAACTTAAGGTTTATCAAACTGCCTTGTAGTAGGAGTGATGTCATTTGACATCATAAAATGAACCACTATAACTAGGGTGTTCTAAAGATAAGCAATTAACTGTATCATGATTAGTTTGAAGGCTATGACAGATAAATATAGGATTCATCAATCTCAAGCATAGGATAAATGCCTCAATTGAGTTGTCTAGAACTAATTAGTCTATGACCACAGCTAGATCAATTAGTGGCATATCCAATCTCTAGTTTGGACATTTATATACACAAGATTTCTAAGATAGACATGTATTTATATCTAGCCTCATAAGACATGATAACAAAATGATTATATTATGTATTAATTATCGAATTGATTAAAATGAGAGATTTTTTATGACACTTTGCTAATCAGATAGTCATAATACTTTGCTAAAGGTAACTGACGATTTTTACTCTAATTTAACTCAAATTTGGATAATAATGAGTTAGTAGATGCTTATGAATCATATATTGAAAGAAATGATATTAAACTATGTTCCATTGGCACACAACATGTATAAAGGTTGAATGGTCATGAAAATACTCACACATGACTAAGTGATTGTCTTTATATAAAAAGACATATGACCAAGCTTTTAAGTTTTTTATTTTTTTTTGGCACTTTGGCTAGGTTTTGAGTTTTACTTTAAGTTCTTCTCAAAATCACAAACAAATTAGTGTTTTATTAGACATTAGCATCCCGAGCAAACATTGAGCCTTTTTTTGCTCTTATAGACTTTCAAGTATTACCATTCTTTTGATGGAGAACATCCTTTTGTCATAAAAAGATTACAAAGAAACCATATTTACAAGCATGTCACTAAACACCCTATGTTTGGTATTTTGCATGAAATTGAAATAAATTGATTTTGTGGGAATGTCAAAATCTATTTGAAATTTTAAATTCTGCTGCATGGATGCCTTTTTGTCAACTAGACATTCCTTATCAGTGGTGTCAAAGACATCCTTTTTCATTTTATGCAAAATTAATTTTACTTATAATGTTTGAGATGCATGCTTGTTGTTGTATGCAATTGATTAGCATGTTGAATCTATAATTAACATAAATATGTTTTAATTTGTTAAGTTTTAGTTTTTAGCACTTTTGTTGAATCAAATTATGTTGGGTTGAACCTTTAGTAGTTAGGTTGAGTGTCAAGTTCATGTTACCATGTGAAATTGTTGCCTATAGATGTTGTTGTGTGTAATAGTGATGATTCTGGATTTTCATTTGTCATGTCAAGCCAAAATATGCAAATTTTGGCCTTAACATGCCATTTTTGAATGATTTTCTAGGAATTCCTATCACCATAATTTTTTGGAAAATATATGGCACACAACCATGCATGTGTGTGAAAGATGACTATATGGAATGTAATGCACTTGGACAAAACCTCGTGCATTCATGTTGTGCTTCTATATATGGTCATGCATGTTAACCATATGATTGTGAAGATACAAAGTTCTACCTGTGTGGTGATATTGTGCTTGTCTTATGGCTACCCATGTGGGCTTTTAGAATTTTTTGAAATTTCATGTTAATGGATACACGACCATGTAATATCATTCCATGCCTATGTTAGACTACCATGTACATCATGTGTTCTTGTGTAAGATGACACATAATCATATGGCAGGAGTTACATGCCCTTATGTGACGAAATTTTATGTTTTGACCCAAGTTAACTACCTAAGGACTAATTCACAAATTTTCATCTTTTAGGGTATGATTACAATCACGTAAAATTGTATAGACTAAGATGTAATTTAAGACAACTATTTAATTAAAATTAATTTGTTAATTTTAATTGTTTGTATTTATAATTGGTATTATATATGCCTGGTGCTCGATATGTAAGATGGACTTACCTATGTATGTTTGGATTTCAGGAATGCATATTGTAATTTAAAAAGGGTATAAGCATATTGCCTTTATCTGCTTTCTCGATATAATTCTTCACTCACCTCTTGCTCCTCAAATATAACTCAAGGTTTCTCATTTTATATTGTAAAATTAGAGTAGTTGATTTTTTCTTAAGATAGTTGTAACTAGAAGGTAAAGCCTTGTAATTACTAGACGACTTGAAGATGAAAAGGGCGCATCATACTTGAAGACTCAAGATTGAAGAATATGACCTAGGTGTTTGGTCAGTCTCTATGGCTCAGGGAATGTAGGACCCGCCGCCCCGAGTACCCCTGCTGTTGAAAGATACTATTCTTTTATTTAATAAACTAGAAATTGGGTACCCGAGACGGGAATCCTACGAAAAGAAACCTGCTGAACTAATCTACATCACAAGCGGAAGCTGAAACTGAAATATACAATGAGCTCATAACTGGCTTGAATATATACATATAACTGTTCTGTACATTAATTTTTTTTACATCTGGAATGTACCAAATACATACAAGACCTCACAGGTCCAAAACTGAAAGAAAATACAACTGGAAGGTGTGTGTGGGGTCCCCTCTCGCCAGCCTCAGTCCACCCGCTCCTCACCAGCAGCACACTGACCTGAAAAGGAAGGAAGAAGGAAAGGGATGAGTGATAAAGATCACCGAGTAAGCATTCCTTACTTCCCTCGACCCAAGCAAGCAACAACAAACAAGGGCATACATACCTGATCGGCCCTATACATGCATCTAATCGCTTGCGGGCGCTGAAACTGTTTACTAGATTGTTGTTTCTCATTATTAGTCAAATTCTGAAATGAATGTCATGACATGAAAACTGAAAGCTGAATATGCATGCATGCGAATCTCTGAATGTACCCGAAGGTACCTGCTGTGCTGATCAGGCTGATGAACATAGGGATTTGGCATCCTGGCCAAGTGGGCTGAACATTCTAGCTACTGGCTAGAAAGCTGAAACTGAAATGCTGAGCAGACTGACTGGTGTCAGAATGCTAGGTCCCACCGATGCCCCCCTCGAGTTCACCCCAAAACTGAGACCCATACATTGGGTTCTGAATGCTGAAACTACTGAATTCGGATCCCTGGATCCTCTTTCAGACTACATGTTGTGCTATGAATGCATATGCTGTAATTTCTTGTCTGAATACTGATTTATCTGATGTCAATTAGCGCTTGGATGAATTACCAAACCTTTACAAATCAATTTCTGTATTTTCTGGAAAATAAAGCTGGAGCACGGGCGTGCAAGAGAAGACGCACGGGCGTACTGAGCACACACGGCCGTGCAGAGCACAGGCACACGGGCGTGTGCCCAGACACACGGGACCGTGCGCCGGTTGTGTGCTTGGCCGTGCAAGCTACTGGAATAATTTGGCCATTTCACGCAAAAGAAGGACACACGACCGTGTCCCCCGAGACACACTGTCGTGTCCTCAGCTTTTCAGACCGTGTGCACATCGTGCACACGGCCGTGCCTTCGCAAAGACAAGGACACACGGGCGTGCTCGCGCGGGCACACGGCCGTGCTCCTGGCCTTGCTCAGACATGGCTTGTCTGAAACTGCTGGAAACCAACCCAAAACTCATCCAATCTGAAATTAATCACAAACACACATCCAAGGCACTTAATCATCATCAATTTCATCCTTCACCCAACATCATGCATTTCACCATGGCAAAATGGAGATTTCTCTCACTAACACACATATAACTGAAATAAGCATGCATTCGGATGGAAAATCATCAAACAAGCAACATGTCATCAACATGGCATCATATAAACATACACAGCATGACATAATATGCTGGAAATGCCGACAAACGTTTCCAAGCATCACCAAACAAGCTGGGAAGGCAAGGAGAGAGTAAGGAACACTTACCTCTCGACATAGCTGCTGAAAAACTACCTCTCAAGCTGATCTCTCTAATCTCTAGCTGGAATGGGAGCCGCTGGAAGCTGAATCTCGCGTCTAAGGCTGGGAACCGCTGGAAACAAAGAAGAGATTGGCTGAAAATTGGGTGAGAAATGTAATAACTCTCCCGTCTCTCTCTCTTTTCTACCCACCTGCACGGGCGTGCAGGGATGATGCACGGGAGTGCACAAAGGGAAAATGAATAAAATCCATTTCTCGCGCTTCGCATGATTGAAACCTCCCTAAAAGCATCATACGAAGGCCACACAGCTCTGGAAAACTACCATCTCACCCCTGAACTCTTCTAGACTCCCAAACTATTCCTGAATTCTATTTCTAATCCCAAAACTCTACCCCTAAGGGCTTTCTAAAACCTGGGATGCTACATTCCTCCCCCCTTATAAAAAAATTTTGACCCCGGAATTTACCTGAACAACTCTGGGAACCTATCCCTGATCTCAGACTCAACCTCCCAGGTGGCTTCTTGTACCTTCTGACTGCGCCATAACACTTTGACCAGTGGAATCTCTTTATTTCTGAGGACCTTGACTCTGTAGTCGAGAATCTGAACAGGCAACTCTTGATAACTGAGGTCTTCTGCCAACTCTATCTCTGAAAACTAAAGAACATGAGATGGATCTCCCACATATTTCCTCAACTGAGACACGTGGAAGACGTTGTGGATTCTGTCCATGCTGGCTGGCAGTGCTAATCTGTAGGCTATTGTCCCTACCCTCTCAAGAATCTCATAGGGACCAATGAATCTGGGTGCTAACTTTCCTTTCTTACCAAATCTGAGGACTTACCTGTAGGGAGCAATTCTCAGAAATACTTTATCGCCCACTGCGAACTCTATCTCCCTGCGCCTAAGATCAGCATAACTCTTCTATAGATCCTGGGCCTGTTTCATTCTCTGCCTGATAATCTTGACTTGCTCAATCATCCTCTGAGTAGTCTCTGGTCCCACTACTGACTCTAAAGAATCTCTCTCCCCAATCTCATCCCAATGGAGAGGAGATCTGCACCTCTGACCATATAACGCCTCAAATGGAGCCATCTGAATCGTCGCCTGGAAGCTATTGTTGTAGGCGAACTCCATTAGAGGAATCAACTCTGCCTAATCGGTCTGGAAGTCCATACAACATGCTCTCAGCATATCTTTCAATACTTTATTCACTCTCTTAGTCTGGCCATCCGTCTGAGGGTGATATGCTGAGCTGAAATGCAGTCTGGTTCCCAATGCTCTCTGCAGAGACCTCCAGAAAGCTGATAAGAATCTGGAGTCCCTGTCTGCCACTATTGTCCTGGGAACGCCGTGGAGTCTCACCACCTCTCTAATGTAGAGTCTGACTAACTGCTCTGTAGACATCCCCTGTCTGACTGGTAAGAAATGCGTTGACTTGCTGAGCTGATCAACTATCACCCAAACACCATCATATCCCCCCTAGACTCTGGGAAGACCAGAAATGAAGTCCATGGAGATATCGTCCCATTTCCACTCAAGAATACTCAAGGGGTGAAGTAATCCTGAGGGCCTCTAGTGTTCTGCCTTTACCTGTTGACATATAAGGAATCTGGAGACGAAGTCTGCTATGTCCTTCTTCATCCCTGACCACCAGAAACTTTTCTTAAGGTCTCTCTGCATTTTCGTGCTACCTGGGTACGCTGAGTACACCACACTGTGCGCCTCTGACAAAATCCTTTGTCTCAACTCTGAACTCTGGGGCACACACACTCTATCTCTGAACCTCAAGATCTCATCACTGAACTCAAAGTCAGGCACTGCTCTCTCTGACATCTTCTGAAGCATACTTTGAGTCCATTCATCCGATATCTGCCCCTCTCTGATCTCATCATACAAGGAGGACCTGATACGCAACCTGGAGAAACCCGCAGACATAACCTCAATCTGCTCTCTGACCAACTCATGCTGCAACTCTTTCTGAACTGATAGGCTGGATAAAGCTACCCGCCTACTCAATGCATCGGCCACCACATTGGCTCTCCCTGGGTGGTATCTAATGTCGCAATCATAGTCCTTCACCAGCTCCAACCATCTCCTCTGTCTCATGTTGAGCTCCTTCTGGGTGAAGAAATATTTCAAACTTTTGTGGTCTGAATATATGTTGCATCTGACTCCATACAGATAATGTCTCCATATCTTCAGGGCGAAAACGACCGCTGCAAGCTCTAGGTTGTGGGTAGGGTACCTCAACTCGTGATCCCGCAATTGCCTAGAGGCATAGGCAATTATTCTACCATTCTGCATCAAAACAGCCCCGATCCCCTGATGGGATGCATCTGTATAGATATCGAACTCTACCCCCTCCTGGGGTAGCGCCAAAACTGGAGCGCTAGTCAACCTTTGCTTGAGCTCCTGAAACCGTTCTTCGCACTCCTCTGACCACACGAAAGGAGTCTCTTTGCTAGTCAAGGCAGTGAGAGGCCTTACTAGGCTGGAGAACCCTTCAATGAACCTCCGATAATAGCCAACTAAACCAAGGAAGCTCCTGACTTCTTTCACTGTCTTCGGTCTTGGCCAACTCAAAATTGCTTCCACTTTGCTGGGGTCTACTGAAATCCCATCTGCTGTCACCACGTGGCCTAGAAATGCCACTCTGTCGAGCCAAAATTCACACTTGGAGAACTTGGCGAACAAATGCTGGTCTCTCAGCCTCTGTAGCACGAATCTCAGATGCTCCTCGTGCTCTGCCACACTTCTGGAATACACCAGAATGTCATCTATGAATACCACCACAAACCGGTCCAGACAGTCATAAAAGACCCGATTCATCAAATCCATGAAGATGGTTGGGGCATTGGTCAATCCAAACGGCATGACCACAAGCTCGTAATGCCCGTAACGAGTTCGAAAAGCTGTCTTGGAGACATCTCTCTCTGCTACCCTGACCTGATAATAGCCAGACCTCAGGTCGATCTTGGAGAACACCGCTGCACCTCTCAACTGATCAAAGAGGTCGTCGATCCTTGGCAGGGGATACTTATTCTTCACTGTCACCTTGTTCAGTTCCCTGTAATCGATGCACATTCGCATTAACCCGTCCTTCTTCTTCACAAATAAGATTGAAGCTCCCCACGGTGAACAGCTCGGTCTGATAAATTTCTTATCAACCAGCTCCTACAGCTGCTTCTTCAACTCCTGGAGCTCAGCTAGAGCCATCCGGTACAGAGCCTTAAAAATTAGAGCCGTACCAAGGAGAAGCTCGACACTGAACTCCAACTCCCTATCTGGGGGTAACCCTGGCAACTTCTCTGGGAAGATATCTCTGTAATCTCTAACAACGGGCACCTCATCGATACTTGACCCCACTGAACTGCTGCATACGACATTGGCCAAGTACCCTACACATCCCTGCCTCATCAATCTACTCGTCTGGATGCACGAGATCATCATACTGTCTACTCTGCCCTCACCAAACACAAAGCAATCAGGGCCTATGTGGATTCTAACCTTCTTTCTTCCACAGTTTATCTCGGCATCATATTTCCCCAAGAAATCCATTCTCAAGATCATATCGAAATCTGCTAACTCCAGCAGAATCAAGTCGATACTCATGGGCCTACCCATCACCTCTATCATTTGACCCCAGAGGACTCTATCACTCACCACATAACCCCCATCTGGCATCTCAACTAGGATACTCCTATCAGCCACACTAGGGTCAACCCCTAATCTCTCTACCACTCCCCTGAAAATGAAGCTGTGTGTGGCCCCGCAATCAACCAATATAAATAAAAGAGTACAAAGATAAAGAATCTGACTAGTCACTGCGTGGGGTATGGCATCTGCCTGCTCCTGGCGGACAACATATACTCTGGCTTTGCCTCCGCCTCCGTCTCTTCCTGATGTACCAGCACCTCCTCCAGGTGCTCCACCTCCAAATCTGGGAAAGTCAGCTCTACCTCTCTCTGCACCACCTCTCTCTGCTCCAGCACCGCCTCTGGGTGGTCCTCCTCTGCCTCTAGGCTGGCCACCACCACCACCTCTGCTGGGCCCAACACTAGCTCCACCTCTGGCTGGGCACTCAAACATCTTGTGCCTTGGCTGACGGCACAAGTAACATATAATCTGGCCAGCAAGATACTCGCCAAGTATGACGTCTGCCACATCGAGAACACTGTGGCAGGAAAAACTGTGGTGCAGTCCTCTGTCTCTGAACACCTCTGGCTGCTCTCTTGGCCAACATTGGCCTCTTGCCCTTATCTCTATCATCGGATCTCTGCTCTCTGCCCAAGGCGCCCATCCTCTGAAGACCGGCCTCTGATCTGAGGGCTCTCCCCAAAGCATCACTAAACTACTGGGGAGGATATGGTCCAGTCAAGACATGCTTGGATATAACAGGATGTAATCCATGGATAAACTTCTGCACTCGCCCCATCTCGGTCCCCGCTAGACTAGGGACAAACCTTGCCAAAGCATTAAACTTGGTCGTATATTCCTTAACAGAACTGGACCCCTGAGTCAGATCAATGAACTCCTGGGCCTTGGCATACATCAGCTCTGAACCCCGGTACTCGGCATCAAATAGTCGTCTGAACTCTGCCCATGTCATCTGCTCCTCAGGGATGGTAGACTTAGCTATGCTCCACCAAACCTTGGCGTCACCTCTAAGATGAAACGCCACAAATCTGACCTTCTCTTTCTCTGATAACGTGAAGAGACCCATACTACTCTCCACTGACTCTACCCATTCTTCTGCCACTGCTGGATCTCTGGACCCACTGAATTTTATCTGCTGATATGGCCCTGGTAGATGGTAGATGGGATGCAACCTCTCTGACGAACCAGTACCAACTGCATCTGTACTCATAGCCTGGCTATACTCTGTCAACCCAGCTGGATGCTGATAGTCTTCTCTGACAGGCTGAGACTGAAATGGATAACCCTCTCTGACTGACTAAGGTACTGAATAATACCGAGGCTGAGGCTGAGGCTGAGGCTGAGGCTGAGGCTGTGACTGTGACTGTGACTGTGGCTGTGCTGTTCTTCTTCTGGAAGACTGATAAATCTCAGGCTGAGGGGGATTAACTCTGACTGGCTCTTGAACAATACCCACACCAGCCCTCTGTAAACTCTCTCTGACCACTTCCCCTATCATTTCTCTGAGCTGATCTTGCCTGACAGTCACATAGAAGGAACTCTGAGATCGTTGCCCCCCACTCACACTCATGGGACGGACAGGAGGACTAGGAGGACTACTACTGGCCTCATCTAGGTATCTAGGGACATATTCCTCTTCTCTATCTATAGCACCACAAGCAAACGGGGGTTAGAAACACAAAACACATCAAAACTGGAAAGAAATACCTGACTGTGCTGTGAGGAGGGTCTGTACGATGGTTGTGAAGGAGAGAAACAAACACCACACACTTACAACTCAAATTTCTACTAAAAATGGCACAGAGAAATGCTCTGATACCAACAATGTAGGACCCGCCGCCCCGAGTACCCCTGCTGCTGAAAGATACTGTTCTTTTATTTAATAAACTGGAAATCGGGTACTCGAGACGGGAATCCTACGAAAAGAAACCTGCTGAACTAATTTACATCACAAGCGGAAGCTGAAACTGAAATATACAATGAGCTCAAAACTGGCTTGAATATATACATATAACTGTTCTGTACATTAGTTATTTTTATATTTGGAATGTACCAAATACATATAAGACCTCACAGGTCCAAAACTGAAAGAAAATACAACTGGAAGGTGTGTGCGGGGTCCCCTCTCGACAGCCTCAATCCACCCGCTCCTCACCAGCAGCACACTGACCTGAAAAGGAAGGAAGAAGGAAAGGGATGAGTGATAAAGATCACCCAGTAAGCATTCCTTACTTCCCTCGACCCAAGCAAGCAACAACAAACAAGGGCATACATACCTGATCAGCCCTATACATGCATCTAATTGCTTGCGGGCGTTGAAACTGTTTACTAGATTGCTGTTTCTCATTATTAGTCAAATTCTGAAATGAATGTCATGACATGAAAACTGAAAGCTGAATATGCATGCATGCGAATCTTTGAATGTACCCGAAGGTACCTGCTGTGCTGATCAGGCTGATGAACATAGGGATTTGGCATCCTGGCCAAGTGGGCTGTACATTCTAGCTACTGGCTAGAAAGCTGAAACTGAAATGCTGAGCAGACTGACTGGTGTCAGAATGCTAGGTCCCACCGATGCCCCCTCGAGTTCACCCCAAAACTGAGACCCATATATTGGGTTCTGAATGCTGAAACTACTGAATTCAAATCCCTGGATCCTCTTTCAGACTACATGTTGTGCTATGAATGCATATGCTGTAATTTCTTGTCTGAATACTGATTTATCTGATGTCAATTAGCGCTTGGATGGATTACCAAACCTTTACAAATCAATTTCTACATTTTCTGGAAAATAAAGCTAGAGCACGGGCGTGCAAGAGAAGACGCACGGGCGTGCTGAGCACACACGGCTGTGCAGAGCACAGGCACACGGGCGTGTGCCCAGACACACGGGACCGTACGCCGGTCGTGTGCCTGGCCGTGTAAGCTACTGGAATAATTTGGCCATTTCACGCAAAAGAAGGACACACGACCGTGTCCCTCGGGACACACGGTCGTATCTTCAGCTTTTCAGACCGTGTGCACTTCGTGCACACGACCGTGCCTTCGCAAAAACAAGGACACATGGGCGTGCTCGCACGGGCACACGGCTGTGCTCCTGGCCTTGCTCAGACATGGCTTGTCTGAAACTGCTGGAAACTAACCCAAAACTCATCCAATCTGAAATTAATCACAAACACACATCCAAGGCACTTCCATATACAGATAATCATCATCAATTTCATCCTTCACCCAACATCATGCATTTCACCATGGCAAAATGGAGATTTTTCTCACTAACACACATATAACTGAAATAAGCATGCATTCGGGTGGAAAATCATCAAACAAGCAACATGTCATCAACATGGCATCATATAAACATACACAACATGACATAATATGCTGGAAACGCCAGCAAACGTTGCCAAGCATCACCAAACAAGTTGGGAACGCAATGAGAGAGTAAGGAACACTTACCTCTCGACATAGCTGCTGAAAAACTACCTCTCAAGCTGATCTCTCTAATCTCTAGCTGGAATGGGAGCCGCTGGAAGCTGAATCTCGCGTCTAGGGCTGGGAACCGCTGGAAACAAAGAAGAGATTGACTGAAAATTGGGTGAGAAATGCAATAACTCTCCCATCTCTCTCTCTTTTCTACCCACCTGCACAGGCGTGCAGGGATGATGCACGGGAGTGCACCAAGGGAAAATGAATAAAATCCATTTCCCGCGCTTCACATGATTGAAACCTCCCTAAAGGCATCATACGAAGGCCACACAGCTCTGAAAAACTACCATCTCACCCCTGAACTCTTCTAGACTCCCAAACTATTCCTGAATTCTATTTCTAACCCCAAAACTCTACCCCTAAGGGCTTTCTAAAACCTGGGATGCTACAGGGAATGACATTACTTTTGATAGTCGCATATTGACACATTTTTATTTATATTTTTTTATGCATTTTTAGGTTTTAATTCTTGTAATTATCACCTCACATGCAGATTTAAACTGATGAGACCTAATTAAAAAAACCATTAATATATACTAAGTGAAGTGAAGCCTTCTAGTATAGCATTACTAAGACACACCCCTATTCGTGGGAACCTTGTTTGCCAAACTAAAAGGTAACCTATTACTAGGTAGAAGATTAGTTATTGATTATATTGGGTTTGACTTAGCAAATAGTGATTAACTTGTTTGCTGAAACAAAGGTGAAAGTTGTTAGAGACTGAGCAGGGACATATATGTTGATACATAGTGAGACATAGTATTTGATCCACTGATATTGAGAATCATAATTGAGGTCACACGATTTGTTGGGGTTACACTTAACTTGAGATAATGGGCTTCTATTGATTGGTTTAAAAACCTATCTAATTGGGTTGCCTTAGCTTGTTTGCTAAAGCAAAGGTTGAGTCGACTTATGGGATCTTGATCTACTAAAAAGTCTATCGAGACTTTTGGAGTGTAATAGCGAAGGCTATTAACTTGAGGAAAATAGTTGCATAAAAACCTAATTAAATGATACATTAACAAGCATACAATTAATCTCTTGTTTGTACATGTAGACTTAATCACCATGACATCATCAAATTCATTGTAAACAATATTTGATAAAGAAAATAGGCTAGAGGGTGCCATTTTTTTTTATTAGTACAGGAAATTACGTATTGTCCTATATTAAGAAGAGAGGTTGTATGTTCTCAAAAGGCATAAAATCCTTGAGCATGGTCTTAATGCCATTAAGGTCGAATAAGAGACTTACAAAAGGTACCTTAAAGATTGCATGAAAGTACAATGTTTAATGCTTGCTTTCATGGCACCCAAACTACAATTGCAGTATGACGATATGGATGCCTAACTCATACTTCTACTTACGTGAGATATGCAACGTTTCCAAAAAGAGTGAACAAGTGAGTTTGACACTCTGTAGTTGTAGGATGAATAAAGGTGTATAAGTAGACAATTATATGACTATAGAATCTCATTTTAGACCCAATAAGGTCATATCTGATTATAAAAAATTTAGATGTTAATTTGAAATTTTTTTTAAGGTGTCAAATTAAGGATAGACAAGTAAAAGCCTAAATCTCTAACCTAGAAAGCCCACCCAAAAAAATAAATATAAATAATAAAAAACAAAAACAAAACCCAAAACCCAAAACCATGGAATAAAAAACCCAAACCCATCTAGAACCTCAAGCAAAATCCAAACATGAACAGCCAACCCATTAAAGAGAAGAGAAAAGAAGAAGCCCAAGCAAGCACGACCCAGTCCAAGAAAATTGGAGAGAAAAGAAGCCCAAAATTAGGAGACCCCAGAAAAAGAGCATGCAACAGAGAGCTTGCCTAGAAGCATGTATCCTGTCCAGGCCTTTGGCCCGACCTGCAATGCGTGTATGAGATACGAGCGCTGTGCAGGATACCTGCCTGCACCGATTTTTGATATATTAAATTTTCTTTAATTTTTATTTCTTACCTTTCTGTTATCCTGCCTTTCCCAACTTTTCACCATGCATGCCATCTCTTTGTCGCATCAGCTTGCCTTTTTCCGTTGCGTCTTTATCCCCTACGTGCTTAACTCCAACCAGGTCTTTGCGCCAGTTTTTTTCTCTCTTGTTCTTCTGATTTGTGCAAGCTCTACATCTTCCATTTCTGCGCGTTGACTTCTTTTCATTACAACTGTTGTCCCATAAATCTTGGCCTTTATTTTTGCTTTATCACCAGCCTGATCAAGGGAAATTAATCCCTTGGTCAGGGGCCTTAAGAAGATGTCCTCTGGGGCCTATAAAAAGAAAAAGAGAGGTGAATTGGGGGACTTTTAGCTGCTGCTTTTCTGATTTTTTTTTTTTCAACCATCTCTTTCAGCGATAACCAAAATACCTTAAACATTTATCATTTCTAAAGCAGTACTAAAAATGTCAAGAGCACCGATCCATAAGATAGTTTGATCACAATCGTCATCTCAGCGTCGACAAAACTTTGAACAATAAGTTTTAGGTACACCCTGAGGGGAATCTCTTTCATTACTCATCGTTGTCTTTGTTTTGATAATTTTATACTCTAGAAATCTGGAAAATTTATTCATGACTATTTATACCTTTGCTGATTAGAAATATGTGATGTGTATGATGAATATTGCGTTAGGATCATGTTATGATGCCTGTAGCATATATATGTTAATATTTTACTGTTAGAAATAGTTTAAAAATAATATTTAATATTTCCATGATGACACACATTTAATATTTTTGTTTGAGATTGCATGCAATTTGACCACTTTTCCATGAGTAATATGCTATAATCGGCCTACTTCAAATAATATTCTGAAATGATGAATGTCCCGCGTACATCATACAATGAAGTAAGACTAATATTGAATAATGACTAATTTCTTTCATATAAGGAAGTAGGATTATTTAACTAAAACCAATACATGCTTTTTTTTATTGTTTGGTTCCTTTCATTTCTCTTTTTACGTCTAGTATATTCTGTATGTTTTTTTCTGTGAAATATTTTCTGGACGACTTGAGTGCGAAGAAGAGAAGAGAAAGAAAGTTGCACGTGAAACCACTTGCGAGTGTTGGTCATGTTGCTCATCCATGCGAATGAAAATGTGCACGACGTTTAACTGTGAGCATTTCTAAAGGTGTCCATTTTTCTTATTAATTATAAATCAGTGTTTAATATATATTTTTATTTTATGCATTATTTGAATGGCAAACCTAATTTGTTTTACAATTTTTTATTTTTTAGGTTTGTTTAGATTAGATTCATTGTATAGAAGTGAATATGATAAAGAGATGTAACTTAATTTTATTTTCTTTATTTTATTTTTGTTTTGTGAATGTTTATTTTATTGCCTTGAATGGATAATATATGCGTTTAATGAACAACCATAATAATGAAGGTCAACTTTTAGACTGGATAATACAAATGTCTAATATTTTTTTATTATTCTACTTGACTCTCTGAATCCAACTCATTGAACAAGTAAAAAAGATTGGGCATCTATAAGAAGTCCACAAGTTGTTTATCATGATTATTTACATTGAAAAGTAAATAAGAGTGATAAATTTATCTTAGTTTGATGAGGCAAAAACTGATGCCACAAATACCAAAACAATTAGTTACATTGAAAAGTTAGCTAGCTTAGGGTTTGTCATAGACCACGAGCTAGCAATTAACCTTATGTTACATTCGCTTTCTCTTTCATCATCACAGTTTTATCATGAATTTCAACCTTGCTTAGAAAAAGGTATCTCTTACTGAGCTGTTAGGACTAATGAGGACCTTTAAGCAATAGATGGCCAAGGGGAAGGACAAGGAAGTGTTAGTGGTTGTCACCAAACATAAAGCCAAGGGTAAAGGTAAGGCTAAGGCCAAACTTCAACCCAAAGCACTGGTTTAAGCCACTGGAAAAAAAGATTAGGCCTATAAACTACTACTCTATAGACTATTGGTGGTGTGGGAAAGGGACAGATGATTTACTACTTTTTCTCTAATAAGTTAGGCTACTAGAGGAAATATTCCAACGACTTCTTGAAAAAGAAAAAAAAAGTTGGCTGCTTCCACTTTAGGTACATTTGTTATTAAGATAAACTTTACTTCTGATTCATTTTGGGTTGTTCACATAAGTTATATTACTCATATCACCTCTTATATACAAGAGCTAAGGCAAAATAGATCATTCAGCCAAGAAAGGGTGGACCTACGTATTGGTAATGAAGCAAAGATCACAACTTTAATCATAATAGTATATTATCTATTTTTGCCCATTGGGATATAGTTAGAATTGAAAAACTATTACTGTATTTCGTATGTTTCTAGAAATTTAATTTTTGTATCTATTTTAGATAAAGAGGATTACACTTTATTGATTGTTGGTGGTACTATAACCATTAGTTTGAATGGTATTCTCTATGAAACTACATGCATGGTAAATAGATTATATGTTCTAAATTTGGATAATAACGATATTCTCAAATTGATATAAGTAAATATATTAAGATAAATAAGCTAAATCATACATATCTGTGGCATTACAGATTGGGGCACATAACCTTAAAACATATTTTAAAGCTCTAGACTATTGTGGTTTTGAAATATTTAAATTTCAGTCTTATGACGAATGTGAATCATGTTTAATAGGTAAGATCAGTTAGTCACCTTCTACTATAACCTAGTCACCTTTTACTAGTCATAGTGAGAAAGCAATTAAATTGTTAGAGATCATATATAGTGATATGTATAAGCCTGTGACAATGTAAAGTAGACATGGGAAACTTTACTTCATGACCTTATTATGATTTTAGTAGGTATATGTGTTCTTGTAAGACACAAATCAAAATGTTTTGACAAGTTCAAAGAATTAAAAATTGAAGGAAAAAAGCAAATGAATAAACGTATTAAGATCTTTCATAGTGATTGTAAAGGGAAGTATTTAAGTGCTAAATTCAATGAATACTTGAGGGAATATGGTATAGTTTCATAACTTATACCTCTTAGTGCACCATAACATAATGGTGTATTTGAACGAAAGAATCGAACCTTAATGGATCTGGTTAGGTCTATTATGAGTTTTAATAAACTATCTATATTATTCGAGGGACAAACCCTAGAAACAGTAGCATATATACTTAAACCATATTTCATCCAAATATGTGGAGTTAACTCCTTATGAATTATCGACTAGATGAAATCCCAATTTGGATAACATAAAGGTTTAGGGTTGTGAAGCTAATGCCAAGAAACTAACTTCAAGTAAGCTAAGCTTTAACGTTGATAAATGTGTATTTATGGGATACCTAAGGAAAAATTATACCATGCAAATGAAAAAAAGGTTTTCATAGCTTATACTGGTGTCTTCTTAGGGCGGGATTTTCTTTCAAGAAAGATTAATAGGAGAAATGTGTAGTTTGATAAGATTTTTAAACCATAAATATCCATAAACAATAGATAGAAAAATGTACCACATAAGGTAATTAAACATGGTACACCATAATTGCATAGATCATACAAGGTAAGATACGAGCTTGAGATATTTGACTATCTCATGCCTCAACATGATTATTTATTGGTCATCTTTGATGATGAGTCTAAAACCTATGTAAAGGCTATAGTAGATCTAGACTTTCTTAAGGCAATAAAGTTTAAGATAAACTCAATGCACCAAAATCATGTATGGACTCTAATGGATAGAGCTAAAGGGGTAAAACACAATTGTTTGCTTGTGTGGAAGGTAACATGCATACATATAAAACACAATTGGTTGTTAAAGGTTTCAATCAAAAACATTGTATTAACTATGATGAAACCTTTTTGTTGATTGTGATACTTAAATTTATCCGGATTATGTACTCCCCTTCAAGATCATAATAAAGGGTCTTAATATATTTATTAAGTTACTTCTCTACTTCATTCTTGAATTCTTTGAACTTGTCAAAGCATTTCAATTTATGTCTCATAAGAAACATATATCCATACCTATTGAAATCATCAATAAAGATCACAAAGCAAAGTTTTCCATGTTTACTTTGCATTATCATAGGCTTACACATCACTGTATATAATCCCTAACATTGTAATTGCCCTTTTACTGTAACCAATAAAAAGGTGGTTGGGTTTATCTTGCCCATAAGACAAGAGTCATATTTATCACAAGATTAAAAGTCAAATGATTGCAAAACCCTAGCGGATTAAAGTTTTGAAATATATTTTGGGCATATATGCCTCAACTCATAATGCCACAAATATGCAGGATTAAGTTCATTTGTCTTAATATGTTTACTTGTAATAACATTGAGAATTTCATTATTATCTAAGTTTAAAACATACAAGTCGTTTACCATGCACATAGTTACCTAAAGAATACCATTCAAGCTAATAATTATAATACCATTAGTAATCAATTAATAGTACCCTTTGTTATCTAAAATAGTTATAAAAATTAAATTTCTTGAAACATTAGGTATATAGTAATAGTTCTTCAATCCTAAACAAAGCCTAGTAGGCAAATATAGATAATAAGATTATATGGCCAGAGTTGTGCCCTCACTCTATTCTTAACACGTAGGTTTACCTCTCTTTAGCTAAGTGATATATTTTACCTTAGTTCTTGCATATTAGAAGTAATATGAGTATCATATTTTATCTCTACAACCTAAGAAGATTCAGGATTAAGATTAATCTCAATAACATATAAACCTGAAGTATAAGTATCTAAACTTTTCTTCTTGTACTCATAGAATTCCTTGCAGTATTTACTCTAATGGCGTAGTTTATCACAGAAGAAACAAACCATTTATCCTTTTCCCATAACACCAGTAGTCTACCAAGTAAATGGGGTTTGGGTTTGGACTTGAGCCTTGGTCTTGGGCTTGCCTTTATGTTGAGCACTAACCACTAATATTTTTGTCCTCTTCCCTTTTGCCATGTCCTACGCAATAGCCTTAACCAAACTTAATGTCTTAAGAATAGATACCTAATTCTTAGTAAGGTTGAAGTTCATGATAAAATACAACCATGAAGGAAGAAAGGAATATGACACAAGGTTGATGCCCAACTCATTGTCCATAACAAACTCTAAGTTAGGTAATTGAATGTCTACCTATGTGCCCTCACTCATTTTACAATCGTACAAGGCTATACTCACTTGATATTATTCGAATCTCTTTTAAGCTTTGAAAATCTCACGTAAGTGAAAAAGAATAAACTCAGCATCTATATCCTCATGCTGCATTTATAGGTTAAATGATATAAAACTAGTATAAGGTATACTATACTTCTATGAAATCTTTGAGATACTTTTAATAAGCATCTCTTGTAGCCTCAATAGCATCGTGACCAAGCTTTAAGGGCTTTTGCCTTTCTAGGACATACGATTGTTTTTCTTGACATAGTATAATTTGATGATTTTTATACCAATAAAAAAAATTGGTGCCTTCTAGCCCGTTTTCTTTATCAAGGATTGCACGTAATGAACTTGAATTTTTCATAGTGTGATAATTTACACATGCATAGAAAATTAAAATTAGTTTTTTCATTTTGAATTGTTTAATTAAGACCTTATTAAACACTCTCACTAGTTTTCTCAAGCCAATAACCCTCACTATTATAATAGAGAAGTTCTAGTAGACTTCTTAATAGACTGAGATTCTATCAAAATAATCCAACTTTCATTTTGGTGAACAAGCCAAGTTGATTCAAATAGGTAAATCATCAAACCAATTAGCAAAAACTTATGATCTCAAGTTAAGTTATACCTTAACAAATCATACAAGCCTCAATTATGATCTTAGTTTCAAGGAATTAGATACTAATATCCCACATATTGACAAATACGACCCCACCTAGCGTCTAATAGATTTTTCCTTTGCTTCAGCAAACAAGTTGCTTTTTATGAGTTAAGTCTTACCCAATATAACTAGCAACTAGTCTTCCACTTGGTAATGAGTTGCCTTTCACTTTGGTGCATAAGGTCTCTATGAACAAAGGCATATCCTAGCAATGTTATATTGGAAAGCTTCTTATTATGGCAGTATTTATTGGGGGGTTCTCATCAAACTTTAGTCTACATGTAAGGTGATATTCTAACAAAACTAAAACTTAATATACATACTAAACAAAGTATAAAATTTAAACATGTCGGTATATAAGTTTTAACTAATGTTAACCCCTTGAGCCAAAGGGACTAACTAATTAACATAGGTCTTATTTCTTTAATTCTTCAAGACTTCAAATACGCTTCCACTTCTTTTCTTCAAGTTTTCAAGTAATTTTGTTTCTTAGTTACATAATTTCTATGAAATTAAACAAGTAACTACTTATTCTAAATTTATGAGGGGATACAGATGAAAAGATAATTACATCGAGAAAACATAAGAGAAGGTAGGACTTACATGTGTTATTTTATTAATTTACAAGCATATATTCCCAAAAAATATACCTAAATAGATATAGGTAAGTCTTGACTTGTATACCAGATACCATACATATATATCAACCAAACATGTATATATTCAAATAAAATTAATTAAACTAATTTTATTAGCCATGTAAAATTACATTTTAGTCCTTATAATTTCATAAAATTATATAGACCTTAAAACCTTATTTATATATTACTATATAAGGTTGTACATTAGGCTAAAATTCTATTAAGATTTTCAACCTTATCTATCTAGATTTGGCAAGTCATCTATGACTTTATCCAAACATACCTCCTATCAAGATTAATAGATCCGATACCTTAAGGACTCAATCAACTCCTATCTTTTGTGGCCCACAAGCTCTCTACTTTATTGACAGTATCTGGATTCATGTTAAATCTAGATGTAACAATCTTTAACAAAACATCATGGATACTCAATTAGTAAAGTGTTAGTAAACAACTCTAACTAACACAACTTGATGGTTGTTGCATAATATAATCCCTTCGTCATGTTTGTATCTATCAAGGCTAAGATATAGATATGTGTTGATCTTAGTTTTCTCTCGTTATGAATCAATGTATGTCTAGACTAAATAACTTGAATTGGACTCTAACTTAATCCCTCTATGGCCATATATTTAATTGGCAAAGATATGAATCCCATGTTAAGTGTGATAAATTCTTTATTGATCTTCCATAGTCCTTGTAAAAATCTAGATACGACCAATTACCATCTTTATAGTAATCCTAGTTGTAATGGCATATTAAGTGGCATTAAACTACACCAATTCTTACATAAGTTAAATTTAGATATAAAAATCTTTAGTAAAACATTATAGCTACTTAGCTAGTAGAGTGTTAGTGAAGAACTCTAGCTTGCACAACTTGATGGTTGTTGCATAATGTAATCCCTTTATCATATTCGTATTTTTCAAGGTTGAGATATAGATATGTTTTTATCTTAGTTTTCTCTCATTATGAACCAATGTATGTCTAGATTAAATAACTTGAATTAGGCTCTAACTTAATCCCACTTAAGCCCAACCATGACTATATATTTAATTGGTCATGGATATTTATTAATGAGCTCATCAAAGATACAAATCCCATGTCAAGTATGACGAATTCTGTATTGATCTCATACATAAAAACTCTATTGAATTTTAAGAAATCCAAAGTATAAAACAAAATATTAATAGCTTTAACAATCAAGCTCAATAACTTCTTATCATTATAATCAAAATTTTCTTCTAGTAATTGAGTTTTAGGCTCCTTAGGCACTAAGTCACCATGTTTAGTTATTATTCATAATTTACAATCAATAGATCTAATATATAGTCTTGTTCTAATCTCTATTGAGTATAATTAACACCAAAAAGCAATGGTGGCCTAGTTATACATTATCCCTCATTAAAAATAAGGATGAAAGTACTAACCATTTTATAGAAGTCAATTAACTCTAAAAATTGTTACATTTTGCAAAAACCAGAGTCTAAGCTCTGATACCAATTGCAAAACCTTTTGGATGGAAAAGTAATCTTAAAGGGGGTAAATAAGATTTAAAAAGAATACACTATGAAAGATAATTCTAATCCGAATGCCAACACAATATTTAAAACAATGCTAATAAATGAATTAATCAACAAAAACAATCAAACACACAAGTAATTAAATTAAATATGAGAGATATGGGAAAGAATTTTACTCAGCCGATATACAAAGGTTTAAGGCTCTAAACACAAGCCTCGTACGTCTTCTCTTTTGATAAAACCTAATTGAATATTTTACTATCCTAAAAAAACCCAATGATATAACAGTTTTAATTGAAGGGAATTTTATCCTTTACACTAATTTATTGGGGTTTCACCATTTATGTTTAAAAATAAGAATTTGTGTATAAGAATGCCACTAAGTAGACCGATACATAAGAATAAGTGTAGAGTTCTCTCAAGAATCGATCAAGTATATGTTTAGTAAGAGAAAGAGTGAGAATGAGCAATGAAGATTGAAAGCTTGATAAGCAATGTTTTCTCCAACCATTCTCACTTCAAATGAGCTCTTTTAAATCTTGTTAGAAATGGAAATAAGTTGTTACAATCAATTTGTATATGTTGGGTAAGTAAAAAGAATTTTGTTTCAATGAATTTTCTAAATGCATAATTGTGTTTGTTTCATTTATTACCTTCATCAAACTCATAAAGGTTAAATTTAAAGCACCTACTAACCACAAATGATCACATACTTCCACAGGTTATGCTGCAATACTTCTTGAATGTCTCTTCAAATTCAAAAACCTCACATGGGATTCTAGCACTATCAGTATATGAGACATACACAATGACCTACAAGCTTATACACAGTCAATTTCAAATGACAAGGCTAATCGTGTTCACCTATTCTTTATAATGCACGGTTGTGCATTTTATCTTCACATAATCATGTATCGCCCTAATATATCTTTTCTAAGGATTAGAATTTCTCTAGTAACTTGATGGTACACCTCCTCATTTCTTCAAAAGTATAATCATACTAGAAATACATGTATGGTCATGCATTGACTTAAAATCTTGATCATCACACACAATGAGGCTACAAGATCCAAAAGGTTTATTCTTCTCACATGATACCATGCATGATTATTTATCATTTTTAGACACAATCATGCTATTGACTTTTGACCCTTTGACACAACACAATAAGGTTACACCAAAACGATTGGCCATATTGATTCTCAAATATGTACACATGATCGTGCTCTAACATAACACAGTCATGTTGGACTTAAAAAGTTTTCTAGAAAATTACTAGCCATGGCACCGATAATCAACATGACATCGTGTTTTTAATGCACAAGTTAGGTTGTAACTATGCATGGTTATGCTCAATACGCATATGGTCATGTATTCTCAGAAACTTACATCATGATAAGGGTGAATTAGTCCTTTTAACATATTTTTGTTATCCTTAAAACACCAAGGGTCTAACAAGATTCAACATATGAGAGTCTAAGAGAAGGTCGATACTCATGACTCATGCTACATATCCCTCTAAAAAGATATGTCTTAAGATACATGATTAGTGAGATAAGATGAATCGGATCTTTTATGCTTACACTATAAGATCTATCATGTATGTCATGCTATGTGCAAGAATTGATGTCTTGTTTGCCTTAAACATTTATAGTAGATATCAATCTAAAGTGAAAGACACTAAACAGTTGTAAAGAACATCCTTAAGTATCTAAGAATGACTAAGGATATGTGTTTGATCTATGAAGACTAAAACTCACTATAAAAGGATATAATAATGCCAGTTTCCAAACTAATTGCAATAAATCCTAATTAGAATCTATGTTTTGTTTGAATGATGGTGTAGTTAACTGAACAAACTTTAAGCAAAGTACTATAATTGATTCTATAACTAAGTCTAAGTATATCACCTTTGTTGAGACAATAAAAAAAGCTATTTAGATGAAAAAATTCATATCTAAACTTAATGTGGTCCTTAGTATTACTGGTCTTATTATACTCTATTGAAACAATGAATGAGCCATAGCTCAAACAAAGAAACCACAATGTCACAAAAAATCTAAACACATTCATAGACAATTTCACTTGGTTTGAATGATTGTTCAGTGTAAAGATGTACAAATTAAGAGAGTTAACACAGATAATAACTTGGTTGATCCATTGATGAAGTCTTATCATAATAAAAGCATGATAGTCATGTAGTCATATATGGCATCAGACGTATATATGATTGGTTATAACCTATATCTAGAATTTTTTTATAATGATTAGACGTTATATATACATTGATTATTAATAAAAGAAGTATTTTTCTATTGGATGATGTTTGATGCATATAACATGTTCTTAGAATGGTAGAACCAAGTGAAGGAATCACTTGACTTATCATACTTTTCTGATGCACTTATTGGTGGTTATTCTAGAAATTTTTGTAATCTTGATATGTTATGACCTAGAGCATAAGCAATGAAGATAGAATTATCATAGTGTTGAATGACCCCCACCAAAAGGTGACAATAGTTTACACCTATCAAAATTGTTACTTGTAGCTTAATGCAACACATAAGCGCATGATTTGGTAATCATGTTAACTAGAAAAACTCATAAAAAGGATCCACATATATGGTAACTCCTACGTCTATGAAAATATCCTCTTAGTTTAGTACGTACATGTGATCCTTTTACTTGAGGTTATCAAACCATTTTATGCTAGAATTAATGTAATTTAATGACATCAAATATACCATTGTAATTGAGGTATTGTAATGAAAAGTGATTAGCCATATCAAGATCAGTACAAAGGCTATGGTTGATCAACAAATGATTTCTAATAAACTTATTGATACATGTTCATGATATATAATCTATGGTCATAATAGGATAAGTTTGTAACCTAATCTAGTATATCTGATCTAAATATATATCAGTTCAAATAAGGAGAAATAGAGATAGACACATATTCATGTCTTAGCCTCAAGAGTCATAATGTGACGAAATGATTATATTGCGTATTAACCATTAAGTTATACAAAATCAAAGTTAACCTGACATTTTACTAATTGAATAGCTGTAATGTCTCGCTAAAGACCTCTCATGGTCTATGTATAAATTTGACCTAAATCTAGAAACTATCGATACAATAAGGTGCTTATTGGTCACATATAATAAGGATTGATTAAAACCCAGAGGCATAGAATCAATTGATCTTAATGAAGGCTAAGGGTATATTATCATCATGTTGAATCTAAAAAGATAAGGTTAAAAGTTAAACTTAAGAATTTTGACCTCATATATATGGACAAGTGACAAAACCTTGTTATATTTATAAGATCAATTTGGATAAAACCAAGTCCAATTTGAATTTTGAAAAACATGCTAACACAATGGCATACGTGTTAGAAGCATAAGCATGCATCATGGTTGATGGACAATTAGAATTGTTATTTAATCACATCCCATAGATTAAGGTGATTGATTCAATCATAGATTTAGATAAACATTGAACTCATAGTTGTGTGTTACATCTACATGATCTTGTATATAGTCAATATGATAGAATACGATGATGCGCTTTATATGCATGGCCATGTGTCGCATTTTCTATAAACAAGCAACAAATCTTTAATTAAAATACTTTTTTCTTATTTCCAAATAAATACATAAACACTCGTGCCCTTACCATACATGTGTGTGTATTCAAGCTACTAAAACCACTTTTGCTAAAAATATCTATGATTCAAGGCCTCATATGGATACCACTACAATTTTAGTTTGAGGATTGAAATAACAAACATATTGTCATGTAATGATAAATGAGCATACCAATGCAAGTATATTTTCTATTAAACAACTTATAGATGCTTAATTTTCTTATTCTTGTCAATTTTGAAAGGATGTCAGTTTATAAAACCCCTTGGCTAGAAATAATCGTAAATGACGGTGAATAGCATTTTAAAAATTTTATAAAGGACAACTCTTAAGTAACAATTTTATAAATGCCAAAACAGATTTTAAATCACTCAATAATTGAAACCAAAACACATAAACATATAAGTAATCAAACTAAATGTAAAAAGATAAAGGTTAGAGAATGCTAAACCAATTTATAGAGATTTGGAGCTTCGAGCACAAGCCTTTTACATCCCCTTCTTGAAGCAAACTTGAATGAAGTTTCCACTATCTTCTAAAATCATAGATATAATAGTTTTTGCACAAGAGAATTTCACCCTTAACAGTAGTTCACCAGAATTTTACCCCTAGTATTTGAATACAAGAATTTTTTGAGTGATAGTGCCTCTAAATAAGTTGATACAAAAGAATTCAGTCTTTCAATAAATAATAAAATAAAGGATTTGTGAGAGAGTAAAACAGAAAAAAGTAATAAAGATTAATAACTTGTTAGATAATACGTTCTTTGACCTTTCTTCCTTCAAATAAACTCTCTTTTATACTAAAAATCTTCCTTAAAATGAAAAAAAGCCATTGTAATATATTTGTATCTGTTAGATAAGTGAAAGGGACACGGTTGTAATAAATATTCCAAGTGCAAAATCATGTTCTTCAGGTGCATAGTTATGTTTGCTTCATTTATTGTCTCAAGCAAACTCATAATAGACAAGTTTATCACACTTGCCAAGCATGTATGGTCATATGTTTCCTATACATGCTCATGCTTTTTCATTTTATGGATGTCTTTTGATATTCAAGACCCTCATATGGGATCATAGCACTATCAGCACATAAGACGAACACAATAACCAATAAGCTTGTGTATAGTCTTGTGCCAAAGTTATAAGGTCATACTACCAGAAAATTGACTATGTTGACTCTGCACAATTAGTTGTGCATGACAAGGTTGTTGGTTTTCATCCATTTTTCATAACGCACAGTCATGCGTTTTCTTCATTCATGATTATATATTATCATAACTTATCTTTTCTGACGACTAGCATTACACTATTATTCTTGCATGATCAGCTTGGTGATATGCCTTTTTTTTCATATACATGATCGTGTTAAAAATACATGCACAATCATTCATTGACTTGAAAACCTTAATTATCACACACGATAAGGCTACACAATCTAAGAGGTTGTGTTCTTTCACAAATGACCATACACAATCATGTGTCATATTTGCACAAGGTCATGCGGTTAACTTTTGATCTTTGACTTAACACGACAAGGTTGCACAAGAATGGTTGGTTGTGTTATCCTTGAGATGTACAGACACGGTCATGCACTGATATTGTAAAGTCTTATTAGACATGAAAATTTTTACAAAAAATTCAAGCCCTAACACGAGTAAAAGACATGACACTATGTTTTCGATACATAAGTTAAATATAACTATGCATAGTTGTTGTGTTCAAGAAGCACTCAATCATGTATTGCCAAGAACCTGCCAAAATAAAAATTATGCCTTCTCGGTCATGAAGAAAGTAATGTTAGAGGTAAATTAAGGGCCGAACAGTCTCTCTCTTTTTAATTGATGATAAAAAAATGTTAAATTTGTCAAAGTTTAATTAAATAAAAACAATATATTAAATTCTTCAAAGTTTTGCAACACTTATACTCCACTTTGCTAAGTGTTTCCCTTTTTGTTTATTCATTTAAAGTTCACTTAAGCATTAAAATTTAACAATTAATCCAAACTTTACCATACCATTACTTCTCCCCTTTTTGAAATTAATCAAAAAAAATTGACAAAGTTTCTTATGTTATTGTGACATTTCCCTTTCTTTCAGAAACAAAAAAAACACATTCCCGATAGACAATTAAACTCAACAACTACCAACATCATCCACAGCAACATAATAAGAACACAATAATCTCAACAATTTAAGTCAATGATACTAATTGATAAAATATGAAACAGTTATCAATATCAACAATACCAACAATTATTCATCAATGTAACCAACAAGCTAAGGAAATGAAAAGCTTATAAAAGAAAATTTCTTCAAAAATGTTCCTAAAAGTAATATATTTAATAAAAACAATGTTGATATGATTAAAATGCAAAAGAGATAATGAAATGCATAGGAAATTTAGTTTTTAACTGAAGGCACATTATCTAAAAGGGGTTAAGCTTATGATATCATGCCTTGGACTTTAGTTTCTAAGTCATTAACATAATCATGGAACATGTCTATCCGATTAGAAATTTCTCCTTTAAACAAATTTTAGTCCCTTTTAAATACGTTGAAATCTCCTTTGAAAGTCTGAAAAACCCCTCTAAAGGAACGCATGAACTTAAATTAATGATTTCAAAGCAGATCAACACTAATCTATCTAACACCCACTTAAAGAGCAACCAAAAAATCCACTGAGGGGTCATTCTCTCTAACACCAATAAGCAATCTCCAACCACCCACTTTGTCTTTCTTGATCACTCTTATTCAAGATAGAGCATCAGCATTTAGCATATGTACATCCTTAAAGGCAAGATTATAAACTTCATAGTCATTCAAAGGGATTTCTAAGTTTACAATAATAAAGGTGATAAACATAATAAATTCAACAGGTATTTTTTCCTTTTTATTATTCATTTAGATGTCATTATGTTTGTTGATCATCCATCTTATGGCATCTAGAACGTGTCCCATCATGGTAACTTCCATGATTACGATGTCTCAAAACACTAACATTTCCATCAATGTTAGCTTAGGCATTTAACAGTTACCATCTAATGAAAAATATGTATGGTTAGGTTGTTCAAGGAAGATGCCTTCATGTAGAATCCCTGGATTAGAATTGTCCTTTAGGGTAGAATTTGAGGGTTAGATGTGAGAAATACTAATAGATTGAGAGTTAAAAGAGTTTAGGGGTAAGATAGTAAGTTTCCAGAACCTGTGTGACTTGCGCATGATTCTCCTTGGGAGGTTTCTTTCATGTGTAGCACGGGAAATGAAGTTTATTTATTTTCCCTTGTGCACTCCTGTGTACTTTAACTGTACTCTCGTGCACCCTTATAGTTGAGAGAGAGAAGTTGTTTTTAGGCTTTCTCACCCACTTATCTCTCATTTCCAACTAAGGTTTCTTCTTGTCTTTTAGAGATTCCTAACCCTAGAGTTGAGATTCAATAGCCAACAGCTCCCAATCCAGATAGAGAAGATAGAAAATAGTTAGAAAGAGATTCCAGCAATCATGGCAAGAGGTAAGTGCTTCCTTACTTCTTCCTTGAGTTTCCCAACATGTATGTGATGTGGTGTTCTGTGTCTTGTGTTCCCAGCATGCTTATGATTGATATGAATGAGTTTATGTGTTGGTATGTTGATGAGAGATTAGTTAAGATGATGATTTCCACCCATGAACCATGTTTGCTTATGCTTGTGTGTGAATATGTGAGAGAATGAACATTTTCATGATGGATTGTGATGTGGTGTGTTATGGATGAAATTGAAGCATGTTGTATACTTATTGAAGTGTTCAAAATGCATGTTTGAGATTAATTTTAGTTTGATTGAGGTTTGGTAAGGATTCTTACAAGTTTCAGGTGGCTGTTGTCGATGCAGAGTAGGACACACGCCTGTGTGTCTGTAGGTGCACACCCATGTGCCTTTGCTTTTGTAGGGACATGCTCATGTGCACGAAGTGTGCACAACTAAATTACAGGAGGACACAACCATGTGTCCTAGGGGACACGATCGTGTGTGTGTTCTTTCAGTGTTAATGCATAGAAATTCCATAGGCTTGCACGACTAGTTGCACGGCCAATGCACGGTCCCGTATGTCTCCACACACGCTCGTGTGCCTTTGCCATACACACCATGTGTGTTCCTTGCACACCTGTGTGTCTTGACCCACACACCCGTGCATAAGCAGAATTTTCCAGAAAATTGAGTAAAATAAAGAATAAAGCATTAGAAACTTATCTAATGACCATAAAGCAGTAGATAATGATAAAATGAGATAAAATAAGGCTGCATAAATATTACATAGCATGACATGCCAAGGCATCAGCACGAAAAGGGATAAGGGATCCGAAAGCATTAGTATTCAGTATTCAGAACCTAATATCTGGGTTAGAGTTTTGGGTGAACTCGAGGAGGCATCTATGAGATTCCAACCTTTTGACTACAGTCAGATCATCTAGTTTCAGCTTATTAGTCTGAGGGCTAATATGTATATTTAACTTTCTAGCTTTTCGCTAGACTGTTCGACCCAAATAGCCAAAATGTCGAATCTCTGTATTCATCAGTCTGATCAGTATAGCAGATATCTTTGGATACGTATAGATTCAAATGCATGCATATTCAGTATATATTTAGCATAGCATGATACATATTTCATGACATGAATCATTAATACGATCAAGATAACAAAATAAGCATTATCTAGTTTATTGAATGAACAAGCGAATGTATGAATGTTAGGGCCAAGACCAGGTATGTTATTGTTTTACTTGCTTGCTTAGGTTGAGGGAAGTAAGGATCGCTTACTGGGTATTTTTTATCACTCATTTCTTTCCTTTCTTCATTTCTTTTCAAGTGTGTTTGGTACTGGTGAGGAGCGGGTAGATCATGGTTGACGGGAGAGGGCTCCATATCAGTGTTTAGTTTGGCCTAATGGGAATTTATTGTAAATTTTGTAAATAGTATATTGTACAGAAATGTATATATATATATGAAAAGTGTATTTTAGGCCAACATTGTACATTTCAGTTTAAGCTTCCGCATGTATGCGTATGTATTTGTATAGCAATAGCTTTTCTTTTTTGTAGGAATCTTGTCACGTATACTAAGATTCTCATATTATTAATAAAAGAAAAAGAATAATTCAACAGTAGCAGTATGCATGACAGCGAGTCTTATACTTCACCTTTTGTATCTTATGCTACCTCGAACCACTCAATAATACCCAAATCACCTAAAAGCTCTAATCATTGACAAAATCCAACATGCCTACGTCATCATATTTAAACCATGTAGCTAATTGCTCTATCGTAATTACCCAATCATTATTAGTCAATTGAAAACTTATTGTATGGTTAGTGATAATGCCTCTAACATCCTTTTTAAATGATAATAAATTTAAAAAATTCATAAATTGGATTTTTATAAGCATCCAATTTCATGAAAAATAATTTCCTTAACTTCACACCATTAACCAAACCAATCACTTCATCCTACAATCAACTTTGCCATAAAATATGTTCAATAGAACATCTTCCTATGTAAATAGCAAGTTCCAATAATTATGAAAGTAGTATTGTTTGTTATCGAGAAGTGTTAACAATCCCAAATGAATTTTCTTGATGTCTTATGCTTTGAAAATGACTCAAACAAGTAAAAAGCTTTATTTTTAGAGGTTTTTTCAGAATTTCTTGATGTTCTTGAAGATTGGATCGAATAAGGTTGATGTGTCCACCTTACTTTTTTTAAACATCCTCTATTCCATATGGTTGGGTCAACAAAAGCTGCATGATCATGTTTTTGCAACAACTTGTAAAAATTTAACAATTTGAACTTCATGGTCATTTGCATCAACCCATAAAATGCATGTGACTCTTTGTTTGACTAAAACATAGCACGGTCATGTATGAATTTGACACACAGTTATGTGTAATCAAAACATTATAGACCTACAAATTTTTATATAGTTTTTTCCAAATTTCAAAAGCTGAATCAAAACACCATAAATTACAAAACTTGGAAATTTTGATCATTTGAGGTTTTTATTATATGAATTCAAATGTTGATTGATGTCAAATACAAATTTGCATCATTTCAACTTGAATTTTCATTCAAAACTAAAATCATTATTTTATCCAATTTAGCATACATGACACATCAAAACCATAGTAGAATTCTCAAATGAATTCATCACATAACATGACATATTCAGACATATCAAACAACTGTATGAAGAAGCAAATAGCACAAATAGCATGCATTCAAGGAATAAATATATTAAGCGCTTACTTGTCTTGTATCAATCATCTCAAACTCTCTTTTTATATAAGCAAACCTTTCTTTATTAAGAGGTTTAGTAAAAATATCAGGAAGTTGATTGTCAGTATCAATAAATTCAAGTACAACATCACCCTTGCTAACATAATCAAACAATAAATGATATTTAATATTAATATGTTTGGTGTGTGAATGCAAAATGGGATTTTTTGAAGGTTAGATTACAATAGTGTTGTCACAATAAATTAGAGTTTTCTTATTTTTTAAACCAAAATTGAAAAGTTATTCTTTCATTCAAAGAATTTAAACACAACAACTAGCTATGAAAACATACTCAACTTTCATAATAGATGTTTCAACTAAGTTTTTTTTTTTTTTTTTTTAAACTATAAAACCAACATGTGGCCTAAAAATTGGCATACCCCACTAGTACTTCTTCTATCTATTCAACATCCTTTAAAATTGATATCCAAAAATACATGTAATTTAAATATTGAGTTCTTATGGTACATTAAGCAAACATTAGGTGTTTGTTTAAGACACTTTAATATTTGTTTCATGACATTCAAATGTGATTTCTTAGGATTTTCTTGAAAATATCCATACATACAAACAATAAACATGATATCAAGCCTAAATGTAGTTAAATATATAAATGCTCCTACTATGCTTCAATACAACTTTGTAATAATAATTTTATCTCCTTCATCTATGTTAAGCTTAATAGAGTGTTCATATGGGTTGGTTGTTCCTTGGCCTTATACAAGTTAAACCTCTTGAGAAGGTCTTGAGTATACTGTGATTGATTGAGCAAGATCCATTTTCTTCATTTGTTTGATTTAGAGTCTAAGGAAGAAGTTTAGCTCATATATCATACTCATTTCAAATTCATCCTACATCATCTTAGAAAACTTTCCTCCTCCTAAGAGTAGCCTTGGGTAACTAGTCTAGTTTTGTTCCTCACAACAACGTTAGATTCATCCACCTTTTTTTGGTATATCTATTTTATGTTAATGGTAGGATGATTTGTTGGCCCAAGAACTAATTCTTAAACTCAATTCCTTTCAAATTGATTAAGTTCTTCTTGCATGGTCATCACTCATCCTTTATCTTGTAATGCAACCTCAACTTTCTTAGGTTACATTTGTGACAAGAATGCCAACTCACAAGTATTTCTCATGGGTGCCTTTGTCCTTACTCCTTGAGATAGGTTACCAATGATCTTTTCTTATTTGAATTTATCTTTCATTCTAGGGAAAAAGATCTCCACGTACACTTCCTAATGTTACATTGAGTCTTCATCTTGTTGTATTACCTCAATTTATGATTCTTCTTCTTTGAGAGTGAGGGCTTCTTTGATTTGAAAATCTTTCATAAGCTCTACCACTTGTTATTCATTTATCTTATCAACACACTTGAAAAAAATTCATCAATTGCCACATGTATAGATTCCTAAACAAAAAATGTCTTTTTGTTTAAGATTATATAAGCTTTGAGGTTGAGGAATATCCTAAAAGAAATTTTCATTCGATTTGACATTAAATTTTTCTAGGTTATTCTTCTCATTTTTAGGTATAAAGTATTTACAACTAAAGGGATGAAAGCATGTAATATTAGGCTTCTTTCTCTTGAACAACTCATAAGAAGTTTTTTTAAGGATTGACCTTATTATGGCCCTATTTATGATATATCATAATGCTATAATGGTTTCACCCTAAAATGGTTTTGGCAAATCATACTCATACAACATGGTCCTAGCCATTTCTTCTAATGTTTTATTTCTTCTCTCAATAACTTAATTTTGCTCAAGAGTTCTAGGTGCAAACAAGTTATGTTATATGCCATGCCTATGACAAAATGATTCAAAATTTGAAGTTGATGTTTTCTCCATCCTTAGCCTTCAAAGAAGTAAAGAGGTACTTGTTTCTAGTCATATGTCTTGAACATCCACTATCCAAGTACCATTTGTTAGACTTTTTATTTTTTACTTTGAAACATACCCACAAAAAAATATTATCTTTGACACTTAAATGATTTTGGGTCCAAATAGGTTAGCCTTGATAGTTCCTTGGGAACCTAAACCATTTTCACTTGTAAGGTTTACCATTCCTAATTGGGTATCCTCTAATCATGTGACAAATATAAGAACAATATTTGTATTTCACAAGTAATGCATTTAGTTTTGGTGAAGGCATTATCCCTATTATAAGCTAATCCTTCCTTATTTAATCCACTTATTTGATATGATAACGTCTTATCTAACCTTTTAGTTCCAATTTTAAACTTTTCTAAGATTTTGTTAAACCTAGTTACTTTGCCCTTTAACTCATCATTTTCTTTTCTACATGATTCTAATTCATTTGTAAATTTTTTTATCATGGAATTTAATTTCCAATTCTCTTTTAACTTGATTATGCTCACATGTTATTTTTTATAGTTCTAATTTTATGTTAACTAGATTTTTCTTCAAACATTTATTCATAAAGCTAACATTCTTAAAGTCAATTAATAAGGAATCAAATGCATCTTACAATTCAACATAAGGGAAAGAGTTAGACTCATTTACCTTTTCATTCGAATCAATTTCGGCCATGAAACAAGGTTGGCCCTATCTTCTTCTTGCTCACTTTCAGCACTTGAGTCATCGCTTTTACTCCTTGTGGCGATAAGAACCCTCCTTTTGAATATCTTTTCTTTCTCCTTTTTCTTCTTCTTTAAGGATGGGCAATCTTCATTAATGTGCCTTGGTTTCTTACATTTATAGTAAATGACCTCATTGTCATTTTCTTCTTTTCCTTTTGCCTTGAAATCACCCTTGCCCTTACTTTCATTGTTTCTTGACAGGAATTTGTTGAACCTTCTCGCTAGCAAGCTTATATCCTTTTCATCCATTAAGGATTCATCATCCTCCTTATTGCTAGCTTTTAGAGCAATACCTTTAAAGATTTTAGTTTCTTCCTCTTTTGGGTTTCTCTTCATCTTAAAGGTAAGAAGGCTTTCGATCAATTTATTCATCCCATTCTTGTTAGATCTTTTGATTCCTCTATGGCAGTAATCTTCATGGTTTAAGATTTGAGTAATGATCTAAAGACTTTCTTGACCAACTCCATAATTTCAAACTTTTTGCCAAACCTTTTTAAGTCATCTACCAAGTTGGCTCTTGTGCATGTTCATGATGAACTTCATCTCAAACTACTTGTATTCTCTAAAGAGTAGCTTAATCTTTGACTCCTTAACTTGGCTTGTGTCTTTATGGGCAGTTTGGAGTATAGTTCAAACTTCTTATGCAAACTCATAAGTTGAGACTTTATTAAATTATGTAAAGTCCAAAGCATAAAACAAAATATTAATAGTTTTAGAATTTAAACTCAACAGTTTCTCATCATCATCATTATAATCACATTCATTTTTCGTTGGATTCTAGGATCCCTAAACACTAAGCCATCATGCTCAGTTATTTTCCATAATTTATAGTCGACAAACCTAATATGTAATCTCATTCTTATTTTCCATTAAGTATAATTTACACCATAAAACAAAGATAGCCTAGTAAAAACTAAATCCCAATCTTTGATATCAATTGTAAAACTATTTGATTAGAAATAATCCTAGGGGCATGAAGAGGATTTTAAAATTTTTATGAAGGACAATCCTAAAGTGACAATTTCATAAATGTCAAACAGATTTTAAATCACAATAATTCAAACCAAAACATATAAACATATAAGTAATCAAGGCAAATGTAAAAAAAAAATAAGGGTTTGAGAATACTCAGTCAATTTATAAATATTTGAAGCTTTGAATACAAGCCTCATACATTCTCTTCTTTAATCAAACTTAATTAAAGTTTCCACTATCTTTCAAAACCAAAGATACAATGGTTTTAGCACAAGAGAATTTTTTCCTTAACAATAGTTCATCAGGATTTCGCCCTCAATGTTTGAATACAAAAAAAATTTTGAGTGAAAGTGGCTCTATAAAGGCTGATACATAAGAATTTAGTACAAAGGTCTCTCAATAATTAATCAAATAAAGGTGTTGTGAGAGAGTTGAGTGAGTAAAAGTAATAAAGATTGATAGCTTATTACATAATCTGTTCTCTAACAATTCTCACTTCAAATAAACTCTCTTTTATACTAAAAATCTTTCTTGAAACAAAAAAGAGTTATTGCAATCAATTTCATTCATTGGGTAGGTGAAAAAATATGGTTGCAATAATTTTTGTAGGTGCACAATCTTGTTCCTTGAGTGTGCTATTGTGCTTACTTCATTTATAGCATCAAATAGACTCCCAACAATTGAATTCATCACACCTACCAATCATGCATGGTCACGTGTTTTCTACACGCAGTTTTGCTTCTTCACTTCATGGATTTCTTTTGAGATTTTAGACCCTTACATGGGATCATGGCACTATTAACACACGAGACACACATAATGACCAATAAGTTTGTACACGGTCATATGCCAAAGCTATAAAATTATGCTACCAAAAAGTTAACTATGTTGACTTTACATAATTAGCTTTGCATGACAAAGTAATTAGTGTTCATCCATTCTTCATAAGGCATGGTAGTGTGTTTTCTTCCTTCGCGATCATACATCACCATAACTTATCTTTTTTTGGCGACTAGAAGTATACCATTGCTCTTGCACGATCAGCCTAGTGGTGTGACTCTTCATTTCTTCATATACATAGTCGTGTTGAACATACACATATGATCATGTGTTGACTTGAGAGACTTGACCATCACGCACAATAAGGTTACACAGTCTAAGAGATCATGTTCTTTC
Organism: Anacardium occidentale; assembly: GCA_026122585.1. Lineage (NCBI taxonomy): Eukaryota > Viridiplantae > Streptophyta > Magnoliopsida > Sapindales > Anacardiaceae > Anacardium > Anacardium occidentale. The sequence continues at coordinate 949,677 of JAJEJH010000008.1, forward strand.
ATAAATGCTATACACGATCGTGTGTTATATTTAAACATAATCTTGTGGTTGACTTTTGATATTTGACTTAATATGAAAAGGTGCACGAGAATGGTTGATCATGTTGTCTTTGAAATATGCACACATAGTCATGCACTAATATTGCACAATCGTATTGGGCCTAAAATTTTTTCTAGAAAATTTAGGTTGTAGCATAAGTAAAGGACACGACACTGTATTTTTTATGTATGAGTTAAATTATAACTATGCACGATTGTACTCAATAAGCACACAGTAATGTATTGCCAAAAACCTACAAAAATAGAAGTTATGTTCTTTTTTATCATGAACAAAGTCATGTCAGGGGTAAATTAATTCTTTTAATATATTTTTATTATCATCAAAACACCAAGGGTCCAATACAACCTTATTTATGTCTCTCTGGGTTTTGTATAAGTTTTAAATTTCATTACATGAATGTCATTCTAGCAACCAGGGTAGCACCAATAACTTAATAGTTCCATTAGCCTTTACCCTCTAACCAACCTTACATGTCAATGCAATGAGTACATCATTCATGTCAACATTCATTAGAAGTGCAATACTACCATATTGCCTCAACACAACTAACGTCGTGTTGGTAATAGCATGACGGTGTTGCTCTTAGAGCTTTTTATACACTTTCTCTTTCCATTTTACCCTTTCTAGTAACAATGTTAGTAAGGCCCATGGCATTGGCAACAATCATAGCAATGAAACCACGATGGTGTTGAGGCTAAGGTTAAGATTGTGTTTAGAAAAGGTTATGGCAAGGGTGAGGGTGGTGTTAGTAAGGTTCAATAAGGTCAAGGTTTGGCTGTTATCATGAATAGTATCGTTGTTGATCGAGTTTATTTTTTTAGCATTATAAATTTTTTTTTTCTCTCTATTCATCCAATTCAAATGTTAAAATTTGAATTTAGGTAATAGAATTTGTAATAATAATAAAATATGTAAAAAAAAAAAAGTTATTAACTATTGTAGAGATATATAAATTTATAAATTAATAAAACTATTAATAATTTTTTATTATTGTATAAATTTATTATGAAGAAATTCTCTTAGTAACGTAAGTTTTTATCTTTAATACATCTTTCAAATTTACAAATTATTTGGGATAAATTATTACTTAATTTCAGTAATAATATATAATATTCTTGTTTTCTCATCAAATATATAAAAATAAAAAAAAAATATTAAATAATTTAATAAAGAAATAAGAAAATAAATCTTTCAATACCGAAAAACCTTAATTTTGTCAAAATTTGGGCGGAAAATAGCCTTCAATTTTTCTCATCCACATGATGAAATTGTTGTCAGTGGTCCCAAGCCCATTAATAATACGACAGAAAAGAAAAAATTCTAATTTTACACGCTTTTCACCAAAACATTATGAATGTAATTGCCATCTAAGGAGCAAAAATCCTAAGCTCTTGATAAAATATGATGAAAACTTGGCTCAAAAGATTCAACCATCAAAATAATAAACAGTCATTTCTTACCAAAACAATTATTCCATGCACAATTTTTAATCACAATGAAGGAAGATTTATAAGGTTGAAAATTCTCGAATTTGAAAATCGAATATTGCCAAATAACTCCTACCAAATGCATGTAGAAACTTCAAATTAATAAGGTTAATAATATTCAACAATCGCGGAGCCATTACTTTATATACAATGATCTTAATCATTTGGAAACTTCCAATTAATATAAATATAATATATGGTTTAATTGGAAGTTTATTCATTCACGTAAGTGAACCACGATGTAACATTTTCCTCTTTGAGTCCACCACATGTCCTATAAATTCAAACAAGGTGGCTCAACAATATAATGTAATATAATGGGTTAGTTCTAAGGATTTTGTAATTATTTTTTGGCCAAAGGACTATTTCCCACCCATAGTTTGAGGCGGACCCCTGCCACCCCTAAGGTTTCAAAAGCCCAAACTCCCACCCCCAAGTCAAATTTAGTATAAGGGCATTTTTGTCTTTTTAGTATTAAAATTTTATAAATTAATAAAATAAATTTTATATAAATATAAAATTTAAAATTTAAAAAATATATTTAAATTTTTTTTAAAACTTTTAAATATATTTTGTAATTTTTAAATTTTTTATTTTAATATTTTTTAAATATATATTTAAAAAATTATTTTATAATTTTATTATAAATTTTTAATTTTTAAAAGGATAGTTTAATCATTTTAATAAAAAATTATAAAAAATCTTTTCAAGAGTAGGAGTTTAAACTTTTGAAACCTTGAGGGTGATAGTTTGTCCCTGTCTCAAACTATGGGTGGGAAATACTCCTTTGGCCTTAATTTTTCTTTTAAAGTGTGGCCCAAATTGTCTTCACTGTTTAGGTATTCTTAAATTCATTATGAAATTCACTGAACCAAACTTGTTCAATGGATAGCTCAAAATCTATTCCTTTGCCTTTATCGTGACTTAAAGTGTAATAGTTAATACCCAAATAAAATATCAATTATCCACAACCCATTTATTAGAATATTTCTATTTAGAATACATGAAAACGAAAAAAGTTCATTATGAATACAGTTATGAATTCTCATTATCAAATTCCCAATCCAAAATTTGGCTATTCCCAATATTATTTTGCCCTTCATGATTCTTTTCGATTGCCCTAATTAGTCATGACATCAATTACTTAATTTACTATCTAAATTCAGCTTCGTTTCAATTTTAATTTTGATTTCAGTACTTGAAATAATATTAAATAATTTTATAATCATGAATTGATTGATTAAAGATTCCAGTTTGTAGTAGTTCAAGGGAGATTCATAGAATATTTGATAATTAAAATAAGTTCAGTAATACAAAATTAAATAAAATCAAACCACTCTTTTGAAGTAGATGAAAAATAATTTATGAAGTTGTTAGAAAATTTCGACAGCCTTTCCCTATCAGAAATATCAATTAAAATAATTAAAGAATAATTGAATTGCTCCATTTTTATTGTTATTTAGCTAGAAATTTATAATATAAAATTTATTGTAGATAATAAAATTTCTGACATTTTTCTTTACCAAAACCACACGAATTATCTTATTTGTTTTTTGATATTCGGAGAACACGTTCCCACCTAAAATTTGACTAATTAATTGTTCACACTTAAGGTTTGAAAACGACACTTTCCCACCTATATTCACTTCTGTTCTAGATTTTATTAATAGTTGACGTTTTTCAATAATTGGCTTTTTTTGAAATTTTATGAAAATAATGCAATGATGGATAAACACCTTTTAAACAAGTATCTTACGAAAAACAAGTCATTCTTGAATTATAATAAATAAGTCTTTCTTACATTTTGTTTTTTTTTATGACGAGAAACTCAGTTTAAGATAGTATTTTATTTAACATTTTATTTATATATTATTTGATTTATTTGATTCACCTTTGACTTTTGTTGAGTTTTGAATGGCCATAGATTTTGATGATAAAGATTTGGCCAAGACGGACAAACAAAATGATCGACAAAGAGAGAGATATAACCTCTATTTATTGTACGATCAAATTCCTCTTAAATCAAGCTTTTAAGACAACGACGAATAGATGATTAGTCAATTTAGGGCTTTCATGCATTGGAATCTCATAAAATAAAATTTGGGCAATGGAATAAATAAATTTTTTTTATGAAAAACCTATGCCCTTGGATCAAAGGGTAATTTTATACGTAATAAGGGAGCTAGGAACCTCAATACCTACTTTTGGTGGCTCATTCTCTTCAAATTCGTCCCCACAATATTAACCTGTGTTATGAGAATTAAGTATATGAAAGAGGACAGAATAATTGAATGAAATTTGTCTTTCTCTTTAGAGCGAAAAATGACAAAGAGAGAAAGAGTGGCTAAGGCTATGACAAGTTATGAATTTATATCATTACTCTAATAGCCTCTTTTATATACCTACCCTACGTTTATAAGTATTTGCACAACCGACCTAATTCCTAAATTTAAATTAATTAGGTTTATAATTATGTTTTAATATTTATTTCCAAATGTTCTCAAACATAATTTTAGAGATCTAAATTTACAAACTTCAAGATAGCTTGAGGCTATTCACTTTTTTGCACATTACATTCCAATAATTCAAGTTATAGCAAACAATCTCTTATGAGTGTGACACTTAGGTTCCTTAATATGTTAATAGTAAATAAATTTCATGATTAATCTACAATTAATCGTCTTTTTTATTCATAAACTATAAGAAGCCTCTAGTTAGGTATCATGACCACCCAACATATCGAAAATCAATATTAACTAATCTAACCTTTCGTTGGTATAGTTACCATGAAATCAAATATTTTTATCATTCTAATATTTCATCAAAGTTAAAACACAAAAGTAGTGTCTACTTTAACTCTCTTGACTTCTGAAGCAATGACTACGTTCCATTGAATTCAGACATCAATCCTAATCTGTTTTGTGGCCACAAATTTCATTGGTCATAGTCATCTATCACATATGTTCATAGAATATTTTTTTGCTAAACCTAGAAATGAATCATTTGTTAATCCACTACAATCTTGCAACGTTTCTCAACATAACTAGCCACTATTATATTGATAGCCCTTTAAGAAAGGTTACGTTATGCTAGCATTAAACTATGTCGATTGGTGTATAAAACATTCTGATGAGCTTAAGTCTAAGGATTATATGTACTATTATTCATTAACTCCACAAACATTATAGTTGACATATATGTGAAATTCTTTTTATAGGTCAAATTGGCAGGCATCCAGTCAATATGCACCCATGTGTTATATCAAATTGACATCAAAAACTTTGACATGTGAGATCTATTGCTACTTTTTAGTAAGGTTATGCAATACTATGATAGGTTTATTATATTATCAGTGTCATTAGTTAGAACAATACTCAGAACATAAAAATTTTTAGATCAGCCACCATACATGCTTATAGGTTTCTTATGATCAAACAACACATTAATCATTTTGTCATGATTCTACCAATTTGAGAATATTCATTAAACATATATACAAACATACATATGACTAACAAATAAATAATTTTCATTTTATTAATAGAATATGATACATATCAGGATGGAATTACTTAAATAGCCTCAACTGATTGGTTTTAAAGCATGTACTATAATAGTCAGTACATAGTAACTAGTTATACAAATAGTATGCAACAATCACCCATGTTATCTACACACAAGTTCATGGTAAATGTAAGCAAAAAACCTTCTACTTAAAAAACATGAAGAGCAACTCTTAACAGTTACAACCATTTTTCATGATCTCCTTAATATACAATGATAATTTTCTATCATCGTGGAATCATTTTACATAATGTCTCAATTCATGATCATAAAGCAATCAAGTTATACCAAATTATGAGCCTAATCTCTCAATTTTTATAACAATAGGATTGTGATATCTAACTATATATGGAACCCTTTCTTTTATGCTATTAATAAAAGACTATATAGAGACATAGGGACGACACTTTGAACATTCTACTAGTACATAGTTAAGTTATAAACCCAAACACTCAATAACATAGTCATGGGCATAGTCTTTCAAGTAAATGATCAAACAATGTTAAAAAAAAAAAACGCTTTATTCATTACAATCTCAAAATTCACAATTGCTCTCAACAATCTTTCATTAAATTGTACTTACAATCTAGTGTACTTATCATTGGTGCAATTTTCAAGATCAATACTATCATATTCTCATCTAATTGGAGTCAATCCTATTCTAGGTCCCTACTAGAACTACAAAGACTTCTTTTCTTCTAAGATTTTTGTGTTAGTGATTCATGAAAGCATTTATTTGTTTTCTTTTAAATGATGGCAGAGAGACATTCTTTTTTAACGTTTTCTTACTTACCCTAGAGTACAAAGGAAGAAAATCAACCTCTTGAGCAAATCATCTTAGTTTCAAGTGGCATGGTTGTTTTCAACCCTAATCTCCTTGTTAGGGTTTTATTTTCCTCTCCCATGGGTATAAGATTAAGATTAGATCAGATCACATATCCACAAACAAGATTGCCATAGGCATCTACCTTCTTTCTTTTCTTTATCAAGAAAGCTCAGCTGAGACCTATTCCTCTTCCTCTGTCTGGGGTTCTTATTGCATGTCTTCATCCTCATGAATTGGGTCCTTCAAGTTAAGTCTTCACCTTTTTCTAGATTTATTAAGCCAAGTAAGGAAATGGAAATGGCTAGATAAAATAACCAAATAAAAGATTGAGTCTGAGCATTGTTCATGAAATAATAATATCATATGGTCTAGTAGTGTGGTAAAGATAGGCAAAGCAAAGGATGAGGCTATGGGTACAAAGGAAATAAAAGAAATAGGGATGATAGGGTGGATTCCAATGCGTTACCTTTTTAATTTATATTTTTTTCAATTAAAAAGAGTTCAAAATGTGCATGATCAATTACCTTCATACCAATTCATAGTTGAAGTTGGTGAACAAAATTGGACTAGGCTGAAAAAGTATCATTTTCAAACTTTCGGAGGCAGGAATGAACAGGATAAACCTTGGGTGGAAAATTGCCTCTATTTATAATTTTAACAAAAGATAGTAAATCTTAACTCACCTTAGTAACCATGGTCCGAATATTAAAATAAAATTTTCTATATATTTACAAACATATATAAATGCCTTTATCTTAAGTCTCACCTGCCATTCTTCTTCTTCTTCCTTCTTTGAGCCATGGCAGCTCTCTCAGAATTCTTCTCCCATCTCTACACCATGACCATCGTCCTCTTCACTCTCCTAATTATCGAAACCCTAGTCCTCCTCCGCTCCGCAACCGCCACTGTCTACAAGACCAAGAAGCGCTTCATCACCACCACACAATACCTCAAACTCATCGAAGAGTTAAACCCCACCACCAGCTACCACAAGAACTGCCACCAGCTCATCGATGAAGCGGCCTCCTCTGTGGAATGTCTCGTTTGTTTATCCGACTTCGAAGATGGAGAAAAAGTCAGAAAACTTAATTGCAACCACATATTCCATAAGGACTGTCTGGACAAATGGTTGCAGCAATATATGGCGACGTGCCCCCTTTGCCGAACCAAGGTTTTGCCGGACGAAGTGGTGTCGGATTTCCACCAATTGCAGGATCAAAACCAGGTGGAGTTTGATGGTAGTGATGAAGAAGTGATCTTTCTGTTATCAGCATTACATGGTAATGTTTCATATAGATTTTTCTGATGATTTTGTATTAGGGTTTCTCTTTTCTTTTCATCTTTTTTTTTTTTCTTGATTTTGTGTATAGTTTTATTTAAAGAATACTATATATATTATAAAATTAAATGAGAAGAATTTTGAAGATGTGGGTTGTAATTAAACTAGTTAACTAACTAATTAATTGATAAATGATGAAGAGAAAATTGTGTGATCTTGAATAAAAATGGAGAGGCTATTTCAATGGATGTTCTGCAGTTTCTGAGGTAGAGTGGTTGGAGATGGTGAGAAAGGGGACGGATCCAGAATTTAAGATGAGGGGGGCTGTGAGGTAAGAGAGTCGTGAAAGTGGGGGACAAAGAAAGTAATTACACATTTGGGGTTAAAGTGGAAAAACGAAGTGGAAACAATAATTTTTTGGGCATGAGGTCCCCCCGGACCATTTGTACATCATGACCAGCCACTAACAATTAAGCAATACCAAATATGTGTCTGATAGAAGGTTTTTTAATGGTTATCAAAGAAGAGTTCAATGGAATTCTATGGCATAATGTCTTTATAATTGTCTTCTAGTTATTTAACTTTTTCACAAATAAAAATATTTCTAATATAAATATAAACTTCATTCTTTTAAATTTAAGTCATGAGTCAAAAGGCTAACAGGAGAAAAGTATAAATGTAGGCCAAAAGATTTATTCCCACCCAAGGTTTTTTCTAAATAATCAAGTCTCTCCCAAAAACTTTAAAAAAATCAAATGCTAACTTGTTGATCAATATCGCTTCAAATTTATTAACATTTGTTATAAAATGATCAAAATACTTTCTACTAATAAAAAATTTTAATATTAAAATAAAATTTAATAAAAAAAATTAATATAATAAAAAAAAATTTAAAAAGAGATCACCACAATCGGTAACATTGCCGACAACGGTGACCACTAAAAACCATAATTAGGTGGTTAAAAATGATCATCTAATTAGATTGATGATTTGATCTGAGTATCTTCACTATGAGGATGATTGAAAACTCTCAATTCCAAACATGTCAATCATTTTCAACCATCTTTGATGGCAGAGATGACCATATCTAATCATTTTCGTTGGATCTTTTATGATTGGATCTGGTTGTCTCTGTCATCAAGACAGTCAAATCCAACTGTTAATCTAACTAGGTGGCTATTTTCAACCACTTGGTAACATTTTCAATGGTCATTGTTCAAGTGCTTTTTTAATATTAATTTTATTTTATTTATTAATATTATTTTTATAAAATTAATTTTTTTATTTTTTAAATTCTTTTTATTTAAAAAGGCATAAATGTTTTTTTAACCAGTTAAATTTAATAGTTAATTATTAAATTTAAACTAATTTTGATTAATAAGTAGATATTTGACTTTTTAAAAGTTAAGAAATGAAATTTTTTCATTTGGAGAAACCTTGGGTGGGAGACAGGTATTAGATACAATACATATTATTTCGTATCATTCTTGTTTTACATTCAAACTAGTGTGCATATAGTGGAGATAGACATTTCAATCATCAAGCTAAACTATATAAAAACTCCAATGTCACATCTATTTTTTATTTTTTACTTGTCTCAATTCATCTCTTCAAACATTATTGCCTCAGTTTTTTTATATTATAATCGTTACTTATTTTGTATAAAATTATAAATTTCACATGTTAGACGATAACAAGAAATCAATCAATATTACTTATTTTCATATTAGTGGCTTACTTCCATAAATCATAACTGATCATGGCAGTAATGGATTATCCATCTAATTATTTGTTTGCCATCATCATATTACCTTAAAGGGGAAGAACAAATTTATGAAAGGATTATTAACTTCAATTATATTTAGCAGAAAGTAATTATATTTTCCTCCTATTGATGTAACATATATAATAATCTCCTTTATATTACAATACAACATAGAGAAGATTTTCTTCAAAAAAGACAGAAAAGGAAACAATAACCTAGAATACTATCATTATTCTTTAATTTAGAAGAGTTTACACTCATTAACTCTAGAATACTATCATTGATTAACAATTACCTACAAAATTCGTAGCTTTTCAAGTGAGGAAAAAAAAATAATAATTGAGATTTTTGACAACACGGGTTTTTTGAAACCAACATAATGATCATTTGGCCAATTGACTTATTCTCACCCAAGGTTTCTCCGAAAGATACAATTTCACTCGTCAATTTTTTTAAATCAAAATATCAAATTAGAAGTTGTTAAATTGGATGAATTTCGTTTGGCCAAAGGGTATAACGGTAATTGTCAAAATCATTCAAAATCGTTTTCTATTTCAATTTGAATTTAAAAATTGAAAAATCTTAAATAGTGGTGACCTAACTATTAAAGAATTTGTAGAATGTGATATAAAAAATAGTTAAGGTTTTAATCAATATTTTTTCAAACATTATAGGATCCGCAACCACGCGTACCCCTACTGCTGAATAATAACTTTTTTTTTTATTAATAAACTAAAAATCGGGTACACACGACGGGAATCCTACAAAAAGAAAACTACTGCTACTGATTACATACGTAATGTGGAAGCTAAAACATAAACTGAAATATACAATGAGCCCAAAATGGTTTTTTCATATAGACATATTGTTCTGTACACTGTTCTTACATCTGAGTACATAAAGATGTACAAAATACAAGACCTCACAGACCAAAACTGAAATTATATACTAAAAACTAGTGTGGGGCCCTCTCCCGCTAGCCTCGGTCCACCCGCTCCTCGTCAAAGCACGAAAACTTGAAAAAGGAAGGAAGAAGGAAAGGGATGAGTGATAAAGATCACCCAGTAAGCATTCTTTACTTCCCTCAACCCAAGCAAGCAACACACAATAACATACATACCTAGCTTCGGCCCTAATCATTCATCTAGTCACTTGCTGGAATCTGAAAATTGATTTACTGATTATCTAATTATTAACCCATTCATGTCATGATTTGTATGTCATGTCATGCTAACTAAAAATAACTGATGATGCATGCATCTAAATCTCTATATGTACCCGAAGGTACCTGTTGTGCTGATCAAGCTGATGAACACAAGAATTCGACATCTTGACCATGTGGGCTGAACAGTCTAGCTACTGGCTAGAAAACTGAATGTGAAATGCTGGACAATCTGACTGGTGTCAGAAAGCTAAAATCTCACAGATGCCCCCTCGAGTTCACCCAAACTCAAACCCGTTTATCAGGTTCTGAAGGTTGAATACTACTGAATTCAGATCCCTTGATCTTCTCTCATGCTACATGTCATGCTATGAAATGCTCATACAGTATTACTTATCTGATTATGCCATGTTTTGATGCTATTTTGCTTTTAACTTGGTTTCCCAAGCTTCATTACTCAATTTCTGTATTTTCTGGGAAATTCTGCTACTGCACAGGCTTGTGGGCAAGGCACACGGGCGTGTAGAAGACACATATGGGCGTGTGCCCAGACGCATGGGGTCATGCACTGGCCGTGCAGCCAGTTGTGCTCACTTCTGGAAAATCTGGCTATTTCACTGAAATCACTAATACACGACCATGTCCCTCAAGACACACGGGCATGCCCTCTGCATCTAAGTCGTGCACACTTTGTGCACACAGGCGTGTCCTTACGAAAATAAGAGCACATAGGCGTGCTCATGCGAGCACACGAGTGTGTGTCTTATTCTGCATCGACAAAGCTCACCTGGAATTGTAGGAAATCCTTCCATTTCTCAACCAAATTCAAATTAACTTAAAACATGCATTCAAAGCACTCCCATATGCATGCAAATCACTTCAATTTCATCATTCATACACTCATTGCACCATGGAAATATCTCGTTTCTTTCACATAAACACACACAAGCAAAGCAAGCATGGTTTCTGGGTGGAAAATCATCATCTCATGCATCATTTCATCATATATTAACATACAAGCATCTCATAACATGCTGAAAATGTAAACAAACGTTTCCAAGTATCAACAATCATCAAGTACAAGCTAGGAAATGCAAGGAAGAAGTAAGGGAACACTTACCTCTTACCATGGCTACTGGAATCTCAACTCTATTTATTCTCTTGCTTCTCTAGCTGAATTGGGAGCTGTTGGATGCTGGGAATCTTGTCTAGGGCTGGGAGCTGCTGAAACAGAAGGAAAACTTAAGCTGAAATGGGAAAAGCTGGGTGAAAAGCTAATAAATCTCTCGTCTCTCTCTTTTCTAACACACCTGCATGGGCGTGTAGGGCACAGTGTACGGGAGTGCACAAGGGAAAATAAAAGAAATTCATTTCTCACGCTACACATGATTGAAACCTCTCTAAAGGAATCATGCAAAGGCCACACAAGCTCTGAAAACTTACCATCTCACCCCTAAACTCTTCTAGACTCTCAATCTATCTCTGAATCTCACTTATAACCCCAAAATTCTACCCCTAAGGGCTTTTCTAATCCTGGGATGCTACAGACATTTAGCGACATTTTTAAATGTCGTTGAACTTAATACCAACATGTGCTCAAATGCTGGTATATTAGTGCATCAATGTAACTGGTATCGACATTTATAATAAATACCGGTTTATGTCATAACAAACATAGCTAAATGATGGATATATGTAATTGGTTTTTAGGGCCTTTATTGGCATTTTTTATCATCTAGTAAAACCTTTTTTTTCCACCAAAAAATGCTCCTACCATTATTCTTGCGTAATTTATCGACCTTTATAACATCTCATTACGATGCTTGATCATATCAAATGATGTCACTCCTAGTACAAGACAATCTAACAGATCTCAAGTCAAAAGATCACATGTACTCATCAAGTCATGAGAATTGATATAAAGACATAATGAAACATATTATATATGAGATCATCATTATTTGATCAATCTAGTAAACATGATCACCAAATCATACACTCATGTGTAAGATCAAGTTTTACCAATAAACCTTGAACGTACAAATCACCACATCTTTCTAAGAGATCATATATACTATGATAATCCCTTCACTATTACCAGTGCCCTAAAATTTTCATGATGATGTCAAGATTACAGACATATTTTAATATAGCCACCAATGTGCACATATGGAAGGAACGATCAGTCATCTAATTTTATCGTCATAGTTCTATCATACTAAAGGTACACTATATATTTATTTATTTAGATGCCATAATATATTTCCAAATTACATTAAAGTCCAAGTAAATATGAAATTGCATAATAGATATGAGGCTATAGGTTATCAACCCTAAAATTTGCCCTCCATGACAGTCAACTCTACTAGATCTTTTTTGCATTAGCTTCTTCTTCTAGGATAACTCCTAACGTAGACAAAATCAAGGAAAGAAGTGAACCTCTTTAGACCATTATCTATTTCATATTGAATTTAAATCTATAAAAGTAATGCCAATGAAACTATTCTTAATCTCTCCTTTAATGTTAACAGGACAAGAAAATCAGTAAATTCAATAATGCAACTAAAATACAATTTGTTGGCAAAATATCTATTCATCCAATATAGTCCTACCCATGTATTAATATATGTTAGTAATAGTTTTGTGTATAAACTATCTCCTCACATCACACCCTAAGTAAATATTTTCCACTTTTCATAGATATAAAACATCTTACATTTGAAAATAGTTTTCCCTTTTAACTTTGCCTTTTAGTTTACTATTTGTTATGGTGATTGCTAGTAGTTGTAATGCATTTCAAAGTGCATTGGTTGCAATTTTTTTAGGTACATTTCTGTTAAGGCTGCATTGATTGGTATCTATTTTTTTAGGTGCATTTCTGTTGAGGTTGAACTTTAGAATTTATTTGTTGAACTTGAGTAATCCTTCCATGGAAAATAGATATGTTTGTTAAGGCTGCATTACATTTCCAATCACTGTTTTACATTTCAATCCATATTTTTGTTTGAGTTGTTTCATTTGGGATAATATATTTTTCATTCACTATTTTATTTTTCAAAGGAATATAGTGACATTGGGTTGATTTTCAAATTTGGGTTAGTGAGATTGGTTTCTGTTAAGGCTGCATTGATTGATATATATTTTTTGGGTGCATATCTGTTGAGGTTGAACTTTAGAATTTATTTGTTGAACTTGAGTAATCCTTTCATGAAAAACATATATGTTTGTTGAGGCTACATTACATTTCCAATTGCTACACTACATTTCAATGCCTAATTTGTTTGAGCATTTTCAATTGCTTTCAGTTAGATAATGATATTTGGTCGATTTTTAGATTTGGGTGAGATTAGTTTCAGGTTGAAGTTTGAGTTTGACTTCAGGTGGAGTTTCAAGTTGAAGTTTGAGTTTCAAATTTGGGTGTGTTGAGTTTGAGTTTTAATTTCAAATTTACTTGTCAGTTCGATGCATATTCATTATAGTTTCATCAGTTCAAGTTCCAGTCACTATATTACATCAGTTCAAGTTTTAGTCACTGCATTACATTTCAATTTCGAAGTTGGGTCAGTTTAATGCATATTCATTACAACATAGTGGTTTCTACAAAACATTTCTAGGATATATCCCATTATATGGCATTTCTGCACGTCCACAAAGCATCTCTCACTGCATTACATAGCATTTCCAGTTCTTGATTTGCAGGATATGCAACATTACACTTCACCGCATCATTATTTTCTAGCATCATAGCATTTCCAAATTTTTCCAACATCCAATCAATTTCCAGAAATTTGTTTTCAGCTGAAAGTACTCAAATAGACGAGTTCTTTGAATAATTGCAACAAGTTGACAAACGCAGAACATGTCAATACCATCTCAATCAGATTTGTTGACAAAAATATGCAATTTCAATCAACTTGACAAATGTGTAATATCAATAATTCCAGCAATTTGACAAATACAAAACATAACAATACCATTTCAATCATATTTGTAACTTAAGTATACAATTTTTTGGTAAAATACGTAGGTTTAAAAATGTGTAATTTTAATAAGATTACCATTTGAATTAAATTACCATTTCAATCAGATTTGTTGATAAAAAATGCATAATATCAACTAATGACGGTAATTTCAATTACTTTATTGTGCTTTGGTTGAGGATATTTTAATCATTTTATCAAGTAAATAAGTAAATTATTTTTTAAATAGTTAGAAAATAATTAGAAGTAGACATTTAGATTTTAAAAAATATTCAAACAAGATTTTATCATATAAAGAAATTTTAATAGATGTCGGTGGAATTAATTATTTTATTATTTTTAGACTCCCAACAGTGACCCAACACTCCTTGTCACATTTAAATAGCATACATTTAATGTATAAAATATAGATGAATAGTTAATGAGAATTTATTATCAGTTGTCAGGACTGGGTCTTTTATCTTGGAAGAAGATAACTCGACACTTCCTCGTCTTTGTCCATTAAATGTGATAAAGCTTTTTCATATTAATGTTTGAAATCGAAACATATTATTTCTATGGCCAAAGGACTTAGTCAAACCCATAGTTTGAGACGGCACAATCCAATCTTCTAACTTTTAAAAGTTTAGATTCTTACATTTAAATCAAAATTTAAATATATTTTATAATTTTTTAAATAAAATAATTAAAATATCTTTTAAAAAATAAAAATTTATATTAAAATTATAAAATAATTTTTAAATATAAAAAATTTTTAAATTAAAAAAATTAAGTAGTCATCGTCGCCGATGCCTGCGGCGGTGGCCGTTGATAATGACACCAAGTGGCCGTCTTCGACCACCTAGTTCCAAGGCCTCCCCGTTGAGCAGAGGTGGTCAAATCTGGCCTCCTTCACCCAAAAAAGTGATCGAAAATGGTTGTTGGGACCAATACCGACTTTTTTCGATCGTTTTCTATGGTCAGATCTGGCTGAGGTGGCCAGATCTAGTCGCCTCCTTCAAAATGATCCATCGAACGGGAAGGTTAGATCTGACATCGCTTGGAACCAGGTGGCCAGAGACGGCCACCTGGTTCCGTCGACGGTGACCAATTTATTTTTTTAATTTTTAATTTTTTAATATATTTTTTAATTTTTTTAAGAATTTTATCTATATTTATATAAAATTTATTTTATTATTTTATAAAATTCGAATCTTAAAAATGACAAAAAACCCCATGGATTAACATTGTTTATTATTATATTTATTATTAAATTTGGTCCAAGAGTGAGAATCTAAACTTTTAAAAGTTAGAGGGTGGGACTTTGTCCCCGCCTCAAACTATGGGTGGGAATTAGTCCTTTGGTCTATTTCTATTTAATTTTTCTAAAAACATAATTAACATGACAGAGTAATTTCGATAGTGTCGTATTAACATAACTATATATGTATCATATTGTAACAATTTAGTATAAAAATGTATTGTTCAATGTCACCAATACAATATCCAGTAACAAAGTATCAATTTTTTTTTTGGTATTTTGTTAAAAGGTTTTTGTAATTTGGATTTGAAGTCATGAAATTTAAAAATCTACAAAAAATGTTTTATGGAAGTATTAATTTACTAGGCATATATGCACATAAGATTTAAAAAAATATCTCTTTCTTGATGTCATTAGGAGATATTTATATTTTAGATTCATAGTATTTTCAAATTTTCCACAATATGCTTTCAATAAAGTATTTTGTTACTTATTCTGAATTTACATCTTTAATTACAATGAAAATGATTGCTTGAAAGCAAAAATTCCCTAATGTGTATACTAATTTTCACATTTTGAAAGTGTTTCCAAAGCACTCTCACCCAAACCTTTGAATCAAGGAATCTTGATTATTGAAGTGAATTCGATGCACTCTTTTCAAAGCACAATTATTATTATTTTTTTTTTCATTTTTGCTTGATTTTGATTATGATATACTAAAAATTATTTTAAATAATTAACGTTAAAAAATAAAATATAATTTTATTCACTTTTCTTTTTTTATATTTATGAAAGTATTTAAAATTTTTCGCCTATCCATATTTTAAATAGAATATGTTTGGTATGTTTTAGTGTGAGAAAATTGAGCAGATAGCATTTTGGTTTTCATATGTGTGTTGGTTCATATGGTGTGCCTAGTATGTGGAAAATACGTGTATTGAGAAAACAAGGGGTTTTTGGCTAATTTGCAAAATGAAGGGGTTTTCTTGAGGATGTAATTTGTTGTTTTCTACAAATTTTTTTGAGGGGAGGGGGGTTGTGGAAATTTGATATGTCTATATGTGTGTTTTGTAACTGTATAAAGGCTTCTACTACATTAACTAAAGCACACGTATGGACAAAAAAATTTCCAATAGTTCTTACACGCAGTGTTGTGCACTCACTGCCCCTTAGATTTTAAAAAACAACAAAGTACCCCTTAAAAAAGCCATTTATTTTGAAAACTAACCAAATCCAGTATGTGTATTCTTGTAAGAATACATGCATCGTATGCTTGTAACAAAAAAAATGCATATGGATGCAATTTTTTTAATCTTTATAGTTTTAATTTATTTAGGGGGTTTTATTGAATTTTTTTGATTTAGATCATTACTTTGGGTGGGTTTTTCAAATTTTTTGTTCCTTCAAGGTTTGAAAATTTATGAGGAGAATTTGATCAATGAATTGGTTATTGTTTGTAAATAGTATGACGAAGACAAGCTAGCGAAGATCCAAGTAAAAGACATATGGTTGGTGCCTCACAAGAGGCACTCAGATGTACACTTAAGCATCATTTTGGGGCACAAATGACCATGAGGGACATGAGAGACACGATTATAATAGTCTGTCGAATATTGTCAAAGTCACAAATGGCAATATTTAAGAGGACATATATAAGAGAGTTTGTTAGGCTGCAAGACTCTTGGATTAGTGGCATTTTGGTACATACTTTTATATTGAGGGAGTTGTAGGGCCTATAATATCGATAGATAAGTTTATTTCTTGATCAATGATGTAGAGATGTGATTTAAGCCATATGAGTTTTTCATGATCACAAGGTTTAGATTTGGTCATCAAGTATTGACAACATGTTAGTCCCAACCTAGGCTATTACATCGTACTTTAAGGGTTAAGATCTATTTCGTATGGGGACGTACATTGTATCTTTGAGGAGACGTCTTAAGAGTTGGATTTAGTTGATGTAGCGAAAATAACACTTTTGTTCTATCATCACTTTGGTCTAGTAGATGTGAACTAAAGAAAAGTCAAGCTAAAAGAGGTTTTTTATATTATGGATAACATTGATCACTTTAATGCATGCAGTTAGAGATATCAGATATGGGAGATAACTTCCTAATCTATGGAAAAATAAGGTTGATCAAACTTAAGGTGAAGTAGATCTTAGTTGGGTAAGACCCCCAACACACAAAGTATGACATTATGGTTCCTATTGTAATTTTAGATAAGTACATTGTTTTTAGGAAATTAATATAAAGCATTTCAATTTTTTTATTGAAAATATTTATAACATATTTATATTGTGAATTTTTAACTATAGATTTATGAGACATTGAAGTTAGACTTATAGGTAGATCAGATCAGGTATAATATTTTACGTATGTTAAAGTGAAGGACTCGAGACATCCTTACATAGGATGATGTTGATATTATTTGTACTGGAGGCGAGATAAGTTTGTAACTTTTTTACTAAAAGATGGTATTATTAGGTAGTAAAATTTTATCAAAAATGGGTAAATTTTAAACAGGACCTTGTCAAGGGATAGGTTAGACTGTCCAAGGTGGAGAAGGCATCAGAGCAATACAACATGGTTACGGTATGCATGGGGTCTAGCATAATATTATCTTTGTCATTAGAGCCTTCCTCGTCCAAACCATCTAATGATTGTCCATATACATAGAAGAATGTAGAGAGGAGGATCCTAACTTGTCCCATAGCCTCGTTGATGAGACATCTTTTCCCTCATCAAGCTCTCTTTCCTCAGTTTAGTAACATAAAGTGAGACACCTTAACTCACCTAAGAGAGGACAAGTGAAAGGTGTTTATCAATGTCAGTTTAACACAAGTCATAAAATAGTTAACAAACTATGTGATGATCTGGTTGACAAGTTTAGAGGCATGATTTTAGAAGCACTTTACTTATCTTGAGAGTTGGGTCAGATGTGTAGAGACAATTTTGAAGATATGACACATATAGATATCAAACTTTTTAATATTATTAACGTAAAATAATCAATAACCTAAATTTCTATCACAAGGTTCACATTAGTAGTTGAGCTTAAAGGAACAAAGGTATTCCAAGGATGGTAGTCCCTCAAGCCATAATGGTCTGATTAGGATGAACTTTTTCTCAAGTACTATCATTTTCCTAGGGATGGTCATTTTCCTGAAGACAGTCTTCCCCGAGAGTCTAGTCAGCATGACAATTCCCCTAGTGATGTAAGTTATAAACTAGTTACTTTGTTAATATTTTTTGTTTATGTAATGTAATTAATGTTAACAGATGATGAAATTAATTGGTCTGTTTCTTGTAAGGTGCCCAAACATATAAGAGGTTTGTCTGTAGGGCCATTACACCAAAAGATATGATATTTAGGAGCTATTGAAGTTGAATTTTAATTATCTAATTCCTAACGTGTGTATAATTTTTTTTTTTTTACATCAAGATGAGAAACTCCTTAACATGACTATTTTAGAGGCAATATTAGAGATGGTGTCTCCAAGGGCCTTGGTGACACCATACCCTTTTATTATGGCATATTTGTTAATATGTAAGGTATGTATTATCAATTCTATTAATACTAAGAATCATAATTGAGGCTTGTATGATTTGTTAGAATAATACCCAACTTGAGATAGCTTAAGGTACATTATGGACAATAAGCTGATAATTTAACTTATGTTGCATTCCCTCCCTCTTTGATGACCACAATTCATCATGAACTTTAACCTTGTTGAGAATGAGGTATCTTTTCCTAAGTTATTAAGCTTGATCAAGACTATTAAGTACGATATGGCTAAGAGGAAAGAGAAGGACATACCAATGGTTGTTACTAAACAAAGCCAAGGGTAAGGGTAATGCCAAGGCCAAGCCTAAATCTAAGGCACAAGACCAAACCCAAACTTCTACTATGTTGCAATTTACTAGTAGTATAAGGAAGGGACAAGTTATTTGCTTTTTCTATGCTAAGTTAGGTTATTTGAGGAAATTGTTAGAATTCTATAGTTAACGAAATAGTGTCTACATAACAAAATTTAAAAGTCATCATAGAGTCTAAGAATTTTAGAGCAGGATCACATCTATCAATTGTATAAAAAAAACTAAAAAAAACAAAAAAAAGTATTTCAGAAAGTGTACTTATGATATGCCTTTTAAAAATTTATGCTTTTGATAACTTTATAGTTTGCTTACCCAATTGTTAATAGACTCCCAACACTAGCAGTATCCACATAGAGTAACTTTTATGAGATCCATATATTTTGGATGGTTGTTTGGAAAATGTAAACGATTATGTATTTGTTTTGGAAGGGTGTATATATGCCAAGTGTCTAAATATATTTAGATATTTCTCTAATAATAAAAGGAACGTATGCCAATGAACACATGACAAATGAATTTGCATTCTTATGCATACGAATTAGTGCATAGTGAGTTAATGACATACACAACCATGTTGTCTTCATACACGACTATGCACTCAAGTTACATGGTCATGTATCGTATTTGAACTTTACACACCGCCCTTGCATGGCCCATGTACAAATTAAGTGATAACATATTAAGACATATTATTCAAGGCTCACCACCCATTCAATAATTATTGCGAGCACAATCCTACACCATGCCACATAGCTTTATGTCAATAATACTTCAATTTCATCAAGTCAAATGAATATTTTATTCAAATATCTAGATTCTATCAACTATCTAGAGGTACGACCATACGTGTTTAACATGCATGATCATGTATCAAGGTAAATCTGAAACACAACCTCTCAACTTGATATAAATTGAATTGGCAAATTGTATACGATTACACCCAAATACAAATACTAAGACAATGATCCTCTTTCTTCTAAGCTATCAACTCTTTTATGTTTGTAACTCATAAGCTCCCTACTAACTAGGTAGTATCTAAATCTGAGTTGAATCTAAATATAGATCAAGTGTAGCCTCTTACAAAACATCACGACCATTTAAATAATAGAGTATCAATGAACATCTCTTTAGCTTGATTAACTTGATAGTTTAGATACAATATAATCTCTTTGTGACTATAACTCACGAGGTTGATATATATATATATATATATATATATATATATATATATATATATATATATATATGAATGTGTGTGTGTGTGTTTATCTTTATAAACTTTATATGTATATATATCCAAACCAGAGATATCAAATACACCATTGACCAATCTAACTATGGTCATAGACTCAATGGTTCTGAGACTCAAAAGATACACAACTTTCATGTCTAGAATTGACTAATCTTGTGTCAATCTATTATAACTTTTATACTGATCATGATACAACCAATTACTCACCTTTATAACATTCCAATTATAGTGGTGCATTTGCTAATGTCAAATGGCATCACTTCTAGTATAAAATTGTCTAATAGATCTTAAGTCAAAAGACCACATGTACCTATCAAGTCATAAAAATTGATCTATGGGCATAATAGAACACACTCTATATGATATCCTAAGCATTAGATTAGTCTAGTGAGTACGATCATCAAATCATACACCTATGTGTAGAATAAGGTTACACTAACAAACCTTAATGCTTGTAAACCATTGCTAACTTTTGATAAGATCGTATACATTATGATAATCCTCTTATTATCATCATTGCCCCAAAGGATTCATGGTGGTGTTAAGATTATAGACCTGTGTTTATATAACTACATTTGTGCATATATGGAAAGTATAATCAATCATTTGATTTTATCATTACAATTCTACCATACTAAAGGCACGTTATATATTTATTTATTTAGATGCATTATCATCAATATGATTGAAATATCTCACATTAATAATAATAATATATTAATAAATTACAATAAAGTCTAAATAAATAAAAAAAAATTACTCGACAAATACAAGGCTATGGGGTACCAACCCCTTCAAAAATAATACAAGACTTTATTAGAAAAGAAGAAAAAGTCAATTGTTTCTACTTTAAGTATGTTTGTTATTGAGATTAACCTTACTATCGATTCATCTTAGGTATAGGCACAAGATGTGGTATTCATATCACTTCTAATATGATAGGACTAAACTAACATAAATTGCTCAACCTTAGAAAGGTGGACTTATGAGTTGGGAATGAAGTAAAATCAAGTATGGAATCTGGTGGATACACTTGAAGGGGTAAAACCCATAAGATGTAAATAGGCTTTCAAAATGAAAACTGACACTTATAGCAATGTGCGTACCTATAAAGCACGACTAGTTGCAAAAGGTTCTAATAAAAATATTGTATTGATTATGGTATAACTTTTTTTTACTAGTTGCGATACTGAAGTCTATTCAAATTATACTGTTATTATTGCATACCATGACTACGTAATCTAGTATATGGATGTCAAGACTGTCTTCTTGAATGGTAACTTTGTGAAGGATATGTATATGACATAACCTAATAGTTTCATTCTTAATAGATAAGCAAACAAGATATATAAGTTACAGAAGTCTATTTAGGGGCTAAAGCAAGCTTCGAAGAGTTGGAACATTCATTTTGACGAAGGTGTTCAAGAGTTTAAGTTCATAAAAAATAAAGATGAGCCATATGTATACAAAAATATCAGTGAAAGTGTCGTTACATTTTTGATATTGTATGTTGATGACATTTTGATTATTATAAATAATTTACCTCACTTGTAGACTATTAAGACTTAGTTATCCAAGTACTTCTCCATAAAAGGCTTAGGAGAAGTAGTTTGTATTCTTTGCATTAAGATTTAATGTAATAGATCATAAGGACTGCTTAGACTAAGTCAAAACACATACATAGATAAAATACTGAATGAATTCAGCATGATAGAGTCAAAGAAATAGTCACTACCTATGACTCATGGTATATATCTCTTTAAGGAGATATGTCCCAAGACACTTGAGAATAGAGAAAAGATGAGTAAAATACCATATGCTTTGGCTATTGGATCTATCATGTATGTCATGTTATGTACACAGATTAATGCTTCATAAACTTTAAGTATATATAGTAGATATCAATATGATCCAGGTGAAAAATATTAGATTATTATGAAAAATATCCTTAAGTACCTGAGAAGAGCTAAAGATACGTTCTTAGTTTATGAAAAATAGGATAAGCTCACTGTTTGAAGATATAATGATGCTAGTTTCCAAATGAATTATGATTATTTCAAATATCAATTAAACTTTATGTTCTACTTGAATGACGATGCAATGAGTTGGAAAAGTTCCAAATAGAGTATTATTACTAATTTTATAACTGAGCTTGAGTACATTACACTAGCTAGAGAAACTATAGAGGTTGTTTAGATTAAGAAGTTCATTTATGAACTTGGTATGGTACCTAGCATTGTTATCCTATTGGCCTTTATTGCAACAATAATAAAGTCATAGTACAAGTTAATAAGCTAAGGTCTTACTAGAAATCCAAATGTATTCTCAAACGATTCCACTTAGTATGAGAGATCATTCAGTATAAAAATATGTAGATTAAAAAAAGTTAACATAGATGACAACTTTGTAGATCCACTAACAAAGCCTCTGTTACAACAGAAGCATAACAGACATCTAACAACATATGGTCTTAGACATATATGTGATTGGCTATAATGCAAAGTGGGAGATTGTTAGGGTTGGTACCTTATAGCCGTGTATTTACCTGTATATTTATATTATTTGTAAATACATTATAATTGTTAATAATATGAGATATTTAGTTATATTATTTTGTATACATATAAAGTGTCCTTAGTATGGTAAAACCAAGATGATGGGATCAAAAAATTGATTGTACTTTCAATATGAACTCATTAGTTGTTGCATTAAAATGTTATACAATCCTAACATCACTATGAATTTAGAACACAATGATGGTGCGACGATTATTATAGTGTAAGTAATCCTATCAAAAGGTTACGACAATGGTGTACACATATTGAGATATATTACTTGCAACCCGACCCCATATATAAATGTGTGATTTGTTAATCATGTTCATTGGACTTACCCACTGAAGAGGACTCTCTATAGATGGTGTTTCTTATGCTACGAAAACGTCTTCTTAACTTAATGGGTATAAATAGTCTTTTAACTTGAGGTTGTTAACCATCTTATACTAAGAGAGATATCATTTGATGTTATTAAATACACCACCATAAATGAAGTGTTATAAAGGTGAGCAATTAGTCGTATCATGATTAGTATGAAGACTATAATATATCAATATAGAATTTATTACTCTTGACATGTGAGCAATGTCTCAATTAAGTTGTCCATAACCATTAAAATTATGACCATAGTTAGATCGATTGAAATTATATCCAATATTACAATTTAGACATATAAGTGTATAAGACACACGCCAGATAAACACATATCTATATCTTAATCTCATAAGACATGGTGAGAAAAGATCATACTATAAGTTAACCATTAAGTTGATCAAGCTTATTGGTGTTTGTTGACATAAGATTATTTGAGTGGCTGTAATGTTTTGCTAGAGGTCGTTCATGATTTATGTCTAACATTCAACTCAAATATAGATACTACCAAGATAATAGGGAGCTTAAAGATCACATACTATAAAGTTGATATTAGAGATGTTGTCTTGATGATTAGGTATACAAATGTCATTTAGTACGGCTTGTTAAATCTATTCGAATTAAGTTAAAATTCACACGAGTGCAGTTACCTTAATGTATAGTTGTGAACCTTTTTGGGTCATAGAAGTACTTCTGGATGGTTGATAGAATCTAGAGTGTTTGGATGGAATTGATTTAACTAATTCGAACTAATTCAAAAATCAAATAATTTATCAATCCACGGGCATGCATGATTCATATACAAACATATATGTAGTTGGTTAAAGATTGATATGATCTCAATGTTATGTTGATTTTGTGTGACAGGGAAAAGGTCATGTGTTATCTAAATGCTAATGTACAATCATGAATGTTTCATTTACGGGCATACATGGAGAAGCATACATAGAGACTTACATACATACTTGTAACCGATTTTTTAAAAAAGAAAGTGTAAAAATTTTTTTCACATGCATAATTAAATTCAAAAAGACACATAGTACACCCATAGCTCACAATCATATGTCTATATGCACCAGTATCCCAAACTTGTGTATTATAGGAGCTCCTACTATAAGTTATTATATACCACTATTTATTATTCTTCTTCTTCTAATCCTTCTTAGCCTATAACAAGAACTTTTATAGTGAAAACTGTTACTAAATTTTAAAATATGCATGTAGGAGCTTCAAACACATAATAATAGTAATATTGTGTAGAAAATATTATACATATGTTGGAAACAACTAAATATCTTATTATAATAAAACATATTATACATATAGTACTTATAAACTGCATAGTATACACATGAGCATGATTAAAAACTATACAAAAGCATGTGAGCTACCAACATGCTATCTACTACTAAGCAGTATCTTAAAACTCCTAGCATTCTCATATCCAGCTCAAGCCTAATAAATCACTAACCTGAAATAAAGGAAAACAAATAAGGGTAAGTGATAAAATCACTCAATAAATATTTTCTATCTCTAATCACAAGCAGGTTTCTATCTCAATCACTTTTCGTGACTTTTCATATCATGTTTAGCTTAATATTACCTTGATTCTCTTTTTTTTTATAGTACTTTCAGTATCTATTATATTCTTTTTTTATTTAGTGTTGATTTTCATGAAATATTACACATGACATGATATGAGTATGCTAGAGTCATGTCAATACTAAAAATCATAAAGATTTACCCTTGAGCTTGCTTTTTTGAAAACACTTTCTGAATATACTAGTTACAATATAAAGATCCTGAATATATATATATATATAGAGAGAGAGAGAGAGAGAGAGAAAGAGAGAGAGTATATACATGAAATGTACATCTAAAAATATTGAATCTAAATAACTGCTATATTGGCCAAACTAATAAATACAAGGATTTGACACCCTGATTGTGTGAGTTTAATCCTACTGAAATCTATTAATACACAATCAGCACTATCTCTAATGAGCTTGGTCACTAATCATATCCTTTCTAACGAATACTAGTTTCTTTCTCAAACGGGGGTGTAAACTTATAAGTATCCTCTCATATTCACTTCTAATTGATGTCTGAAACATTATATATTTTATATTTTAAAACATGCTATTAAATCCTTGGATCCCTTTCTGAAAACACTGGTATGGAAAGTCATGCTACATGATGCTAATCAAGCATGATATCTTATTTTCTCTTGATATTATTAGGTTTTGTAAGCTTAAAATGGCTTAGGAATGTTCTACAATATGTTTTTTATATTTTGGCTAAAGCACACGGCCGTGTATATGGTGACATATGATTGAATAGATAGGTGCACAGGTTTCCAATTTAGAGTTTATGTTTTAAGGTTATAAGTTTAAGGTTTCAAGTTTAAAGTTTTTAGTTTCAGGTTTTGGGTTTAGAGTTTTATGTTTGAGGCTTCCAGTTTTGGGTTTAGAGTTTTATGTTTGAGGCATCCAGTTTAGGGTTTCTAGTTTAGGTTTTATAATCTATTTAAACAGTATACAATTAACTTTTACCATTCTTTACAATTTAGGGTTTAGAGTTTCTAGTTTAGGATTCTTAATTAATTTAAATTAGGGCTTTAGGATCCACAGTTTACAATTTTCATGCTAAGGGTTTCCAGTTTAGGATTTCCAATTCAAGCTTTCCAATCAATTTAAATACTATACAATTAACCTTTACCCTTTTAGCAACATATAAATACTTGTCTTATATATATGATTAATTTTATCAAACTCAGTTATTTATGATTTCAATCAATAAAACCTCTGCCACTGTATCAACCTACTAGTATTCACTCTATATATATGTTTAATTTCATCAAACTCACACATTTATCATTTATATCACTAAAATCCCTACCATTGTTTCAACATTAACATTCATCTTACAAATACATAGATTTTATTAAACTATGCATATTTATCATTTCTATTAGTATAACATTTACTCCTTTTAAATGTAACAAAAATTAAATTTTTACTAAAAATACTTATAAATACCTAAGTTAATGATTTTCTTCCACTACTTTAAAACATATGGTGTTGAAATTTTGACAAAAGGAGATTTTGAGAGATTTGCAAGAATTGTGTGTTTCAAATGTTAAAGGTTATTGTGTTTATAAAGAAAATAAGGATCTATGTAACATTCTAAAGTTAGAATGGTCTTTTACGCTTAAAATCAAGGTTAATAGAGAGATTTCTCAGTCAGAGAATAGCCTTGATAAGTTAAAAGGTCAAAGTAGTCTTTTTGGAGGTTTTATATACAGCTTGTAAAAGAAGCACGACCGTGATTCTTTGTACACATGCCCATGCATCCCTTTTCTACTAGCACGGGTGTGCATGCTGCCATGCATGCCTGTTGATATATAAAGTATCATTTTTTCTCTACTCATTTCAGCTATTTTTCTCACATATTTTCTCTTCCTTTCTCTCTAGCTAACCCTAACCAAATTGAAAGAGAGATCAACCAGTATTTAGCAGTCATTTCAGTCAGGATATAGCTAGAAATAGTGAGATTGAAGTCATTAGCAGCTCCAGATAAGTATTTTCTTACCTTTTTCCTTGTTTCCATAGTTTTTATTTCCTTAGATGAGTTGATTCAGCCATAAAAACATGTTTTCAGTTTAATTAGTATGATTACAAGATGATAATGATGAAATATAAGACAAATTTGGAGCTAGAGCATGCTTAGCTCCCTTGATGCATGTGTGTGTGTATATAAGGGTTTAGAAACATGTTAGGTTGTATTCGACTATGATTGGTGGGGAAAATATGTTTATAGTAGTTTATTTTGCATGAAGATATGTTAGAATAAGTTTAATTTAAGTTTGATTGAGATTTTGGTTGAGATTTGATGTGATCTTGCATATTTTAACCATGGTTACTGAAACAGATCAAAACGTATGCTAGTATGCCCAATGGATGCATACCTATATAGTCATGTTTTAGTATGGTCACAGTCGTGTACGTTAGATATGCATGACTAGATTTTGGTAGGGTCACGACCGTGCACCTAAGGGTTATGATTGTGAGTTAGCAAAAAAGAAGAATAAGCAGAAATTATAGAAGCTAGCACGGTTGGGCTACACAACTAGCACATGGCTTATGCACCTTCATGCATGCTTGTGAGCTTAGTGAAAACTTAAGATTTCTTTCCTATTCAGTAGAAGATCAGTAATAAGGGAACATATCAAGTATTCTAAGTTGAATAAGAGAAGAAACAATTGATTAAGAATGAGAGTAAGTAGAAAGAAAAAAGAGACATAGGAAATTATAATAAAGAACCCTTTAAATCAAAGAGTAGAGAATAATAAGATGAAATAACTTTATGGAATTAGTAGACCCAAACTCATATAAGTAAAGACAAACTCAGTAATCACCTAGAAATAACCTAAATGACTAATTGAACTCAATTAGAAAACAGATGGAAACAAAAAAAAAAAGTTATAGAAATATTAAAGAAATAGACAAAACCAAGACTAACAGACATATAACAAAACACAGAACACAGAATAGCTTATGCAAAACTTATTAACAAGCTTAATAAGTTACAAAAACATTAAATTCAGTAAGATACATGTTGAACAAAACCATGACTGTTACTCAGTGTTTTCATAAAAGTATCAAGTGATCCACATGCATATGTTTTTAAAATAAAAAGATGATGATCTATACATCATTTTAAAGGTGAATACGAAAAGGCATCCGTGAGTTGCATGCCCATTAGAGAGGGAGTCAATATTATAGAGAGCATATGAACATGTTTGTGCGCATCTGTACACCCACTAGAAAGGGAGTCAGCATCAGATACACTAGTATACAATTGTACACCCGTTAGAGAGGGAGCTAACATTAATACATATTAATATATGCATTGGTGTGCATCAGTTATCAGATTTCAGCCTACTGATTGAGTGTCAAGAAGTTGATGACTCACATGGTTGGATATCAAATCTCTATCTTCATCAGTCTATATAACACAGTAGGTATCTTCAGATACATAGAGCTTTCAGATACAAATTTTATTCAGTATTTTAAGTATTTTAGGGTCTTCAAATCCTACTAGTGTTTTCAGAAAATCAATTTTTAAAAAGATGTTTTTAGCAAATAGGCCCAAGGGCTCAGATATGATTTTCAGCATCATCAGGCATGATTTCTTCATAGTTCATATCATGTCGCATTTAGCATGAGGTTAATCAGAATAAAGAAGCTATAATGTGTATTAGTAAAATGATAGAGAAACTATTAGACGAACTAATAATTAGTAGCATAATTAGAATACGTAACATTAATTATATGATTACGTATAAAATAGCAAATATGAAACAAATTATCTAGAAAATAACATAAACAAAATAGTCTGAGAAGAAACGAGTAAGAAAAAGAAACTAGATAAGATTCAGGAAAGATTTTACGTGCTTCATAATAAGTACTTTATAATTAGAAATAGTTTCAGGAATGAATAGAATCAGCAACATAATAAGAAAGAAATGTATAGAGTATGAAAGAAGTTAAACATAGTCTACTAGCTAAGATAATATGGTAAGCCATAAAATAGAATGTTAGATAAAAAACCGCTATATGTCATAGATAGAAACAAAAAAGGAACTTAGCTAAGATCCTAAGGAAACTCAAGAAGGTATTGTTTATAGAAACTAATAAAGAGAAAGCAGGATAATGAATATCAGAAAAAGAAGAGAATTAAGTAAGCTAGTTCCAACTAGATCCCTTTTCATACTAAGTTGTATACGTATACTTATATACGTACTTATGACGAGGAGTGAAGCAAAATAGAAACCGTAAGATGAGCTAGAACCAAAAGAAAGAGCTTACTTAACTAGTTGAAGATCAAGTTAAGTTTGTCGTTCAACAGTGAGACTAGTCATAGGTTGAGTAGAGTCTATTCGACTAGGCACGTAAGCAAGCTAAAATGCTAGAATAGAAGAAAACCTAAAGCTAAATCAGAAAAAGCTATTAGACTATCAAGAACTTAGTTAAATTCATCAGTATAATAGCTAACCAGTTGAATTAGAAAGCTTAGAGCCTACCCAATAGTAGAGATAGGATATGCTTACTAAGTGACTTGTCACTCATCCCCTTTAGTTTTCTTTTCTTCCAGGTTGAGTAAGGAGCTGAGCTTAAAGCGCAAGATGGCTAAAGAGTAGGATATGACTTGAGTGGGTTTCACTTGATGTTTTCAATTTATATATGTATGTACATATATGTATTTAGTTTTTAGCAGATAGCATGTTGGCTCATATGTTTTGTATCGCTCATGCTTATGGGATGTACAATATCATTTGTGTTTTAGATACTAATTAATAGTAATAAAAATATGAGTTTTATTCAAAATACTATACAGTAGGTTTTTAGCATACCATCATGCCACATTTTTCGTAGAGCACATATATTTTTAGCAAACTGTTATGTAAAATCCCTATTGTATATGCCAATACAAGCTTCTTTTATGATAACAATATAATAAAGTATATTTATTTTGATAATAAACATAAATAATATAGTAATAGTAGTATATACGATAGCGAGGTCTAACAATCTACTAGGATAAAATTAGTATTTCAGTTAAAATGTTTCATGAGATTCACCAAATTATCTTTCCACAACCTTGATTGTATTGAAAAGTTGCAAAAAAAACCCTCGAAAACTTATTTTTCAATATGTTAAAATTTCAATTCAACTGCTGATCTTCAACCTATACATTATGCATGAATACTACTGTTGCGAAAGATCGTGCGTGGTCATAAGATATTTCGTGTGTGCTTGATGTTCGGTCATGAAACAATTCTATCCCCTATCAAATAACTTTTAATCATAACTTGGACTTTCTATCACAAATGTTAATTGTAAATATTATCAAATTTTATGCATATTGCTCAAATTTGGACGAAAATTTTTAATTGGAACATCTACCTGTTTATAAGCCCAAATTACACCAAATATCCAAGTTTCTTACACTATAATATACTAAACAGTTATCTACGCATTTTTTAACTATTTTGGTCGACAAAAATCATTAGAAATTGTTGATGGTGTTGAAAGTCATCGATACATGAGAACATGGACTCTATGCACAATTTCCAATGGATACACTTGGCTAATACATGCATAGTTGTTTGAAATCAAGGACTGTGAAATTTAGAGTACTTCTATAAAAGCAGAAAAAGTGAATATTATTGCATTTGTATTTAAATTTTGATTATTTAAAATAAGTTCTCTTAATATAAATTATCTATTAATAGCACTTTTAACATGTAAAATCGTATTTATGATAGATAATATCAAATTAATAAAAATATAGAAATGACAATAAATTATAATTTCCCACTGAGGATCAAGGACAATTACATTCTTTGAATTCTTACACTATAAACTCACACTCAAAATTCAATTGTATTAAAAGCAAACCAAGGGTTATATAAAAGTCTTTCGATATTTCAAAAATTTTGACAAAAAATTTTAAAACATCAATGCGCTTCAATTGCAAAATTGCAAAAATTTAAATGCAATTATCAAGTCAAGTGATATACAACAAGATCATCCCTTTTTTGGGTTTGATTATGATTAGGTTGCATTTGACAGATACAATTTAGGTTAGATCTAATCAAATTGTCAATATCCACTTTTAGGAGTGAAATGAAATTTCACAAAGTAAAATGAATAAGAGAATAATGCTAAGTGACACGTAGGGTGGATGGCCGAATTTTTCGCTCTACTCTTCAAGTGAATAGAACCCACCCATAAATGAATCAATTTACCCTTTTCATGTAAGAGTGGATGCACAACTACCTTTTTTTGAGATGATTACATAGCATTATTCATTAAAATAAGATGTTAATGTACTTAACGATGCTTTGCTAGGATAAAGAAAACACGAAACTAATTTAAATAATTATTTTTTTTAATCATTAGCATAGAATAATGGATAATTTAAAAATATGAAATGCAGAATTATTTGGTCTCTTAGAACACTCTAATTTTATTAGCTAAATTATAATATTTTGGTAATTTTTATTACTAAAATGATAATATAGAAAATAACATGATTATCACCTTCGTTAATAAAAGATTATCAATGCATTCATAATTTTGTAACAATTTTATTATTACTTATTAGTCTCCTAGAATCATTTTAATTAAAATAATAAATAACATAAAAAAATATTTTTAAAAATATATTCATAATAAATTAAAAAGCTAAAACATAATAATTTAATTAATTAATTAATTTGATAATATTTTAAAAATACACAAAACAAATATTTAATATAGGATATTTTAATTTAACCTAACATGATAATAATATAAAATCAATAATTTCTGGAATTCATTTGGACAAAATAATATTTAAATATTTTTCATTATTATCAATTAATCATAATAATTATTTATACATACAAAATATTACGTAATATTTTCATTAATATTACTCTATAATAATTTATATCATCTATTTCTCTAAAAAGAATTAATCTTTGTAATATTTTTTATTTTTGATAATAAAAAATTATCGGAAAATAAGTCTTTCCATGGGATCATACCCTTAATTACAAAATCTAAACGATGTCTCAATTTCACATACAAGAATAGTAAATCTTGGGAGAGAAAATAAATTAAATTCCTTCATAGAAAAAGAATATTTACACAACAAAGAAAAACCACTTAAAAGGATTCCAAGATCCTCTAAAACCATATCTTAAAAATAAAACAAAACTTAAACATCACCAGCATCATCTTGATCATGATTAAGCAGAGAAAACTCCGTTAAAAGCAGCAAGACTGAACTGGCTTTTGGGCTCCATCTTCTCTTCTCCATTGATGACTTTGCTCTTGATTTTGAGAGCCAAAACTCTAACATACGAAGAAGAAGAACCAGAACCCACCTTCATTTTTACCTCATAAGAAGAAGAAGAAGAAGAAGCCATCTTCATCTCCATCTTGTTTCTTTTAAGTCTTCTTTCATACTCTTCTGCAACCAGCATTGCAATGTCAGCCATTTTTGTTTTCTTTGCTTCTGCCTTCAGCACCAGACTTTGTTGCGTTGTGGGTGCGGTGGGTGATGTGGGGGAGCTATTTAAATGGCTGTGAAACGCGTCATTTTATCAGAGAAAGAAAGAAGGAAAGAAAGAAAGAAATAATGGATAAGGGTGACAGGTGGAGCAGACCTTTTTTTTATTATTGTGAGTTCGTTCGGTGGTTTTGGACATGGTGGATTTTAGGGAATATCCCCATCTTCTGTTCAATTGTTTAATGGAAAACACAAAATAAGACAGCTTGAACGGTGTCTTTTTATTCTCTCACTTAGAGATTCGTTTTATGCTGTTATTTTAATTATTACACGTGTTAATAATTTTTATCATTTAAAGTAATAGGTATCTTATCATAATTTTTATTGTTATTTTTTATGGTTGGATATCATGTAATTGTTTCTTTTGAACTCAAAAATCGACATTGAGCATGTACATTCATCTAGATAAAATTTTTATAATCTAAGTTGGTATTCTTACAAAATTTATTTACATTTTTTAATTAATTAAAAGAAAAATTCTTGTTGAAGGTAAAAATCCACAATACTTGCAAAAGAAAATTAATAAAAGGGAAGTGGATGAAATGAGGTGAAATTATACCGTGAAAAGAAAGGGTCAGGGACATTCTTCTCAAAGAAGTTGATGACCACTCAAAAATAAGACCTAAGATCCAAGATTTATCATAAAAACAAAGACGAAACGACACCACCAAGTGACTGAAAACGACTACCTAATTCTACTAACAGACGAATCTGATCACTTGATTATTGAGGCAATTATCTGGTAGAGACAGTTAAATCTGACTGTCTCTGTCATCTAAAATAATTGAAAACAATTGGAATCAAATATTTCAACCTTTTTTACCTTCATCGATGACTGTCTCTACCATTAAAAATACCAAATCTGATCTCCAATAAAACTAAGTGATCGTTTTCAACTATATAGCGAGATAAAAGTCGACCACCACTTCTGACAACGCTGTCAACAACGATAACTACTTTTTTAAACTTTTATTTTATTTTTTAAATATTTATTAATTTTTTTTATTATTTAATATTATTTTATTTTAAATTTATTTTTAATATTATTTATATTAAATCTTATTTTAAAATTAATATTATTGATTTTTATATAAGATATTTTGGTCTTAAAACGAAAATGACGGATAATTATTTTGTAAACTTTCATAGATAAAAATTTGCCGCGAGAATATGTTGTTTGGCCTAAATATAAAAGATTAAATTATTATTAATAACTCTAAAGGATTATAATCTTTTTATATGGACTTGACTCAGAAAAATAATTTCATCGAAATTCTCTTTTTCTAATTGAAGGATTGCATTAGAGATTTTGTGTAGAAAAATTCATTTTTAATAACCAAACCAAGCCCACACACTATCCAAAAGTTTACTAATTGAGGACAGGTGTCAGGATATGCAGATGCTGTGGTTTTAGAACAACATGGGCGGTTTCTGGTCGGTGGTAAAGCCCCACCACAGAGATTCTCACACTTTCAACAAAGTCACCCACTACAATAAAATGACAAACCCTAAGAAAACCAAAAAAGAAAAAAAAAACCAATTTGATCAAAATTAAAGAACTTTGAGAATTGCCACTAATAATTTACAGAACATTTCAATAATGGAACCCAATGCACTAATCCAGAATTAGAGGTTAAACCACTGATAATCAAGACAAGGATGATCAATCAAGTACTGAGAATCTATCTAATCATCCAAACCAGAGAGTTTGAATGGGGATAAAATCAATCACATGCCAAACACACTTTAACAGACTTCAATAATTTGATAAAATTCATATAAATTTATCAAATTGTTGCGGATAGATAGGCACATGGACCTGGCTTAATTCAATCAATAATTGAATCCATACATCACATTCTGTGGGCCTCATCAATGTCAAAATATAGTGCCCTCTAGATCATACTAAACACCATGTAGTCTACAGTGTATGCAAACAAAAATATTTAGGTACGCTTTAAATTTTCTACACTTGAAAGAAATAAATGATTTTATATATATGAAAAAAAAAGTTTGTTTTCGAAGAGTGCAACTTGGGTAACAGAGTTATTCTCTACAAAGATCATTGGATCGCAATTTAAAAGTTTCACTGAACCCGTGAACTGTGATCCAATGGTTTAGACAGGGGACACGACGTAAGCCTTCAATGTACTTCTAGGGTTCTTCCAAACTCAATGACCGCATTTATCTATATATTAGATTTTTGTACAAGGAAGTTTTTGATTTTGAACTAGGGTTCACACTTACTTTTCGAGGTGGTGTTATCCTCTTTGTCAACCATTAGATTAGCGTTGAAATGTTGACTGAACCAAGATCCTGTTGTTGGGGGATGAGGACAGAATATAACCCTACCAAACAAGATACTTATTGGAAGTACATAAAGTGTTCTTCCAAACTCAAAATGTTATTATCTACAAATCAAAGACAATCACAATCTAAGATGAATTAAGTTTCCAGCTCCATGTTTCCAAGCAGAGGCTTAAGATTTCCTAATTCTCTAAAATGCACTCAATCAATGTTCAATAGTAGCTAAATCTAAGTTATGAGGGAAGCATGAAGTACAATCTCCAGTTCTCTTAATTTCAAACAAGCTAGAAACAAGATAGACAAACTATTACAAAAAAAAATAGTTGTGAAACAGACAACACTAAATTTAACTAACTTCATAGAAATTAAAAAAATTTCTTTTGTTATCCATCTGGTCAGCTATTGAAGCAAGAAGATCAGACAGTTAATCATGCAAACAAAGATTTTAACATATGAGATAATGCTTACAAGAACACAATAAAGAAAAATACATAATGACAAAACCTCAAAAACAAACATTATGACAAGAACTGGGTAAAACCAAATTTTCACATAATATATCATTGAAATTCCTGTTGTCAGTTATTCATGAATTTAGCTAATCCAGTTTCCTTACAGTCATGGAAGAGCACGGTCACAATTACAGGGTTACAGGGACAATTACAAGAGTACATACACAGCAAAAGAAAGTGATTCACACATAATCATTCGCACATTCATATATACATATAACTGAACATCATCAACAGTAACTTGAATATTTTCTTACCCAGTAACTGTATAAGAATCGTGCCTCAAACTACATGAGTCAAAAGCTCATGGTAGAGTGGCCTATTGAAATAGACAAGTCAGTCTATCTTTGCATTATCTTATGCTTGTAAGTCATGACAAAGACTCCTTCAAATTTATAGGAGGCCCAGTCCTTTCAGCTGCTGAACATGCTCAGGTGGGAGAGGTGGAGGAGACCAATCAGATCCTGTCATCTCACCATCAACATCCTCAACAACATATTCCTGGAAAGCACAAAAGAGAATATTCACATTAATCAATTTACAATACACCATACAAAAACAGTAATTTACATGTAAAAGGAATACATAATTTTTGAAAGATATTTCACAAGCATCAATATTCAATCAAATAAATTAAAAAACTTCACTGAAAAAATGAAGTCCAAAAATTATGATTTTGTTGATGTTTATAGCCAATTTTAAGAAGTCAACTTTTAAACAAAATTGTAGAAGACATCTAATACCTGTGGACCTAATGAGCTGAAACACCAGCAGATTTCAAAGAGTTTCAAAAACCAGATACAAGTTAACTTGAAAAGGAAAAAAAAAATACAATCTCATAATAAATGAACAAGCTTCTCAGATACAAGTCTAAATTTACACCTTTTTGTGATATTTGACATGACCCACTGTTAATGAACATTGGAATTCCAATAGCACATGAAAATAAAACTAAAAAGAGATTTTTTTCTGCGATTTCATCCTAGAGGTTGGTCAAATTATTCAACTTGGAATATATTCTGCTAAGCCTCTTCAAGAAGTTTCTATATGACTTTATTGAGTGGGCTTTAGGTTATGCACCATTGAAATATCACTTTAAATATTACTGCATGAGGAAAATGGGTTACGTGTCATTGTCAACTCAACTCACTTTTGTTAGCATCCGTTTTGCAAGTATGTGATAATGTCGTTGCCAAATGCGTTGTCCAACCATTGTAGCCACCAAAACACTGTAAAATATGCCAATCACAGTAAACAGTCCCAACACAATCAAAGCCATTATTAACAACAATGGTAGCCCTGCTTCGCCAGCACCACCTAAGCAACCACATTCACTAGCTGTACTTGCACAACTTTCAAAGCATGTAGTACAATCGGTCCACATACAAAGAGTTCCAGGCAAGTGACAGTCCGCACATATTCTGCAAGAATAACATATAAATTTCAACCACTTAGTTTCACCCTCTCAAATTAATCTCTTCTACTGCTCACAGAAGCCAGTATATGATAAGACGATTTATCAATTTCTCCACATACAAAATGTTTACATGGAAATTGTGCACTTGAAGGGCCCAAAAAACCGCAGAATCAATTATAAGACATTCTTAAAATCTCTCAATACACACAATGGACAAACCCAGCATACATTATTCTTCTGCATAAAGGAATTCCACTAAAGACATACCACTAATCATCAAATAAATTGCTTTTGTAACACCGTTTGCAT
This sequence comes from Anacardium occidentale, assembly GCA_026122585.1. Lineage (NCBI taxonomy): Eukaryota > Viridiplantae > Streptophyta > Magnoliopsida > Sapindales > Anacardiaceae > Anacardium > Anacardium occidentale. The sequence goes on from JAJEJH010000008.1 coordinate 986,765, forward strand.
GTTTTCTCTTTGCATCTATTATGGGAACCCTATGGCTACTACATAAATAGTTTTCCAAATACTTTTTATCAATTTCTAGCTTTATGGAACTACGGCCTTAATATTTTGGCACGTACAGTAACTTTATGCATGTGAGTGTAACTTTCTCCCTCTCACCTCCTTCTCCTGCCCCCAATCTTATATGTGTGTGTGTCTTCACAAGCCCACACACATAATAGGGAAAAATAAGGGGATAAACATTTTTCCTCCAGATAATAAGGGGATAGATGTTCAAATATGCTCACAAGGATGTGAGCCACTAAAAATGTCAAGTGAAATTCAGTACCAAGAAATTTAATCCATAACAAATTCTAATTCACTTCTTTTAGATTACTCCTATCAAAAGTTCTAAAAACTAACAAAAGGTTTTTAATCCTAAACCCTAAACCCTAAACCCAAGAATATCAACACAAATTCAAATAGACAAAAGATTAAAAATAGGAATGAGCTGCAGCGCATCAACTTTGTCAGTCATAACATAGAATAGAGAAGAATTTTACCCAGGATGACAGCAACAAAGACATAATTCTCGACAGGGTTGAGCCAAATCATTGCGCACTCTTCGGTCATAACAAGTAATGAAGCACCCGGATAAACCCAGAAAAGCAAAAAATAGTAGAGCTCCTGTGGCCAACAATATATTCATGGGATTACAGGCAGCAAGGACGCCCTAGGATTATGGCAGAAAATACAGTTAAACAAATGGATAGCTATCCAGAACATGCAAATTACAATTCATAGGCACATGGACCTTCCTGTTGCCATCACTGGCTAGAAGCCTAAGGGGGTTCAGACCCAGCATCTTGCCTGAAACTAAAGGCCTTAACTCTTCTACCCAGCCATTTGGATCTTGAGTTTTATTAACCATATTTTTTCAGTCTGCAACTTCTGTTAAAATAAGAAGGTCTAAGTCATCATGCATCACTTAATTTTTACCTCAAAAAGAAAAGTAACTAGATTACCCAAATACAAGGCCCTACTTAAAATTGATCACCTTAATGATCTCCTTAAGATTCATTAGAAATCTCCTTGTAACATCCTAAAAACACACCCTGAAGTTTTTTATAAGAAACCTAGCTGAAGGTTGTTGATGAAAATGGGTGGAAACTTCGTGTCCACTTTATAAAGATCAAACTTTCTAAGACAAGGGTACATAAAAAAATTCAACTTAAAGTAACAGTGCTATCATCTGTGGTAAAATAGCAGGACACAAAGAAATGTAGGGAATCAAATGAATCCCAAAGCCATTAGCATGATAAAGTAAAAACACATTGTACCCCAGCACATTAACCAGAAACATATGATGAACAGCACGGCTGATCATAGCATATAGAATCTTTTAATCATTATTACTTCAGGTTCTTGAGACTTTACCACATATGTAGTAGAAACTCAGCTCACTATCAAAACCCCATGCCATGCGAAGCCAGGACTGCTGGTAATTATCAATTAAATGCACAAAATATGCCAGTGAAGCAATTACCTGACAACAATGGATATAAAACATTCGAATCAAAACCCAGAGTTTGCAACTATAGGAGTAGCAATAAATGCAGCAAAAATAACAAAAATAGAGAACTAACAACTTACAAGCTGAACAGCCAGAAATATAGATAGAATATCTCTGGTCACAAAGAACCGAAATTTCAACGTTCGCCATCGCCTATCAGCAGCAACATGAACTCTCAAATGGTAAGGGGCTTTGCAGGTTGTGCAATGAGCAAAAGCAAATCCTTCCTGCATTATAGTACAAGCAATTAGGCAAAAAACTAGGCACAACTAAACTGCACTAATGTATTACTAAAATAATAATAATCAGCATGTAGTAGCTATAAAGAAAACACTGAGCTAAAAAAAAAATCATACATACTGGGTTCTTAATTAAAATGCCAAAAATGAGATGGAAACCATACCTTTACAGCTCGCCAATGATCCAAACACTCTCGGTGTACATACTTTGAAGTTCCTTTGCACTTGCAAGGAGCAATAAAATCCCTACCTAAAAAAGTACACACAAAAAAAAAAAAAACACTCAAATAACAGATGACCGTGCTATAAGAGCCACATAACATAAAGAGTCAAAACAATGAACTCAACCCAAATGAATGTCTTACCATAAATTTATCTCATCACGAACTATTTTAATTATTTCCTCTAACATTATTATCACCAGTTAGGACTATCATCACCAAATTGTAGTATGTCATCATCTTTACTAGAAGTCTTATAAAGGAGTTTTGTTTATAATTGTTCTTTAAAATTCCACTCAATTTTCCAGTATTCTCAGAATCACTTTACTTGAACTAACGCAAACGCATCCCCTGAAACTCCTATATCTTCAAAAATAAAAAATTTGCGGCTAATGAAATTTACTAACTTCGTAGCGAATGAAAATTTACCCAGCAAAATTTACACATAAAAGCAATCTATTTTCTTCATTAAGACTCACTATAAACAATTTCAAAAGTAAACCCCAACTGCCAAAAGCATTTCCAGTTACCTAAGAGCTTTTTTTTTTTTTTTTTTTTTTTGCCGAATTTGAAATCGACAACTGTAGTCCAACCACTTACAAACAGTGACAAATTTCAAGACTAAATTCATCTAAACGAACACCAACAATCATCGTTTCAGATATAATTAAAATAAAAATTACCATCGGTTTCGAGACAAATTCGGCACTGAATTTGTTCGCCCGGGCCAGCCTCCAGGTCGATCTCGCAGTGCTCCACGGGGGCTGGAGCCATGAGCGGTGAAGCGTCCGATTGGTCGGCCATTGACTCGACTTACAACTAAAATGGAGCGACCGAGAGAGAGAGAGAGAGAAGGAGGAGGAGGAGAAGAGCGAAAGATCGATAATTTACAGAGAATAAATCAACTAATTTTCATTTCGACAAAAAAAAAAGAAACCGAAAATTAAGAATGTAAATTTGATTTATTTATTAAAGTATTTGTCAATTTCGGTTTGTTTTCTGTCTCGTTCTCAGTAAGAGAAATTTTCATTTTCAAGGAAAGGGATCTCTGGTGCTGTAATTTCAGATAGAAAAGTTGCTACGGAGATGGTGGAAGACCGAAATTCCGTAATTACCCTTGATTTATTTTTGTTTGACTATTGTATCCCTGAAAGTTTCGCAAATAGTGTTTGGGCAAATGACCATGTCCAACCCAAACTTTGATGAAAATTCATATTTTTATTTTTATTTTTATTTTCTTTTTTATAGTCTACATTCTAGATGCAAGAAAGAGTAGAACATAATAATAAGTTAGCTTTGATTTTTGGAGGAGCTCCACTTTAAGGCACAAGTGACCACTTGTAGCCTACGAGATGCAATTGCCAATATTAAGCCATCATTGACAAATTAGGAGAAAGAAATTTTTTGGACAACATGTTTTGAAAAGTTTATTTCAATTATAAAATTTGTAAACCAATGAAGTGTTGGTACACTCCTTTTTATTACACAAGATAGTAAAAGCCAATTCGAATAAAGAGTTTCGAATAAAGAGTTATGGTATAGAATTAATAAAGTGACGTCTGATATAGCTTATATGAGTTTACTCTCGTGATGAGGCTATGATTCAATAGGTATTGAAATATACAATAGCATTTTCCAACCTCAACTAACCAAAATATTAAAGAGACATACTTTGTCGACAAGACATTTGTTATGTATGTTGACATTATGCATGTGTTTGAGAAGAGATCATAAGGGGATGACAACTCTGATGGCATGAAGTTAACATTGTTTTATTATCTTCACATTGATTTACTTGGTGTTAATACTAGAAAGGTGATCCCTAAGGAGGTATCGTAGTTAATAGGTCATGTGATGGATTTAATGTATATCTGTCAAGAGTATGGGCATGACAAATGATTTATAGATCAATTTGTGATTACATTGGCTTAGTAGGTGCATTTGATCCAATTAAGAAGAAGACTCCTTCATGCAACAATACTATATTATGGTGTTCCTCTTAGCTTTCCAAGTAAATGTATCATCTAATCTTGTTAATGATTAATTCTTGAATAATAAATAATATGCTAATTATTTGTGAATAACACCTTTATCTTATTTATGCAAATTTGGATATACAAGAAACTCGACACCTTAGAGAGTTAGGCGGACCATGTGTCACTTTCAACAAAACCATGCATGTTAAGGTGGTAGACGAGAGATATCCTAAGATATGATGATGTAAGAGTTTTTTTTTTTAAGGAGAATTGGTAAGTGAATCTTTAATATTATTTGTTATTAATTATTTATGTTATTTTATTTTATATATATATATTTATTTATTTATTTATTTATCTATTTATGATAGTTTTAACCAAAATGATAATAATGAATAGGGTATTATTTCCCACTAGTAACAACCACGACCGAAAAGGGCAAAGACTAGTATCCAAACATTTTTGAGCACATAGGCATGTTAGATGCTGAGTTGACATCTTTACCTTTCATATCCTCTCTAAAGTCGATTGCATCCAAGCCCCTACATATTATGCCCCAGTTGTAAAGGCTTTCGTAGTAGAGACAACAATTGTAAAAGCCCTATCATAGAGCCCGCATCAATTGAGTCCCTAACTATTGAGGCTTTATCACATAAGGCTATCTGGAGCTCTTTTGACACAACCATAACCTAATAGGAGAGTTTAATATTATATCATCTTAGCCAACTAAAGTCTCAAGTTAGTCAGATAAAGGCTCATCTCTTTGATAAAGATAATTGGATTAAGGTAAACAAGCTAAAGCATTTTCCTTTATAAATTGCTTATAAAAATTGTAGGTCTTAATCAAATATTTTTTATGTTGTTATAAGATCCTAAGGTAGATAAAAGACCATCATGGAAGGGTCTCATATTTACATCTCCTCAAATAGATAAGGTAAGTACAATAATATTTGTTAGTTTAGAGTTGCCTTAATTTACAAAAACTTTGATTGCCTATTTATTTGTTGTTGTTCCAGGATATTGGGTTGTATTTTATAGTCAACATCCTCTCTCATGATGTCATCAACGTAAACAGATACGAATTATGAACATTGAATGGTTTATGATAGATAGAAATTTGTTTTCATAATTTAAATATCATTGCATTAAGAGACAAAGAGGGATGAGATGGAAGACATCCTTTCTTAAAGGAAGGTAACACCTCCGCACACCAACATCACTGAGGTATGTAAACATGAATCATATCAAATATTTTTTTCATAATTTAAATGTTATTACACCAAGTGACTTGTAGGGATGAAATGGTTGATAAACATCACTAAGATATTTAAACATAAATTATGAACTTTTTATGCGTTATGATAGATTAAATGTTTCTTTCATAATTTTAATGTTATTATGTTATAAGGCATGAAGGGATGACATGAAATTTTTGTACTTTATGATAGATCAAATATTTCTTTCATAATTTAAGTGTTATTACACTATAAGACATGAAAGGGATGACATGGTCAATATCCCCTCTCAGGGGAGATAACATCTCTATGTATTGATATTACCAAGGTACTTAAACATAAATTATGAACTTTCTATGCATTATGATATATCAAGTATTTTTTTGATAATTTAAATCATTGCACTAAGGGACCAAGGAGGATGATATGGTTGATATCCCTTCTTAGGGGGAGGTAGTATCTTCACATGCCAACGTCACTGAGGTAAGTAAACATGAATTAAGTATTTTATATGTGTTATGCTAGATAAAATGTTTTTTTTTTTTCATGATTTAAATGTCATTACACTAAAGGACCAGGAGGGATGACATGGTTGACATCCCTTTCCAAAGAAAGGTAGCACCTCTATACTAGGATATCACCGAGGTAAGTAAACATAAACTATGAATTTTATATGGTTTATGAAATAGGGAGCATATTTTGTTTTTTCATATTTTATATGTCATTGCATTATAAGACTGAAAGGAATGGCTTGGTCGACATCGTCTTCTAAGAGGATTCATCAATCACGCTACCTATGTATAATGAGGTAACTATACACTGAGTATGAGATTTTTTTTTTTAATTTTATAATAATGGATTATAATTTCTTTATTTATTCATTGTTGTGGTAGTTACTATGTACACATGCATATTCGAGTGATCAAGAAAGAACCTCTCATACATGGTCCTTATATCAACCTCTTGAAACTAAAAGGCCAAAAGACAAGGCCTCCCTTGACTTTATTAACCATCAATCAAAGGGCAATATTGATGACATGGTATAACCATGTTACTAATTCTAATAAAAAAAGGTGTATGTTATTGGTGGAAAAAGTAAGGCAATATTTTTGTCTCTTATTTTTTAAAAAGGATGATGATTCTCCAATAAGGTACGTGTATGCACTCCAACTGTATATTATTGTAGATGTTTTTCATATAAAATATCAATAATATATATATATATATATATATATATATATACACACAAATATATTATTAGATAAAGTAATTAATATCTCTCAATAATATACAATAGCAATACCTGATTACTGAGCTGAAATACGACAACAGAAAAACACGTAGTGTAAATATAATACTAATGCCCAAAACATAACTTTTATACTTGCTTGAAAGTTATACAAAATAGGTGTGTGTGTGTGTGTGTGTGTGTGTGTGTGTGTGTGTGTGTGTGTATCCATATGTGTATACTGTATAACTATATACAAAAATGAAACTGTGTGAGCATGTAAACCAGAAGCATGCTACAAAACTGAAGCTAGATCCTAGACAATGGCTACTTCCTTCTCTTAGCTCTTAAAAAACTAACCTGCAAGAGAAAGAAAAGTAGGGAGTAAGTGATAAATTCACCTAGTAAGTATTTTCTATCTTTGACCCTATAGCAATCCTACTCTAAGGATAACACTATATACATGACAAGTTGATTATCTCGTATACTGTTTTAGGTGTTATATTTATTCTGTTTCTTATAAATATTGTACATGACATGATATGCATGCTCTGATGTCATGTCAATACTGAATGGTTATAAAACTTACCCTTATACACGATTTTTTAAAAACTCTTTTTGATATAAAAACTGTGATTTGAAGATCCTAAACATATACATATAGTATCTCCTGAAAACTGAATTGAAAAGTATTATATCTAAAAATATCTACTATGCTAATCAAACTGATGAATATAAGAATTCGACACTCTGACTATTTGAGTTTCATATACTGATACATAGATAAAAACTATCTATAACACATGCCACCATTGAATCTGAAAACCGAATCTACACTGAATACTGATCATCAAATCCTAAACTGCTAGTCGAATGCACACCAACATATGCCTATATACAATGACTCATATAGTCATCGACCTTAATACTGGTTCCCTTAACTAACGGGTGTATGAAACTCACAAGTGCCCCCTCATATTCACTCCTAAAAAGATGTCTAGAACATCATACTTTTTGATTTAAAAACATGTATTTGGATCTTTGGATCTCTTTCTGAATGTACTATATGACATACCATGTCATGATATGCATATGATGCATCATGTATGTTTGTCTAGTTTTATTATACTAGGTTATAGCAATTATATTGAGTTTACTGTGTATTATGCTTGTTTCAAACTAAATTTCTCATTTCTACCTGAAGAACGAAAGTGCACGAGTTTGTACAGACTGTGTGCTAGGTCATGTTAGGTTCTATAGTTTTTACCTTATTTCTCATTTTTTGAACATGCACGACAATGATATTGCCTTGGACGGTCATGACCTTGTATAATCTAGTCGTGTACAAGGTCATGACTATGCAAAACATGACTATATGGGCGTGCGTCTCGCTCTGCTTCAATATGGTTGTGGATGATCATGTTTATACCCATCCATTTTCATACCAAAACAAAATATCATTATCATCAATCAATTTCCATACTAAATACACTTCATAAACATAGGTTTATCATGCCAATACCACTAATTCTCATATTTAATCATCCAAGCATCTTAACATCATATATGTATATATCAACATACACATCAATCATATATAACATCATCATCATCATTTCCATACCAAAATCTTTACATTTCTCATACAATGAAATCATAAGTATGCTAGAAGCGATCTCAAACCCAAGCAAAACAAACATTTCATACAAAGGAAAAGAGAGAAAGAGGTAAGAAACACTTACCTCTAGCCATAGCCAACCAAGCTTCTCTTTTTACAAAAATTTCCCTCTCTAGCTGGATTTGGAATCACTGGATGCTATTCCTTATGTGAAAAATACTAGAAATAAGAGATAAGATCAACTTAAAGTATGACAACTAAAATACTAAGCAAGCACGGTTGTGCTCCTTACAACACACAGTTGTGCATAGGTGGAAAAATGAAAAAATCTCATTTTCTCGTGCTCTACATGAATTAACCTCTCAACAAGATTCATACGCATGCCACCCAACTCTGAAAACTTTTTATTTCACCTCTGAACTCTTTGAACTCTAATTTTTCTTATAAGTTCTCAATTTTAACCCTAGATTTCTAGATTGAAAGACATGTCTAACCTTAGGATGTTACAGTACGTGAACCACTAACAGTATTTTGTATTATTATTAATTGTAATAGTAGATATGTCTATTAATATTTTCATTAATTTACAACATATCGACTCATGTTTAGCATTGTTATATTGACATCAACATTCTAAAATGGACATCGTTCGTTAGAATTAGATGACAATCCATGCCTTTTTTTATGCATCTCCTCTTACACATATAGGTATTTTTTGAGGGTATATTAGTCATTTTCCATACTTAGTGTAATTTATTATATGTTTTGAGGTGTTGTATGATTGTGCATGATAGACTGCACACCTATACTTGCTATGACAATATTATCCTTGGATGTAATATATGATCATATATAGTAAAAGTGCACACTTGTACAATTGATGGAAGAAATAATTTGTAATTGGTTGCGATGTATGATTGGGCATGAGATAGTCATAACTTTCTAACCTTATCGCTTATGCATGTCATGGAAACTCCTTAATTTGCTACCTTGACCACTACAATATCCAATACATTGACATTATGCAAATCTACCAAGTCATCACTATCAAACTTGTTTGGGAATGAACCTACCATTTTAAACCCTTGGTAAACCTTCAATTTCATCTTTTACATAATTATACGACACCATCCTTTGTAGACCATCATCATATTGTACACATCATGTGGCTTCAACCTTATAAACCCTTATCTTATCTTGTACATCATGACGTAGTTGTTGAATATCATAGTTAGTGGTTTCCATATATGCATCTATATATTTATGGGAAGTTTTCACAAAAACACTAGAATGCATTCTCTCAAGTAAAGAAAAAGACCACTAAGACAATCAACATCTTGATCATCTACGATTTTGATAAGTGTGTTATTGTCAAAACTTCTTGTTTGATGCTTAATTGAATGTTTTTTCACTTTTGATCAATATGAAAAAGTTTGGTCAATAATTGGTTTAATCCTTTGCATATCGTGTTCGTCAAGTTTAGAACAACTTTTTGTTGGTTTCCAACATATTCAATTCTATTATCATCTAATTGTATCCATTCTATCCTATTATTATCTCTTTGTATATGTTCTTCTCTATATTGAACCAAAGCATAACTCATCATTTCGATTAATCCTAGAATCAAAATATTCATAACTAAATTTACCTAAGAATTTTAGAACAAATTATACAAATATAATCTTAAAAATTATCAATTTACCCCTTGCACTACTAAGATATCAATTTAAAGGTTTAGAGTTTTAAAGTTTGAATGTTTTAAGGGCTTAGGATTTTAGGTTTCAAGAGTGTAAGGTTTCAAGGTTTAAGCTTATAGGGGTTTATGATTTTATGAATTAAGGTTTTAGAGTTTCCAATATCAATTTACATTTAACATACTAAAATATCAATTCTCTTTCATATGGTCAAATATTAATTTACCCCTACATGATAAATTTATAATAAACTAATTCTAAAGTTTTTTTTCGTATCATATCTAAAAATACAAAATATACTTTTAAAAAAGTCAATAAAAAATTTTAAAAATATCAAAATATCCTTAACACCCGTTCCAATTTGTTATATACCCATATTAAAATTACAAAATATACTATCCTATAAATTTGATATAAAATTTAAAAAATATGAGTTTATCTCTTGCATGACAAATTATCAATCTATCCGACCTTCCCACATGGTAAATATCCATTACATCTATTTTGAAAATTTTCTATGCATTATAACTAATAGTAATATAACTAAAAATACAAAATATATTCATAAAATAATTCAATATGAAATTTGAAAAATATTAATTTGTCCTCACATGCTAAAATATAAATTAACCGCAAAAAAAAATATCAATTTACCCAATGAAACTAAATATCAAATAACCCCCCGCCGTGATAAAATATTAGTTCACCTCACAACTATAATATAAAAAAAAAAAAGCCACAATTTCTATCATTCTTCATATTGAGTCACAACTCAAAATTCTTATTCAAAACACTACAAATTAAATCATAGTCAATAAATAAATGAAATTTTGAGTTAGTGACAGTATGATTACTTTAATATATCGAACTTCTTTTCTTAAAACCAAAGTCATGATATTGTAATTTATAAAAGAGTGTGAAAACGTAAAATTTCAAAACTTATTCGCTATAACCGTGATGCTCATTTGTTGGTATAAGCTTAAAAGGTGGAGATAATTTTGAGATGGACCATATCTATTTAACCCAATGAAAGAAAGTTGATCGTTTTGTGGTCAATTTAAGTAATTTGCCGAACCTTATTGATTTACGTTTTGGCCCCCAATTTGTCGCCAACCGCTCCACAGATAAATCTAACTTTCCTTTTAAGTTAAAGGTAATCTTTTATTTGGTTGATTAAATGTAATCTGCCAATCACTTCAGACTCCACATCCTCCGATCATAAATAACATTTTCCACTACCTAAGTAAGACCTCCGAGGTCCTTTTCCATCCCATTTGATGGAATTTTTTTTCTTTACAGACGCCATTTGAGGAAAATAAAAATCACATTATTCCTACTATTGTGCTCCTTCAGCATAGGTTGGGTGAGAGCTCAGAGGCAAATTATAGAGGGGTTCAGCATAGTTTGAGAGGTTCATCTCCGTACGAAGCAAAGCATGATTTTCAAACAATTGGCCACATTCGCATTGGTGGGGTTAACGACCAGCCAACAATGACATTGAAGACACCTGGTTTTCATCTTTCGTTGAAGTGTATAGGACTGATATAATAGTGGAAGGAAAAAAATAAAAAAGCAAAAAGAAATTATGAAATATTCTTATTGACTCATTGAATTACAACAAGAAGCTCGGGATACTTTCTTGATAAATCGAATGCTACAATAGAAATGAATGTGGTTAGATAAAGGGCAACTAATGATCAAATGAGATAGGATATTGTTATAGAATAAGCTTCAATCCACAAAGTCACTTTCAAAGAAATGGTTAACAATAAAAGCAACAACCCACATTTTAACTTCTGAATAGATATCTCTTGTTTAAAGAATGCAATTTGCCGATTGGCACTTCTTCCATATCATTTGTCATGATAAAAATACTATCTTCATACCTTGTCAAGTTTTAATCGTTATCTTATTTTCAATAGATAACTAATTATTAAGTTATTTTTTGAATTTGAAATATAACAAATATAATTATAACTTTTTATTTTTATTTTACAAATATAAAAGATCATTTAATGAAAAAAGGAAAAGGAAGAGACATCTAGAAAGAAAGAGGAAAAATTGAATAGTAAATCAAATACAGAGCATTGAATAGCTAACATCAAACACATAAGAGTAGGTCATATTATCCTGAGTTAGGCAACGAGGTTTTCGTAGAAGTCTAGAAACTCTTTTCAAGACCCTTATCTAAAATCAAGTCTTTCTTAAGGCACAAATCTTGCAATGTTAGTTTACATTTCGTTGAAGCGCCTTCCTAGAGTTGATTATAAATAATTATATATGTAAGCTCTTAAACAATAGGTCAAATCACATTAAAAAACCTCATTGTGTTTGATCTTCCTTGCATTATTTTATCTCTCATTATTATGAATAATATGATTGATTAATTGATTCTCAATGTTGCTACTGAAGCCTATCTTGCCAGCGTATCATCAATCTTTGACATACGACTCCTCCAACATCTTCTAGAAGATAAACAAATTCTTTCACATGCCAATTTTAGGCAAAACATCCTTTTTAAAATTTTCCAATGAAAGATACCAAGAAATACCTGAAACGATTGTATTCCCATACACATATAAATGTAGCCTACAAATGGTTTATGCCATGAAGAGGTTGAAACTCAATATATAAATGTCTCATAAGGTTTGGAGTTCAACATATCAAGAGTAGGTGATATATGTTGCAAAAATATCCAATTATAATGTACTTCTAATTTTTCAAAGTGAAGAGGTCCCTCGGTCTTAAGTAATGCACTCTTTCTATTTGCACACTATTTACCAACATAAGTCTACTCAAATTGTGACATCAATCGAGAATGTATAGCTCATATCACAAGTTGACAACCTAGGATGCCAAATCCCAACATGTAGTCCTTAGCACACAACTAAAAGAATCAAATCAGCTACTGCAACAATAAAATTAAGGACATTGATCCCTTGAATGGTTAGTCACATAAAATAAATTTGTTTCTCAAATGACTATAGATTACTTATGTCAATGCAAGCAATGACTAGGTGTCCCCAAGTAGGAGATCATGAATCTTTTCTAGGATATAACATTCTAGGTTAGCTTTCTCTCACCAAGGGCTCTTTCACTAAAGATGACAACAAGGTGCCTCAAGAAAATAGGTCTCAAAGTCCTATTCAATATGCGACATGCACTAAACCTATAGTTGTTCATCAAGATAAATATTAGATAATAAGTATTATATCTTTCTCGTTGTTTTGAGATACTATCTATTTAATAACCCTTGCATTGATGCTCTAATTGGTCAACTAAGCAATCAAGTTTGTTAAACTTATATACTAAAATGGTGACTCATGGATATCATTTATAGCATAAAGACTACTCGACTATCCCCATCACATAACTGGTTTTGGTGAACGAAGCAACCCAACTTACTAGTCCTGAGAACTAGACTTTTGTCACTCCAAAATTACTTAATGTTTGACTACAATAAGTAAGGTGACTTGCTTGTTAAGCCTAAAACCCCAAATTATATTAAATAACACTTCTTTTATCAATTCTTGATCATTATCTTATCTCTAATATGTAACATGTTAGAAAAATATTATTTGAATTTGAAAAGTAACCAATAAGATTATAATTTAATCCCTTTATCCTATAAAATATAAACGATCAATTAGTGACAAGCAGGAGAAAAACGGAGAAAGGCAAGACATAGAAAGAGAGAGGAAAAATTAAAAAACTAAATTAAATATACAACTCCACGTAACTAATATTAAGATTAAATAAACATCATTATTAGTTAGATATGAAGGTTCTCATAGAATTTCAACCAATCAAGTCATTTTTAGAAATTTGATATTAGAATCTTTGTTCATACTCTATTGAAGTGTCTTCTTAAACCGTAAATATAAACTCCTAGGTAGGTAATTGAACTTATCTTGCATAGAATTTTAATATATATATATATTCATTTGTGATAGAGATATACCAAAATATACAAAGCTTAAAAAACAATCGAGTAAAGTAAACAATATAAAAAACACATAACAATTCTAGATGATAGACAAAATTTGAAAAGTTATAAATTAAAAAAAGTCGTTGCAATTTTGTAAAATTTAGAGAAAATTTTGTCTGAGCCCGGGTTCGAACCGGGGACCTCTAGTGTGTGAGACTAGCGTGATAACCAACTACACCACCCAGACGACTTTGACCAACGTCGATATTTTTCTTTGTTCAATATGTTGTTTCGCAATTTTATGGCTTCCCGGCACACAACACTGAGCTGAGTTGATGCCAGAAGGAATCCGAAATCTCGTTCTTTCAGCCTCTAATTCTCTGCCTCGGCTACAATGGCCGAACCACCAAAGCCAAGGAACTCAAATTGTCCACCACCGCCACCAAAGCTCTAATCAACTATCGTGTCGTGTCGTGGCAGCTGGCTTCTGCAGGCGCCACAGCACTCATCCACCGCGTTGGCGATAGAGTGAAGGTATAATAATAATAATAACTTTAACAGTAATGGAACTGGGGAGAACAATATTTATGTGAGTAATGTACATAAGGATTTTGATAAACAGATATTGAAGATTTGGGGAGATTAAAACGGGCCGTTTGGGTTCGATGTGTATTCTGGCAAGTCAAGAGGGTATGCCATTTTTGTGTATAAGACTGTGGAGGGAGCCAGAAACGCGCCGGAGGAACCGGTGAAGCTGTTTCAAGGTCACCAATTGCATTGCCAGAAAGCAGCTGAAGGGAAGAGCAAGAATCATAGTAAATCTCAATCTTTGGTACCAGTATGTGTCAAAATTCAGATTTTGCACTCTTTAACTGGCACTGTTGTTGCAAGTTTTAGATTTCATGCTAATAAGTGAAATTTACTTAGTTACACATGTTCAAGAGTAGATATTATAGTTTTATTCTGTTGTTGCAACTTTTAGATTGTGTGTTGATGTTGTTAGAAGTTTAATACTTTATATATTATAAGTGAAGTTTACTAAGAAGCAGCTGATGGGAGAAGAAGAATCACAATAGAGCTCATTTTTGGGTATCAGTATGTGTCAAAAAATTTGAATTTTGCAGTGTGTTTTACTTACAGATTTTTTGTATTCTTGTTGTTTTAGATTGTGTGTCGTAATTCGATAGTGTTGTAATTTGTTTTAGAGCTCATTATTTGCGAATCCTGGATTGATTAATCCAATGGTGGCAGGTGTATTGAATCAGGTTGTTCTGCTTTCTAGCCTTGTTGTGCCGTTGGCTGGCTTGGGATTTTACGCTACCTAAGACCGAGCTCAGGGGTCCTTTTCCATCCCATTTGATGGAATTTTTTTCCTTACAGATGCCATTTGAGAAAATAAAAATCACATTATTCCTACTTTTGTGCTTCTTCGGCATAGGGTGGGTGAGAGCTGAGAGGTAAATTATAGAGGGGTTCTGCATTGTGATGGTTTAATTCTCATTTCTGTTTCTCTGGATCAGTTTAAGAATGATGAGATTATGATGGAGGTGATTTTGGGCTTTTGGCAGACTGGATGGGAAGCTGGCTTGAGGTTTTAAATTTTAACTTTGAGAGTTTCATCTCCGTGCGACCCAAAGCATGATTTTCGGACGATTGGCCACTTTCGCACTGGAGGGCCTAAAGACCCGCCAACATCACATTGCAGACATCTGGTTTTCACCTTTGTTGAAGTGTACAGGACAAATATAAAGTCGAAGTAAAAAGAAAAAAGCAAAAACAAATTACGAGATATTCTTATTGACTCATTGAATTACAACAAGATGCTCGGGAGACTTTCTTGATAAATACAATAATTCTACAGTAGGAAATGACTGTGGTTAGATAAAGGGCAACGATTTATCAAATGAGACAGGATATTGTTATTCAATAAACTTTAATTCACAAAGTAATTTCCAAAGAAGCATTTAATTTTACCAATTGGTGTACCTTACCAAGTCTTAATAGTTATGTTATATTGAATTTGAAATGTAACCAAATAAAATTATACCTGTTTTCTTCTTCTTACAAATATAAAGAGTCGATTAGAAAAAAAAAAAAAAGAGAAAATAACATATTAGATTTCCGTGTATTTTAATTTGATAAAAACAATGTTAAAATATATAATTAATCTTTGCATGAATTGGTACATATAAAAATGACAAAAGGATGCATATTTTACGAGTTTACTCAACCACACGATTGTATGGGTTCTAGAAGCACGATTGTGTGTCCAAAATAAAGAGGACACATGAGTCAATTAAGTCGTGCAAACGTCCATGCAACAAGATGCAAGGACGTATGACCGTACTACTTTCGAGTGTACGATTGTGTTACCAAATTGAAAATGCACTACTAAAGCCTTCCATGCAAGGCCAGTTATGCTCGTGTTATATAAGCTTCACTGGGTGCACACTATGTAGAAAAGTTTACATGCCCATGCAACTAAATATACTTGATCGTGTGATGCTTGTGTAGATATCATGCAGAAGACCGTGTGGCTTATTAGAAGTTTGAAGAAATGAAGACATGAAGGCATATAATTGTGTGTGTAGAGTACACGTCTATGCAAAGTTGACATGATATAAAGGATTTATTCATTGGACTGCATCAAATTTCAAGAGCACGATTGTGTAGCAGAAACATATGATCGTGCATTAACTCAGATTCGTTCCAACAATTCTCAAATCAGTTGCAATGACTAGTTTTTCTTATTTCCTATATAATCAACTAATTTGAAAGAAGAAGGGTTAAAAAGAGAATTAGGCTTTAAACTTACATCCTTCATTCTTTAATTTTCTCCACACTTTCTCTTACTAGAACTCACTTGCAAACCATTTGAAAGAAAACTTTGTGCTTAACTCTTGTATCAGCCTTTAAGAGATATTTCTTTCTTTTCCTGTAATTCAAAAATCTTAAGGTGCAATCCCGTGAAATTAATGTAGAGTGGAATCCTATGAATCTACATTAATGACACAATCTCTTGTTTCAAAATTAGTATAAAAAGGGCAAAATCTTTTATGTCAAAATTATTGTGTCTTTAAGGTTAAAGATAATGAAGAAAAAGCTTCAAGTAGGGTTGCTTAAAAAAGTAGACGTAAAAAGTTTATAGAAAAGCTCCAAACCACTATAAAAATTAATTGAGCATAA
Source organism: Anacardium occidentale (assembly GCA_026122585.1). Lineage (NCBI taxonomy): Eukaryota > Viridiplantae > Streptophyta > Magnoliopsida > Sapindales > Anacardiaceae > Anacardium > Anacardium occidentale. Next base: position 1,003,639 of record JAJEJH010000008.1, read on the forward strand.
TCTCTCTTCCTTACACTTTTATATTGCTTGTATTTGCTTTATACTTGTTTGGTTGGTTGATTTGAATAAACTGTATTTAGTTGGAAAAAACGTTTTTAAGTTTCCAAAAAGATTTTGTTAATTCTACCCTCTCCAAGATTGATTTACCATATAGGGGTTATATAATTGGAAACAAAGCTTGAGCTCTTAGTTTTGAAAATCAAACGATTGTAAGAGTTTAAGATCAATTTCTTTCAAAATAGCAAATTTATTTATAAAACCTATTTTCAAAGTGGGCCAAGTTCTATTAGGCCTCATTTGTTTTATGGTGAAATTATAGTAAATGGAAAATTAAGATGAAATTTCATGTTTAATTTATTGACTATAAACTTTGAAAAAAGAGATTTAATACCCATTGACCCTAGGACAAATATGCCCAACGATGAAAATGATTTTGATGAAAAAGATAAGAAAATGATGATTTTAAATTCTAAGGCATTGAATTTGTTGTTTTATGCTTTAAATGTCACTGAATTTAACTATATTTCTTCATGTGAAACAACAAATAAAGATTAGACTATCCTCCAAATGACTTATGAATGAACTAATCAAATGGAGGAGTTCAAAGTGGAGCTACTTTTTTGTGATTATGAGTAGTTCGAAATGAAGAAAGAGAAGAACATCACGAAAATGCATAAGTGGTTCTTAAAATTGATGAATAAGTTAAGAGGCTTGGGCAAGAAGTTCAAGATGGTTGAGTTAGTCAAGAAGGTCTTAAGGTTATTGTGAAAAAAACTTGAAGTATGAAGGTGACAATAATTGAGAAATTAAAGTACTTGACCAAAATAGACATGCATGAATTGATTAGGAGTCTTTTGACTTATGAAATAGAGTGGATGCCCAAAAGGGAGGAGGAAGAGAGGAGAAAAAGAAGAATATAACATTCAAAGTTGAGAAGAGATTAAGTGAAGATGATGCATTCTTAACAAATGAAGAGAACTCAATGAATGAGAAAATTTTGAAGATGCTCTCCAAGAAGTTTAGCAAATTTCTCTTTAAGAAGAAGATGAAAAAAAGAGAATGAGGTAATTTGTTATAAGTATGGAAAGGAAAGACATTATTGGCAAAAATACCTCCGGGTAAAGAAGAAGAAACTTAAAAAAAAAAAGCACTTGCTACTTGAAGTGGGGAGGACTCAAGCAATGATAAGGATGAACAAGTCTCCCTATACTTTTACACCAAAAAAAAGAAATAAAGATTTGGTATAAACAAATCATCAATCCAAATAAGTATTTGAATGATTATTAATATTGACATTTGGGTGATGATGATGAATTGATGTCATGTTGTGATTGTGTTTAATTAAATATATGACTTCTTGTCATGATTGAGTGATTGGATTAAATTGATGCAAGTATGTTATATACGTATATGTTTGTGTTGCAACACGTGCAAATTTGGAATCTATGTCAAAATGAGTCAAATTTGATTATTTTGATATTAAATGTCATGAATTCGTACATTGTTGTCCGCCATGATCAAAATATGCAAAATTGATGTATTGGTGTTGTTTTGATCAAATTTTGTGTATAAAATGTGTTACATTCCCCCAAATTCCCAAAATTTGCGTAAATGATTTCAAATGTGTCAATTATATTTAAAATGATGTTAAACATGTTTGAAAAATGTTTTTAAATTGATTTAAATAATTTAAAATCAATTTTGAATGTTTGGATGTTGTTTTCAAAAATTCCTTTATGTTGAAACTGCAATTTCACTACAGAATTTTGGGTTTTAAGGTCATACATAATTGCGTACCTATGTTATATGATCGTGCATGCAATTGTTTTTCAATAACGGGATCATGCTTTAATATCACATGATCATGCATATCCTATAATTAGATATACGCAACCATACATAGTGTATACACAACTGTGTTGGACACAATCTATAGAATTTTCTAAATTTTTAAATATTTAAAGTTTTTCTGCAAACATATTCCCTAAATGTTTTAATGATCATATCTTATGTATAAAATGTTGATTTCATTGAACTTATCTATATGAAAAAGGAGATAAATGAAAATTAAACGCTCCTTGTTTGTGATATAAAATTGTATGGGTTAGAAGGAGTACACATATTTGCTTTTATGTTAATTAAGATTAGGGGAGTCAAAATGTTTTAGAAAGAAAGAGTTAAAATTGTTACAATATTCTTGAAATGGGGGAGAATGTATCAAAATTGTGCTTAATTTGATAAAGTTTTTTAATAAAGGAGAGAAAAAAGTTTTTTTTTTTTTTTTTTGTGCTAAAAGGAACATTTTTAATATACCTTTTTATTTATAACGAAAAGGGGGAGAAATATAAAGGTATGTTAAAATGAATTTGTTGGAATTTTTCTTTGTGCCTTATATGAAAATTTTATATGGAAATTTTTTATGATTATATTATTGTGCTTAATTACATTTTAACATAAGTTTTGTCATTAATAAAAAAAAAAGATTGTTAGACCTATATGCATTTTGATTTGATGAAAAAATATGTAAAAATATTTAACCAATCATTGCTTGAATTGATACATGACAAAAAATGCAAAAAGGTGTATATTTTGCAGGTTTGCCCAGACACTCGACCATATATGTCCTAGAAACACGACCATGTGTTCAAAATAAAGAGGACACATGGGTTAGTTAAGTAGTGTAGGCGTCTGTGCAATAAGATACAAAGATACATGACTATGCCATTTTTGAATGCACGATCATGTGCCATAAAATTGAAGGCAAACTGTCAAAGGCTTTTATGCAAGCCCAGTTTTGCTTATGTTATATAGGCTTCACTGGGTACATGCCTATGCAAAAAAGTTCGCAAGCCTATGTAATTGAAGATACCTAATTGTGTGATGGTCATGCGGTTATCACATGTAAAATCGTGTGGCCTTTTAAAAGTCTGAGAAAATGAAGATATGAATACACATGATCGTGTGTATAAAATACACGTCCATGTAGGGTTGGTGCGATATGGAGGATTCAATCATTAGACTACACCAAATGTCAAAACATGACCATGTAGTAGGAGCACTTAACCACACATTAACCTATATTTGTTTCAATAGCTCTTAAATCAGTTGTAACGACTAGTTCTTCCCATTTTTTATATAAATCAACTGATTTAAAAGAAGAAGGTTTAAATAGAGAGTTAGGCCTTAAACTTTCATCCTTTATTCACTAATTCTTCTCTATACTTTCTCTCACTAGAACTCACTTGCAAACTATTTAAGAAATACCTTTGTACTTAACTCTTGTATCAGCCTTTGAGAGGCATTTTTTCCTTCTCCTATGATTTGAAAACTCTAAGGCACAATCCCGTGAAACTAGTATAGGGTGAAAACCTATGAAACTACGTGAAAAGTACAATCCCTTTATCAAAACTAATATAAAAAGGAGAAAATTCCTTGAGTCAAAATTATTGTATCTTCGAGGTTGAAAATAGTGGAGAAAAAGCTTCAAACAAGATTGCATGGAAGAATGGATGTAGAAGGCTTGTGAGAAGTTTCAAACTACTATAAAAATTGGCTAAACATAATCTCTCTTCCATACACTTTTATATTGCTTATATTTGCTTTATATTTACTTGTTTGGTTAGTTAACTTGCATAAACTGTATTTAGTTGGAAAAGATTTTTAAGTTTCCAAAAAGTTTTTGCTAATATAATTCATATTCCGTTTAGGATTGATTTGCCATATAGGGGTTTTATAGAAAGGGAGAAGGAAGAGACAAAGAAAAAGAAAGAGGAAAAATCAAATAGTAAATTAGATATATAGCTTTATAGGTAACATCTAACATATAAGATTAGAGACACATCATCTTAAGCTAAGCAAGGAAGTTTTCATAGAAATCTATAAACTCTCTTCAAGACCCTTGTCCAAAATCAAGCCTTTTCAAAGACACAAATCTTGTCATCTTAGTTTACATTTAGTTGAAGCACCCTTCTATAGTTACTAATAAGATAATCGTAGATGTACGCTCTTAAACAATAGGTCAAACTGCGTTAAAAAAACTTATTATGTCTAATTTTCATTGCATTTATTTTATCTCTCACTATTGTATATGCATGATTGATTAATTGATTATCAATGCCACTACTGAAGCCTATTTTACACAAGGCTCTAAATTGTTCACTTCAGTTAGTGATAAGAAATTTCATCAACATTTGACACTAAAAGGAGAACCTTTGCTTAGCATGCCAACATATCATCAATCTTTAAAATACGACTCCTCCAACATCTTTTAGAAGGCAAACAAATTCTTAAACATACCAATTATAGGCAAAACATCCTTTTTAAAAATCTCTAAGGAAAGATACCAAGGAATGCCTCCAACAATCATATTCTTATACACATACAATTGCATCATACAAATAACTCCTGTCATGAAGAGGTCGAAACTCAACATATAGATTTCTTGTAAGGGCTGGAGTTTAACATGTCAAGAGTATGTGATATATGCTATAAAAATATCCAATTACAATGCACTTTTAATTTTTTGAAGTGAAGAGGGCTTTTAATCTCCAATTTTGCACTTTCTCTATTTATAGACTACGCACCAACATGAGTTTACTCATATGCTGACATTAATCGAGAATGTATAGCTCACCTCACAAGTTAACAACTTAGGATGCCAAATCCCAACATGTAGTCCTTAACACACAACCTTGAATTCAATGACAAAATTAGAGACATTGATCCCTTGAATGGTTAGTCACATTAAAGAAATTTGTTTCTCAAATGACTATAGATCACTTATGCCAATGCAAGCAATGACTAGGTGCCCTAATGTAGGAGATTATGAATCTTTTTCAAGATATAATGTTCTAGGTTAGCTCTCTCTCACCAAGGGCTCTTTCACTAAAGAGGACAACAAGGTGTCTTAAGAAAGTAAATCTCAAAGTCTTATTTAGTATATGACATGCATTAGGCCTATAATTGTTCATCAAGAAAATTATTAGGTAACACGTATGATATCTTTGTTGTCGTCTAGAGATATTACCTACTTAATACCCCTTGCATTGACACCCTAATTAGTTAGCTAAGCAATTAAGTTTTTCGAACTTATATAGTAAAATGGTGACTCACATATATCATTTATAGGATAAAAACTACTTGACTATCCCCAATACATAATTGGCTTTGACAAGTGAAGCAACTTAACTTACTAGTCTTGAGGACTAGTCTTTTGCCATTACAAAATTACTTAATGTTTGACTACAACAATCAAGGTGAGTTGCTTGTTGATTCTATATCACAAAGTTACAATAAATAGCACCTCTTTTGTCAAGTCTTGATCATCATCTTATCTCCAATATGTAATGTATTAGAAAATTATTTTTTGAATTTAAAAAGTAACAAATAATATTGTAATTCAATTCATTTATCCTATAAATATAAATGATTGATCAATGACAAGTAAGAGAAAAAACGAAAAAAGCAAAACGCAAAAAGAGAGAAAAAAAATTAAATAGTAGATAAAATACACAACTTTATATAGCAAATATACGACAAGATTAGATAAACATCACTAATAGTTAGATGAAAAGGTTCTCATAGATATTCAAACACTTTCTTTAGAACTCTTGTCAAAAATCAAATCATTCTTAGAAATTTGATATTATAATTTTTGTTCACATTTAGTTAAAGTATTTTTTTAAAGTTAAGCAAATCAAATCATGTGAATTTATTTAATAGATAATATTTGATCAAAAACAAGAAAATTATCAACAAAACAATTCTAAAGGTCTATCTCAAACTAGGATATTAATTGAAAATTTGATTAAATTGTGAAAATACGAACCGATTCTGTCTGAGCCCGGGATCGAACCGGGGACCGTTAGTGTGTAAAACTAGCGTGATGACCAACTACACTACTCAGACGATTCAAAGGGTAGCAATATTTTTACATTTCAATGTAATTTTATGGCTGCTGCCACCAATCCGAAATCTCGTCCTCTTAGCCACCAAAGCCGAGAAACTCAAGTTGTCCCACCAACGCCACCTAAAAAAATCTTCAAAAAATCCGAAATCTGTACAAAATCCTGAGAAGAACAACTGATTAGGGAATATAAGACTCCGATTCCGAAGCCGATACCGATGGCGCTCCTCGAACTCTACTCCAAAGAGCAGCGGTTAAACCTTGTTTTTTCCGCCGCCATCGCAAAATTTTCTCTCTGCAACCACCTCCGAGCAGCGGCCAACCGTTACGTCGCCTCGCCCACCGGAAACTATTCGTTCGTGGACCTGGGTGGGATACGACTCCCGTACCGCTGATATCAGAGTTTAGAAATTTTGGTTAGATCGAAGATTTGAAGCTTGTGACGGATAAAGTCTCTGGAATGGCAAAAAGGTTCTCCTTTATCGCTTTTAAAACTCGAAAATCGGCCGAGAAAACGCTCCAAAATCCTGAGAACAAATCACCAAACGTATCCTGTCTTGGCAGCTGGGTTCTGCAGGCCCCACAGCACTCATCTACCGCATTGGCGATGGAGGGAAAGAATAATAATAATAAGAAGAAGAAGAAGAAGTTTAATAGTAATCGAGCTGGGGAGAGGAATATTTATGTGAGTAATTTACATATGGATTTTGAAAGATTTGGGGAGATTGAAACGGGCCGTTTGGGTTCGCTGTGAACTCTGGCAAGTCAAGAGGGTATGCCATTTTTGTGTGTAAGACTGTGGAGGGAACCAGAAAGGGCCTGGAGGAACCAGTGATGGTGTTTCATGGTCACCAATTGCATTGCCAGAAAGCAGCTGAAGGGAAGAACAAGAATCATAGTAAATCTCAATTTTTGTTACCAGTATGTGTCGCAAATTTCAGATTTTACAATGTCTTTTACTGGCAGAGTTTTCATACTGCTGTTGCAACTTTTAGAATTCATGTTAATAAGTGAAATTTACTTACTTATACATGTTTAAGAGTAGATATTATAGTTTTATTCTGTTGTTGAAACTATTAAAATGTGTGTCGATGTTGTTAAAAGTTTAATACTTTATGTATTATAAGTGAAGTTTACTAAGAAGCAGCTGATGGAGAAGAAGAATCACAATAGAGCTCATTTAGTATGTGTCAAAATTTTAGAATTTTGCAATGTGTTTTACTTGCAGATTTTTTGTATTCTTGCTGTTGTAAGTTTTAGATTTTGTGTTGTAATTTGATGGTGTCTAAAGTTTGAGTTTTTAGTTATGAAATTTACTTGATTATGCATTATGCAAGCTTGATGTGATGTGTTCTACACGGCATATGTTAACAAGATTTAGATGGTATAGTCAATGGTGTTAAATGTTTGATATTTTGTGTAAGTTAAATTTACTTTGTTATATGTGTTTAGGTTTAGCGTGCATATGGTGAGTCATAGAGAGATTGTATGTTATGGGTTATGGTATTAAAATCATGATATTTTATATGTTAAAGTGCAATCTACTAAGTTATTCATGTTTGGAGCTTTATTGTCTGTTTTATGCTGCATATGGTACATTCTATAGGTGTTGTTGCAAGTTTTAGGTTGTATGTCATAGTTGATGTGTGTTAAAGGCTTTCTTTTATGTTGGTGTTAGTAACATTAATTGTATGATAGAATTTGTTTTGGTGGTAATAGTAATGGTATTTGTTTAGTAGTACTAGTTCCACGTTATGGTAGAACTTTTGTGAAGGCAAGAATAGAATAATGATGAGAGCTATTGTGCAGGGACAGCAACTGGTGCAAGGACATTATCAGGGGCAAGGGCAAGGGCAAGCGCAGGACCAGAACCAGATGCTTGCTGCTATGTTATTTGCACAGAATTTGGCATTGTTTGTTCAACATCTAGGGTTGAATCCGGTTTTTGGAGGATTATTTGCGAATCCTGGGTTGATTAATTCAATGGTGGCAGGTGTATTGAATCAAGGTGTTATTTCTAGCCTTTGTTGCCTTTGGCTAGAGTGACTGGCTTGGGAGGAGGGAGTTCATCGATGCTTGGATCATACGGGACTGTCAGAGTCTGCAACATGTTTATCCAAATGCAAAGGGTAGAACTCAGGGGATTGGTGGGTCGTTTCCTGGTTATACTTCTCATCTTATGTGTGGTATGGTCTACAAATATCTTTGTTTGATTTGCTTTTGTGGTTTTTATGCATTATCTTATTTTTTTTTTTTTTGTGAATATAACAGGTATTTGTACCGTGATTTCGAAACTGTTTTCAAAACCTTGGATTCAATTTAAAATTCTCTATAGTATTCTTGGTATACTTTTTATTCAAAAATGAAAAGCTTTGACGTTATATGGAAGAACTTTTTTCTAACCTAAAAATGTAGAAAATATATATTTTTTATTGTTCAAATTTGCAATAGTGTTTACATTGAGTCTCAAAACTCTGTTCACAAACCTATTAAGTTTTCATAAAATTTCTCATATCTCTTATTTTTAGAATAATTAATTTGTAAACCAAGTGATCCTTAAGCTTTTGTGCATTATGGATTTGATCTTTGGCTCTTTTTCTAATTTTGTTGGTTAATCAATTTAAAAAATATGGTCATATACAGGTGTGAATCATTCAATATTTTGTTTAATTTCTCTTGGTTTTTGACTGATTGGAGTCTAATTACCAAAGTGTATCATCACAGGCCCAAAAAATTGAAAAAGGAGAACTCAATGACAATCCAAGCAAAAGGAGAAGCTTCAGGAAGTATAGACCTAGCTTATGAAGAGAATGGAAGGTGATCCATAGCCTTCAAAAGGAGAGCATCAGAGGAAGGACAAGTCGTAGGAAAGGGTAGGAGAGGAGAGAAATTTTTGTTAGGTACTACAACATAAAAGGGAGAGAAAGAGAAAGTTAGGTTTGGGGGGGCGGGTGGGGTGGTGGTGGTTCATCAACTTTCTGTTATTTGGAATATATATTGTTGTAAGGGTCTTGGTAAGGTTTTAGCTAACCCATTGTTGGATACTATCTTTACTTGATTTTGCCAATGTTCTTTAAGGAAAAATTATGCAATTTGAACCATACAGTTGTTATTGTTGGATTTAATACAAAGGTTGCAGTTTATACAATGAGTGATATTGTTTCTTCTTCCTCTCCTAACTTTCCTAGTGTAATACATGTTCACATTCACAATCTTATTTTTGTTAGTAGTTATTGTTATTATGTTGGTTGGCTTGAACTTACCAGAAACTGTGTTCTTCAATTCTTGTATTTTATTTTTATTTTTTTGGTTTTTATGTTGACAAGGGAAGCCTTGTTATTTTTTTTTCCAAAGAATCACTATAACAGTTAAGCCTACAAGATTACCCACAGTTGACAACCACATAACCATAACAAGAATCAAAACCTATAGTTAAACTTAGAGACTTGTTAGCATTTAGTAGCAAGGAACTAGGTTCTTATCAAATTAGCATCAGAGTGTGCTGAATCAGAGTATGGTCTTAACGAGAATGGAATGAAACATGGAAGAGGTTGAGTAGAGGCATCGTGGTTTTTCTGAAAGAATGACAAAGGTGGAAGATCGAATTGAAGAGATGGTGGCAAAGCTCCATACTACAAATGAACGATTTGGTGCTTTAGAGAGCGACATTTATGAAATTTGACAACTTCGCAACTCCTAGCTAAGAGAGATAAGGGAAATGAGGGTGAACTTTCTAATCTTTCACCTATTGTGATTCATGAATGAATTACCCATCATGTAGAGGCTAAATCATCATAAAGGTTCTATTAAGTGGAAACCATAGATTGCTAAGAAACCATGAGTTGTCAACTAGAGCTCTCTGTATTCATCGAATAAGACCCATATGGATGGTTGGTGAAGGTAAGGCACTATTTTTCCATCAATGGATTAGAGGAAATAAAATAGGCAATGATGGTGATAAGGAACCACACTAAGTTGGCTATAATTCAAAAAATCATGAAAACCCTTTCGAGGGTGAAGAGAACCAAAAGATGAGTTGTTGATTTGTTTTGGCTCACCACAGTTTCGGATGCCAAAAGAGGAACTTATTCACCTTTGTCACTTGGGCATGATTGTAAAATATCGAAAAAACTTTAAAAGACTAGTTGTGGCTTCTCCAACATTGTTAGATGAATGGATGACTATTGTTTTTCTAATTAAACTGTGGGATCAAATTCAGGTAAAGGTGAAACTTTTCAAAGTTAAAAGTTTGGAGGAAGTAATGCGACTAGTGTGTAGAAGCAAGAAATTGGGCTTTAAGTAAACTAGGTATGGGCTTTGATTCGTGTGAAATTTACATGCCCTAAAATGATCTTAGTCCAATTTAGGCCACCAACCAAAACTAGTTTCCTCTGTAAAAGCTCACTCTTATTCATACTGTTTATACTTATCCTAGTTCTACCAGCTCATTTAATCCTAGTCCACAAAATTAACCTAAGCCCATACACATAAGCCATAACTACTCCTATAATTTTAACCTGAAAACTCATAATTTTAGCCACCCACCAGCTTTTCACCCCACCCCTTTACTTATGTCAACCCAAACACTAAACCCAAGCCTTAGGGATCTTCTAACTCAAATTCAAACCTAGGCCAAACCACTAATACTCCACCCAACTCAAACACCACCTCTTCTTCTTCTTCCATCCTCGTATATACCAACTTTGTCTTACCAAACTCACCCTTAGCTAGCTACCATTCAAGGCCAAAATTGACTCACCGAAACGAGATGCCTAGAAGTTGATCTTTCTACTCCACCAACAGTCGACAACACTTATAATAAGAGATTCAAGATAAGGTGGCTCAAAGGTTATGTTGCAAGTGTGAGAAAAACTATACCCTTAACCACCCTTGTAGATCTAAGCAACTTCGATTTGTGTTCTATGAGGAGGAGGTGATAGGAAAGATGCCCTGATTAATAGTGATGGTGAGGAGGTCTCAATAGCATTGGATCCCCCATTGAATTTATCTCATAATATAATTGTGGGTCTTGGCATAACATAAACTCTAAAAATTTGTAGTCTTTTATATGGTAAACTAATAAAAGTTTTAATTAACTATAGAGTAACCCACAATTTTGTTTCTTAACCATTAGTGGACTAGCTATAACTCTCGATTAGTAAGAAAAATTTTCATGCAATATTAAGGACTAGAAAAACAGAAAAAGGGGATAAGCATTTGTTAGAATGTGAAATTAAAATTGGTTATAATTGAATTTTGTCATGACTTTGTTATCTTACCTTTAGGGAGTGTGGACGTAATGTGGGTTGATTGGTTGACGACTCTAGGTGAGATACACAGTAACTCGTCCATTCTAAGTATGTAATTGGAATGGTTGGGATAATCGATTCAATTGATGGAAACTAGTCTTTGATGACATTAAAGACTTCATTCAAAAGGATGTACATTGTTATTTGAAAAGGACGTGATGGGTTCTAGATCGATTTTGTCAAACTAAAGGGAGAAATAGCATATGAATAACAAATTATGAGACTTATGGTAGAAAAGATTCTCAAAGGGTACCAATACTTATTTGAGAAGTCGAACAATTTACCATCGCGATAACGTCATGATCATGCCATTTACTTAATGTTGGGAGCTTAGCCCTTAAACATTAGGCCATATCGATATGTTCATCATCAAAAGAATGAAGTGGAAATGATGGTTAAAGAGATGTTATAAGTTGGGATCATTCACCTTAGCATCAGCCTTTTCTCCAATCCAGTTTTGCTTATTCAAAAAAAAGATAGAGGTTAGCAGTTCTGTGTTGACTATCGAGCTTTGAATAAGCTATCTATACTAGATAAGCACCTTATCCTAGCTATAGATGAATTGCTTGATGAATTAACTTTATTTGTTATGCTCAATAAGCTCGATTTGAGATTGCACTACCATCAAATATGAGTTGTAAAGGATAATGTTGAAAAAACAGCCTTTAAAACCCACAATGGATATTATGGATTTCTTGTAATGCCTTTGATAAATGATCTCTTTCAAGACTATCTCAGAAGGTTTATCATAATGTTTTTCAACAATATCCTAATTTATAGCAGGACCCTTATATATCACATACATCATTTGGAAACGACTTTGCAACTATTGATTGAAAATCAGTTTGTTTTGAATAAGAAAAAATGCTTCTTTGTAGTCATTCGATTAGAGTATATAGGTCATATCATTTAAGCCAAATGGGTAAAAGTATATCCATAAAAGATTTGACATATGGTTGATTAACCTATACCTAAGGATATTAAGGAGTTAAGGGCATTTTTGAGTCTCATATGTTATTACCAACGGTTTGTTCATAATTATAGTTGCATCGATGCACTTTTGACATGACTACTTAAAAAGAAGAATTCCTTTCATTGGTCGAAGGAGGCTACTATTGCTTTTAATGAATTAAAGCAAGCTATGATTATTGTGACAATACTTATTATGCCAAAATTTACTAAGGAGTTTATGGTAGAGTCGGATGCCTCTACTAGTGGCTTGGAGGTAGTTCTTATGTAAAAAGGTAAACTTATCTCCTTCATTAGTCAACCTCTAAATTCCTAAGCTCATGTAAAATCGATATATGAGAGGGAATTGATTACCATTGTCCTAGCTATATAGAAATGACATCATAATATGTTAGAACGATACTTTGTCATTCGCATTAATTAACAAAGTTTGAGGTACTTAATAGAATAATAGTAGAGATTAGCAAAAATAAGTTATGAAACTCTTGGGTTTTGATTTTAAAATACAATATAAACTAGAGATTGAGAATAAAGCAGTATATGCCTTGTCCAAATTACCCAATTACACAATGATATTATCGATTCTTTCAGTCAGTCATTGGGTTGATGCCTCTACCATGGATAGAAAAGTTGGTTCAGATGAGTATTATCAGAATATTATTCAAAATATCACTCGGGATCTTTCCAGTCACTTACCCTTCACCATGAACAAGGGTACTCTCTTATATAAGGGATAATTAGTTCTTACATCCACATTGGCCTTTATCCCTAGTATTTTGGTTAAGTTCCATTCCACACCATTTGGCAATCATTCAGGGTTTTTAGGACTTATAAAAGAATTGTTATTGTATTTTATTAAATAAGTATGAAGAAGACTATTAAAGATTACGTTACGAGTTATGAGATATGCTAACGAAACAAGCATCAGACTATGAGTCCAACTAGATTATTGTAGCCTTTTCTAATTCCTGAAAAAGTTTGAGAAGATATATTTATAGATTTCATTGTAGGCTTACTGCACAATAAAAGGATGACACCATCTTGGTCATGGTGGATCACCTCATAAAGTTCTGTCATTTTCTTCCCTTATTACATCTTTATACTGCTAAGGATGTGGCTGATGTCTTTAGTAAGGGGATAATTCGATTACATAGATATCATTACTGTATTATCTCATATTGGGATCATCTATTTATGAGCTTGTTTTGGACCAACTTATTTCAATCTGTATGATACCACTTTGAAGTTTAATAGTGCTTATCACACATAGATCAATGGTTAAATTAAGGTAGTCAATCGAAGCTTAAAGATTTATTTGCATTGTTTCAATGGTCAACACCTTTGTGATTAGACTCAATGGCTTCCCTGGACTAAAAATTAGTATAATATAACTTTTCATAATGCAACGAAGATGACTCCTTTTGAGGCATTGTATGAGAGAGATCCACTTACATTACTTTAATGAGCGATGACTATTATGAAAATAAATGATGTCAATTCACTTTAGAAGCATGTCAAATACTAACCAAATTAAAAAAAAAAATTAATTAAAGCCTAAGAACGAATGAAGCAACAAGCAAACTTAAAAAGGAGAGAAATGTAATTTACCCTAAATGACTTAGTTCTCTTTAAGCTTCAGCCATATCGAATCAAGAAATTGGCCCAATAACCCAACGAGACGTTGAGCCCATGCTATTACGACCCATATACTATTTTAGAACGAAATGGTTTAGTGGCTGACAAGTTGAAGTTGTCTTTTTACATTAAATTTCATCCGATATTCCATATATCCCAATTAAAAAAGCCTTGAGAACCCTTATTCAATAGCCACTACTAGTTCGCTTATTCGATGACTTAGAGTTACACCTTAAGCTTGAAACACTACTGGCAACTCGATTCTCAATTATAGGCTAATTAGAGATCTTGATAAAATAACATTCTTTACTAGAGTGTGAGAACTCACGGGAAGATTGTATGGAACTAAATTGAGAGTTTTCTACTGTTCACCTTGAAGACAAGGCGAGACTCACTTGGAGGGGGGGGGAGGTAATAATAGGAGCCTAGTTAAAGAGAACAATCTAATGACAATACAAACCTAAGAAGAAGATTCAAAAAGTATAAACCCAATTTATGAAGAGAATGAAGGGTGGTTCATAGCCTTCAAAGAGAGCATCCAAGGAAAGGCAAGTGGTAACAAAAGGCAAAATATGAGAGAAAATTTTGTTAAGCACTAAACCATAAAAAGGGACAGAAAGAGGAAGTTGAAGGGAGGGTGTTTTTTCATCAACTTTTTATAGGGGTGTTTTTTCATCAACTTTTCTATCATTTGGAATTTATTTTGTTGTAAAGGTTTTGACAAGGTTTTAGCCAACCCATTATTGGATACTATCTTTACTTGATTTTGGTTGTGATCTTTAAGGAAAAAATTGCACAATTTGAACTATATAATTGTTATTGCTAGATTTAATACAAATGTTGATGGTTTATACAATAAGTGATATTGTTTCTTCTTCATCTCTTATACTTTCTTGGCTTAATACATGTTCACATTCACAATCCTACTTCTAGTAGTGATTATTGTTCTTATGTTGGTTGGCTTGAACTTGGCAGAAATTATGCTACTCGATTCTTGCATGGTGGAGGAAGGCACCCAAAAACAATGGAAACCTTGTTACTTTTTCCAAATAATCACTATAGATTTAAGCATGGAAGATCACCTGCAATCGCAACCATATAACCATAACTAGAACTTACAGCTAAACTCAAAGCCTTATTAGCATTCAACAACAAAGAGCCAGGTCATTATTGAGATTTCTCATTTTTGAGGAATTGACACGTGAATCTATGAATCGATTTAAGATATATTTATTGTGGTGTGGTTACTTGTCATGGTTTCAAGAGTTAGTAGTTTTTATTTTCTCTTGTCATCTTTTCCTTTGTGTAGATAATGAGTTTTGATTCTCATATTTACCAAGATTTTTTTAATTTACATATGAAGGTCTTACCAATCTTTTTAACTATATGTGTACCCCTTTTTATTTGAAACATGGCTTTATTAACCAAATTGGGCATTGACCAGGCCAAAGGCCTAATCCAATTGTTTTCCAATCCAATTAGTTAGACTGGATTTCAAACTGGGATATTGTTGATATATATGTGTGTGTGTGTGTATGTATGTATGTATGTATGCATGTATGTATGTATGTGTGTGTGTGTATGTGTATGTATATGTATGTATGTATGTATGTATGTGTGTGTGTGTATATATATATATGTATGTATGTATGTATGTATGTATGTATACATGTGTGTGTGTGTGTGTGTGTGTGTGTATATATATAAATTTATAAATCCAAAATATAAATTCAATGAAAACAATTATAATAAAACATAATGGATTGGTTTGTTCATACATTTTGGCCTTGTCAATTAATACAACTTGGGTAGCGTTATATTTGAGCCAAGTTGTTTCGAGCACATTTTTTAGCTTGGTTTTGTTTTCTAGCTCAACTTAAATGAGTCTGAATTGAGCACCCATGGCTTGAGCTCAATACATTGTTTTAAGATTTCAGTGACCTTGAGTTCAACATTTTTTTTTAAATTATGTTTTCTAATAAAAGAAAACATCTTAGGAAATTGAATTTTGATTAGAAAGAAAGCAATATTATTTATAATAAATAAAATGTGTTGTTAGATCAAACTTAAGTTCATTATAGTGAATGAAAAAAGTTATTAGATATATGTGAAGTGCAAGAGTCTCATGTTGAAAAGATACACTTCAACAACTGTTAAGTGCTATTACTATTTTTTTTTTTCCATTGTTGAAAATTATAATTATAAAATTAATCATCTTTAATATATAGTAGTATCACACATATCAAAACTAACTAGAAATTACACATGTTGTGAAAACTTAAAACATAATTATATAATACAATATACAATACTAAAAAAGCATCATATATTGTTATTGCCAAAATATACTTATGGTCCTTATAGATTATACTATACAATATGTAGATGTCATATGAGCCAAAATATATGTTACGTGTTGTTTACATAGGTGAAAATCTGATAAAAACTTGTATCTCATCCACAACCATCTTATAACTCATCTTAGCAGTTAAATCCTTTGACTTGCATGGAAACAAAAATTTGGAGAATGAGTAACAAATCACTTAGTAAGTATTTTTTAACTCTACTCACAAACAGGTATCTATCCTTTTACATTCGTGACCTGTTACACTCTTTATTTTCTTTCTTGTCTTATTATCTTGCTTATCTTATTTTTTGTCTTATAATCTTTGTTTTTCTTTCACTTATCATAATATATTTACTCTGATTCATATTATGTTATATTTGTCATGGTATGAAGTATGCTGAAAACTTATGTCTTAGCCCTTGAGACTATTTTATGAAAATATTTTGTGAAAAATCTCTAATGTGATCCAAAGATCCTATAATAAAATATGTATGGAAATCTTTCTTTTGCATAAATCATATATAAAAGCTTTGTTCGAAAACTACTATACTGATCAGATTGATGAATACATAAATTTGACACTCTAGTCATATGAGTTTATCAATACTGATATGTAATCAGTAAGCTAAAATCTGAGGTATAA
This sequence comes from Anacardium occidentale, assembly GCA_026122585.1. Lineage (NCBI taxonomy): Eukaryota > Viridiplantae > Streptophyta > Magnoliopsida > Sapindales > Anacardiaceae > Anacardium > Anacardium occidentale. The sequence goes on from JAJEJH010000008.1 coordinate 1,020,447, forward strand.
CTAACACTTTTTCTAACGAATTTGGTTAAAGACCATGTCTTCTCTAATTGACCCTAGCTCCCTCTCTAACAGGAGTGTAAATACACAAGTGTTCTCTCGTATCCACCCCTAAAATGATGTCTAGAACAATGACTTTTTACATAAAAATTGATTCATATGGATCACTTGATTATTTTTTGAAAACTTTACTTTGGCATATCATATTATGTGATGTTTATCATGCATGAAATCTCTTTATATTTATTTCTTATTAAGTTTCTCATAATTCTGTAAGTTTCAATTTTTGATTCTGTCATTTTTACTTACTACACAGTCAAGCACATTTAAGACACACAATCATATGCTACACACGATTGTGGTCTTGTTTTACACGATCCTATAACATTAAAACATACACATGAGTATGACCCTAAGTTGCACAATTGTGTCCTAACAAAACATTATAACTTTGGTTCAATCGTGTTTGCACATACATAATCATGGGGCTATAGAAATATGATCACACAGCGTGTGCTTTATCGAGTGCATGGTTATGTGTAATGTTTTGCTTCTACAAAATCAGGGTTAAAAACAAGGATTCAAACACATACTCAATCTAGCCATAAACAACTTATTCAAAATTTACTATAGGATTAACATGATGCTTTTGTGCATATTATCTTCATCGATAACATCAAATATCATCATAAGATGCATTAAAACCCTTAAACCCTTATGTATAAACATATTGTATTAAATGTACTTCAAAGCAAACAAGCTTCATTGAATCATTTTTATCTCATCATCTTATCAAATTCTCATGCTTTTCAATAAAAAAACATGCTTCAAACATCATCATATCACAAAGAACAAGAATCACATACTTGATAGAACAAGGAAAAAGCTAAAAACATTTACCTCTTGGCTTGTGGATGTTCTCTATCTCTTTAACTTAATCTCAATCTCTAGCTTAGGTTGCTAGTCTTGGTTAATTTCTCTCAACTCTTTGGTTAGAGTTCTTTGAGAAAGAAATGAAAATTATGGCTAAAAATTTATTTGATAAATGAAAAAAATATACTTTATATAATTGCATTGAAACTGAAGGGACACAAGGTTGTACTCCACAAAAATCTCAGATTTCTGCACTTTCTCACACTGCGTATGCAAAAGTCTCCCAAAGAGACATATGCACATGTCATACAAAGCCCTTAAATAACTATTTTACCCCTGATCACTCTCAACTTAATTCCCTTACCATAATATTCCAATTTATCCCTGATTTTTAACTTAAAAAAACTATTCTAACTTTTAAGTTATGACAACAACTTACTTCATTTACTATAAATAAGAGTTCAAGTCTCCATTAAATTTTAAGCTTTCAAGTTTCAACTCTTTCATATAGGTGAGATTAACTCTAACAATTCAAGCTCTACTCAATTTGAGTTAAGCTTTAGACTTGGGAAAATTTTTTTATTTTTTTTATAATATCCAAAAAGCACATTAATTTTAAAATTAAAACCAAACAAGTTGTGGCTTGGTAGTTCCTTGTTCAGCCCTGCAATGGTTGGGACTTGGATTTGAGCATGGTTTTGTAAACTAGATCAGATTGGGATCTAGCGGCCAGTCCAGTTTATATGAATTGTCTAGTGGCTGGGACCACTTTGAATCATAACTCAACTGAGTTAATCGTGTCAATTTTGGTTCAATCATTAGCTTGACCATGGTTCAAAGTTCATGCTGACGTTAACCTGATTTTACAAATTTTGTTTTTTTAATCAAGGTTGGGACTTAACCCAGTTTCAGTCTTTGCATGGCTTGGCAAGGTACCAATAGGCTGCATGATTTTATTTGGTTTTATTTTTTTAATTTAATTTACTATTTGGACATTGAGGAAATTATTTTTCTTTTTGCAGGAACTCAAGTCCCAGCCACTGAATGGCTATGCAAGGCGCACAACTTTTGTTGGAACTTCTCTCGAGTCCCAGCAATTGACAAAGGTGCAATGCAACCCCGGGACACAACATTCTATTTTGTTATAATATTTTTTTAATTGAAATTATTTTGGGATGTCATAAAGAAAATATATTATAATATATACCAATAGTACCCTAATTGGATTGGGAAATAACTAGACCGGACCCTTGATTGGGTCACGGCCTGGTCCAGTTTTAATACCATGGGTCGTTTCCGGCCATTACAAAAAATATGCATTTTCCTTAATATCCAAAGAATAGATTAATTTTAAAAAAATAAAATGAGTGGCACAATGGTGCCTTGCCAGGCCATGTAAATGTTGGGACTTAGTTCGCGTCCTAATCTTTGCAAAATCACGCTGACGCCAATATGACCTTTGAACCGTGGGTAAACAGGGGGTTAAAGCAATTAGACCACACAGATTAGACGGCAGAACTGGTCTGATCCGGCCTAATTTTTAAAACCATGCTTTGAAATTCAAATCTCTATGCGGTTAGCCTTTTTCCTTCTTTCATTTATGCTGAAACCATTGACCTACCTTGGGAAATGGTGACAGTTTTTTTGTGTGCACCAATGTTTTGAAATCAGTCGCATGCTTGTCTGTGTAGAATTCCTCGTATTCTCGCGTCAACTATACTAAAAGTTGAAAATTTGCTGCTATCTTAATTTTTTTTTTACATAAAATCAGCACCGATGCCGCTCTTGTGCAATGACGCCCTCATCCGTGCCAAAGAATTTAATATCTTTTTATATTTCTTGTTTCTATCACATACCACTATCTTGATTTCTCTCTATGTGGGAATGCTTTATGATTTTCTTAGACCTTTTTCTTTCTCGAACTTACCTCTGTTGGGACACGGAATTATTGGTCTGCTAATTAATTTGGTTAATATATGTGCCTCTTAACTGTTTTAGTTAATACCATATGAGCAAGCGAATTCTCTGTGATTTCATCTGGTTTTGCATCTGGAAGCATTAATTCTTAAAAAAAAAAAATTTTATATGACATTGGAGAGGTCAATCATTTTTGGCCAATTGCAAAGTCTGTGATTTTTTCATGTGCCTCATAATAGTGTATGCCCTTTTCTTCTTCTTTTACCTTGTATATTCATCCTCTTTTTCTCTTTTTTTTAATCACTTCTCCATTACTTTCTTGTAACTTCTTATCTTGTAAGAATTTTGACTTTTTGTATTTTCTGTAGTATAATTTCTTTACATTTGTGGTCTACATGTATCTTCAATCTTCTGTTTTTTTAATTTTAATGGGTACTTGAATTTCACTTTTAGAATTTTTTTGACTGTCATATCCATGATTATTTGGGTTGTGAGTTGCTGTCAAGATTTCTATATTCTCTTGAATGTATTTGTTTTTCAAAAGATAGTAATTACTTTGTTTTAGTTGAATATTCTTGTTCTCTATTGCAATCGTTATTTGGTTCGTTTCAGATTTTTCTCACATTTAATATATTTCTCGGATCCTAATGGTTGTAGACTTAAGTTTTGTTTTAAACACTTCTTTGCTCCTTACTTTTGGTTCGTATTCATCTTATGTTTCTGCCCATGTTTTTTTCTTTAATCAGTTCCAGTTGGTGATTTTCAGGCCCAAAATAGTTCAGTGCATTTTCAAATACCTAAAAACATTCCTCTGTCAATTTTTGTATTAGTTCAAGTAGACAAACCATTCCTATTCCTTCATAAAGCTTGGCCTAGAGCTTTTATAAAAACTGGCTCTGCGCAAAATGGCTTTGTACTTGAAAAACTTCCTAATGCATCCAAATCTAATTTCAGGGTTTAACCCTTAATATAAACCTTGTGTTTTATGATGCGGAAATTTGTTATGCTCATGATAGAATCATTTGCTTACTTTTACCCGTTCCGGGCTCGAGATTTAGTTCAGTTAAGGTCATCAAGTACGTGATTTGGTAAATTGATTTTATTTCTTTTGTTAAAGGAAATTGAGATTTAATCGAGTCTGAGTTCTCTGTTGATGTGATTCATTAATTTACCTTCAACTACAAACACCCACATTTGGGTTTATTTTTAATCTTTTGAGATGTAGAATGTGTTCAGCATTTTGAAGCAAGAAACTTTTTTTTTAGCCTTTTTATACATACATTTGTTCCTTATTTTTTAGGGCATGCAAGTATTTTTTTGAAGCAAAAGCACTTTCCGCTGATCAACACTATCAGTCAATCAATCACTTTCACTTTCAAAGGCACTTTTAACAAAGTTGTAAATCTAATCCTGTTTGGCCCATGGGGCCAGAAAACCACTTTTTTTGACCCTCCAAGAAGAAATGTGAGAACATTAGCCCAAAACATACGATTAGATAAAACTGACTAGACAACCCAACAATAATAATAATAGTAATAATTATGATTATTATTTAGATGTAATTGACGCTGCGGCTCGAATTTCTACAGTACTCAGATTCGTGGAAGGGAAATAAGATAATTACGCTAAAAAGCATGGTCCTAAGACTGGCCTCCTCATAGACTAAAACATATTAACCATCACGTTAGAGCAAAAAGGTCAAATAGAAAAACACAGTATTTCTGAGAGGAGGCCCCTGCCAATTTTTTTGTTTGAAGTTTACTTCTTCCTCTTCTTTGGGGGCTGAAGTGCTTCCTCATCTTCATCTTCCTCATCCTCTTCATTGTCCACGTCTTCAACTTCATCCTCATCTTCATCCCCATTGTCATCATCCTCATCATCCTCATCATCTTCATCATCTTCTTCGTTTGGATCTTCGCCAACCCCATCCTCTTCATCATCTTCATCCTCTCCATTCTGCTCAGCTCCACCGCCAGAAGCATCCCCAGGGGCCTTCTTCGCGTTACTCTTGTTGTTGTTGGGGTTATTGCCATACCCATCCTCAGACGACAACTCCTCTTCACCTTCACCTTCACCTTCGTCAAAAGTATCATTGCTATCCTCATCGTCATCGTCTCCGTCGCCTTCATTCGCATCCTCGGCATCAAACAACACACCTTGGGCTTCTACATCCCCCTTGATTCTAGGTTTGGTACACATCGATGTCCCAAAAAGATCCTGAAAGCCATTTCCATCAAGTACATATACTACCAGGCCAAACATGGCGAAAGTGATATAAACAAAACGAAAAGAATAGTGAATATGTTGTTCAAATAGCAAAAAAAGGTTAAAAAATTTAAAAACAAAATCATAACAAAACAAAAAGAAGCCAGAAATGGCAGTGGCATATGCTTCCACCTCTCATGGGGTAGGGGATAGTGGGATGGAAGTATGCTTCTGTTTAAAGAGTATGGAGCACCTAATTGCACTCAATCATCCGTGCCTTGCATTTTACCGTGGGAATATATTCTTCTAAAGTACTACGGTATTGATTCCATAATGCTTTGAATACCCCAAAAGACAGAAACCCAAATGACCGATGAGGTGGCATATTCCAAGAGTAAGATATTTTTCCTGCGCAGTGCGAAGAACCTAAAATTCTATCGTATCAATGAAGTAATATCTTCTTTCACATCTTTATCAACAGAACATCGTTCCTGCATTATCAGAAATATCTGAATCCGATGACGTTTTGCCACAAGCAAAAACGGTTTAAGCAACTTGTATCAGTCGTCCAAATTCAAAATTAAAGGACATTAATTATTCCTTTTCGAAAATATAACCCGACAAAATTAAATCCTTCACCAATTTAAACCCGCCACGTGTCCGCACGATAAGCCAAAGAAGCATCGCAGAAACGAATATTCCTATCCCACCTTCTTAAAAAGAAAAAATACTCACACAAAAAGCAAATTTCCTGTTCTGCTTTTGACTTTTTTAACAATACAATAATAATAATAACAATGATTTTTTTACTATCTCACGTGCTCCACACGTGCGTGGAAACCCTGGAACTCAAACTACCCTCTCAACAATTCTTAACCCTCGCGTCCTAGTTCCGCAATTTTCTCCTAAAAATATCCCCGGCGCACATTATCACCGACCATTTTGTTTTTCAATGGTTTTAAAATTCGTCAAATTTTATGCGTAATATATCTTTGACTAAATTGAAAAAAAAAAAATAAAACTAAATCGAAATTCCTAGCACGCATAGTTGACTAAAAATTATTACCAAAATATAAGAAATATATATAATTCGTTAAAAGTATTTTTGCAAAAACATCAGTTAAAATACAAAAATTATCTCTTCAAATGTTAAAATTGTACATATATTCTTCACAAAATTTTATCACGCGCGCACGTTAGCGAAGACGGTAAAACAAAGAGAACCAGAACAATACAATACAATTTCCGAAGACGAGAGAAAGTTTAAAGGAGAGGCGCACGTCAGCGTTACCTGAGCAGTTAAAACTTGAGTTTTGAGAAGCGTAGACACCAGAAGAGCCACGAGCGCCTCCGCAGCGCACGTTAGCGAGCCATTGTTGTTATCCGTAACCGTCTCTGGACCGCGGTGGCGACTCTCCATTTGTACGGAAACAAAACAAAACCTAAAAACAATAGAGACCTGCAGAAAAAAATAAAAAGAGATGTAAGCCGTTAGATCCTCGTACTGTGACTGTCTCAGCCGTCAGATCTCACAATTACCAGGGCACTAAAAGACAACAGCAAAAAGATAGAAAAAAAAAATCAGTTTTCGGTAAACAGTAAAGCAAAACAAACACAGACAAATAAACTATAACAAAGCTGTTCAAGTTCACAGCACAAAGTCGGAAACACAAAATATTTCCAATTTTTGTAATAAAAAATATTTTCATACAAGTCAAACAACAATTCAGAGTTTTACTGACACAGCTCATACAAAAGGCTCTTAATTATTAGTGAAATTCAAAATTTTTAAAAATAAAAACGAAATAAAATTCTCATACAGCGACAAGAAACGACTTTAAACTTTCTCGGAAAATTTCGCGAAATTCTACAAAAGCAGCAAAGTAACTCCAGTTCGCCGAGATTTTCGGAATTTTCGGAGAAATTCGTCTAGATTTCAGAGAGGAGAGAGAGAGAGAGAGAGAGAGGGAAAGCGTACCGGAGAAGGGAGATCTGAGAGAGAAGGGGGATCTGAGGGGGAAAAGAAGGGGGGCGAGGGACTAAAACGAGTGGAGAGAGGGAAGGATCATTGTAGACCGTCGGATCTCGAGATGATGATGATAGTTCATGAGGAGGAAGAGATTAATAGAGAATAAAATCAGAAAACGGGGAGAGGGAGAATGAGGGAAAGGCTGACTTGCCTTGGTTGCTGCTGCCCGTAATTTTTCCAGAGAAGGTTTCGGGCAGGACGGTCAGGCGCTATGGGTTTGCGGAATGACCTGTGTTGTTGGTTTGCCCGGATTGGCAGGTATGGACAAGTGTAGATTGAACCAACATTTATGGCCAAAGAACTTATGCCCACTCATAGTTTGAGGTGGTTAAGATCCCACCCTTTAAGTTTTAAAACCCAGTTTCATACCCTTTGACCAAATTTAATATTAAATATAATTGTAAACAGTAATATTTCAAGGGTAATTTTATCATTTTACGATTAAAATTTTATAAAGTAAATTTTATATATGTATAAAATTTTAAAAAATTTAAAAATATATAAAAAAATTTAAATTAAAAAAAATAAGGCAGTCACAGCTGTTGGTGTCGACGGCGGTAGCCACTACTAACGGAATCAAGTGGTTATTTCCAATCATCTGGTTCCAAGAGAGGTCAGATTTGACCTCCCCGTTTGGTAGAGGCGATCAGATCTAATCGTCTCCGTCAAAACTAAAGACTAGATCTGGCCTCCCCTAGAACTAGGTGGCTGGAAATTGCCACTTGGCTTCGCTAGTGGTGGCCACCGCCATCGACACAGGCGGCCGTGGTTGCCTTATTTTTTAAATTTTTTTAATATATTTAAAAAAAATTTAATATATTTTTAAAAAATTAATTTTTAAATATTTTTTGAAAATATTTATATTTAAAAATTATTTTATAATTTTATTATAAATTTTTAATTTCTAAAAGGGTATTTTAGTTATTTTAGTATAAAAATTATAAAAAAAAGTATCCAAGGGTGGGAGATGGGTTTTTGAAACCTTGGGGGTGCCATTACCACCTCAAACTATGGGTGCGAACAAGTCATTTGGCCCAACATTTATTTATTTATTTTGATAAATCTTTGGGATGTCATTTTGAAATATTAAAGATGCCCAAATTTGAATGAATCAAGCTATCCTTTTAAATTATCAATTTTGTTTATTTATTCTTTATCCAATTGTTTAGTTTCATTATGATATAATTATTAGTTTATTATATTTATTGAAATTACGAGACGCCATAAAAAAACAATTAATATAAATATTAATTAGAAATTTGTTTATGTTTTTATTAAAATTAGAAAAATTTAACCTTCATTCACAACTATAAATCAAGAACTGTCTCCCGACATATGTCTACTGTTTTCATTATCGAGATAATATAAATCAAGATGAAGGGGAATTTTTTTTTTTTAATCTTAGGGAAAAATTACTTTAATGCATTTTAGTAATTTCAATAAAAAAATAAAAACAAATTAATAATTTATATTTATGTTAAATATTCAAGACAATTTCATGATTTTACTTAAAAAACAAATTAGAACTTACAATGATGTGTTCTTAAACAATTTACTTTATAAGCTATGTATTACCATTACAAGATTGTTTAAAATGTCAAATGTTGTTATTTTGGTTAGATACGAAGAACAATGGAATAGGATGAAAGGTAATATAATGAATTACATTGGTGACAAATAGAAAATGATATAATTTTAATCGAACATGGAAAACACGATTTTAGTTGGGTTATTGAGTAAATGTCTAAGTATCGGACACAGTTGAAACTTTAACCATATAATTATGCATTAGGTTGGTACCTTATAGCCTTGTATCTGAAGTGTGATTTTGTATTTACTTGGACATTACTATTATTTATAAATACAGTATGATTATTAATGTGAGGTATTTCGATTTTATTGATGTTGATACATCTAAATAAATAAATATATAGCATGTCTTTAGTATAATGAAACCTTGACGATGAAATCAGATAATTAATTGTGCTTTCATATATGCACATTATGTAATACCCAAAACTAGGTAAGTTTAACAATATCATTTATGCCCTTTCATAGTTTGTTATAATTGATAACATAAGAGAAAAATGACTATAGAGGACATTAAGCCTTAAATAAGTTTAATTAACCAAGATTTTTAAATAGGGGTAAAATGGTCTTTTTCAAAGAATTAGAGGACAAAGTGGCAAGGTTAAAATAAAAGGATATAAAATAATTTACATGTTTGGTAAGGTTATTTTGGTAAAATGTAAAGAGGATATAAGTGTCATTTTTATAAAAGATTAGGGGTAAAATGATAAATTTGATAAAAGAGTTATTTTTTGGCTCCTTTAAAAGGCATACCAATATACCCTACCTATTTTACCCTTTATAGTTTATTAAAATTATAAGAATAGCTGACAGTTGTATTGAAATTAAGAAATAAATGTAAGAGCATTTTGGTTATTTTAATGTTAGTCATGAAGTAAAAGAGATAAGAATGCATTAACTTGGTATAACTTCTTCCTTTCGTAGCCAAAATCTTACTCTATTATTTCTCACCATTTTTGCTTCACTTTGAAGCTAATTCAAGGCAATCCAAGGAGTTTTCAAAATATGCATGGATTTATGAACTCATATTCTTTAATGGTGATTTAGGTGAAAGAAAGTAAGAAAGGTGGTGGAAAAAAAAAAAACATGAATAATCAAAGCTTAAGGTAAGTAAATTGTGCTTGTAGAACATTTATCCCAAATCTGATAAAGTTAGGGTGTAATGACAATTAGAGTTTTGTGTAATTGATATGTATATATTACAATTCATATGTTCAAGAGTATAATTGAGTTGAATTAAGGTTGGAAGGTTTTGAAATTGTGACATGTACATATGATGTAGATTATGCCCTATTTGGAAGTTTATTATGCTTTGATTGTTGGCTAAATCTTTATATATAATTATGTATTAGTACATGTTTAAGGGTAATATATGGTTTTAAATTGAAAAAATTTTGGGTTAATAGAAAGTGCTAAGTTTCGACCTTGAACATGTTGTTTCAGTAAGTTGTTTGTAACTTAATGTTAATTTATGATATATAAATATGCTTTTGGTGCAAATGGTATACATAATTGGCATGATGTAAATTTTGTTACATGAACGAATGTACAATATACTTGAGTATGGTTTTGAGTTAAGAACCATGTAAAGTAAGAAAATTTAGTATAGAAATAGATAAAGAGTTTAGAATCAAAAATATAAATGAGATTTTAATTAAAAAAAAACAGAGAAGCATAATAGAAATAAAGAGTAGAAAGCGATTAGCTTTTATGCATAACATCATAATGTAGTTACCTATATATTGCATTTCATGTAAACATCTTGACATAAGTCACATGAGTTTTAAAAACAAAGTTTATATTCATATGTTAAATTATTATATTTCTACATATGGTTTTCAAAGTAGAGTATCTCTATGTTTTCTTTTTAGAAAAATAAACCAGTTACAAAATTTTCTTTATGATTGATGTGATATGGAACCCATAGAGCAGTTCTATATGCTTGTTGTTCTTAGTGAGTAGCCTTAGAGAAAAGTTTATTACAGTCCGAAAAAGTGCATTTAAGTTAAAGACTATAGACAGAGTTAAGATTTTTATGGCAATAGTTTCTCATCCTTCAACCTAAATCGATCAACAACGAAAGAAAAGAGTTTTTAGAAAGAATTTTAGAGAATTTCCAAAGTTTTTTTTTTAAGAAACTTAAAATATGCATAGCATATATAACACATTTTACTACATTACATTTTTACATACATATTCAGTCATTATGCATATTTAGAGTTTTCAAATATTCTAGAGCGCTTAGAGAAGTGTTAATGTAAGTACAAAAGTTTAAAACCATTGTAAAACGAGAAGAAATTAGTACTAAGTTTTCCAGATTATGTTAGTTTTATTTACTTATTGGGTATTTTTTTATATTTACCCTGTGACTTTATAATGTTTTTTCTTAGGTATGAGTGGTGCAATTGCCAAGAGAGATCATACACATGCATGAGGTCGAGGTACACTTGTTATAAGATGAATATACCATTTTAGATGTATATATATGTTAGCTAGTTTTGGAGATGCATATATATGTTAGCAAATCTTGAAGATGAGTGTGTGTGTGTGTGTGTGTGTGTGTGTGTGTGTGTGTGTGTGTATGTATATAAGTAAAGTATTCTTAGCTTGAAAATATCATTTTAACTCTACCGTGTACCTGTTTGATTTCATTTGTCATTAAAATTCTGATAAAAAAATTTAGTTATTTGATAGGACTATTATTTAATTGGTTGAATTATTGAAGTGATGTTTTCTTTTGACACCTTTTAGAAGAGGGAATATTCTTGGATTGGCTATTTTTAGAGGAAATTGTACCGAATCTTTCTCTAAAAATAACTCATGCCACGTGGATTCACTCTCATTACTTATTGTTTAAATGTTAGTATACTTTATGGTTTATTGAGTGAAATAGATGACTAACCATAGTGATTATAGTTGGTTGTTAAAGATGAGACGGGTGATGAGATCGTGTGGGAGTGGTCAGCCTCTTACAAGAGAGATGTTATAGCCCTTAGAGCGCCTCTTTAAGGTTTTGAATGTTGATGGAGTTGATAATATTGTACAACAATTATTATAGGAGAATCGAGAGAAAGTCATACCTAAAGGTAAGACACCTCCACACAAGATAGGTTTTCGAAAGTTCTCATGATTTTGGTGTATCAAAGGGTGAGACTTCAATTGAGGCTTCACTACCCCCTCTTGGTTAAAGAAGGATTGAGCCAATTTACAAGTTACCAAGCTAGCACCAGCCTTCAGAGTTTCAACATATGTAACAATAACAAATATATATACAAACAATACATATCATAAAATGAAATCAATTTGTATGGCCAAAAATAAATCGGTGGACAGTTGTATCTTAAAACATTTTGAATCCTCTATGTAAACGTCAAATGATTACTCCAATGCTAGACAATCAAAGAATTTCAATACTAAAACTTGTCATCACCCAACCCAGTGGCTCATTGCGGCATGTTGTTTATTTACTACAATCATAGGGTATCAACATGGAAGTCATATCCAAAATTTTCCCAATAAGTTAACTACATTAGCGTTGACAAGATGAAATTCATATATCAGATTATACGATTTATAAACTTATATTGATCTTCCGTGTAACTTTTCATTGAGTTGTGTATAGGGATCAATTACTGTACCAAGTTGGTTTCTCCGTAAACTTGATGATTATTGTCAAATTTGATTGGAATATACATTTGGCAACATGTTGACAATGTCATATAATTGTATTTATTATACATTTCAATAGATAACCATAAAATCCATAAGCATACATTAAGTATGTATCTTACCCTTTTTTATATGGAGGATACTAGACGAGGATGAAAGGTAATACAATGAGTTCTGTTGATGAAAAATAGAATTTGGTGATAATCCAACTGCACATGATAATTTATGGATTAGGGTTTAAGGTTTACATATTTAACTTTATGAGCTTTTTTTTTTTTTTTTTACTTTGATATAGTACCTTAATTAATGGTTCTTGTTCGGTCTTAAATATTTATAAGTAATTGTCAATATGTTAAGCAATACATAATGCAACACAATAACACTATTAATCGACATCTTCAAAATATAAGTAATGGATATAAATACAACACATAATACAAATACTATCAATCAAGACAGTCAAAATATGGATGACCATCTACTACATTCAAAGTCCTCATCGTGAAAATTGAATAGTTTAAAAGAAATTATTACAAAAGACACGTACCTTTGAAAAGTATCTTCTAATGGTCATTAAGGTTCACATGAATATTCTCCATTGCATCTTGGTGACCTCTTTATTCGGAGAGTAGAGTCTAATCATGCTTAAAAGACATCTTCGTAAGTTTGACTGAGAGTGATTATGAGGCATAACCTCATAACCATAGGTCAACAGGGCAAACCCCATAGCAAAATTTACTTGAAGGATTTATTTATAATTATGTTGTCTTAAATTTATATATAAATATGTGATTATATCTCTTATATCCTACTATAAAGTATCAAACAATATAATTAATTTTCATATCATTTGCACATAATCAAATATACTTAAAAAAGATAAAGTACAAAAATTAAAAAACTCATATTCATGCATATCACACACAAACCACGCATACTTGACAATTTTCAATTGTCTCTTATCATGAAAATTTTTAATTACCCCTATTATATGTACTCTTATGCTCGTAACTAATGTAATATACAATTTCAATCAATCCCCAACTTGTGAAAATTTTAAATTACCTTTACCATATGAGTTACGCATATCTATATATGTCATATATGACAAAATTTTTATCACTCCCACTATGCGTGACTTACTTGCCTAATTAACAAAAATTAAAATTTCTCAATTACTCATGAAAAATTTTAATTAGACCCTAACTATATGCACCATGTATATACTTATGACAAATATGATTTAGCCCCTACCTTCAAGTGCTCCCACCAGGCATAACTTGTATACTAGATACTACTAATCACACAAGGTGGAAAATTCATGAAGAATCCATGGAGAAACGAAAAGTTTCACATGTATATTCATGACATCTCTATTTTCAATGCAACACAAATAAATCTCTACAATTAATAAAACATGAAGATGAATGATTTACTAATCTCTTTTCACTTTTTTTTTTTTTTTTTTTTTGCATGAAAAATAAATGCAATGTTTAAGATCAATAGCAAAATGTTGGTATATGTGATAACTACTTGTAGGGTGTATACAAGTTTTGAGATAGGTCAAATTGAGTAAAAAATAATTTTATATAAAGAAATAATTTCATCTAATTCTTATCAGTTGACTACACAGTTACAATAGTTGAGTAAGAGATTTAATTAATATAAAAACCTTGAAACATGATTATACAAACTGATATAGTAGTCTTTAAAAAGAAATAAATAATACACTTATGAATATTCTTACTTATTCATATAAGCTAATATGTCTGTAATTCAAAATAATAAAACTATATATATGCACTTATAACTAGTATCAATTCGTGTACTGATGACGATATGTTATCAAGTGATTATATAATTTTGAATTAAAAATAAACTAATACTCCATCACCAATAAAATTATGTCCACCCAATTTTGAGTAACCAATTGAATACTTAGATAATAAAATATTATCATGTGATTAAGCAATTTTGAATTAAGGATAAAATAATATTCAATTACATAGTGACACATTATTTAAGCACTCAAAACTAGATACATATAATATTGCTCCTCAATCACATGATGACATATTATTATTGGTATTCATTATAAATGTACATAGTTACACTCAATTCAATATCACCTTTAAGGTGAAAAGATTGATTTACCACATTTTAAAATATATGTCGTCAAATTTTTGGACCAAAGAAAAAATTGTTCTCTTTGTATCAATTGGTATTAATGCAATCTCTTAAAACACACTTTTTTGACTGAGATACATGTAAGACCCCTTGCTAGATGTTACTGTACAGCTAGTATTTATTTATTATATAGAAAACTATATTATTTTATTTTATTTTCTTACTCCTTGAAAATCATTATTGGTCACATCCAACAGGAAACCCTACACAAAACTATATTGAAAACATATGCAATGCAGAAGTTTATAAAATAAATGTGGTGAAAAGTTGAAACCCACTGTACAGTACCCTGAATAAAACTTATATTTTATTATTAATACTAGTATCTGAAAATACAAGTGATATTGTACATCTCATATATATGAGCAACATAAGCATGCGAGCCAACATACTATCTAATGAAAATTGAATACATACATACATACATATACGAAACTAAAAACCTCGGGTAAGAACCCGCTCGAGTTGTATCCCACTCATTAGCCACCTCGTGCTCTAAGCTCAGCTCCTCAAAACACCAACCTGCAAGAAAGGAAACTGAGGGAGATCAATGACAAGTCACTCAGTAAGCATCTCTTACCTCTACTCTCAGGTAGGCACGAAGCTAATACATATCTGGCTAGCTACTAAGCTGATGAACTTAACTAAGTTCTCTGATAGCCTAATAGTTTCTTCTCTTATCTTATTCTCTGTTTTCTTTCTTTAATGTTTTCTTGCTCTGTTTCTATTTCATTATCAATCTGATTTCTAGCTTAATAGACTACTTTGCCCATAGCTAGTCGACTATTTATCTGATAACCTCAACTGAGTTCATTTTGATCTGATAGAATATTCTTCTTTAGTTAACTTACTTTTCGAACACTGTCTCATGCTGTATCATAAATACGTATATGAATATACGTAAACAACCTAGAATGAAGAGAAATTCGAGCAGTTTAACTTGACTCTATAAGCTTTCTTTCTAATATTCATTATCTTTTCTCTTTTACTACTCTGCTATAGGATAATTATGTGAACCTGTTCATTCTGTTACAAATATGTAATATTCTATACTGACTTTTCTTTCTGGTATTTCATATTCTGTCTGTATTACTGGTTATCATATTATCTGATAATTTCTCTGTTCTGCTTGTTATTCTGTCATGTATTGTCACATGATTCTCATGTATTTTGAATGTTTACTGTTTTACTGTTTCTCACTGATTAATCATAAATTGAATCATGTTTTACTGTCTATGTCATGTGGAAATGACATGTCATGAAGTATGCTGAAATCATATCTAGGCCTTGGCCTGTTTACAGTAATCATGTGTTTGAAAACTGTTTATTGAAATACTACTGGTGGATCTGAAGATCTTAAAATAACTAAAAAGTTGTTATATCAGTTGTTGAAATACTGAAAACTATGTATGAAAATCATATCTAAAAAATGTGTTATGTAGATTGATGAATACAAGGATTCAGTACCCTGACCATGTGAGTTTCCTATGTAAACACACGCTAGAAACTATCTACACACGTGATGCCACTGAATCTGATACTGAAATTGAGTGTCTCGTGCTATATATTGATATCTGATCCTCGGATCATCAAACCCTAAGCTGCAAACTGAGCACACCAACATATACCAATATATAGTGGCTAGTATAAGCATATAGCTCTTGATGCTGGCTCCCGTAAGGGTGTGCTAAAACTCACAGGTACCCCATCGTATTCACCCTTGAAATCAATATTTTTCTACTGAAAACATGTATTCGAATCTTTGGATCCATTTCTGAAAATACTGTATGACATGTCATGTCATGTAATACATATCATGCATGATAATTATCATTTCTTTTCTTCTAATTACTTTCTGTACAGATATACATTTGTTATAGGTATGTTCTGCGTATACTCAATGTTATACTGTTTCTGTAACTTATTAAGCTCATTAATAAATTTCATGTAACTTTTCATAGTTTTGTTATATTATGTCACTGTATCTGTCAGTTTACTGTATTAGATCTTTCATAACTGTTGTTAATTCTACTTTTGTTCCTTCTGTACAATTTCAATGTCTGTTCTCATATATGTATACATACATATACATTTACTGTATTTGTCACTGTTTTACTATTTTTGTTACTGTTTGTATAAACTATATTTGTTACTATTTTCTTGTTTCCATCTGTTTTCTTATCATAAGTTGTTTCTGAATTCTATTAAGTTTCTTGTAGGTATAACTGAATTCTCTGTGTCTCTTCCTTCTTTATACTTATTTTTATTTATCATTAGTTGTTTCATGTGTTATTCAACTTAGAATATTCAATTAGTTGTTTTATTATTGAAATTCTACTGAAAGGGAATGAAAGTTCTCATTTTCACTAAGTGCACGGGCGTGAACTATCGAACGCATGGGTATGCATAAGCCTGCACGAGTTATGTGCCAATCATGCAACGCAACCGTACTAGTGTAAGACCCGCTACCACGCATACCCCTACTGCTAAATATATATTTCTTTTTATTAATAATCTGGAATTTGGGTACACACGACGGGAATCCTACGAAAAGAAAACTACTGCTACTGATTACATACGCATGCAGAAGCTTTAAACATAAGCTGAAATATACAATGAGCCCAAAATGGCCTTTTTCATTTACAACTGTTTCTGTACAATGTTCTTTACATTTGAGAATATACATTTTAATACAAGACCCAACAGGTCCAAAACTGAAAATATACATATTGAAAACTGTGTGTGGGGTCCTCTCCATCAGCCTCGGTCCACCCGCTCCTCGCCAACAACACACAAACTTGAAAAATGAATGAAGAAGGAAAGGGATGAGTGATAAAGATCACCTAGTAAGCATTCCTTACTTCTCTCGACCCAAGCAAGCAAGCAACACACAACACATACATACCTGGCCTCAGCCCTAAACATTCATCTAGTAGCTTGCTGGCGCTGAATCTGCTTTACTGATTATCTAATTGCTTATTGATTACTGGATATCATTATTAATGCATGTCATGATATAGATGTCATGTCATGCTAAACTGGAAACTGAAAATGCATGCATCTGAATCTATATGTACCTAATGGTACCTGCTGTGCTGATCAGGCTGATGAACACAAGGATTTGACATTTTGGCCATGTGGGTTGAACAGTCTAGCTACTGGCTAGAAAGCTGAAAATGTAATGTTGGACAATCTGACTAGTGTTAGAAAGCTGAATCCCACAGATGCCCCCTCGAGTTCACCCAAACTCTAACCCGTACATCGGTTCTGAATGTTGAATGCTATTGAATTCAAATCCCTTGATCCTCTCTCATGCTACATGACATACTATGAAATGCTCATGCAGCCTTTACTATCTGATTTCATATTTATCTGATGCTTATTGCCCATTGGAAAGATTACCCATCCTTTATATTTCATTTTGTTGCTTAATATAGAAAATTAAGTTGGCGCACGGGCGTGTGAGCAAGGCACACGGGCGTGCTGGAGACACACACGGGCGTGCATGGCAAAGGCACATGAGCGTGTGCCCAGACGCACGGGGTCATGCGCTGGCCGTGTAGCTGGTCGTGCTCACTTCTAGAATTTTTACACATTTTCACTGAATTAGCTGGCACACGGCCGTGTCCCTCAGGACACACGGGCATGTCCTTTGTATTCAAGTCGTGCGCACTTCGTGCACACGGGCGTGTCCTTGTAAAAACAAGGGCACACGGGCGTGTGTCTGGTTCTGCAACAACAACACATGCCTGGAAATGCAGGAAATCCATCCGAAACACAACCAATCTCAAATTAACTTTAAACATGCATCTTAAACACTTCGATAAGCATGCAAATCACTTCAATTTCATTCTTCATCATTCCCAGCTCATTCCACCATGAAAATCAATCGTTTCTCTCACATAAGCACACACAAGCAAAGCAAGCATGGTTCAAGGGTGGAAATCATCATCTAACTCATCATTTCATCACATATCAACATGCAAACATCACATAGCATGCTGGAAACGTAAACAAACATTTTCAAGCATCCACAATCATCACAAACATGTTGGGAAACTCAATGAAGAAGTAAGGAAACACTTACCTCTTGCCATAGCTGCTGGAATCTCTCTTTCTATCTATTCTCTTGTTTCTCTCGTTGGATTGGGAGCTATCGCAAGCTGAATTTCTTGTCTAGGGCTGGGAGCTGCTAAAAACACAAGAAACTTGACTGAAATGGGAAATTGGGTAAGAAATAAACTTAATCTCCTGTCTCTCTCTCTTCTAAGCCACCTACACAGGCGTGCAGGGCGTAATGCACGGGAGTGCACAAGGGAAAATGAAGATAATTCATTTTCTGCGCTTCGTATGATTGAAACCTCCTTAAAGGAATCATGCGATAGCCACACAGGCTCTAGAAACTTACCATCTCACCCATAAACTCTTCTAGACTCCCAATATATTCCTGAATTTCACTTCTAACCCCAAAACTCTATCTCTAAGGGCTTTTCTAATCCTGGGATGCTACAACTAGGTTTTGGAAATTCTGCTTATTCTTGAATTTTGCTAATGCACAATCGTGACCCTACTAAAATCAAGTCATGCATGGCTTGTATACACGACCATGACCTTACTGAAACAAGAATGCACGGGCATGCGTACATGAACGCATGAATGTGCATCCAACTCTATTTCAACATCCATGGTCGAAACACGTAAAATCACTCCCAAAACTCAACCCAAATCTCATCAAACTCCAATTAAACATACTATAACATACAAGCATGCAACATATACTACTATTAACACATTTTTCCCATCATTCATAGCCCAATCATGCTAAAATCTCTCTAAACCTTTAAATACACACACACATGTATCAAAGGAACCAAGCATGCTTCTAACTCCAGATTTCTCATCTATATCATCATTAATAACACAAAAACATGTTATTAAACTGGAAACATGTTTCTATAACTGAATTAACCCAACCAAGGAAACATAAACTCTAGAAACAGAAAGAAGGTAAGAAGATACTTACCTGAAGCTGCTAATGACTTTTATCTCTTTATCTCTGGCTAAATCTTGGCTGCTAAAAGCTGACTAATTTCTCTCTCAATTTGATTAGGATTAGCTGGAGAGAAAAGGAAGGGGGATAGATAAGAAACTCATTGAAACTGACGGAGGAAAAAAATTCAACTTTATATACCAGTAGGCATGCACGAGCGTGCGACAAACATACACGGGCGTGCATAGCGAGAAAAGGACGTACAGTCGTATGTCCAGAGACGTACAGTCATGCTTCTTCCACAAGCTACGTATAAAGCCAACAAAATGTCATTCTACCCTTTTAACTCACTGAAACTGATTCCTAACTGAGAAATCTCTCTTCTAACCCTGATTCAAGGCCTGGAAAGATCATTCTAACCTCGGGATGTTACAATACACTTGTGTTGAAGTGTCAAAATAAATCTATACATGTTTAAAGGCAGTTTGTGTTATTGAATTGTGTTTGTATCATATTCATTCACATATTAGATTGTAGATCCTCAAATTAACCCAATATGAATTAGAATCATGTCGAAATTTCTTAACCTTTAAACCAAACTAAAATATTTTCAAGTTAGCCTAACCTTACCCAAATTAATCCGAACTACACATGAAATGATTTAGTGTCTTGTGATCACAAAATAAAAACAATTGTTTATGTATAGACATGACAATGAGTTATGTTGATCTAAATCTAATATGACCCATAATATCTACAAGTTGTATCGTACACACAAAAAAAAAACTTTGTTAAATGTTTATACATAAACACAATATGTAACGACACAATTTATTACCAAACAAAACACTTTGTCAAATACTAAGCAATAACACGATTTGTTACAAAATAATATATAGAAAGACTTGGTATCTTGTAATCACATAATCAAAATAATCATTTATGCATAAACACAATAGTCTGTTGTATCCAACCAAATCAAATGGGCCTATAATGCCTACAGATTGTGTCATGTCAAAGCTCACCAATTGGTGAGCCTTATTTGTCAAGGTAGTATACTAGCATGATAAAGCTCAAGGCATCACCCAACACTCCTTAGGTTATGCCTTCACGGGTTGACATGTGTGCTTTTGTAGGTCGACCAACAATTTTGTATTATCTATTATATATTTTATTTTTTTAATTATTTATTATTTTTTATGAGTTGTGTCAAGTTGACCGACAAATCTGGCCCAAAGGTCCCTAGCATGGTCCACTAATCTTACACGACTTGTAATTTTGTAGGTCATGCCAAAACTAAGGAGTTTGAGCCTAAATGCAGATTGGACTAACCCTTCTATCATATTTATTTATACAAGTTAAGATAATTACAAAACAAAATCAAATAACATAAAAAGAAATCATTATTATAAAAGAAACAGATAACAAAACCAATCTAATTTAGTAATGTCGATCGTCGAAATAGTGGGTAGGTGATGCAATGGTGAAACAATTTTGATTTCTTTGTTGATTCGAATAAGAGAATAAAGGTTTTATAGATCGAAACTCTCTCTATTGAAAATAGTGGGTATTGAAAAATTTTTATTGTTATCATATTATGTAATATTTTGTTTAAAATTTTTGGGTTAATTTGAGTTAATTCGAATTGGCTTGGTGTTAACCTTAATTTGATCCAATTTTATTTGAATTAATACTAATCCAATCCAATTTAAGCATAGAGTAAACAATTTGGAAAATATTTTTTGTCAAATGTTAAAATGATCCTATTTTGCTCTAAAAGATTTGAATTTCGTAAAGAATTTGGAGATGCCTGACCCTAAACCTCTATGGATAAATGTTACGTCAATGTTTTTATTTATTACAACATCATTTATTCATTCATGTCTATTTTGTTTCCTTTTTGGCCTTCGTGATCATTCTCTTTATATTGAAGGGTAACTTCAATAATAATATCAAGAGTCAAGAGTCGAGCGACAATGTCTGGTTAAGAAAGCAAGAACATGGCTTAACTAGGGTTAACTAATCTAACTGCGGTTAGGTTAGGGGTACGGTGTGGTTGGGTCTTGTGGAAGTTTCAATCGCTTTTCACATTGGTCCCACACTCTTTAATCATTGATTAATTTATGAGTTAGGTCTTTAATTAATTAATTAATTAATTATTCCCATTTTGTTATAAATTATCTTCTATAAAAAGTAAATTAGAATATTTTATTTCATATAAAAGTATAGCCAAATAATATTGCGAGCAGAGTCAACAAAAAACCATTATTGGCCAATAATTCCACAGGGTTAAAATTACTTATTTGACTTTACAGGAGCTGTTATTTAATTTGACAAAAACTGTGTGTGTGTGTGTATTTTTAAAATCGCCAAAATTATATAAAAAAAATTAGAAATTTTTTTATTGATGTATCAAAGTATTATGATAATATACAAATTATATGAAGACCTATCATTTAGATATATAAAATGAGAATAAAAATTATATTGACCTATCATTTAATCCGTTTAAACTAAAATTTTGATCTCATCTTATTTCATTTAGAGAATAACCCGTAAGGCATGACTTAATTATTATTGCAATTTCGATAAGATTCAAATCGTATCTGATGAACGTTATTTTGGCAAAAAGGCCAAACGATTGTCTTCCAAAAGTGGTAGAAAAAAAAAAAAGGGTATATTTTATCTTGTTTATCCTTAGGGCTTATGCACATAGCATTACTCATAAAATAAAGGTTCAATTATGTTTTTTTTTTATTTTAATCTTTCATCTATTTTCCCATTCACAATATATCTGGTTTTAACCTTTCAAAACTTGAATTTTAATTAATTTATTCTTTTTGGAAGTAAAATTATATTTTAAGAATATTTAAATTATTTAACAAAGATTTTTAAAGGTTTATGAAAAAAAATTATTTTCTCTTAAATCAAGTTTTATTTTTATAATTAAATAAGAATATATTTTATTATAAAAACTACAGGTATTTGGGCCAGTGACTGGGCCGGATTTAGGAGAGCCCGATATTTGTATTATATGTAGATATTATTTTGTAATTGGCAAGTGTCACCTAATACAACTGATTAAGTGAAAATAAAATTATCAATACAAATTAAAAAATAAAATTTTAAAATTAGTTTATTACAATTACTCGTATAAAATTTTCAAGGATTTTTTTATTATTTTATCCTTTTAAAATTATTTTTTGAATTATATATTATTTTTATTGAAAATTATTTTTAAAGGGGGTGATAATTGAACTACAAGAACTAGATAGTACCATAAATTAGTCAAAACAAGAGCTCAAATTTCAGTGAAAAAAATCTGATCATTCAATCCCTTAAAAAAAATAATACGATTTCGATATGTTCGAATGTTGCTATCCCAATTTAATCATATAAATAATAAAGAAAATATGTTCGGGTAGTTATACATATCCACCATCTTTTAGGGATTCACTACTTGTTTGCAGCTTTGACCTTTTTATAGGAGCGATGGTTAAACATTTTTTTTCTTTTAAGTATTAAAAGATTAATTTGATAATATGTTATTATAATTTTATTTAATAAACTTATTTTAAGATATTAAAAAAATAATATTATGATACTTTTTTTTTATTATTAACTAAACATAATAATTATTTATACATATTAATTTATTCAAAGATATTATGATTTTATATCATTATTTAGTAATATTTTAATTTTAGTACTAAAAAAGTTTTCAAACTAAATACATCCTTGAAGATTTCTTGGCTTCACCCTCAAGAACACTATATATATTACTAACATAGGGCCTTGTTTGATTCAAGGTTTTATTTCAAGCAACGTTATGGTTATAAAAATAGTTTTCCATTTCAGTAATATCATATTTATGATGCATGGTTTTGTGCTTTGTAACAATTCCACTTAATATAAAAAACTTAGCTAAAAGGATCAAAAATTTATTGTATAAACCATTTTTATTTAAAAAGAAAAAGTGTTCAGTCTTCTAAGCTTCCTCGTAATGGTCGATCTGCTTTTACTTTAGAAGTGCAAATTGCCTTGCCACCAAACTTTCTTTGAACAAGTCTTCCTTTTTAGGACTAAAAATATAAAATTGAAGTGGAGATTAACATTCATAATTAATTATAATAAATCCAAAAGGATTCCCAATATAATTTTCATATAGAAAGTAATTCTATCAAAAGATTATAATAGAAATTATTGTACTTTCAAACTTTTATTTGCTTAAACTCATAAACAACACCAAAGACATGATATCTATATGAAATGCATAGCTCCTTCAACAACAAAGAATGAGATGGACAAATCTTGACAATTTCATGATTCATTTAAGTACATTTCATCCTTATCTCCTATAAATATGTGATAACGATTATAATACTATTATATTTTATTTTAATGAGATAACTTCATTGATAACTTCTATTTTAAAATATTAAATTCATTGTGTTAAGATTAAGACATACTTTGATGTAATTTACTCAATTAACTTTTTATTTTATTCTATAAATAAAAAAATGGTAAAAAGATAAAGAGGGATTGTATGAACATTTATAGCTAACCTATTGAATTATGGTAGGACTATTGAATAATATAACACTTTTAAAAAAACATCCTTGTTTTCTTTATCATATATATGGAATTATACCCCTAATTTCGTTCATAGTTATTTACTAGCATAAGATCATATCTTATGTGTTTTCAGTTGGTGTAGAGTTTTACATCTATAATTTGACACTCGAAAGAGAGCTTTGAAAAGTTATCCCTTACTTTTCAACAAAAAACTCTCCCTTCATTGATCTTGATCAAAACACTTTTCCTGTGGGTCTACATGAAGTAGATCAAAGATAGCCCCGATCGATCAAACTATTAAGATCAATTATAATGCTCTACTATTCTTCACAACTTAAAATATATTGATTGGATGTGAAGTTTCATTTTAATTTTCCATTAGTTGTAATTTACACCACAAAAGAATGGTGGTCTAAGTATGTTATGTCCTTTACCAAAAATAGGGGTAGATGAACTTGCTATTATGTATTGATCTTTTAACTCTAAAAATTGTTAAATTTTAGCAAACCAAAAGTACAGTTTTGTAACCAATTGTTGTACAATGAAATAATCCTAAACGGAGGTAAATAGAATTTTTTAAAACTTTATACAAAGTATAAACAATAATGAAAGCAATGATAAAGTAAAAATTGTCAAACAAAATAAACACAATGTTCAACCAATTTTTAGTAGTTTAGAACTTTTTCTACAAGCTTTCTACATTTACTTCTTCAAGCAACTAGCATAAAGTTCTACTATGATCCAAGATTGCATTCAAACTTACAATAGTTTTTTAGGATTATACTCAATAAAATAATTATACAAAATTTCACCCAAAACATGTTTGATACAAAAATTATGAAGAATAAATGCTTCTACAAAGGCTAACATACAAGATAAGCACAAGAATTTCTCTCAAAGATATATAGTTAAACTTTAGAGAGAATGGGTTGCTATGAAGAGAAGAAAAAAGTATGAATACGATTATTGTCTCTAACCCTTCTCAATTCGAATTAGCTCTTATTTATTCCTTCTATCTTGCTAGAAGTGGAAAAGAACTGTTAGAAAATAAATAGAGTCATCACCACTAGAACAACTTATGATTTCATGAATTACACTCTTATGTATAGGCTTGTGCTTCTCATGTATGGGCTTAATTTCCTCATTTATGACCTTGAGCTATCCTTCCAATGCTCAGATTCAGTATTTGCACCAGCACCTATGTGAGCTTACATAGTGTATGCATTGCATATACTTCTTTAAAACTTGAACACTTCAAGGCATAGAAATACGTACTGACAAGTGCATTGGAGCATGTATGAGATCTTGTATACCTCAAATTTAACTTGAGTACGAGCATACAAATAACTATGTAAAACTACAAAAATCACAAGAAGAATACACATTGTTATGAAAAAGCATGTATGGCTAAAAAATAGCTACGTATAGGTGTGCATCTTAGATGCATGGTTGTACATAAGCCCTAAAAAGAAAAAATAAAGTTGTGTCTAAATTTGGTCATGAATAAAATCATGTCAAAAACAAATTAGTAATTTTAATTCTTTTTTTTTTTTTGTGATCATCAAAATATCTAGGGATCCAATAATTTATTTTTGTAATATCATACATCTAGTATTGTGTACTTCTTATCACTATAGATTTTTGAATATTAGATAGCATTTACCAAGTGTTTGCTTATCATAGCTTAATAGTTTGATCAACCTAATCTCATAAAATATTATAAAGTTATTTCAATGGTTCTTTGTCATATTCAATTATCAAATATACAGGTATGATTTTTTAGCATAAAATTTTGACTTAAGGAGTGTTTAAGCCTACTTGACCTAACTTATGTGCTTATAAGTATTTAAAATTTAAAGCAATTATATGTTTAGTTAGAGTATTTATAATTGAATGATAAGTAATTATCGTGTTTGATAAAATATGACGTACAAGTATATTTTATTGAATGATAAGTAATTATCTTGTTTGGTAAAATATGACATATAAGTATATTTTATTATTAAAATAACTAAAAAGAATACTAAATCATTTTATCAAATAATAAATTATATTAACTCATTTTTTTATTATAACATTATGAACATATATTTTAATTATATTACAATATAATTTAATTTTAAAAATAAATAAATAAATATTTTATAGGCAAATATTTTATAAAAATTTATAAATTTTTAAATTCATTAAAATTAATATAAATAATCTATTTAAATTAATGTAGAAAAACAAATTGATTAATAAAATAGTTAAATAGGGGTAATGTGGTAATATATTTGGTCAAAGTAATTTATAAGCAAAGTGTTTATAAACACTAAAATGAAAAATATAATAAACAAACAAGCAAACTTAATTTAAAAATTTATAAACTATTTTGACCAACTGATAAGCAAAGACAAATACTGCATTTGTGTTTGTTTATAAATTGATATAAACTCTTAAATTAAACTAACTTTTTTTTTTTATGATATTTTTAGGTTTATACACAAAAAAATACGTTGTGAGATATCAACTTTTCATTTTAGTGCTGATAGATTCTCTGTTTATAAATTAGTTTGATCAAGTGTATTACTACATGTTTAATTTTAAAATTCTATTATATAACTTTATTTGATTAATTAAAACATATAAAGTTTTAATAAATATTTGTCTATAAAGTAATTGTTTATTTAATTCTAAAACTAAATTATATTGTAATATAATGGAAATGTATTTATATAGTAATATAATAAAAATTAAGTTAATATAATTTATTATTTAATAAAATAATTTAGCACTCTTTATAGTTATTTTAATAATAAAATATATTTATAAATCATATTTTATTAAACACTTAACTATTTATAAGTATTCAAATACTTAACTGTTTAAAAAATTTCAAATATTTATAAATTTAATTTAATTATAAATATTAACAACTTATAAAATAATTTTTATAAATTAAATCAAATAGACTTTTAATTATTAATCTATATACTTGAAAGATGTATAAAAAGCTAAACTGACAAGTTATATGTTTTTTTTTATATATATACTTTATATCTCATATATATAACTTTATAAGGTAAAAATGTGAAAAATAAGTTCATCATTAAATTTATGTGTTTTAGAATTGATATGAATTTATATAATAGAAATGTGAAAATGACTCTGTTATTTTAAATATGTAACATACTTTCAGTTTTTCTGACTTTATAAATAGAATAATTTAATTTAATGACAAAATTATCCACATAAATAATTCAATCAAAACATTATTTTAAAACATAAAACATTCAATCAATCGATCAATCAATCAAAAATGATGGCATGGTGTATGAGGCATGAGATAATTTAAGAACTAAAAATTTGAAATTAATTATTAATCAAATAAAAAAATTAAAATTAAAAAGTTGATATAAAATGTATGAACATGAAGTGGATGTAATCAAAAAGTCGCTTTCATTTTAGCGCCTTAAATTGCAATATGACTTGTAATACTTTCATACGTTTTCAATTTTTTTTTTCTCTTATCGCATTTGGATCTTCTCCTTGTCTTCACGTACATACGTCCGATAGTTATAATGGTAAAATAGAAAATTATTAGGAGGTTTGCTTTCATGATATAACTGAGATGCCACTTCTTTTTTTATTATATATAATTTTCGATTGCTAGTGTTTAAGGTTGTCATCTATTAACCTTAAAATGTTTTTTATTTTTAAGATTTAGATCTTCACCTCATCTTAATGTATTCGTGTGTGATAGATTGTTGTGATACATAAAAATTCTGAGCCTAGTAACTGGTCGAATAATTAATATATATATTAGATAAAATTAAAAGCATGATATCAATATATTAAAAAAATATTTGAAGTTATGTCACTATTTAATACTTAGCCGATAGATTTTTGTTTGACAAATATCAAAGAAATATCAGAATGAAACCATCAGAGGTCAAACAATCCAGCCAGCCATGTATCCATCCAAATTGGAGTAGAAAGAATATAATTAAAATCGAAGTTTATCTTCATGCAAAATACATTTTGGGATGAACCCACAAACAACTGTAGCTAACTAGTGACGCCAACTATGGCCATTATTAGTGGCAAGCCACTTTAGAATTGCACTCAAGGAACCACAAATTGGGAAAAAATAATATTAAAAAAGAAAAAAGCAAAGTGTTGCGTGACATTACCTTTCTATTTTTCGACCTTTCTTTATTCAAACAAAAGAAGAAAGAAAGAAGAATATGGAAAGGAGAATCACTATGAGAATCCCACCAATTATCTCGAGGCACCAGCCATTATGTTTATGATTTTTCCAACTTTTTTCAAGCATTATTTGCCACCATTACCTAATTTAATTAGTTCCTTAGTTACACAATTAATTAAGAATTTTCAAAGAAAAAATTACAACTAGATAGTCCATTTTAGAGCATGGGTCTATATATGATTTTGGTGACGACTGAATTTTTGTTGCGATTATTCCATTAGAGAATTCACTTGTCAGTTTTAGATTCTGAAAACCCTACATCAAAAGTTACAATTGCCAATTGCTTTTATGATTATTTTGTTTCTTATATGTTCTGAAGAGTCAATAGCTAACGGTTGCTTATCATTTTATTATAACATGTGAGGTATTTGTTTGCGGTAGTTTAGTTTTGTTGGATGATCTATGAAGAGACGTTTTCTAAGATAGTATATCAAGTCAATTCGATACATCAATACCAATTTTTTTATTTTTATCCAAAGATACATGAAATTATTTTGGTTTGGGATAGAACAAAATGATTTGTAAAATATGCTCTTGACCTAGGTTTGAATAAATGATAAAAGTAGTTAGATTATTATTTCCTTTTTAAGTCTTTTTTTTCAATTTAATAATTGTGTACATTCTACATAAAGAAGAGACTTAAAAAAATGCTAATAGATATCATTTCCAAAAACATATTTTATTGCGGATGGTAGTTATTCCAAATAAGTAAGGTCCTCGACTTTAATAAGGAAGGATTCTCCAATAAAGACAGGGAGAAAAATAATTAAAATTTTTGAAATCAATGATGAGAATATTTTTCCTTGGCCATCCCCGCATTCATTTTTAGTTGCCTTGAAATATCTGTCTAAATTATTGTTATGCTTTTCATAGTTTATAATATATTATGAATATGCCACAGATATATAAACCTAAGTTCCTAACACTAATTCCATTATTTGATGAATCTCATTTCTCTTCTTTGTCGATCACTCGTTTTTGTCAACTTCTTGCTGTTTATCAATCGCATTTCCTGTTTTTCATGTCATCGGAAATCTATGGACTATAATCATCTATTTTCAAATCATTTTCATTCTTTTAACTTTATTTGTTTTTCCTATGTCTTTTAATTCTTTCTTATTATTTGTTAGTATCTGATGAAAAAGAAGTAGTTATTCTCTCTTGCATTGTTGATAAAGCTCGAGTCTTTATTCTCTCTCATGTCACTAGTGAAGCTCAAGTCTTTGTTCTCTCTTGCATGGTTGAAAATGGCCCTAGTCATTAGTAAAGTTCAATTCTTTCATCTCTCTCCTTTTTTTTTTGGTTTTTGCTTTTTTAGGTTTAGTGTTGTTCATCTCACTACAATTTTAACTTGTCATGTGTGCTAATTTATAGTATCATCTAACTTGTCAATTAAATATTAGGCATGCAATGTGGAGGAAATGTCTAATGATGAAGATGATGGTTCATCAAAGAGTTTGAAAGATAAAAAGCTTAGTAGAACAATCCATGTATATTATATGGATGGAAATGAGGATTGTACTAGTTTATTTATTATATAGTCAATAAGATGCTTTATGCATATGCTTATGCTAAGAATCATGTTCAAGTGATTCTAATAGTTCATATATAGTGTGTATATTAGAAAGAGAGACAAAAAGAGTATTTTCTCGTATTATTATGGTATTTATGTATTTATAACTTAAATAGATCAATAAAATTAAATAACGGGAAAAAATGTTTGAGATAAGAATAAATAGTCATGCTTCTATGAAAAGTAAAGTAATAAAATGAAATGAAATATATTGTCATAGTGAAAAGAGACGAGAAAGGAGCCCTGATAGTGTTAGTTGTCTGCTTTAAAATGCTAGTTTGTAAAAAGGAAAAGAAATAAAACATTAATTGTGAGCACATGAAAGTACTTTATAAGTCCACAATTATTGAGTTCTTGGAACGCAGTCATATTTTGTAATTGTTTTGTAGTGAGGATATGATTATGCATGGTTTTTAAGAGCAAGTGTCAGCTAAGGACGCAGATGCATGAGGAGGAATTTGATATCATTGTTATGTTTCAGATTTTGAGATTGATTTTATATATATATATCTATCTTTTACTCGTTTTCAATTTTTTTTTTATATTCTATTTATTATTTAAGCCCAATGACATATTACTATTTAAAATTTTATTTAATGATAAATTATTACTTATAAAAATTTTAAAAATTAAATATCTACCTTTAATCAAAATAAGAAGAATATTTTTATTTTTTAAATTAAAATAAAAAATAAATTTTATAAATAATATTAAAAATAAAAATAAAATATAATAATATTAAAATAATAATAATGAAACTAAAAATTATAAAAAAAATTAACAAATATAAAAACTAACTACAGTCGACGACGATATTGCCAATGGTGACCGCCTTTAATCTCATTAGGTGGCCAGAAATGACCACTTGGTTTTCTGACTATTACAATAACAGAAACTATTAGATTTAACCATTTTCGTTATTAGAGAAGGTAAAAAACGATCGGAGTGTTTGATTTTGGTCATTTCTAACCTTCTCTGATGGCAGAGACGATCATATCTGACAGAGCCATTGTGACAGTCAAATTCGGTTGCTAATAAAACCAAGTGACTGAAGTTTACAGGCGGCCATCGGCGTTGGTGACATTGTCGACAGCGGCGGTTGCTTTTTTATATTTTTATTTTTAATACGTTTTTAAATTTTTTATTATTATTTTAATATTATTTTTTTAAATTTGTTTTTAATATTATTTATCTTAAATTATTTTTAATATTAATATTATTGAATTTTATAAAGAATATTTTGATATTTTAACAGTAAAAAGATGGATAGTTGGCTTTTAAAACTTTTACGAATAACAACTTGTCAATAAACAAAACCTTAAATGACAATATGTCATTCAGATACTGCATGGAGACTCGAAATGATATGGTTTCAAGTAAGTTCAGTGACAGCCCCATGTACTGGCACTGAATTATTTTATTTACTAATGTTTTTTTTTTTTTTTGAATTTTAAGTTATACTAAATTTTGTAAGTTCTTTTAATTTTTGAGCTTATGATCTAATTTAAAATTGTTTTTATAAAATTTAAATTAAAATATCAATCTTATATTTTTATAAAAAATTATACCCAATTTTAATAATAAAAAAATTCAATTTCAACAAAAATTTTTAACATTATGACTTAAACTTTGTCCATTATACTTTAACATCGAAATCTAATTTAATTTTTATATAAATTAATTTTTTTAATTAAAATACTTGTTTAATATTTAAGATTTCTATTTATATTATATCAATAAAACTAATTTTCTTTAATCCTTTAAATAGAAACATAATAATATTTGTTTGTTTGTTTGTACTATACAACATTAAAAATAAATTGATAAGTAATTGAATATTAATATTATATTTATTAAAATTAGTTATTTATATGAACATCATTTTTGTCTTCACTCTTTAATCAAAATTTAAAATTTATTTCATAAATAGAAATTTTGTTCGTTATCAAATTATTTAAGTCTAATTAAAAATTTATATATTTTAATTAGACCCCTTAAAAAAAAATTCTTACAACCTTCGTTGAGTACATTAATATGTCTCTTCAAATGTATAATTTTTTCAAAAAGGTATTCTCTTAGAGAGGGGTGTTATAGTTTGTGAAATCAATATTTTGTGGAACATATATATATATATAGTTTTTTTTTTATAAGTAAAATTTATAAACAAAAAGAAACGGGGCAAACCCATAATAATCTAAGTGCAACGAAAAAAGTCGCCCGCCAACAAACAAAAACGAACCCTAAAAAGAGAGATCATCATGACTCACTAAGTACAAACAATATCAAAAATTTCTATACCAAGGTTAGAATATAAAACTATATAAAATAAGTACAAAAAAAAAACATATTATACACTTTCTATTATAAAATCTCTTTAAGTATTTCCCTTATAATTGCTAGTTACAAAGAAAATGTTTAAAATAAAAAACAATGACTTAAGTACCAGGTTGGAAAAAGGATAAAAAAAATTTTCATCGCAAGGTGAAGAGGGAAAGGAGAGAGAAATTTTTTTGCAAGTGAAAACTAAGATTCTTCATCATCCCCATATCAAAGATAGAGGGAGGAGGAGAAACCAGATTTTCCACGAGAATGAAAACAGCGATCAGCGCATTCAGCTGCATGACACCCCGCCCTATTGCCCATCCCTATATTCTATGATATAAAATAATGTAATGTGTAGAATTTTGAGCCATAAATATTCCTAAGAGATATGAATAAAAGAAAGTAGTTTTAGGAGTGCCTTTTAACTAAATAAAATAATATTATAATGTCCTGATAAGATTATCGAACCAAGTCAATATACTGTTTCAATAATATATAATTATTCTAATCGCATAATGTCATCCAACATGCCCACTTTGATTCAACTCTCTGGCGCAGGAATTTTATACATTTGTTTCCTAAGATAAGACAAAAGGACTTTTTTTACAGTTCATGGATGCCATAATTTTATTAATAATTTTAATTATTTTATTTTAAAAGTCTGCAAAATATGGCCATTTGCTACTTGGGGGAGGTGTTGAGGTCACTCTTTGTCTCCCGTGAGATACGAAGGGCCGATTTTCAGAAAGGCTAGAGTTTGGTAGGCTTATTAATATTAATTAAAAAATAATTAAATTTTTAATAAATTTATTTATTTTTTTTAAATTTATGCCCCTACGTGTATTATTATTCAATAAAGGTGTATTTGGTATACCACCTCATCCGTAAATACAAAGTGCACATGACTCATAATCAACTAAATCGTTTTTACAATTGAAGTATACAAATATAATATATATATTTATTGAGATAATTATAAAATTGTGCATGGTTTAGGGAATAGAATAATACAAAATTATATTATTTTGATAATATTTTAATATTTAAGAAAACTTTTAATAAACTTTTATTATAAGGTGCATTAAAAAGATTAACATCAATAATAAAAGATAAAGACGAACCCAATAATATAAAATTATGGGTGGGGTAAGAATGTTAAGCATGGATAAATGGACATAATCACAACAGGGAAAATAAGAAGAGCATAGTTTGACATCATTTAATTGATCAAATCAATACAGTATTCTGCAAAGAATATTATGCATTACATATGGTTGTCCATCCCCAAGCATGACATTTCTTCCAGAAAACTTTTTCTGAGTGGAAAATGAAAATTTGACATCACTTTTTGCAAATTGCATAAGCATATATAGACTTTCGTGTAACCTTTGCAACATAGAATAAATGAAAATTTAATGCATGATTCTATTTCATGTTGACAATCATTTTTGTACATTGGAGTGGGATTTTTCTTCCTATCAGTATTTTTTTTATTCAAAACATAATTTCAGCCACCAAATTCATGTTAGAGTCTTTTAATAGGGTCAATTTATTTTCATTTTTCTATTTTACATGTTAATAGTAATTAAATTAAAATTAAAGATATAATTTTCTCATAATTTCAAGGTTTAATTTTTAAGATTCAAAATTAAAAATTAGAATAACAAATCTTAAAAAATAGAGTTTGATATCACTCTAATAAAAAACTTAAAGACCCTTTGAAACGGTTATGAATATGGGTTTGTCAAGACTACTAGACCTAAAATATGTTAGAGAGAATCAGAATTAGATGATGAGAGCTAACTAAGTATAATTAATACAGTAACGTCTTTACGAAGAATATGATTCAGAGAATAAGATCTTCTTAAATGGTTTTTTGTTATTCAGTTGTTCTTGATATTTTGTGAATACTAGTATTGTCTTGTAATTAAATTTTGATGTGTAAGATCCTGAAATAATTAGACAAACATATAACATGCTTTAAAAAAATATATATATATATGTATTTTATAAAATTAAATTAATACCTATTGCAGTTTCATGTCTTGGGAAAATTTTAATGAAAAGTGTTCCCCTCTAATGTAATTTTCTTAAAATAGCATATTCCAATATATTTCTACAAAAATAGTGTCCTTTAAAGATACTTTCCTTTGAAAGAGAAGGAGAAGAAATTCAAAAACATGCTTTTGCAAAATGTTTTTTCGAAAATAGTATTTAAAAGTTTGTTGTGATCTTTGCCTCACTGTAGGTCAAGATAGGCCAAAAGGTTCAATCCCACCAAAGGATACCTTAAATAACAAATATTTTATCTATCAAAATTTAAAAAATTAACAATTAAAAATATATTTTTATTTTTTAAATAAAAAATTTGAAAAAAAATTTTTATATACAAATAATTAAAATAAAAACATATTATTATAATAATAAAATTTTAAAAAATAAAAATAAGAATAAAATTTGAAAAAGCAATCCTGCCTGTTTTTTTTCAAAATTTTTTTAATTTTTTTAATATTATTTTATAGTAAAATTTATTTTAATATTATTTATATTTTTTTGATAAAAAGTATTTCATTATTTAAAAAAATTTAAAAAATTAATTTATAACGACTGTTTAACATTTTAAAAGTTAATAATTATAATTTCGTTATTTAAGAAATTTTGAGTATGATTAAATATTTTTTTTGGATAAATGGGATTAAGTTTTGTTTGGCCCTTTGGTGTACTATAACATAAGTCCCTCAATATAATGTTTTAGTAATATTTAAATAGAGTTCCTTAAATATTGTATGTTCAGTGTTTAATTTGATAATCAGAATTTAAAACTTCAGTTCTGTCGAGCCCTATAATTTTAATTCTGTCAGGGATTTGAATATATTTATAAATTTATTGTTTTATAATTAATAGGGATTAGAAGAGAAAGAACGAAACCTCTTTATTCTTTCTTCTCCCACGTCCAGCGGCATATGATTCTTTTATGTTTAATATTATGAATTTTTTTTATTTAAAAATATGCTAAATAGGGAAAAAATAAAAGATTGGAATTAAATAATGGGGGTACAGTTTGGGGTCTCTTTTAAGCTGTCGTGTAGTGTAGCTCACTAGATTCTTAATAGAAATGATGCGACTTAATGGGGCTTCATCCCAGCATCAACTCCAGCTCCAACAAGGAGACTTGCTCTTTGTACAACTACTTCTGCTACCGTTTCTTTCATTCTTCCTTGTCGTGTTAAGTTCTGTTGCCGTTGTTGCAGAGAACACCCTGAGGTTTTAGCGGGAAACCAACCAACCAACCAACTTCCCTGCTCATTCATGCATGTCAGTTTGAAATAGAATAAAAAGGTTGGTTCCTTTTGTACTTGTTCCCTCTTTTCTATTTTTCTTTTTCGTTTTCCCCTTTTCTGTTAGTTTTCTTTTTTGTCTTGTTTGGTTTCCCCGAAAGGAAAGTAAAGTTGATTGAAAAAGTTGCTTGTTTGTGTTTCCTGAGTCAGAATTCGAAAGGGTTCTTCTTGTTTTTGCTGGTCGTGCTGGTTTTAATTTCTTCATCAAGTTCTGAGTTTCATCCATAAGACCAAAAGGATTATATTTTATTTTTGATTCCTATGAGTGTACCAGTGATAAAATTTGTCTCATCTGATTATTTAATCTTTTGATTGTTACTGTTTGATTGTTGATTCTGTTTCTGGAATTAGTTAAGTTGAAATTTATGTTTTTTTTTGGAAATGTTTCCAGGTTTATCAGTTATTGTGCTGCTGGTATGTATGATTTTGTTATTCTTTTAGAATCTTTTCTAAAATTCGGAATTTTTATTCATTTGGCTTGTGAAATTCAACTTCCCATTTGGAGATAAGTGGTGTCTTTTCAATAGATGCGTTTATGGCAGAAATTAAAGCCTTTTTTTGTGATAATATTTTGTTTTTGATTTTCTCTGCTTCTCCCGTGAAGTGAACGATTTGAAGATATGTTTAGCAGTTTTACGTTTTGTTTTTAATTTTACTCAATCTGTTGAACTAGTATCTTCAAGACTGTTGTCATTTTCTGTTTTTGGCCTTGTTATTGCTGACTCTGTCATCCCCGGTTCATTTTCATCTCAATATAATGATTGTTCATATTGTATACCGTTATTATTATAATCATCATCAAGTCAGAAGTATGAGATTTGGTAACTTTCAAGCTGTAGACCAGGTGCTTCTTGTTTCTTAAGCTACATACAACTCGGTTACCATCTTGGTTTCGTTCATTTTTGCTATAAACATACAGCAATTTGGTACGTTTTGAATTACTGGAGTTTCTTTGATTTGTTAATAGTTGTGATATCTGTGAAGAAAGATGTTCTGGAATAATGTCATACTTATATTTATCCAGTTGGCAATAAAGAATTTTAGGTATGAATAGGTCCACCATTAGCACATAAAAGAAGACAAGTAAACAGTAAGCTCCAATAATGGAATGACTTGACAATTTAGACGTGATCTGAAATTAATATAAAACAAAAAGATATGATAATTAGTCTCAAATATTTTCTTACACTTGGCTATGATCTGGGTGCTTGGAAAGGGCACACAGTAGACGCAAGTTGTTCTGCTCATGACTCTAATTATGAGCATGAAGACCAAAAAATGGAAAACTAATTATTTTTTCGGTTTTGTTGGTGATAAATTAGAGCCTTATTCTTTCTCCTCTTCTACATCCAAATCCTCTGGTTAAGTACGGTGTGGTAAATGGTGGTGTGTGTCAGGACACTTGACTTTCAGTACTGGATTGATATAGTTAACTGCCACATATTCCAATCACTTTCGTGCTCTTGTATCCCTATGAACTGTCCGTCTTGTGTCGATTTTGTTGCAAAAGATAATGCTTGTCGTTAAATTGAAGTCTTCTCAGATCTGAATGAAATTATGTTAGAGCTTAACTCTTAGAATTTGTTGCTATGGCATAAGTAGAGCAAGTTGTTAAGTTTTCCATGACTTAGATTTTTATGCCCTATCTGTGAATTTGATATCCTGTTAGCCTGATTTTGTTTTAGTTCAAATTTAGACCTCAAACTCTAATTTCCTTATCTCAAATTTTCACCTTGCTGTCTTTGTGCTTATAACTTAGTTTTGTGTTATGTCTAAAGTGAATGGAGCTGCATTCCATCATGAGTTCAAAGGGCATGGACTCTCCGTCCATCCAGTTTGTCACCCCAAGTAGATTGGGAATCTATGAGCCCATTCATCAACTTAGCACATGGGGGGAAAACTTTAAAAGTAATGGCAATCTGAATACATCAACACCTATGATTGTGGATGTGGATACAAAACTAGACACTCAGGTGTAGACTATTGACATTTGCTCTACTTGGTCTGATAGTAGAGGACACATTATTTTGATTCCCAAGCTAAATATTTCTTTTTATTCAACTTTTCAGTCAGAGGATACTTCACATGGAATATTCCCACCTTCTAATAAGTATGAACAAGAAGCAAGTAAACCTGTTGATAAGGTAAGTTTGATTGTATTTTTGGTCTTCCATTTCTCTCTGATTTTAATTTATATGAACATTATTTGGACTGGGTGGACATATCAGTTGGTTGACAGATTCCATTTAAATTTAGAAGAGTTCATACTGTTTTTCTCCTCTAGGTTTGCGTCTCCTCCTTTTCCTCGCTGTATTTTTCTTGTTCAGGTTAGCTATTGTACATTTTATTTGTGTCTTCTGTTTTCTGCAGACTCACAAACTCTTGTTCTGCTTTGTAGTCTTTGATCCTCGTTTCCTAAATTATTGTCGCTTTATATTTGCCTGATTTGCTGAAACTTTTGAAATGTTATTCTCCTGAAAAGCGGTTCTTGTATTAATACAAAGAAGTTGGTTTTTGTATTTGTTCACTAGGACTTCTGGTTATTGCTCTGTGATCTGGTGTATTTGTATTTTGCTAATGTTAGCATATACTATTCTGTTGTTTTCTCTGGCTTTCTTGAATAATAACTATTTTCAAATTGATCCTCCTCCCCATGATTGGCTTGATATTACTTGAATAATAGTCTATATCTGCACATAAGTCACCTTTGACTTCACAGTATTCTGTGTATGCATTCTCACAGTTGACCAATTTGACCCAGAGGTCGTCTCTAATTTTGTGTATAGTTTTTTTTTTAAATATTAAATAATTTTCCCTTCAACATGAAATATATCTTTCTTTTCTCTTTCTTTCTTTTGTTAAAATTTCTGTAGATACAAAGACGTCTTGCTCAGAACCGTGAAGCTGCTCGTAAAAGCCGATTGCGGAAAAAGGTATTATGAGGTCTGCTTTGAATCAGGTTGCATACATGCAACAGGTGGCTTTAAATTTAGTTTTTGTTTGCTTTGCAGGCCTATGTACAGCAGCTAGAATCTAGTAGATTAAAGTTAGTTCAGTTGGAGCAGGAATTCGAGCGAGCTAGGCACCAGGTACAAAGAAGATTAGTGATTTTTTTGTCTTGTTTAATTGATTGGTATAAGAACGCTAGAGACTCTCTCTGTCCTTGTATTTCCAGTTATATCCAAACACCTAAAATGAATGCTACGCTGCAGGGTTTGTACATAGGTGGTGGAGTAGAAAGTTCTCAGATGGGGTTCTCTGGACCTGTTAACTCAGGTTTGTCAAAATACCGCTGGATAACTTCTGGTTTTGATGTCCTCGCATGAAACATTGCTATGCCTTTATATTGCATGTCTCTTATTGTGGTGATTTGGTATCGCACTGTCAGGACCTAGAGTGTTTGTTTGATGATAAAACATTGTATGTGGAATTTCAATACTACTAGCTTACCACCTCCACTCATTGTGTGTTCCTGCTATTAAATATTTGAATCTTGTTTCTATCAAAACATGATTCCCCCAATACATTCATAGTTTATTTCCTATATCATTGTTTTTAATTTTCCACCATCATACTTCAAGTGCTGGTAGAAGAGAGCCAACATACCTTCTTCATCCACAATGACTTCAATTCTATGCTGTCTATAAGTCGTCTCACAAATATTCCTGGCATAGATTCCAGCTGTTCATAAGCAAGTTTCCAACAGTTTGCAAACTTGACACTGCCATGAAAATTGATGTTGTGATATGAAGCTTTTTTTGTTTATATTCTTGATTTGCTGAATGTGTTCTTTTTGATTTGATTACCCGTAGTTCCTGTTGCTTATATGAAACTACATTTTTTCATTTTATGTTATTACGTTGAATAACTAGTTTTCACCAAGGTTTGTGCAGGAATTGCTGCATTTGAAATGGAGTACGGACACTGGGTTGAAGAGCAAAATAGGCAAATTTGTGAACTGAGGTCTGCTCTGCAGGCCCATATTAGTGATATAGAGCTTCACATACTAGTCGAGGGTGGCATGAGCCACTACTTTGAACTTTTCCGCATGAAATCCACCGCTGCAAAAGCTGATGTTTTCTATGTAATGTCTGGCATGTGGAAGACAGCAGCTGAACGGTTTTTCTTTTGGATAGGAGGATTTCGCCCATCAGAGCTTCTTAAGGTGATTCATATGTAATTTTATTTGATAAATGAAATCATTTGTTCCGTTGAATGCATTCATGAATGATAAAAGAGTAACCATGCATAATAAATTGTTATCCATGTTCTCTCACCAGTGGTAGAGAAACACTGAGTCATAAGTTGACATTGATGGTAGGTTCTTTTTCCTCATCTCGACACGTTGACGGATTCACAATTTATGGATGTTGATAACCTAAGACAATCATGTCAGCAAGCAGAAGATGCTCTTTCGCAAGGCATGGAGAAATTGCAGTCAACTCTTGCTGAGACTGTGGCTGCTGGTCAACTGGTTGAAGGAGGTTACATCCCGCGGATACCCACTGCAATGGAGAAGTTGGAAGCTCTAGTCAGCTTCGTGAACCAGGTAAGAATCTGCACGGCTGCCCATTCAAGCATGGCATTATTCCAAATTCTTCTAAAGTATAGCTGATGCATTTATCTCATGCTCACTCTTCATCTCCTTCAATAATCCATTTTCTGACAAATCAATTAGTTCTTTGTCAGCACATTTGATTTGAACAGAAACTGTCTATTTAGTTGAATATTCAATCATATGTGAATTTGAAGTATACTTCTAGCCATTTACTAAAGCACTACAGAGCTGGTATGTGGAATAACTCGCTGACGATTTATTTATTATTCTGCTTGAAATTCTAAGAGCCCATGATGTGACACAAATCACTGCCTCTTTTTCTGTTCTCTTTCCTTTTAAACTGTCTTCTCAGACATTGAATTCATTATATTGGTGGTTTATTACATCCCTGATGTGTAAGCAATTTCAGTTTTGTAATCCCATGGTCAAGTTTCCCTCAAGTGCTTCTCTTTTCTGATAACTGTGGTTATGAAGTCTCATATGGATATTCTCTGCTGTTGAGAATTTCTCTGAATAAAATTTCAGGATCGATAACCTGACCACCAATTGGTGTTCTGTTAACAAAAAGGATATGATTGCTTGAAAGTAATATATGGATATTAGCATACATAATTCTTAAAATTTTGGGTTTTAGTTTTTAATTCGAACATGTTAACATGTTACCAACTTGACATGTTCTTTTCCAAACAGGCTGACCATCTTCGCCAGGAAACACTACAGCAGATGTTCCGAATCCTAACGACTCGCCAGGCAGCTCGAGGCTTGGTTGCACTGGGAGAATACTTCCAACGGCTTCGGGCTTTGAGTTCAATCTGGGCCACCCGTCCTCGTGAGCCCGCCTAATCTTGTACTGGAAAAAAATCTACAGGCTCAAAATCTTTGAAAGACCATGGCTGTCCAAACATTGTTTCCTCAATCAGAGTTGCCATGGACATTGTTATAAAACATAATCTGCCTACTTTAAGCTACTGACATTTTTTGAAGCAAAGCGTCCCGAGAAATCGTAAATATAAGTAGTCTTTTTACCCGGGAGGAAGTTAAGTTGGTAATTAAATCAATTTTCGATGCAGGATATGTACATTTTATCGTCTTTTAAAGAATCTATTCGCGCTATATGTTTTGGGAGTTTCAATGGAATGGTGTCATGTAAATTTCTATAGTTCAACATTCTCTGTACTTGGAGTGTTTGTGACACAAATTGTGTATTTTGTAAGTTTTATTGTTCAAGTATCAGCTCATAATCAATCTGGAAATTCCGATGTACATTAATAAGGATATAGCTCTATATCTATATCTATCTATACATTCACATATATTTTTTCAGTAACAGAAATTTAACGCTGCCTTCACCCAATTCTTTCTTATGCAGTGCCATCCACTTCGAAAAAGTATTGAGCTCGAATAAGTCAGCTGTTGAGATCCCCATTTAACTTTGGAAACTCAAGCTTACTGGATCGACCCCAAAGTGCCTTCTGATTCGATCCTCGAGTTATCTATCTTTAGTGAGTTAGCCAGTTTTTGCTTGGTAAATATCTCCGACTAATGCATGTTGTGGTTACATGTCACATTATCAAAAACCCTAAGTCTCCATTTGTTCAATTTCTTCATATGCACCCC
This sequence comes from Anacardium occidentale, assembly GCA_026122585.1. Lineage (NCBI taxonomy): Eukaryota > Viridiplantae > Streptophyta > Magnoliopsida > Sapindales > Anacardiaceae > Anacardium > Anacardium occidentale. The sequence continues at coordinate 1,062,139 of JAJEJH010000008.1, forward strand.
ATTTTTTTCGCTTAGTACCTCCCAATTCTCAAAACCCACTTAGTTCAATCACTCCTTGTGAAAACCCACTTTCGAAATTTTTGACTGCATTGTTTCAGTTTGATAGTTTTGAGCCTCATCTCATTCTGATAACAGAGACAAAGTTACCAGGAAACAGTGGGCAATCTAGAAGGGCATGTTATTAAGATTTTGACTAATTGTAATGAGTTGAAAACTTTAAGGTGTAAGGAGAGGATAAGTGTGAGAGCCCTTGCTGAGGAATTTGTTGTGTGTGAATTGACACCAAATGTGAATGGTATATTGGTTGATTCTTGGTGGGGAAGAAATTATAAGTCTAGTCAAAACAGGAAAAAAGAAAAGGCGAAGAATCTACTAGGAAAGGAGCAATGATGAATCATATTATAGACAAATAAAGGTGTCAATTAAAAAAATAAACAAAAAATGATGAGAAAATATAAGAATAAAGAAGAGATCAAAAAAAGCCAATTTTGCAGGAGACTAAAACATATATATTTTTTCCTATAAAAATTCGAATGAAAAAATTGCAAGGAAGCTCCCCAAAGAGAAAAAATAATTGACTTGTTCCTGTCGCCCTTCTTATCGGGCTGCAATGGAGTAAAATATATTATTTGCTATTGGCCAAATGATGGGTCCCACCCAAGGTTTCCTTGAATGACAGGTCTTACCCATAAAGTTTTAATAATCCAAGTGCCCACCCCTGTTCTTTGCAAAGACCGAAATTCCCTGTATATAAAAAATAATATTAATATTAAAATAAAATTTAATATAAATAATAGTAAAAATTTAAAAAATAAAATAAGATTTTTAAAAAAGCCATTACCGCTGATAACGTTGTTGATGACAATAGTCGCCTTTAACCTAGCTAGATAATAAAAAATGACCATATGATCCCATTAGCCTCCATATCTGACCATTTCAATGACAGAGACAACTAGATTTAATTATTAAATATCTGATAGAAATGACCAAATCTGATTCTTTTGTTAGATTTGACCGCCAATGAAACAACCACTTAGTTATGCTAAAGACGATCTATGCCATTGGTGATGTTGTCGATGGCAGTAACTGTTTTTTAAATTTTAAATTTTTTATTATTAAATAATATTATTTTATATTTTAATTGTTTTTATAAAATTTATTTTTTAATTTTTATTCAAAATAACAAAAATGCCTGTCTAACTTTAATCAAAAGTGGACAAATTGATTTTTTAAAACTTTATGAATAAGACTTTATCCTTTAAAAAAACCTTGGGTGGGAATAGTTGTTTGGCCTTTTCTATTTCTAAAAATTTTAATTAAAAAAGGGTGAAAAAATGACTGGCAAAGGTAAAAACATTATATGGTAACCTTTTTGCGATGCCACAAGGATCCCAAAAGGGTAATATATTTTTAAATTAAACATTTTGTGAAGAAATTGTAAGTTTTATATTACCAAAATGATGACAAATAATTAAATATAGTAATTCCGAATAATGTAATTTAAAAAACTTATGTTATTGATTTATATAAAAACATAAAATATTCTCTATTTTTTAATATCCATCAAATCAATGTAAATCTCTAAATTCATATAAACATAAGCTTGAATTCTAATAACTTTAAATTTTCTTTAACTTTTTTCTTAAGAAATTTGAACTTACAATTATCATAGGCTAATTGAATTAATATATATTTGATTCTATCGATGATTTGATAAAGAATTTTTGCTTGATTGATAAAGAGTAGAGTCTTGAATATTGAATATAAGACTTGGTTTTTCTCTCTTTTTTTGTAGATATTAATTGAGAGCATAATTGATGGTAAGTTATTTTTTTTAAATTATTAAGAGAAGAACATCTCTACGTAATCATTAGGATAACATTACTTACATCCTTTTATGTAATAATACTTTGGCGAAGTGACTAATTCCCATCCACGAATTGTCAAAATGCAAAGCCCCAACTGATAACTTTGTAAAATCTAAATACCCAACTCTAAGACTTTTACATGGATAATGTTTATAACAAGGTAGCTTTGATAGCATTATATAAATAATATCGTATAAAAGAATAATAGGTAAATTAATTGGAAGTTGTAAAACTTCGTAGAATTTTCAAAGAAATTTCTACATAGCCAAAAACAAAAAATATTTTTCCTATTAATCAATTTGACAATTCGTACCTTGTAATAAAATTTATTATACGAAGAAAAAGAAAAAAAATAGAATACAGGACAGTATCATGTTATCTATACCACAACACAAACTAATAAATTTATATTATTTAATTTTTTAGATTTTTTAGCTATTTTTTATATTTAATGAGATGGAATTGTTAAAATTTGTACTTGCATGGTATATAAGCATTGGCTTGCGATATATACCAACTCAGTTCTAGTCAAATTTGTATTCCTTATTTCTTTTAAAAAGATAAAAAATTCTATTTAATTTCTCTGTCAAACAAAATCTAAGGTAAAATATAATAAAAATATTGTTCAAGTCGCAGGTGGGGAAATCTGTTAATATATGTAGAACTTAATTAAGACATAAGACCGCTTCTTTCAGAAAGAAAAAGAAAGTAGCATTAAGTCGATTCACCTTTTTTCAACACATGACAAACATGGTAGTCAGTCAATCAAGAAAAATACCCGAAAGCTCACGAAAGTTCATTGAAGATTAAATAATATTCCATGCTGACGCTTATCATGTTACGTAACTAAATCAAGCAAAAAAAGGAGAATATAGATGCTTATAAGAAGGAAACGAAACTTAGTCTTTAAGTTCATATTCCAAATCTGTTTTTGTTCCTGCTCTGTTTTATTTTGCTCTTTTTAATCTCCTTAATAAATCATCAAGAGAGAAGGAAATAGGCATGGAGAATCATCAGAATCCACAATCATCGGGATCTGATAAACATACAACCATTCATGATTGTGCTGAGTCAGGGGATATTCGTGCTTTTCAGAAGCTACTTCAAGATAACCCATCTCTTCTCAACGAAAGAAATGCAATTGTACGACTTTTTTTCTTTTTAATTTTTTTAATTTTTATATATATATATATATATATATATATATCCACTTGAGATCATCAGATTTTGTCAGCTGGTTCTTTAGGAGTTTTTTAAGTGGGCGTAGAAAATGCGTTTTGGATAAATTTATAAGGGAAGAAAAACTGAGTTTCTTTGCAGATTGATTAATTTAAGTACAATTAAGCTGAGTGTATTTATGTAAATTAATTTTGGTTTAAGTGCAGATGTTGGAAACACCGCTTCATCTTTCTGCTGGAAACAACAAGACAGATGTAGTGAAATTTCTGCTTGAATGGAAAGGGGCTGATAAAGTTGACTTGGAAGCGAAAAATATGGTATGTGATCATTGAAGTTGACGTGGAAGCAAAAAAATGCTAGTAAAAAAAAATGCTATATAGCTCTCGTTTTTGATCTGTTGAGTTTTGCAGTACGGAGAAACTCCATTGCATGTAGCAGCCAAGAATGGGAGCAACGAAGCTGCACGATTACTTCTTGCTCATGGTGCTCTTGTTGAAGCCAAAACTAAGGTGTTTATATATAATTGTTCTCGTTCAGAAATACATTTCCTGAAAATGTGATAATTATATATTTTTCTTCTTTTTCCCCCTTTTTTAACATGCAGTATGGAGTGACACCACTAATGCTTTCTGTTTATCACTCAATTCGAGCTGAAGACTGTTCAATTGTCAGGACCTTGCTCGAGCATAATGCCGATTGTGATGCTACAGATGAGGTATGTATTTCATATTGTAAAATAATAAATTTTTTTTGCTAAATAGTAGTAATTTAAGTAACTTCGAACGCAGGATGACATGAATCCTTTAGACCATCTATCAAAAATCAAAGAAAGTGGGAAGTTGCGTGATTTATTACTGTTGCATCAACATGAGCAACGAAAGAAAAAGTTACATGAAGCATGTAGCAAGCAAAAAGAATGGATGGATGCCCTGGAAAAAGAGCTATCAAATATTGTGGGTCTGGATGAACTCAAGATGCAACTTCGGAAATGGGCAAAGGGCATTCTTTTGAATGAGAGGCGCAAGGCCACTGGACTGAAAATCGGCACTTCTGGAGGACTTCCTCATATGGCACTTCTAGGAAATCCTGGAACAGGTAAAAATCCTGCTTATTTTATCAATCAAAGTTGCTGCTGAAATCCTAAACCCTAAACCAAATCTTTTGTTAACTTAAATATTAAATTAAACAATATTTTCATTTTGGATAGGTAAGACTACAGTGGCTCGAATCCTTGGAAGACTACTCCATAATGTGGGAATTTTGAAAATTGACAACGTAAAAGAAGTTCAAAGGGCAGATTTAGTTGGTAAATGCATTGGTGAAACTGGATGTAAGACTAGGGAGAAGGTACGCTACTTGCTTTCTATATATATCTAATGTACGAGATAGCAAGAAATGTGTTAGGCCAAAGTACCTTTCCCACCCATAGTTTGAGGCAGGACCAAAATCCCACCCTCTAACTTTTAAAAGTCCAGAATCCCGCCCTTGGACCAAAAGTAAAACATTTTTTATAATTTTTCAAATGAAATGACAAAAATGCCCTTTGACAAATAAAAATTTATAATAAAATTATAAAATAATTTTTAAATATAAAAAATTTTAAAAAATTAAAAATGTATTTAAAAAATTAAAAAAAATAGAAGTAGCCACCACCACTAATGCCGTTGGCAGTGGTTGTTGATAACGGAACCAAATGACCATCTTCGGCCACTTGATTCTGGCCTCTCCATTCAATGGAGGCGGCCAGATCTGACGACCTCTAGTTTTGGAGGAGGAGACCAAATCTAGCCTTCTCTGTCGGAAAAAATGGTCGGAAACGGTTGTTGGGATCAATATCGACCCTTTTCGATGGCCAGATCTGGTCGCCTCCACCGAACGGGGAGGCTCTGGAACCAGGTGGCTAGAGACGACCACCTGGTTCTATTATCAACGGCTACCACCGCCGACATCAATGGCAGTGGCTATTTTAATTTTTTTTAAATTTTTAAATTATTAAATATATTTTTAAAATTTTCAAAAATTTTTATTTACATAAAATTTATTTTATTATTTTATAAAATTTGAATCTTAAAAAGACAAAAAATACCCCTGAATTATTATTATTTATTATTATATTTAATATTAAATTTGATTGGAGGGTGAGATTCTGAGCTTTCAAAAGTTAGAGGATAGAATTTTGCTTCGGCCTCAAACTATGGCTGGGAACATGTCCTTTGGCCAATTTATTAATTCAAAAAGTGTTGATAATTTGACGGGACTTTACTCCTCTCTTTACCTTCATATTTCAAAATGCGTAATATCTTAGAAACATATATTAGAATGTATGGTTTATTTTAACCCCAAAAAAAAAAAATTCATGTACAGATCCAAGAAGCCGAGGGAGGTATTCTTTTAGTGGATAAAGCGTATAAACTAATGCCAGATGTGGGAAGTTGTCGTGACCATGGGTTAGAAGCCTTGGAAGAGATCATGTCTTGTATGGACAACGGAAAAGTTTTAGTCATTTTTGCTGGCTACAATGAAGCAATGCAACGTGTAATATCTTCTAATGAAGGCTTCAGCAAAAGGCTTACTAACATTTTTTATTTTAAAGATATGAGCTGTGAAGAATTAGCTAATGTTCTCCATATGAAGATGAATAATCAAGCGGGAGATAACTTGTTACATGGGTTTAAATTGCATTCTACTTGTACTATAAATGTCATTTCAGAGCTCATAAAGAGAGAGACAATAAAAACGCAGCGTATGAAATTGAATGGCGGTTTAGTGGATATATTGTTAAATAATGCTAAGAGAAATTTGGATGCCAGGATTATTGATGATTATACAGAGAGGGACGAATTGCTTACGATCAAATTAGAGGATTTTGAAGCAGCTATGAAGTTTTTACCGCAATAAATGTTTGGCGTAAAACAACTTATTTTACTAAAATTAAACATCTCGTCTAGTGTCTGAGGGTTATGAATAAGTCTTATGTCTGATTGTTAGGAACTTTTAATTTGTATTTACAATAATATTTGAAGTGTTTGAGATGATGATATTAATTTTCACTCTTTCTTTGTCGTTCTTAATTTAACCATTTAGATAAGTTCATTTCACTATCAACCACATACTTTTTAATCTAGTTACCGTATGTCCCTTTACAATCACTTTTTCTTTTTAATGATCAAATGGATGGTGGATTGTGCTTGTGGCAAGGCTTTTTAGTGGCATTTTAAAACATTGCGAATTTCTATACTGGCGTTTCCCTTAGCGCTGTTGAAGTATGCATCGGTATAAGTTTTATCGACATTTAAAAAAACATCGATAAAAATAAAAAAAATACCACTAAAGTATGATAAAATACCGATAGCTTATTTGGGCATTTGTTGGCATATGAAACCATTGGTAAAAGAGCTTTGGCACTAGCACATGTGTTCCAGTTGTTGTACGCACATTTTTTACCGATGGCTTGCATGATTTTTAGCGGTGTTTTTTAGGCCCTTGGTGGCGTTTTTGTGTTTTTCCTGCCAGCTTTTGTGCATTTTTTGTTGACACTTGATTAGCTTCTATCAGCACTTATTACTTTTGATTGTTTATATTCATTACACATTTCTTGTAAATGATTCAATTAATATACAATAAGCAATATGATAATTTTAAAAATGGACTAAGATAAAACTAAAATTTTTTTTTTAATAATACTCAATCTAATAATGCATATGAGTATACACACTAATCAATTTGAGAATATATTAATGAAATATTCCATACAATTAAAGTACTATCATAATATACAATTACATAATATTCAAGATATCTAAAGTCGAAACTTGTATGAAACCGTCAAGAAGTTTGTTGAAGAACTCGAGCCAAAAACTCTGACATTCTTATTTGAAAAAAAAAATTAAGGATACAAGAAGAATGAAATACAAAATAATAAACAACTCATACCTAACAAGATCAAACCTAATAAATAACTAACATCAACATTCAATCTTATATTAAAAATATACATGAATGAGAAAAAATGCTTAAATATGTAATTTACAATTAAAGTTTCAAGTTTGCTAGACCAATTTGACTACACAAGTTTGAATATTTAAAATGACATTTGAATAGACAACATTCAATAGCACTTGCTAGATCAATTTGACACACTTAACTGCATTAGGAATTCATCACATACCCAATTTCATTTCAACTAGTTTGATATTTTTTATTCAAACCACCACATAGCCATTAAAGTAACTCAAAATTAAATTACACAATGTGACTTATCATGCAAATTAGAACTGCATTACATTTCAACAACTAATCTTAAACTCTTTGATCAATTGTCATTGAGTTCAACCATTCTAAAATATGTCTTGCATCCATCAATATGCTTTCACAAATCATAATCTTTGTTCAAAATTTATAAACTAACTCAACAATCTCATATTTTGTCATACAATAATCTCAATACTTCATAAATACATACAAATTAGTTCTCCAATCAATTCGATTTCATTAATAAGCATTTCTAACAGAACACAAAGATTTTAAATGATCTCATAGATTAGCAAATACAAACTTAGTGGTTTCCATCTAAAGAGTGATGATTGCTCAATGGATGGAGTATCTATCACACACAATTAAACTATATATATATATTAATATTAATTTTCAATTAATTACTTTATTTAAAAAAATTTATTGTATGAAAATATTCTATATATGTTACATTTCCACTAGGTTGCCGATCATTTTTAGATGGTGGTATGCTTGAAGACGAACAAATCCTAAACAACTGACATTTAATTTTGTTCATATCATTATTATAATCTTCCCGCAATATTCTCAATTGATCTTCTAATTCTCTTACTCTTTGGGTAGTGTCATTGTTCACAACTGAATGACCTCTTAAGTAATGAGATGATGATGTTAATGCCTTATACATACTACGTGTAGGACCTAATCCTAATCCATGCACCCGCCCATGTCTTTCTAGTCCTATTACTTGAGCATATGCATTATCTTCTATCTCAGCAAGACTCGTATTCAATTCTTGAACAAAACTCTGTAACTCATTTATCTTCTCTTGGATGAGTTCCTATACTCAATATAAAGAGCAATATTTATATTAATTGTATTTCATTGGTCATAAACATAGATAAAGTTACATAAGATAAATTTACAATTGTGAGCATAAAGTCCTGATCAATTGGTATTCCATCTTTATGACTCTGATGGATTGCTATAAACACCTTGGCTCGTGATGATTGTTCTCCAGTTAATGTCTTTTCTTCATATTTAAAAAGATATATGACCCGTACTGCTTAAACATAGTACATATATCATATATATCATTCATTTAATAAAGTCAAATCAACTTACCATTTCATTCATTAGTCGTGCAATACTCCTCATGCCTTTAGTATGTGGTATTTTCTGAACAGAACAAATCTACTTTTTTGTTCCACGATGTCTCTGAGATATAACAGATGTTTGAAAAATATTAAAATTAGTCATTAACTAATTGGGTTTACAAGATTATCAATATTTAAGTACTTTTCATAATTGTAATAAACAAAATACACAATCATACTTTCCTTTTGTTTTAAATGCCACTGTGTAATAAGTGTCATCTATTGATCTTTGAAAATTTGATTTGGTTCTTTGTTGACAAGATCATCAACATTTAGATACTTTTCAAAGTACTATGCTTTTAGCTCATATTTATAATCTTTCCATTTTTTACTTAAAGACTATAATACTTATTTGTCGCCTTTTGAATAATATGTAAACCTTGCCTGAAAAGAAATTTACCCTTAAATTGAGATCTGTACCTCGAGATAACTAATACAATAATATTACATAGATAATAAATGTATTCTTACTTTAACAATTCCAAACACCTTCTCTTTCTCTAATGCTAAAATTTGCCCCTAATCTTAGATATAAAGAGAGAGTAATTTCATGTTTCATACTAAAGGTCCCAGAAAACTTACCATCACATGAGCTTCAGGTCCATCTCCTTGGTTCATATCATTAACCTTCTCTTTCATGTGTATATTCCAAACATTCATCATCAAAGTTGGTAGTTGTCCTCTTCTTTCCTGTTGAAGACCTATAACAAAGAAATTAAAAGTAGTAGATTATAATCTTAATTGATAATCAAATTTGATAAATTTCAATTCAACATGTTATCTTATACCAACTATGGTTGTCGTGCTCTCCTAGATTAGATTACATGCTTCAATGCCTTGGGAGGATTGACTAACGAACATCATTCACAAATTTCTCTTCATTGGCATTTTCAATTTACAAATAAATAATATATATATATATATACATATATATATAAAGGTTGCAACATGTAATAAACATTAACATAGACGCATAATAGAAATTTTATCAATAAAAAAAAATATCAATAACACATCTCATATATTCAATTATAATATACAACGAATATGAATCTTCAGTTTGACCTTAATTAGCATTGTCGACATCATCATCTTGTATATCTTGATCATTAAACACATCAATAAAAATACAGTCTATATCACTCATAACCAAAATAAAATCATCATTTTCTATCTTTATTTGATTTTCTGAATGGCAATTAATCGAATTTTTATCAACTCTATTCAGGCCAATATCCTTATCAAAAGCATAATCTCCTAAATCAAAACTATTTCTACACCTTATTAACAAAGGAATGAACCACTTTTGATTTCTTTGACCTTGAATAAACAGAATTTGTTGAACTTGAGATGCAAACACAAAAGGTTCATTAAGTATATGATCGCTAGTGTGAATTAGGGGAGAAAAATTTTTTAGTGTGAATCCTTGTGCATTATGTTTTCTCTCCCTACCATGAGTAACATCAAACCAGTCATTTCTGAATAACATAATCTTAAATTCATCATAATAGTTGAGCTTAATAATATCAGTCAATACATCATAGTAAACCATATTGCCTAGCACTAGTTTTGAGTTATTAGTACTTGTATAACTTTGAGTTTTTTCAACTACCATAACTCCACAATTTTATGTATTCATGTCTTTTTCATATTCTTTTGTTTGAAATCTATATCCATTATACAGATCAAAAGCTTTAAACTTTTTAGCTATATAGTTTGGACCACGAGCAAAAGCTCTGATTTTAGCAGTGCGATACCCATCATTGCCAATGTCTAAATCCTTAACCTAAAATCAATATAAATAACTCAATTTTAATGTCTTATAATAAATATACGTAAATATTTATATATATCATTGACATTAAGCTCCATTTACCTTCTCCTTGAACCATTCATGAAATAATTGACTATGTAAGCAATCGGCCTCCTATTGAGTTAGATGTTGTCAATAATGAAATCTTTTGACAAGTCTTACATGTACTTTATAATTTATGAACATATAAATCAAATTTCATCACAAAGTGATTTAAATATGTATATGAATATTTTCATCATTCGAGACTTACTCTTTACAACTCTAAACTACATTTGAATCATAGTTAAAAAGGATAAGACGTTGTACTTGTATCCATATTTTTTCATCAATCATGAAACCCTAGAGATTGCTATATGGTTGCCCAACATTTGAGAATAAGACTGATTTTGACCCGATTTCATAACTAGTATTTTTTTTTTTGCTCTAGCTTGATTTATCGTCATCTAGGTATCAAAAGCAAAAAGTCAAACATTCTGTAGTAGGGTACACTTTAGCTATCGAATAGACGTTTGATTTAAAAGTGTATAGTGACTTGAAGAATGACAAAGTTTTAGATTATTTGCGTGAGTAAAATAAAAAGTTTATTTATTTGTGTTACTTACCTTTCGATTTGATACATCCATCAATAATGCATTGGCCTAGCGAGCTAAGCTTTTGTTTCCAAATAAAGAACCAAATACATCATAATTGTGAAAAATACTAGTGGAAATAATTTTTTCATCTTGTAAAAAGTCAACATAATCTTTCCTTCAAGTTGCTTAAGATCAGGAATCTGAAAAAGACTAGCACATAAAGCCCGAACAAAGTTTGATACTTCAATCAAAGTCCAACTAACTTTAACAATCAATGTATCTCGTGATACAAGTGAAATAAGTTGTTGCATTCAAACATGACAATCGTGAGTCTTTAAACCAGATAATTTGCATTGTTTACGAACATATTGTGATATGTTTGAGGCATAACCATTTATAAATTTCACATTCTCCAACACTTTATAAATTTTTTTTTCTCATATAATGCCATAGTATAGCATGTAAGAGGCAAATAGGTTTTTCCTGAATCTCATTGTTGATGTCATAACTCCTTTTTGATATTCATCTCTTACAAGTCATGATGAACATTAATGTTATCCTTCAATTTCTTATTAATATTGAGAATTGTATTCACTATATTGTCACAAATATTCTTCTCTATATGCATCATATCAAAGTTATACCTTATTAAGTGGTACTGTTATTAAGGTAATTGGAAGAAAATAATTTTTTTTTATGTTTTTGGTTTGACCCTCGTAACTTTATGTATCTTTCCGTAGTTAAACTTGATATCTTTCAATTGATGTAATATGGTTAACCTAGACAGTAGAACTAGACTAGATCTCAATTTGATTGTCCCATCAAATGATTTTACTTCAAATATAAACTTATAATTGATTTCTAAATAACATTGATGCCCCATAAAACAAATTTTTTTACCATTCTTCAGTTGTTTGGAGTCTGTCTTTGTATTATAACAAGGACATGTGAAATAACTATGAGTGTTCCACCTAGATAGATTATCATAAGCTAGAAAATCATTTATAGTCTACAAAATTACAATATGCAATTGGAAATTTTCTTTAGATGAAGCATCAAAATTTTCCACCCTTACCTCCTATAAGCCTTTCAAGTCCTCTATCAAAGGTCGTATGTAAACATCAATATCATTATCAGGCTTGAAACGACCATAAATTAACAATGAGAGTATAAATAATTATTGTATCATTCACAACCATGGTGGTAAGTTGTAGGGAATTAAAATAACCAACCATATGCTATAAGTACTTTACATTATACCAAACGGGTTAAAGTCATCATTCGTTAAGCCTAATCTAATGTTAAGAGGTTCTTGATTGAATTCAGGATGCTCCTTAGTTAGTCAGATGTTTGATAATTCCATTTTTAGAATGATGTTTGTCATGCCATGTCCTCAACTGTGAAGTTTTAGGGACATGAATAATCTTTGAAGTCTTAATTTTAAGAAAAATACCGTAACACTTTCAACGAAATTTTTTTCTTGATAAAATTCAAACTTGCTACACCACTACAAGAACCAATCTCAGAAGTTCTCCAATGAGACACCCCACAAACTAAGTGTACATCATAAAAACCTTTTTCTTTTCAAAATAGCATACAATCATTAGAACAAACATTAATTTTAACATACTTAAGTCCTAAGATATCAATAATATTTTGGTTTCATAGAAAGAATTTTGTAATGTCTTACCCTTTGAAAAAGCATATTTTAAATCTTAATTAAGGCAACAATCGATTTATTAGACTGACCATAATGATATTTTAAATTATAGAGATGAAAAATGAAAGATAGTTTATTAAACTTCTCACACCTTAGATATAATTTTTCCTTGACATCTTCTATTAATTTCCTAAAATCTTCCCTTTGTCTAACAAAGTGGTTCGTATTTTCTTATGGTGCAGTATCATCAACATTAGGCTCCATTGCATTTTTGTTATGCATACATACATCCATATTCTGTTCTGATATCCCAAAAATATTATGTAACATTTCTATCATGTCATTATCTATAGCCATTTCTTGTTCTACTTGAACATCTGGAATAGACCCCTGTGTAATCACTAATTCAACATGACAAAATTAAGTGACATATCCTACTATAAAGCCATGAACCACTAAATGATCATAAAGTTTTGTCCGATTTTTGTGTTAGTAATTGACACACTTTTTACAAGAATTTGGAACCTTGTCAGTATTAGATTTACCTCAAAATGTAAAATTAAGGAAGCTATTCAACCCGTTTTGAAATTCTACATTAATTGTATCAAAACTCATCCATCTCCTATGTTTTTAATTATCCATAACAATGTATAGATAAATAAATAAAATGCTACAATAATAAGTAATGAAAAAGCCAAATCAGTCCTACCATGCAATATCAATTAGTTATATTAGTCTAGCAAGAAAAAGGGGTTACATACAATGTGTTGATAAAGCATTATGTAAACACCTTTACATTTTAAACATTAACAAAGACTACTTAGAAGAGGTCTTTGTTGTCACATTTTTGTCTCTTTTGAATGGTCTTTGTTAATGTTATATTAGTCCTTCATAATATATATTATCTGCACTCTTTTGAGTGGTCTCTATTAATGTCTAAAATCTAATGACACTTACACATTGTATGCTACCTCTTTGAAAAAATGTTATCACATAGGGTGAGTTGTTAAGCCTCAAATTCATGTATTGGATGACAATAGAATCCAAAGAGCAAGTTGTACACTAACTCCTTTCATAAGGAATGTTATATAAGATCATTACAAATTTATGAGATGTAAAATACTAAACTTGTCAATGTATCTTGTCTAAAGAGATAGAGAGATGATTAGAACCGGGAATGACTTGAAGCTCAAAGGCATTTGGTTTAGGCTAGCTGGAAATATAGATCTAATTACTTAAGGTCAGCAAGTCATCCCTGGCTCACTTGGCTCTCTATCTTTATTATGGCTCTACACAACCTCATGAGATGCTCTTGACAGTTATGTCATATGATATAATTGTTCTATTATCTTACAAATATTAAGGGATGCAGGTGAGTGGTTGGTTCAATGAATTACTCTGTCACCAGTTGAAATTTGGGTAGTTTTATCAGTTTAGGTAGCTTTATTATCTATTACATTCTTTTCTAACATGTAGAGCCTTCATTGATTCATTCTAGCTTTACATATATCTTTACTTGTATTAATTGCAACTTTATATATATAGCTTTAAATTTGCATTATATGCTCCATTTTTGTGTAAAAATGCAATTTTATAAAGCTCAGAAGTTCTTAGAATTTTATTATATGTTTGGTATACATTTTAATTGTTCTTACTTCTTTATAGAGTCATTGGTTAGATTCGATGGTGATTGGTTAATACTTTTTGCTATTTTAATTTAAGTTAAATTGCACTATGCAGTAGATTTGTGATTTACACCATACTTCAGTTTTTTGTTGTGAGGTATTGGTCATTGTCATTCTTTTGATTGTAAATTTTAGTATCTGGACAAAGTATGGCAGTTAGTAATTTGTTTTTGTTATGGTGCTGATTAATAATGGGATGGTTGTAAGTCTCCCAAAATTGATCATCTGTTATTAGAGCTTTTGGTTGTATTTGTAGTTGCATTGTGGTGGTAATTTCCATTAGAACATTGAAATTTTAGAAAACTTTTGATGAAATTATAAAATTTGAAGCTTTAGCTTTTCTCTTTTGTGTTCTTGGAACCTTGTGTTTTTGTGAACCAAGTTGCATCCTTTATCCAATTTCCAATGCAAGAAGGAAGTTGGTTGTGAAGATTCAAGTTGGTGAGTCTTGAATTCAAGTTGGTGGAAACATCCTTTAGGCTTGAGTCAATAATTCTTTATGCTTGGATCAGCCTCAAGTTAGTGGAGATTTCCTTTATACTTGAGGTTTGTTTTCTTGCTAATTTAAATTCATGTTTGGTGTTGAATTGCTCATGAATCCCTACCTTTCTTGTTGTTGAATGTGTGGAGTTTGATGTTGAATATTGATGTGCTGGAAGTTGAATGAAGTTGTGACTAATCTTGGAGTTGAATCAACTTGAAATTTGGAGTTGTTTTGCTTGAAAATTTGCTTATTTTTGCATGAGCTTGGCCTTAGTCTTTGCTGGGTTTTTGGAGTGCCATTTGACATCAATTTAAAAGGTTTAAGGGCTGCCTTTATAGATCAGGTGCAGGCAGAACGCCATATAACTGGGATAGATTTTAAGCATGACATCTATTATTTGCTACCTTAAACCTCCCTTCCTAAATGCAATACTAGTTATGTCCAATATGGAAACAAAAAATTCTAATGTTTGAAGAGCAGAAGAACTCAAAATCCTTGGTAATGAAGCCTTCAGGGGATCTGGTTTATGTTTTATTTTTAAAGTAATGCAATTTCAATTTGATATTGTAGTTTTTAAGCAATTGGCTTGTAATCTAATTTGTTTTTGTTTTTTTAATCAGATTTTTAATCAATATCACTACTATCATTCTACTTGATTAAAAATCAATATCAGATTTTTAATCCTTCATTTGTGTGTACCATCATCATCTAAAAGTGATTCATTAGAGAAGGATGTGCTTGCCTTTCAATTTTCATGGACGTAGAAATATTTTTGTCCATACTATTTGATTTGGGAAACACCAATTTGTCATATTATATTATGCCTTCTTAATGAACAGGTGGGGCACTTGTGATTTGTTATAAAATTATTGGTCAGAAAACATATAATAAACATGTGTGGATTCATTGTGCTATGTTGACACAACATTTAGCCATCATTTTAAAAACTTGGACCACTCAAAATTTTGAAGTTCTACAGTAACAAATGGTTTCGCACTCATCTCTCCACCGAAGCCTGAATGTGACAGGCTTCTCAAACCTCAGCAGAACTCTTAACAATTAAGATTACTTGTTCTTCTCATTGATAATTTAAAACCTGTAGTGTACTTCTTCTTGTTTTTGAATGTGGCAGTCAAAAAGCAACCTTGTAGTGTATCTTCTTCTTTCATCTGTCGAATTCTCATTGATAATTTAAAACTGGGCCGTAACTCTTAAAAATTAAGATTACTCGTTGACTAAATACCGTAAACAGGAAGAAGATTACATTCAATGATTCTTTAATTTGGGTCAAGAAGGTTCATTATATTCAGGCTTTCAAAGATCTAAAATCGCTGGACTCACCAAGTTTTGAGACAACAGTAACATGAAAAGAGGTGGATCTAGTCCAAGTCAAACCGATCGCTGATAAATACACGTATGGCCAAGCAATTGATTTTTTTTTTTTTTTTGGTAAGTAAGCAATTGATTTATATACGCAAGCAATCGAATTAAGCAATGAAAATGCTGTGTACTGGGCCGACCGTGCATTTGCCATACTAAGCTGGAAGAGTTTGGTAGTGCCATACAGGATGCTTCAAAGGCTGTTGAAATTGATCCAAAATATTCAAAGGCATCCAAAAACTGCAATGACTGTATAATTTATTGAGTACCAAAGAATTTCTACCCTCCAAAAAGAGATTCAAAGAATACCAAACAAACTTCTACTCTACTTGAAAATAAACAAACTTAATTGATTCATATTTGTTTAAAACTCTGCACCCTAACTCTTCTTTTGTTTTTATTGCACCTAACCCATGCAGCCGCAAACATACATGTCTCACACCTCTGACTGTCCCGTCAAATGGGTGTTGCTGGATGATAAGTTTCTCAAGGCTAACCAAGCAGAGCAGATTTAAGCAAACATCTCCAATACAATGCACAACGATTTGGTGGGAGATTCAGAACAGATTTAAGCAAGCATAGCAGGAGAAAACAGAAACTGGCAACCAAAACACTTCAAAATGCACACACACTTGCCCTCCAATCGGCTGGACTTCATTAATTCATCCAAAATCACAAAAAATTAATGAAACCCTAAATCAAACACTAACTTTTTTCTAGTGAGACGGCCAATGATGGCGGAAATGTGGTCAACGAGGTCAGCTTTGTCTTCAAACGATAGATTGCTCTTCAGTGTTGTGGATTACAGGAAATGAAATCGTTTAGCGGAAATGAAATCTTCAAATGGCAGATTGCTCTTCAAATGGTAGAATGCTAGTTTTATCGCTAGAATGAAAACCGGTGGCGGGAAATGGAAATCTTTAGGGGAAAAATACGAGGACTTTACCGACGTTTTAAAATAGTTTTTATTGATGTTTCATAAAATGCCACAAAACACATTTACATTAGAGCTTCTAATATACTTACACTGGCAAATGAGAAAGTGTCGCTACAAAGTAGTCTTACAACTACAATTTTGGCAAACAACTGTATAAATGAAGGAAAAAAAAAAAGTTGAAGACTTACAACGGTGTTTGTACGAACACTGCTAAAAAAATGTCGGTAAAAACCCTTGTTGTTGTAGTGACTTGGATGGATTGATCGATCTTGGACTTGCTTGTTTCTCCATTTGGAGTATCCAATTTGTTGGTTGTTGAAGATGATCCCAATGGATTTGACATGGTTGAATGGTGCTTCACAGAGCTTGGTTGTGTTGAGTTTGTTGTTTCTTGCTCTTGCTTGCATTTCATTTGACTCAAACCAAGTGTGTTAGAACTTGAATGAGTGATAACATTACTGATCGAATTTGCAGGTGTGTTAGGACTTGCAATTCCTTCATTAGGTTTACCACTAGTCATGCTTGTAAGTGATTTAGGACTTACAAACATATTACAATCTCATGCCCTCACTTAGTTTGATGATTCAATGGATTTTGATAGATTAAAATTTTTTTCACTCATGCCAAGATATGACACCATTGTGTCAGTTTAGAATCGACAACTGACCACCAATAATAATGACGTCGAACACTTTCAACTTGTGTTTGGTTAATGAGAATAAAAAATTACTCTGATAATTTATCTTTTATTAATGACATGATCTTGTTTTGTTGGTTGTATAAGGGGTAATATAATTACCACCTTCCTCTTATATACTGAATGATTACTAAATTAATATTAATTTTATTTTAATTATATTCTTAATAAATTTAATTTAACATATTATAGATATTTAAGTAAAATAATATTTTATTAGTCTTCAATTACTATATAAAAAAAATCATTTAATCCATACCAATTGCCAAAACACATTATTAATTTATACCCATTAATTTTCAAGGTAATCTATTTTTGCAATAATTTTCAGGATTGGTGATAAAATATTACTAAACCAAACATACTCTTATTTTATTTTTTAAATTTATAATAAAATTATGACATTATGTATTTGATAAATGAAATGTTTACTTAAGTTGTAATTCGAGTAATTATGTGTGCGTATATTTGTATTTTAAAATGTAAAACTAGTTTTGGATTGCAATAAACAATGTCTTGACAATAGGTTGCATTATGTGAATTTTTATATTACAAATGGTATTAGAGCCACTCTACATGCTCTCATAAGCGATTGTGAAAAAACCACAATTGGGACGCTACGTCCCACAAGAGGGGTAAATGTGACATTCCTCTATGAATTTTATATTTATAAATCACGAGAGAAATATTAAGTATGTATATTATTTCACATCACTTGGGAAAACTAAAAGAACACTAGTTAAATAACTTTTAAACTTTTAAGTTGTTAAGACTCATTTTGAATTACAAAACCCAAAAGCAAAGTCATGATAGATTAGATTGTAATATGGATTCTAATACCATTCGTTAGAAATTTGTGAAAGCATAACAAATTTAAAATTTAACAATATGTGTAATGAATCACCTATCACACAAAAGACATGATATTTAATGTGATTAAGCATAATCCATATATATCCATGGATGAGAAAAATATATTATAGCCATAAAGATATATTGTGTACAAGACATTGTATGATATCTCAAATGAGCAACTTGCCAAAACTCTAAACTCATGATATTCCAAAAATTGTTTCCCAAGAATCCTTTGCACTTCGACAAATTTTGTAACACATACATATTTCTCCCTCTTACAAACTACTTGATTCTCAATATCCTTTATTTATAGTCTACTATTGATATATAATTCCTACTAGGAAATACATTCTTAATCCTTGTAGAATTTTTATTTCTTGTAAAATTATATTGCTATTATAACAGGATTTCTGAAATACCCCAAATTTTTGCAAGAGGGATGAAATTGACATTAGTAGAAAAACCAAAGGCAGAAACGTATGAGGTAAAGTGGAATTTTGCCAAGGTATGGGTCTAAAATGTGATGCCATATGAATAATATTATTAAAATTGTAATAAAAAAAATCTTCTGGCTAGCTTTTTTTTTTTTTTTTTCAAGAAGAAAACACCACAGAAGAAAGAGAGGAGAGAAAGAAAGAGAAGCCACCTGGCTACCGGCTACGAAAACTGGCCTGATTAGACGGCAAAGACTTCTTTCAATCTCTTTGCTCTTATCTCCATTTGGGATTTTCAAATTTTTTTTCGTTTCTTGGTTGATTCTACTTTCAATTTCATTCCTTTGATAGCTGAATTTTACAGTCCCCATTTCAGTTAATTTTATTTTGTTTTAATGGATCTGTTTCTTTTAAAAAATTTCCCATTGGTTTAATATATGTTTTCTAATTTGTTTGATCAAATTTGAGTTGACAAAGGTTTGCAAATCTAAAGGTGTTCAGATGATTTGTGGATACTTTGATTTGTGATCTGTAAACTCTATTTTGACATTATACTCTATATTCCACGTGTTTCTCTTTCGGTTATTATCGATTATTATCGATTATTCCTTAATTGAAATTTGTAGTCATTGTTCCTGAAACTGATATTGTCCTGTATACTTTGTTACTATTCGATTGCTTCAGTGACTGTAGTGTGAGATATTAAATATAAATATTGTTGTTCTTTGACTTGAGCCGAATCTATCATTTCTTTTGTAATCTTTCTGTTTTCTTCTTTAATTGATGGTGAACTTTTGGGGTAATTGTTTCTTTAAATATATAATTTACGAGCTTAGGTACGTCCATTCTTCTTTTTCAATTGTTACCTACAATTCCATTTGTTGAGATGAAAAGAAGTGATATTAAGAAAAGGATTGGAACTTGTGAGTTGTCATCTGCATTTTTCTTGGTCCTTTTGAATTATATATGCCAGCCATTTTCTGAGTAGATTCTGCATGTAATCTGAAATGGTTCTACAGTTTTTTGGGTGGCGCTCATTATTTTAATCCTCGATGTGATGCCTACATGTGACTTCCACTGAAATTGTAAAATGTTATTTTGTTATTGAATTGATTAGTTATGAATCCGGCTCAGTAGTCTTCCATCAGCAAAGCTACTGTGTAAGACTACCCTTATTTTTGGTGGTTTCTTTTACAACCCAGTGAGATTTTAATTTCTATTATGATCATGATACATAATATCATTTCTGTTTGCTTGTAGAGTAACTGATTTCATGGAATATTTTAATGACACTCCAAGGCCTACTATACATAGAAAACATTTGATGCAAATCTTTCTTATGAGAAGAATGATGATATATAACGCCTTTGATATCGAAAACCTAGAATGACAACAATACATAACATCTCTAATAGACATCAATTGAACATCTTTTTTGTCAAGAGTCGAAAATATGTGATGCTAATAATAAGAGTCTAAGGAAACAATGACACATAAAGTTCTTAGTAGATATCAGTGTTATATACAATAGGGAGATGACAATATGTAAGCCTTTATATGTGTGATTTTAGAGAGATGATGATATGTAACGCCTTAAGGCTTGATTGCATTGGGAGAGTGCCCCAAATGGCTTAGAGCTTTGAGTTCAATCTGGACCACCCGTCCTCGTGAGCCTGCCTAATCTTATACTGGAAAAAATCTACAAGCTCAAAACCTCTCAAAGACCATGGCTGTCCGAACATTGTTTCCCCAATGAGAGTTGCCATGGACATTGTTGTAAAACATAGTCTACATACTTTAAGCTACTGACACTTTTTGAAGCAAAGCATCCCGAGAAATTGTAAATATAAGCAGCCTTTTACCCTGGAGGAAGTTAAGTTGGTAATTAAATCAATTTTCGATGCAGGATATGTACATTTTATCATCTTTTAAAGAATATATTTACGCTGTATGTTTTGGAGTTCCAATAGAATAGTGTCATGTACATTTCTACAGTTCAACATTCTCTGTGCTTGGAAAGTTTGTGACACAAATTGTGTATTTTTTAAATTATCGTGTTCAAGTATCAGTTCATAACCGATCTGGAAATTCCCATGTACATTAATAAAGATATAGCTCTATATAGCTCTATATCTATATCTATATCTATCTATATATTCATATATATTTTTTTAGTAACAGAAATTTAATGCTGCCTTCGCCCAATTCTCTTATGCAGTGCCATCCTTCAAAAAAGTATTAAGCTCGAAGAAGTCAGCTGTTCAGATCTCTATTGAACTTTGGAAACTCAAGCTTACAGGATCGACCCCAAAGTGCCTTCTGATTCGATCCTCGAGTAATTCCATCTTTAGTGAGATTAACCATTTTTTGCTTGGTAAATATCTCCGACTGATGCATGTTGTGGTTACATATCACATTATCAAAAACCCTAAATCTCCATTTGTTCAATTTCTTCATATGCACCCCATTTTTTTCGCTTAGTACCACCCAATTCTCAAAACCCACTTTGTTCAATCACTCCTTGTGAAAACCCACTTTGGAAATTTTTGACTGCATTGTTTCAGTTTGAAAGTTTTGACCGTCATCTCATTCTGATAACAGAGACAAAGTTATCAGGAAATAGTGGGCAATCTAGAAGGGTATGTTATTAGGATTTTCACAAATTGTAATAAGTTGAAAACTTTAAGGTGTAAGGAGAGGATAAGTGCGAGAGCACTTGCTAAGGAATTTGTTGTGTGTGAATTGACACCAAATGTGAATGGTATATTGGTTGATTCTTGGGGAGGAAGAAATTATAAGTCTAGTCAAAACAGGAAAAAAGAAAAAGGCAAAGAATCTACTAGGAAAGGAGCAATGGTGAATCATATTATAGACAAATAAAGGTGTCAATTAAAAAAATAAACAGGAAATGATGAGAAAATATAAGAATAAAGAAGAGATTAAAAAAAGCCAATTTTGCAGTAGATTAAAACATATATATTTTTTCCTATAAAAATTGAATGAAAAAATTGTAAGGAAGCTCCTCAAAGAGAAAAAATAATTGACTTGTTCCTATTGCCCTTCTTATCGGGCTGCAATGGAGTAAAATATATTATTTGCTATTGGCCAGACGACAAAGTCCCACCCAAGGTTTCCTTGACTGTGAAAGTTTTGCTCATAAAGTTTTAAATAAATAATAGTAATATTAAAATAAAATTTAATATAAATAATAATAAATATATAATAAAATTTAAAAAAAAACCACCGCCGTGGGTGGCATTGCCATTGGTGGTGGCTGTCTTGAACATAATCAGGTGGTCGAAAATAACCATCTGATTCTATTAACGGTTTGTTCTAATCACCTTAATGACAGAGACAGCTAGATCTAACTGTCAAATATCTGACAGAGACGATCAAATCTGACTACCTTTGTCAGACCCTTGGAGGTTATATCTGACCGTCAATGAAACCAAGTGGTCGAACAACCACTTGATTATGCTAAAGGTGACCATCGTCATCGATGATGTTGTCAGCTGCAGTGACTGTGTTTTTAATTTTTATTTAATTTATTTAATTTATTTATTAATTTATAAATGTTATTTAATATTTTAATTGTTTTTATAAAATTTATTTTTTAATTTTTATTCAAAATGATAAAAATGCTCCTTGACTTTGGTTAAGAGTGAATAATTGGCTTTTTAAAACTTTATGGGTAAGATTTTGTCAGTTAAGAAAACCTTGGGTAGAAATATGCCAATTGGCCTTTTCTATTTCTAAAAATTTTAATGAAAAAAGAGGGAAATCACTGCCAAAGGTAAAAACATTACATGGTAACCTTATTGCGATGCCCCAAGGATCCCAAAAGGGTAATATATTTTTATTATTTATATATTTTTTAAACAGTTTAAATTAAAAATTGTGAATAAGTTGTAAGTTTTATATTACCAAAATGATGACAAATAATTAAATATAGTAATTCCAAATAATGTAGTTTAAGAACTTATGTTATTGATTTAATTAGAAACATAAAATATTCTCTACTCTTTAATATCCATCAAGTCAATGCAAATCTCTAAATTTATATAAACATATGCTTTAAATTTTCATCAACTTTATTATTAAGAAAGTTGAACTCACAATTATCACAGATTAATTGAATTAATATACAATTGTTAAAATTTATATTATTTGATTTTTTAGATTTTTTAGCTATTTTTATATTTAATGAGATGGAATTGTTAAAATTTGTACTTGCATGGTATATAAGCATTGGCTTGCGATATATACCAACTCAGTTCTAGTCAAATTTATATTCCTAAAAAGATAAAAAATTCTATTTAATTTCTCTGTCAAACGAAATCTAAGGTAAAATATAATAAAATTATTGTTCAAGTCGCAGGTGGGGAAATCTGTTAATATATGTAGAACTTAATTAAGACATAAGACCGCTTCTTTCAGAAAGAAAAAGAAAGTAGCATTAAGTCGATTCATCTTTTTTAAACACATGACAAACATGGTAGTCAGTCAATCAAGAAAAATACCCGAAAGCTCACGAAAGTTCATTGAAGATTAAATAACATTAAACGCCGACGCTTATCATGTGATGTAACAAAATCAAGCAAAAAAACGAGAATATAGATGCTTATAAGAAGGAAACCAAACTTATTCTTTAAGTTCATATTCCAAATCTGTTTTTGTTCCTGCTCTGTTTTATTTTGCTCTTTTTAATCTCCTTAATAAATCATCATCAAGAGAGAAGACAATAGGCATGGAGAATCATCAGAATCCACAATCATCGGGATCTGATAAACATACAACCATTCATTATTGTGCTGAGTCAGGGGATATTCGTGCGTTTCAGAAGCTACTTCAAGATAACCCATCTCTTCTCAACGAAAGAAATGCAATTGTAAGACTTTTTTTTTTAATTTTTTTAATATATATATATATATAGATATGTATATGTATATATCCGCTCGAGATTATCAGATTTTTTCAGCTGGTTCTTTGGAAGTTTTTTAAGTGGGCGTAGAAAAAGGGTTTTCGATAAATTTATAAGGGAAGAAAAATTGAGTTTCTTTGCAGATTGATTAATTTAAGTACAATTAAGCTGAGTGTGTTTATGTAAATTAATTTTGGTTTAATTGCAGATGTTGGAAACACCGCTTCATCTTTCTGCTGGAAACAACAAGACAGATGTAGTGAAATTTCTGCTTGAATGGAAAGGGGATGATAAAGTTGACTTGGAAGCAAAAAATATGGTATGTGTTCTTCATTGAAGTTCACATGGAAGCAAACAAATGCTAGTAAAAAAATCTGTTATATAGTTATCGTTTTTGATCTGTTGAGTTTTGCAGTATGGAGAAACTCCATTGCATGTAGCAGCCAAGAATGGGAGCAACGAAGCTGCACGATTACTTCTTGCTCATGGTGCTCTTGTTGAAGCCAAAACTAAGGTGCTTTATATATAATTGTTCTCGTTCAGAAATACGTTTCCTGAAAAACGTGATAATGATATATTTTTCTTCTTTTTCCCCCCTAAATTACATGTAGTATGGAGTGACACCACTAATGCTTTCTGTTTATCACTCAATTCGAGCTGAAGACTGTTCAACTGTCAGGACCTTGCTCGAGCATAATGCTGATTGTGATGCTACAGATGAGGTATGTATTTTATATTGTAAAATAATATTTTTTTTTGCTAAATAGTGGTAATTTAAGTAACTTCGAACGCAGGAGGACATGAATCCTTTAGATCATCTATCAAAAATCAAAGAAAGTGGGAAGTTGCGTGATTTGTTACTGTTGCATCAACATGAACAACGAAAGAAAAAGTTACATGAAGCATGTAGCAAGCAAAAAGGATGGATGGATGCCCTGGAAAAAGAGCTATCAACTATTGTAGGTCTGGATGAACTCAAGATGCAACTTCGGAAATGGGCAAAGGGCATTCTTTTGAATGAGAGGCGCAAGGCCACTGGACTGAAAATCAGTGCTTCTGGAGGACTTCCTCATATGGCACTTCTAGGAAATCCTGGAACAGGTAAAAATCCTGCTTCCTTTATCAGTCAAAGTTGCTGCTGAAATTCTAAAACTTAACCCAAATCTTTTGTTTACTTAAATATTAAATTAAATAATATTTTCATTTTGGATAGGTAAGACTACAGTGGCTCGAATCCTTGGAAGACTACTCCATAATGTGGGAATTTTGCAAATTGACAACGTAAAAGAAGTTCAAAGGGCAGATTTAGTTGGTAAATGCATTGGTGAAACTGGATATAAGACTAGGGAGAAGGTACACTACTTGCTTTCCATATATATCGTATGTTCGAGATAGCAAGAAATTTATTAATTCAAAAAGTGTTTATAATTTGACGGGAATTTACTCTTCTCTTCACCTTTATATTTCAAAATGCGTAATACCTTAGAAACATATATTAGAATGTATGCTTTATTTTAACCCAAAAGAAAAAAAATCATGTACAGATCCAAGAAGCCGAGGGAGGTATTCTTTTAGTGGATAAAGCGCATCAACTAATGCCAGATGTGGGAAGTTGTCGTGACCATGGGTTAGAAGCCTTGGAAGAGATCATGTCTTGTATGGACAACGGAAAAGTTTTAGTCATTTTTGCTGGCTACAATGAAGCAATGCAACATGTAATATCTTCTAATGAAGGCTTCAGCAAAAGGCTTACTAACATTTTTTATTTTAAAGATATGAGCTGTGAAGAATTAGCTAATGTTCTCCATATGAAGATGAATAATCAAGCGAGAGATAACTTGTTACATGGGTTTCAATTGCATTCCTCTTGTGCTACAAATGTCATTTCAGAGCTAATAAAGAGAGAGACAATAAAAACGCAGCGTATGAAATTGAATGGCGGTTTAGTGGATATATTGTTAAATAATGCTAAGAGAAATTTGGATGCCAGGATTAGTGATGATTATACAGAGAGGGACGAATTGCTTACGATCAAATTAGAGGATTTTGAAGCAGCTATGAAGTTTTTACCGCAATAAATGTTTGGCGTAAAACAACTTATTTTACTAAAATTAAACATCTCTTCTAGTATCTGAGGGTTATGAATAAGTCTTATGTGTGATTGTTAGGAACTTTTAATTTGTATTTGCAATAATATTTGAAGTATTTGAGATGATGATATTAATTTTCACTCTTTCTTTGCCGTTCTTAATTTAACCATTTAGATAAGTTCATTTCACTATCAATCACATACTTTTTAATCTAGTTACCGTATGTCCCTTTACAATCACTTTTTCTTTTTAATGATCAAATGGATGGTGGATTGGGCCTGTGGCAAGGCTTTTTAGCGGCATTTTAAAACATTGCAAATTTCTATACCGGCGTTTCCCTTAGCGCTGTTGAAGTATGCATCGGTATAAGTTTTATTGACATTTAAAAAAACATCGATAAAAGCAAAAAAAATACCATTAATGCGATAAAATACCGATAGTTTATTTGGGCATTTATTGGCATATGAAACCATCGGTAAAAGAGCTTTGGCACTAGCACATGTGTTCCAGCTGTTGTTCGCACATTTTTTACCGACGACTCGCATGATTTTTAGAGGTGTTTTTTAGGCCATTGGTGGCGTTTTTGTGTTTTTCCTGCCAATTTATGTGCATTTTTTGTTGACACTTGATTAGCTTATATCAGCACTTATTTGAACTTTATTGACAGTCCTGGGAAGGTTTATAGCAGCGTTTATGCTTCAACAACCTTTTTTTTTTTTTTATGTTTATTGGTTTTTACTTTTTATTGTTTATATTCATTACACCTTTATTGTAAATGATTCAATTAATATACATTAAGCAATCTGATATTTTAAAAAATGGACTAAGATAAAACTAATTTTTTTTTTTTAATAATACTCAATCTAATAATGCATATGAGTATACACACTAATCAATTTCAAAATATATTAATGAAATATTTCATACAATTAAAGTACTATCATAATATTCAATCACGTAATACTCAAGATATTTAAAGTCGAAACTTGTATGAAACCGTCAAAAAGTTTGTTGGAGAACTCGAGCCAAAACTCTGACATTCTTATTTGGAAAAAAAATAAAATTAAGGATATAAGAAGAATGAAATACAAAATAATAAACAACTCATACCTAACAAGATCAAACCTAATAAACAACTAACATCAACATTCAATTTTATATTAAAAATATACATGAATGAGAAAAAATGCTTAAATATGTAATTTACAATTAAAGTTTCAAATTTGCTAGACTAATATAACTACACAAGTTTGAATATTTAAAATGACATTTGAATAGACAGCATTCAATAACACTTGCTAGATCAATTTGGCACACTCAACTACATTAGGAATTCATTACATACCCAATTTCATTTCAACTAGTTTGATATTTTTTATTCAAACCACCACATAGCCATTAAAGCAACTCAAAATTAAATTACACAATGTGACTTATCATGCAAATTAGAACTGCATTACATTTCAACAACTAATCTTAAACTCTTTGATCAATTGTCATTGAGTTCAACCATTCTAAAATATGTCTTGCATCCATCAATATACTTTCACAAACCATAATCTTTGTTCAAAATTTATAAACCAACTCAACAATCTCATATTTTGTCATACAATAATCTCAATACTTCATAAATACATACAAATTAGTCCTCCAATAAATTCGATTTCATTAATAAGCATTTCTAATAGAATACAAAAATTTTAAATGATCTCATATATTAGCAAATACAAACTTAGTGGTTTCCATCTAAAGAGTGATGATTGCTTAATGGATGGAGTACCTATCACACATAATTAAACTATATATATATATATATATATTAATTTTCAATTAATTACTTTATTTAAAAAAATTTATTGTATGAAAATATTCTTTATATGTTACCTCTCCACTAGGTTGCTGATCATTTTTAGATGGTGGTATGCTTGAAGATGAACAAATCCTAGACGACTGACATCTAATTTTGTTCATATCATTATTATAATCTTCTCGCAATATTCTCAGTTGATCTTCTAATTCTCTTACTCTTTGGGTAATGTCATTGTTCACCGCTGAATGACCTCTTAAGTAATGAGATGATGATGCTAATGCCTTATACATACTATGTGTAGGACCTAATCCTAATCCATGCACCTGCCCATGTCTTTCTAGTCCTATTACTTGAACATATGCATTATCCTCTATCTCAGCAAGACTCATATTCAATTCTTGAACAAAACTCTGTAACTTATTTATCTTCTCTTGGATGAGTTCCTAAACTCAATATAAAGAGCAATATCTTATTAATTGTATTTCATTGGTCATAAACATAGATAAAGTTACACAAGGTAAATATACAATTGTGTGCATAAAGTCCTGATCAATTGGTATTCCATCTTTATGACTCCGATGGATTGCTATAAACACCTTGGCTTGTGACGGTTGTTCTCCAGTTAATATCTGTTCATCATATTTAAAAAGATATATGACCCGTACTGCTTAAACATATTACATATATCACATATATCATTCATTTAATAAAGTCAAATCAACTTACCATTTCATTCATTAGTCATGCAATACTCTTCGTGCCTTTAGTATGTGGTATTTTTTGAACAGAACAAATCTACTTTTTTGTTCCACTACGTCTCTAAGATATAACAAATGTTTGAAAAAAATCAAAATTAGTCATTAACTAATTGGGTTTACAAGATCATCAATATTTAAGTACTTTTCATAATTGTAATAAACAAAATACACAATCATACTTTCCCTTTGTTTTAAATGCCATTGTGTAATAAGTGTCATCTATTGATCTTTGGAAATTTGATTTGGTTTTTTGTTGATAAGATCATCAGCATTTAGATACTTTTCAAAGTACTATGCTTTTAGCTCATATTTATAATCTTTCCATTTTTTACTTAACGACTGTTATACTCATTTGTCGCCTTTTGAATAATATGTAAACCTTGCCTGAAAAGAAACTTACCCTTAAATTGAGATATGTACCTTGAGATAACTAATACAATAATATTACATAGATAATAAATGTATTCTTACTTTAACAATTCCAAACACCTTCTCTTTCTCTAATGCTAAAATTTGCCCCTAATCTTAGATATTAAAAGGAAGTAATTTCATGTTTCATACTAAAGTTCCCAGACAACTTACCATCACACGAGCTTCAGATCCAACTCCTTGGTTCATATAATTAACCTTCTCTCTCATGCATATATTCCAAACATTCATCATCAAAGTTGGTAGTTGTCCTATTCTTTCCTGTTGAAGACTTATAATAAAGAAATTAAAAGTAGTAGATGATAATCTTAATTGATAATCAAATTTGATAAATTTCAATTTAACATGTTATCCTATACCAACTACAGTTGTCGTGCTCTCTTAGATTAGATTACATGCTTCAATGCCTTAGGAGGATTAACTAACGAACATTGTTCACAAATTTCTCTTCATTGGCATTTTCAATCTATAATCTGCAAGGAAAAGTTCTTGTTATTCATAAATTCATATGCAAATAAATTATATATATATATATATATATATATATATATATATATATATATATATATATAAATAAAAGGTTGCAACATGTAATAAACATTAACATAGACGTATAATAGAAATTTCATCAATCAGAAAAAATATCAATAACACATCTATCTGCTAAAAGATCAACACCAACTCATTATTTTATTTGCTTATTTGTTTATTTAGTTTAATAATTGACTAAGTCAATCTATCTATTTGTTTGTTCCTAGTCTTTAGTTGGTTGGTTATTTATTCCAAGTCTTTAGCAATTAGAATTATTTGTTGCTAAAATAGTAGAGAGTGTGGAAGAGTTTGATCTCCTGTAAAGCCTATATATATATAGGCCTTTCATCTATTAAATAATATCAACATTGTTCAAAATTAATTCTTCTACTGGTTCTGTGTTCTACATTTGGTATCAAAGCCAGATTATTCCTTGCAGACAATATATTGTAGTTTCGTAACAATGTCAGATCTTCAAGCTATTAGTGGATTGAGAAAGCTCAATAACAACAATTACAACCCATGGTCAACTTGCATAATGTCTTACATGCAAGGACAAGATTTGTGGGAGATTGTTAATGTTAGCGAGGTGACACAACCAAAAACAGAAGATGCAAATGGTACATTGCAGAAGTGGAAGATAAAAGCAAGTAAGGCAATGTTTGCTTTGAAGACAAGGGTTGATGAGGATATGTTAGAGCATATTCGAGATGCCACAACTCTAAAACAGGTTTGGGATACATTTACCAAGCTATTTTCGAAGAAAAATAATACGAGACTCCAACTCTTAAAAAGTGAATTACTCTCGATAACTCAACGTGACATGAAAATCACACAATACTTCCATAAGGTGAAGATGCTATGTCGAGAGATTTCAGAATTAGATCCACAAGCTCCAATTGGAGAGACGAGAATGAAGCGGATCATCATTCATGGTCTGAAGTCTGAATATAGAGGTTTTGTTACTGCTATACATGGATGGCAAACTCAACCCTTGCTTGTAGAATTCGAGAATTTGCTAGCTGGTCAAGAAGCTTTAGCTAAGCAAATGGATGGAGCTTCCCAGAAGGGTCAAGAGGAAGCACTTTATGCCAATAAAGGTAGATGAAATTCCAAGCAGTCAAGTTCTAGTGGATCTAAGAAGAATGACGATGAGACAGAAGATCGTCAAGGTGAAGGGAGCACTCGTGTAAGGGGAGGTTCAAAGATTCGAAGTCGTGGTAGAAAGTTTGAAGGGCAATGCTTCAACTGTAAAAAGAAGAGACATAAGGCCAAAAATTGCAAGTCAAAGAAAAAGGCTATAGAAAGCAATGTTGTCACTTCCAAGACTGAAGAAGAGTGGCATGTCGAGGCATTCTTTGCTGCAGAAGAAGAAGACAAAGCACTTACAGCAAAAACATCTAATCGAATTGATTATGAAAAGAATTAGATTATTGATTCATGTTGTTCAAATCATATGATAGGTAATATGAAAAAGTTATCGGAATTGTCAAAGTACAAAGGAAAACGTGTGGTGATGACAACAAACAACTCAAAGTTGCCAATAGCTCATGTTGGTAGTACGATTGTCTCTCCCACATCCAGTAATGATAAGGTGCAACTACAAAATGTTTATCATGTTCCAGGTATAAAGAAAAATCTTCTTTCTATAGCACAATTAACTTCTGCTGGTCATTCTGTTTTGTTTGGCCCACAAGATGTGAAGGTATATCACAACCTTGAGATTAAAGAAGAACCAATGATGATAGGACAAAGATTAGAGTCAGTCTATGTGTTGTCAGCCGAAACTGCATATGCGAACAAGGCGAGGAGGAACGAAATGCAGACTTATGACATATGAGGCTAAGTCACGTTAGCTACTACAAGCTAGATGTGATGATGAAAAAGTCATTACTGAAGGGACTTCCCAACATTACAATAAGAACAGATACAGTGTGTGAAGGCTGTCAGTATGGAAAAGCACATCAATTGCCATACAAAGAATCCAAATTTAAAGCAAATGAACCATTAGAGTTAATCCACTTTGATATGTTTGGGCCTATTAGACAAGCTTCCATTAGCAGAATGAAGTACATGGTGACTTTCATTGATGATTTTTCAAGATATGTATGGGTTTATTTCATGATGGAAAAATCTGAGACTCTTTCAAAGTTCAAAAATTTTAAGGAGGAAGTGGAAGTTGAGGTTGATAAAAGAATTCATTGTTTACATACTGACAATGGGGGTGAATACACCTCAGATGATTTTTTAAATTTCCTTCAAAAATGCAGAATAAGCCATCAGTTCACATGCTCTAACACACCGCAGCAAAATGGTGTAGTGGAAAGAAAGAACAGACACCTAGCTGAAACATGTCGTAGTATACTTCATGCAAAAAATGTTCTAGGACGTTTCTGGGTAGAAGCAATGAAGACAGTTGCATTTGTGATCAACAGGCTTCCTCAGCAAAGGTTATGTTTTCTTTCACCTTTTGAAAATTTATTTAACATGAAACCTAGTGTCAGTTATTTCAGAATTTTCGCATGTGTATGCTATGTATTTGTACCTGATCATTTACGTAGCAAAATAGACAAGAAGGTTGTTAGGTGTATCTTCGTAGGATATGATAGTCAAAGAAAAGGATGGCGATGTTGTGATCCAACAACTAGAAAATGCTACACATCTCGCAATGTAGTGTTTGATGAAGCTTCTTTGTGGTGGTCCTCAAATAAGGAAGTATTACCAGATTCAGATGTATTGAAAGATGTATTAGACTCATCTCAGATCCAGTTGAGTATGGAAGACACTGAAAATCTAGCTGATGGAAGTAATGTTGAAGAAGGAGTAACTCAAAATCCATGGCAAATTGGAGTGCATTATCAACCAAGTGAAGAAGGCTAGCCTAGTGGAGCAGTAGCATCAACTCCACCCAGAAGGTCAATAAGAGTCAGAAAACCAAATCCAAAATATGCCAACACTGTTATAATAGAAGAAGTAGATGAAACAGAACCAAACACATTTGAAGAAGTAGTTCAAAATTCGAATTGGATTAAAGCTATAGAGGAAAAATATGTTACACTAGAACGAAATCAAACTTAGGAGCTCATACCGAAACCAGAAGGTGTCAAACCAATTTCTTGCAAATGGGCCTATCGAATAAAGTGGCACACAGATGGAACAATCGAGAGGCATAAGGCTTGGCTAGTCGCTCGAGGATTTTCCTAACAATATAGACTAGACTATGACGAAACATTTAGTCCAGTGGCAAAACTTACAACTGTGCGAGTCTTACTTGCGCTTGTAGCCAGTAAAAATTGGAATCTATGGCAGATGGATGTCAAGAACGCATTTTTACATAGAGAATTGGACCGGGAAATCTATATGTGTCAACCAATGGGTTTTCAAAGTCAAGATTATCTTGAGCATGTGTGCAAGCTTCGAAAGACACTTTATAGATTAAAGCAAGTGTCAAAGGCATGGTATGGCAAGATTGTTGAATTTCTTATTCATACTGGTTATTCGGTTACACCGATAGATTCCAGCTTGTTTGTAAAAATTATTGACAGAAAAATAGCTATTGTGCTAGCATATATGGATGATCTTATCTTAACAGGAGATTATAAAGAAGAAATTCAGCAAACAAAAGAGAATTTGTCAATCCAATTTCAGATAAAGGAACTTGGGCAGCTTAATCACTTTCTTGGCTTCGAAATTGACCGTAATGGAAAAGGAATTTTTTTGCATCAGCAAAGGTATTCCAAAGATCTGTTGAAAAAGTTTGGAATGCTAAATTGCAAACCAATATTAACACCAATGGAGTAAAATGTCAAAATGAGTATTTGTGAAGGAAAAGACTTGAAGGATGCAACCATGTATCGGCAATTGGTGGGTAGTTTAATCTACTTAACTTTAACAAGGCCTGACATTTCTTTTGCAGTTGGTGTAATGAGTCGATACATGCAGAATCCTAAGAAACCTCATTTAGAAGCAGTTCGAAGGATTTTAAGATATGTAAAAGGTACAGTTAGCTATGGTATTCTGTACAAGAAAAGTGATGACTACAAGTTAGTTGGCTATTGTGATGTTGACTATGCAGGTGATCGTGATACCCAAAGATCAACTACCGGCTATGTGTTTATGCTTGGGACTGGAGCAATTTCTTGGTGTAGTAAAAGGCAACCAACTGTGTCTTTGTCAATAACAGAGGCAGAATACCGAGCGACAACAATGACAGCTCAAGAAAGCACTTGGCTCATACAGCTGCTAAGGGATTTGCATCAACCAAATTAGTATGTGATTCCATTATATTATGATAATCAGTCGGTAATACGATTGGCTGAGAATCTAGTGCTTTATGCAGGGACTAAGCATGTGGAAGTGCACTATCATTTTCTAAGAGAAAAGGTTCTTGAAGAAGAAGTGAAGATGATGCAGGTCAATTCAGAAGATCAAGTGCAGACATGTTTACAAAAAGCTTAAGCAGTAGCAAGATAGAAAAATTTTGTCATCAACTTGACATGATAGATAGAAAGGAAGCAGGTGTTGAGGGGGAGTGTTAAAAGATCAACACCAACTCATTATTTTATTTGCTTATTTGTTTATTTAGTTTAATAATTGACTAAGTCAATCTATCTATTTGTTTGTTCCTAGTCTTTAGTTGGTTGGTTATTTATTCCTAGTCTTTAGCAATTAGAATTATTTGCTACTAAAATAGTGGAGAGTGTGGAAGAGTTTGATCTCCTGTAAAGCCTATATATATAGGCCTTTCATCTATTACATAATATCAACCTTGTTCAAAATTAATTCTTCTGCTGGTTCTGTGTTCTACATTATATGTGTGATTTTTGGGAGATGATGATATGTAATGCCTTGAGGCTTGATTGCATTGGGAGAGTACCTCTAATGGCTTAGAGCTTTGAGTTCAATCTGGGTCACCTGTCCTCATGAGCTTGCCTAAACTTATACTGGAAAAAAATATACAAGCTCAAAATCTCTCAAAGACCATGGTTGTCTAAACATTGTTTCCCTAATGAGAGTTACCATGGACATGTCAGAAGTAGCTGGAAAAAAATGGAAATAAGCTGCTAAAGTAGTTGAAGAAAGTTGCCAAAAGTTTTAGAAGTAGTTGAAGAAAGTGGAAATAAATTGCTGGAATTTTTTACCAGTTGCTGGAATTTTTGACAATATAATTAGCTACCTACCATACATTAAATGATGGGTGGTTGGGCGGAAAAATGGAATGCCTATAAATTGGCCTTCCTTGCTTCATTTCCATGCATCCAAATCTTCTTCTCCTTTCCAAATTTGAGAGAAAAATTAGAGTGTTTCTTTCTATTATAAAAAGAGAGATATATTGTATTCTCCTTGTAAAATAGAGAAGTTGTAATTCTTAGTTTTTTCTTTATAGTAATATTCTTCTATTTTGTCCGTCGTTTTTACCTTAATTCATTTAAGGGTTTTCCACGTAAAATTTGTGTGTCTTTTATTCTCAAATTTATTAGTTACAATCCTGCTCTATCTAGTCACTTATTTGGCTACGAGTGGTATCAAAGCCTTGTATTGGATGTGTATGTCTGCTGTATGCTCTATAGTTGCCATTAAATTGGATCCTTCACATCAGAAAATAAGTAGGTTATTATTCACGAAAAAATTGTGTGATAGAAGCAATAGCGACAAAATTTGAGATTGAATGATTCAACAAGAGTAATTTCTCACTATGGAAATTGAAGATAAATGCAGTATTAAGAAAGAATAACTGCTTGACAACTATCAATGAAAGACTTAAAGGTATCACAGATGATAGATGGAACAAGATGGATGGAAATATTATTGCTAATTTTCATCTGACACTAACAGATAGGGTGTTGTCAAGCATAGAGGAGAAAAAGACAACAACGGAGATATGAGATCATCTCACCAAGCTGTACGAGGTGAAATCACTCCACAAAAATTTTTTTTCTTAAAAGAAAACTCTATACGCTTTGAATGTCTGAATCTACTTCAGTGACAAAGCACATAAACATTTTAAATACTTTATTCTCTCAACTCACATCATTGGGTCATAGAATAGAGACAAATGAACATGCTGAGCTTCTACTTCAAAGTCTACCTGACTCGTATGATTAACTCATCATTAACTTAACAAATAATATCCTCACGAATTATTTAGTTTTTGATGTTATCGCAGTTACTGTTCTTGAAGAAGAAAGTCGTCATAAGAACAAGAAAGAAAGGCAAATAAGTTCATAACAAGTAGAGACGTTGACAGTAATGAGAGGGAGATCATCAGAACATGGCCCCAGTAAGAGTCATAATCAGGGTAGGTCAAAATCCAGAAGTAAAAAGAAAGTTAAATGCTACAATTGTGGCAAGAGAGGTCACTTGAAGAAGGATTGTTGGAACTTGAAATCTCTAGCCCTCAAGGGAATACTGCAAGCTCTTCAGATAATGGACATGTTTTGCTAATGTATGGCTTTTTGACTCAGGAGCTATAATTCACATGACTACTCGAAGAGAATGGTTTCATCATTATAAACCTATCATGGGAGGATCTGTGTATAACTGTAATGACCAAGCTTTAAAGATCATTGGTGTTGGAACCATTAAACTAAAGATGTATAATGGTACAGTTTGTACTATTTGGGAGATTCGACATATAGAGGGTCTGAAGAAGAATTTATTATCTTTAGGGCAATCGAATGATCTTGGGTGCAAGGTCATAATTAACAACAACATTATGAAATTAATCAAAGGCGTGCTTATAATAATGAAGGGAGAAAAGACAGGTGCGAACTTGTACATGTTAAAGGGAGAAACTCTGCTAGAAGCAGAAGCATCGGTTGCCTCAATTAGTGAAAAATCTACAAGGATATAACACAAAAGCTTGGACACATGTCTGAACAAAGAATGAAAATTCTAGTAGATCAAAAAATACTTCCAAGG
The DNA here is from genome assembly GCA_026122585.1 of Anacardium occidentale. NCBI lineage: Eukaryota > Viridiplantae > Streptophyta > Magnoliopsida > Sapindales > Anacardiaceae > Anacardium > Anacardium occidentale. The sequence goes on from JAJEJH010000008.1 coordinate 1,098,556, forward strand.
CTTACAAAGGTATCCCTACCTTTTTGTGAGTATTGTGTTACAAGTAAGCAACACTGTTTGAAGTTAAATACATCAAAGTCTAGAAGCAATACTATTTTAGAACTGGTTCACTCTGATGTATGGCAAGCATCGATTTCATCTTTAGAAGGAGTAAAGTACTTTGTGTCTTTTATTGATGACTACTTCAGGAGATGTTGGGTGTATCCTATCAAAAGGAAGACAAATGTATTTTCAATCTTTAAAATTTTCAAAGCACGTGTTGAGCTTGATTCCAAAAAGAAGATTAAGTGTTTGAGGACAAATAACGAAGGAGAATACACTAGTGATAAATTTAATATATTCTACAAACAAGAAGGTATCAAAAGGCAGTTCATTACAACATACACTCCTCAACAAAATGGAGAGGCAGAGCGGATGAACAAAACCTTGTTAGAAAGAATAAGAGCAATGTTAGGAATTACAGGTTTAGACAAGTCATTTTGGGCAGAAGCAGTTAACACCACCTGTTATATGGTAAATCGAGCCCTCTCAACAGCAATTAGGTTGAAGACACCAATAAAGATATGGACTGGCAAGCTAGTTGATTATTTAAACCTCCACATATTTGGAGGTCTAGTGTACGTGATGTATAATGCCCAAGAAACTACAAAATTTGATCCAAAGCCTAGAAAATGCTTATTCTTGGGGCATGTTGACGGAATAAAGGGGTATCACCTGTGGAATCCCACTACCCGTAAGGTTGTAGTCAGTAGAGATATTATATTTACAGAAGAAAAGTTACAAATGAAAGAAGGTCATAACATAACAAATTCAGAGACTACAGTTATACAAATAGAAAAGGAGTCTGAACAAAAGAATTCTTCTGAAGTCACACTAGAGCATGAAGAACAAGAACAAATTAGATCTAAAGTTCCAGAAAATCGATGATCAGAATGTGTAAGAAAAACACCAGACTGGCACTCAGATTATATTATGAAGAGCAATATTGCATACTGTCTTCTAATAGAGGAAGGAATGCCATCAACCTTTCAAGAAGCAACAAGTAACTCAGATGCACCTCAATGGATAACAACAATACATGAAGAAATTGAAGCTCTTCATGAGAATAAAACTTGGAAACTTGTGTCTCTACCTCAAGGAAGAAAACCTATTGGTAATAAATGGATTTACAAAATCAAGCAGAATAGTAAAGATCAAGTGGAGCAGTATCGTGCAAGACTGGTGGTAAAAGGATATGCTCAGAAAGAAGGTATTGACTTTAATGAAATATTTTCTCCTGTCGTTCGACTCACTACAGTTAGAGTAATCTTAGCAATATGTGCTGTGTTTGACTTACATCTAGAGCAACTAGATGTGAAAACAACTCTTCTTTATGGTGATCATAAAAAAGAAATTCATATGCTCCAACTAGAAGGTTTTGAAGCAAAATGCCAAGAGAACTTGGTTTGCAGGTTGAACAAATCTTTATATGGTCTAAAGCAGATGTCGAGGTATTGGTATGAGAGATTTGATTCCTTCATCTTAAGCCTTAGATACAGTAGACTTAATTTAGACCCTTGTGCATACTTCAAGGGGTTTTGTGAAAATGACTTTATCATTTTGCTGCCGTATGTAGATGACATGTTGGTAGCAGGTTCCAACAAATATCGTATCAAAGAATTAAAGCCACAGTTGGCTAGAGAATTTGAAATGAAGGACTTGGGACTAGTAAATAAGATTCTAGGGATGCAAATTTACCGAGACAGAATTAATAGGAAGATTGTGTTTTCTCAAAAGAATTATTTGAAGAAAATCTTGCAGCATTTTAATATGGAAGATCGTAAACCAATCTCTACCCCATTTCCGATTAATTTCAAGTTATCCTCCAATATAAATCCTAGCAGTGAAAAAGAGATGATAGAAATGTCTTGAGTACCGTATGCATCAGCAGTGGGAAGCTTAATGTTTGCTATGGTTTGTTCAAGACTAAACATTGCACATGCAGTAAGAGTGATTAGTCGATACATGGCGAATCCTGGCAAAGAGGATCCTAAGATACATCAAAGGGACCTCAAATTTTCCATTATGTTACAAAGGATCAGACTTTATTGTTAATGGATATATTGATTCTGATATGTAGGAGATCTTGATAAAAACAAATCCACCATTGGTTATGTGTTTACTCTTACTGGCGGAACTGTAAGTTGGGTATCAAAACTACAATCGGTTGTGGCTACATCAACAATAGGAGCAGAATATGTAGCAGTTACACAAGCCAGTAAAGAAGTAATATGGTTGAAAATGCTATTAGAGGAGCTTGGGCACAAACAAGCAAAGATTCCCTTATTTTGTGATAGTCAGAATGCCTTACATCTTGCAAAGAATCCAACATTTCATCCTAAGACAAAGCACATACGAGTTCAGTATCACTTCATTCATGAGAAAGTGGAAGAAGGAACCGTGGATATGCGAAAAATTTCACACAGAAGATAACCTAGCAGAATTTATGACAAAGGCGGTCAACATTGACAAGTTTGTTTGTTGTTGATCCTCTTGTGGCTTGATGGAAACATAAGCAACCTGGTAATGACAAGATAGAAAGAACAGTGTGAAGATCTGACTGAATATCAATCAGTCTTCAAGTAGGAGATTGTCAGAAGTAGTTGGAAAAAATTGGAAATAAGCTACTGAAGTAGTTGAAGAAAGTTGCCAGAATTTTCAGAAACAGTTGAAGAAAGTGGAAATAAGCTGCTGGAATTTTTGACAAACTGCCGAAATTTTTGACAATGTAATTAGCCACCCACCATGCATTAAATAATGGGTGGTTGGCCGGCAAAATGGATGGCCTATAAGTTGGCCTTCCTTGCTTCATTTCTATGCATCCAAATCTTCTTCTCCTTTCCAAATTTGAGAGAAAAATTAGAGTGTTTCTTCCTATTATAAAAAGAGAGATATTTTGTATTCTCCTTGTAAAATAGAGAGGTTGTAATTCTCAGTTTTTTCTTTATAGTAACATTCTTCTATTTTGTCCATGATTTTTACCCTAATTCATTTAGGGGTTTTCCACATAAAACTTGTGTGTATTTTATTCTCAAATTTATTAGCTGCAATCATACTCTATCTGGTCACTTATTTGGCTATAGGATATTGTTGTAAAACATAGTCTACATACTTTAAGCTACTGACACTTTTTGAAGCAAAGCATCCCGAGAAATTGTAAATATAAGTAGCCTTTTACCCTGGAGGAAGTTAAGTTGGTAATTAAATCAATGTTCGATGCAGGATATGTACATTTTATCATCTTTTAAAGAATATATTTACGTTGTATGTTTTGGAGCTCCAATAGAATGGTGTCATGTAAATTTCTACAGTTCAACATTCTCTGTGCTTGGAAAGTTTGTGACACAAATTGTGTATTTTGTAAATTTTCGTGTTCAAGTATCAGTTCATAATCGATCTGGAAATTCCCGTGTACATTAATAAAGATATAGCCCTATATAGCTCTATATCTATATCTATCTATATATTCATATATATTTGTTTAGTACAGAAATTTAATGCTGCCTTCGCCCAATTCTCTTATGCAGTGCCATCCTTCAAAAAAGTATTAAGCTCGAAGAAGTCAGCTGTTGAGATCTCTATTGAACTTTGGAAACTCAAGCTTACTGGATCGACCCCAAAGTGCCTTCTGATTCGATTCTCGAGTTATTCCATCTTTAGTGAGATTAACCATTTTTTGCTTGGTAAATATCTCCGACCGATGCATGTTGTGGTTACATATCACATTATCAAAAACCGTAAATCTCCATTTGTTCAATTTCTTCATATGCTCCCCATTTTTTTCGCTTAGTGCCACCCAATTCTCAAAACCCACTTTGTTCAATCACTCCTTGTGAAAACCCACTTTCGAAACTTTTGACTGCGTTGTTTCAGTTTGAAAGTTTTGAGCCTCATCTCATTCTGATAACAGAGACAAAGTTATTAGGAAATAGTGGGCATTCTAGAAGGGTCTGTTATTAAGATTTTGAATAATTGTAATGAGTTGAAAACTTTAAGGTGTAAGGAGAGGGTAAGTGTGAGAGCCCTTGCTGAGGAATTTGTTGTGTGTGAATTGACACCAAATGTGAATGGAATATTGGTTGATTCTTGGGGGGGAAGAAATTATAAGTCTAGTCAAAACAGGAAAAAGAAAAAGGCAAAGAATCTACTAGGAAAGGAGCAATGATGAATCATATTGTAGACAAAAAAAGGTGTCAATTAAAAAAAAAAAACAAGAAATGATGAGAAAATATAAGAATAAAGAAGAGATTAAAAAAAGCCAATTTTGCAGTAGACTAAAACATATATATTTTTCCTATAAAAATTCGAATGAAAAAATTGTAAGGAAGCTCCCCAAAGAGAAAAAATAATTGACTTGTTCCTATTGCCCTTCTTATCGGGCTGCAATGGAGTAAAATATATTATTTGCTATTGGCCAAACAACAAAGTCCCACCCAAGGTTTCCTTGAATGATAAAGTCTCGCTCATAAAGTATTAAATAAATACTATTAATATTAAAATAAAATTTAATATAAATAATAATAAAAATACAATAAAAATTTAAAAAAACTACTACTGTAGGCAACTTCGCCATTGGTGGTGACCGCCTTTAACATAATCAGGTGGTCAAAAATGATCACCTGATCTTATTAGCGATTGGATCTAATTACATTAATGACAAGGACGGCTAGATTTGACTGTCAAATATCTGACAGAGACAGTCAAATCTGGCCACATTTGCCAGATCTTTGACAGCCATATCTGACTGTCAATGCTAAAGGTGACCACCGCCATCGATAATATTGTCAACTGCGGTGACTGTTTTTTAATTTTTTATTAATTTCTTAATTTATAAATATTATTTAATATTTTAATTATTTTTATAAAATTTATTTTTTAATTTTTATTTAAAAGTATAAAAATGCTCCTTGACCTTGGTTAAGACTGGATAATTGGCTTTTTAAAACTTTATGGGTAAGATTTGATAGTTAAGAAAACCTTGGGTGGGAATTTTGTCGTTTGGCCTTTTCTATTTCTAAAAATTTTAATGAAAAAAGGGGGAAATGACTGCCAAAGGTAAAACATTACATGGTAACCTTATTGCGATGCCCCAAGGATCCCAAAAGGGTAATATATTTTTGTTATTTATATATTTTTTAAACAGTTTAAATTAAAAATTGTGAATAAGTTGTAAGTTTTATATTACCAAAATGATGACAAATAATTAAATATAGTAATTCCAAATAATGTAATTTAAGAACTTATGTCATTGATTTAATTAGAAACATAAAATATTCTCTACTTTTTAATATCCATCAAGTCAATGCAAATCTCTAAATTTATATAAACATATGCTTTAAATTTTCTTCAACTTTATTATTAAGAAATTTGAACTCACAATTATCACAGATTAATTGAATTAATATACATTTGATTCTATAGGTGATTTGATAAAGAATTTTTGTTTGATTGATAAAGAGCAAAGACTTGAAAGTTGAATAAGACTTGGTTTTTCTTTCTTTTTTCGTAAATGTTAATTGAGAATATAATTAATGGTAAATTTTTTTTAAAAATTATTAAGAGAAGAACATCTTTATATAATTATTAGAAAAACATCAATTACATCCCTTTAAAGTGTATTAGACTACATAAATCTTCTTATATTTACTAATAATACTTTGGCCAAATGACTTATTCCCATCCAAGAATTGTCAAAATGCAAAGTCCCAACTGATAACTTTGTAAAACCTAAATACTCACCTGTGAGACCTTTACATGGATAATGTTTATAACGAGGTGGCCTTGATAGCGTTATATAAATAATATCGTTTAAAAGCAGTATAGGTAAATTAATCGGAAGTTGTAAAACTTCATAGAATTTTCAAAGAAATTTCTAAATAGCCAAAAACAAAAAAATATTTTTCCAATTAGTCAATTTGACAATTCATACCTTATAATAAAATTTATTATACGAAGAAAAAGAAAAAAAATTAGAATACAGGACAGTATCATGTTATCTATACCACAACACAAACTAATAAATTTATATTATTTAATTTTTTAGATTTTTTAGCTATTTTTTATATTTAATGAGATGGAATTGTTAAAATTTGTACTTGCATGGTATATAAGCACTGGCTTGCGATATATACCAACTCAGTTCTAGTCAAATTTGTATTCCTTATTTCTTTTAAAAAGATAAAAAATTCTATTTAATTTCTCTGTCAAACAAAATCTAAGGTAAAATATAATAAAATTATTGTTCAAGTCGCAGGTGGGGAAATCTGTTAATATATGTAGAACTTAATTAAGGCCGCCTCTTTCAGAAAGAAAAAGAAAGTAGCATTAAGTCGATTCATCTTTTTTCAACACATGACAAACTTGGTAGTCAGTCAATCAAGAAAAATACCCGAAAGCTCACGAAAGTTCATTGAAGATTAAATAATATTCCACGTTGACGCTTATCATGTTACGTAACAAAATCAAGCAAAAAAAGGAGAATATAGATGCTTATAAGAAGGAAACGAAACTTAGTCTTTAAGTTCATACTCCAAATCTGTTTTTGTTCCTGCTCTGTTTTATTTTGCTCTTTTTAATCTCCTTAATAAATCATCATCAAGAGAGAAGACAATAGGCATGGAGAATCATCAGAATCCACAATCATCGGGATCTGATAAACATACAACCATTCATGATTGTGCTGAGTCAGGGGATATTCGTGCGTTTCAGAAGCTACTTCAAGATAACCCATCTCTTCTCAACGAAAGAAATGCAATTGTAAGACTTTTTTTTTTTTTTAATATATATATATATATATGTATATGTATGTATCCGCTCGAGATTATCAGATATTGTCAGCTGGTTCTTTGGAAGTTTTTTAAGTGGGCGTAGAAAAAGGGTTTTCGATAAATTTGTAAGGGAAGAAAAACTGAGTTTGTTTGCAGATTGATTAATTTAAGTACAACTAAGCTGAGTGTGTTTATGTAAATTAATTTTGGTTTAAGTGCAGATGTTGGAAACAACGCTTCATCTTGCTGCTGGAAACAACAAGACAGATGTAGTGAAATTTCTGCTTGAATGGAAAGGGGATGATAAAGTTGACTTGGAAGCAAAAAATATGGTATGTGTTCTTCATTGAAGTTGACATGGAAGCAAAAAAATGCTAGTAAAAAAATCTGTTATGTAGTTCTCGTTTTTGATCTGTTGAGTTTTGCAGTATGGAGAAACTCCATTGCATGTAGCAGCCAAGAATGGGAGCAACGAAGCTGCACGATTACTTCTCGCTCATGGTGCTCTTGTTGAAGCCAAAACTAAGGTGCTTTTATATATAATTGTTCTCGTTCAGAAATACGTTTCCTGAAAAACGTGATAATGATATTGTTTTCTTCTTTTTCCCCCCTAAATTACATGTAGGATGGAGTGACACCACTAATGCTTTCTGTTTATCACTCAATTCAAGCTGAAGACTGTTCAACTGTCAGGACCTTGCTCGAGCATAATGCTGATTGTGATGCTACAGATGAGGTATGTATTTTATATTGTAAAATAATAAATTTTTTTTGCCAAATAGTAGTAATTTAAGTAACTTCGAACGCAGGAGGACATGAATCCTTTAGATCATCTATTAAAAATTAAAGAAAGTGGGAAGTTGCGTGATTTATTACTGTTGCATCAACATGAACAACGAAAGAAAAAGTTACATGAAGCATGTAGCAAGCAAAAAGAATGGATGGATGCCCTGGAAAAAGAGCTATCAACTATTGTGGGTCTGGATGAACTCAAGATGCAACTTCGGAAATGGGCAAAGGGCATTCTTTTGAATGAGAGGCGCAAGGCCACTGGACTGAAAATCAGTGCTTCTGGAGGACTTCCTCATATGGCACTTCTAGGAAATCCTGGAACAGGTAAAAATCCTGCTTCCTTTATCAATCAAAGTTGCTGCTGAAATTCTAAAACCTAACCCAAATCTTTTGTTTACTTAAATATTAAATTAAATAATATTTTCATTTTAGATAGGTAAGACTACAGTGGCTCGAATCCTTGGAAGACTACTCCATAATGTGGGAATTTTGCAAATTGACAACGTAAAAGAAGTTCAAAGGGCAGATTTAGTTGGTAAATGCATTGGTCAAACTAGATATAAGACTAGGGAGAAGGTACGCTACTTGCTTTCCATATATATCGTATGTTCGAGATAGCAAGAAATTTATTAATTCAAAAAGTGTTTATAATTTGACGGGACTTTACTCTTCTCTTCACCTTTATATTTCAAAATGCGTAATATCTTAAAAACATATAATAGAATGTATGCTTTATTTTAACCCAAAAGAAAAAAAAATCATGTACAGATCCAAGAAGCCGAGGGAGGTATTCTTTTAGTGGATAAAGCGCATCAACTAATGCCAGATGTGGGAAGTTGTCGTGACCATGGGTTAGAAGCCTTGGAAGAGATCATGTCTTGTATGGACAACGGAAAAGTTTTAGTCATTTTTGCTGGCTACAATGAAGCAATGCAACGTGTAATATCTTCTAATGAAGGCTTCAGCAAAAGGCTTACTAACATTTTTTATTTTAAAGATATGAGCTGTGAAGAATTAGCTAATGTTCTCCATATGAAGATGAATAATCAAGCGAGAGATAACTTGTTACATGGGTTTAAATTGCATTCTACTTGTACTATAAATGTCATTTCAGAGCTCATAAAGAGAGAGACAATAAAAACGCAGCGTATGAAAGTGAATGGAGGTTTAGTGGATATATTGTTAAATAATGCCAAGAGAAATTTGGATGCCAGGATTAGTGATTGTACAGAGAGGGATGAATTGCTTACAATCAAATTAGAGGATTTTGAAGCAGCTATGAAGTTTTTACCGCAATAATTGCTTGGCATAAAACATCTTATTTTACTAAAATTAAACATCTCTTGTAGTGTCTGAGGGTTCTGAATAAGTCTTATGTCTGATCGTTAGGAACTTTTAATTTGTATTTGCAATAATATTTGAAGTATTTGAGATGATATTAATTTTCACCCTTTCTTTGTCATTCTTAGTTTTACCATTTAGATAAGTTCATTTCACTATCAATCACATACTTTTAATCTAGTTACCGAATGTCCCTTTACAATCACTTTTTCTTTTTAATGATCAAATGGATGGTGGATTGGGCTTGCAGCAAGAGTTTTTAGTGGCGTTTCTATCATCCTTTAGCGGCATTTTTAAACACAACAAATTTTCATACTGACATTTCTTATAACGTTGTTGAAGTATGCGTCAATATAAGTTTTATCGAGATTTGAAAAAATGTTGGTAAGGGCCAAAAAAATACCCGCTAAATTGTGGTAAAATACCGATGGCTTATTTGGGCATTTACTGACGTATAAAACCATCGGTAAAAGAACTTTGGCACTAGCACATGTGTTCTTGTTTTGATTCGCGTGTTTTTTACCGGTGACTTACATAACTTTTGACGGCTTTTTTTTGTTTTTCTTGCCAACTTTTGTGTGTTTTTTGTTGACACTTGATTAGCTTATATAAGTGTTTATTTGAACTTTAATGGCGGTCCTTGGAGGGTTTATAGTGACGTTTTATAAGACTTACAGCGGCGTTTATGCTTTAGTAACTTTCTTTCCTTTTTTATGTTTATTGGTTTTTTTTCTATTATTTATTTTCATTACACATTTCTTGTAAACGATTCAATTAATATACAATAAACAATTTGATATTTTTAGAGATGGACTAAGATACAACTCAGAAAAAATTTTAACAATATTCAATCCGATAATACATATGAGAGTATACACTAATCAATTTAAGAATATATTAATGAAATATTTCATACAATTAAAGTACTATCATAATACTCAATGTAAATGTATATAATACTCAATCACATAATACTTAAAATATCTAAAGTCCAAACATGTAAGAAACCGTCAAGAAGCTTGTTGGAGAAGTCGGTGAAAATTTTGACATTCTTATCTGGAAAAAAAATTAAGGATATAAGAAGAATGAAACATAAAATAATATATAACTCATACCTAACAAGGCCAAACACAATGATCAACCAACATCAACATTCAATCTTATATTGAAAACATACATGAATGAGAAAAAGTGCATAAATATACTTACAATTGAAATTTCAAGCTTGTTAGACCAATTTGACTACACAAGTTTGAATACTTAAAATGACACTTAAATAGACAACATTCAACAACACTTACCTAATTAATTTGGCATACTTAACTACATTAGGAATTCATCACATACCCAATTTCATTTCAACTAAGTTTGATTTTTTTTGTCAAACCACTATACAGCCATTAAAATAACTCAAAATTAAATTACTCAATGTGACAAATATCATGCAAATTAGAACTGCATTATATTTCAACAACTCATCTTAAACTCATTGATCAATCGCCATTGAGTTCAATCATTCTACAACATGTCTTGCATCCATCAATATGCTTTCATAAACCATAATCTTTTTTCAAGATTTGTAAGCCAACTCAACAATCTTATTGTTTTTGTCATACAATAATCTCAACACTTCATAAATATATACAAACTAGCCCTCAAATCGATTCGATTTTATCAATAAGCATTTCTAATGAAACACAAACATTTAAAATGATCTCATATATTAGCAAATACAAACTTACTAGTTTTCATCTGAAGAATGATAATTGCTCAATATATGGGGTACCTATATCACACACAATTGGACAATATATATATATATAAAAAATTTTCAATTAATTACTTTATTTAAAAAACTTTATTATATGAAAATATCCTATATACGATATCTCTCCACTAGGTTGCTGATCATTTTCAGATGGTGGTATACCTAAACATGAACAAATCCTAGACAACTGAAATCTAATTGCGTTCATATCATTACTATAATCTTCTGGTAATATTCTCAATTAATCTTCTAATTCTTTTACTTTTTGGGTAGTGTCATTGTTCACAGTCGAATGGCCTCTTGAGTGATGAGATGATGATGTTAATGCCCTATACATGTTAGGTGTGGGACCTCATCCTAATCCATGCATTTGACCATGTTAAGAAAAATCAAAATTAGTCATTAACCAACTAGGTTATAAGATCATCAGTATTTGGGTACTTTTCATAATTGTAATATACAAAATATGCAATCATACTTTCCCTTGTTTCAAATGTCACTGTGTAATGAGTGTCATCTATTGATCTCTAGAAATTTGATATGGTTTGTTATTGACAAGATCATCAACATTTAGATATTTTTCAAAGTACTATGTTTTCAGCTTATTTTATAGTCTTTCCATTTTTTATTTAAAGACTATAACACCTATTTATTATCTTCTGAAAGATATATAAACCTTGCCTAGAAAGAAATTTGCCCTTAAATTGTGATCTATACCTTGAGATAACTATTACAATAACATCATATAGATTGTAAATGTATTCTTACTTTAACAATCCAAGCACCTTCTCCTTCTTTAACTTCAGAATTTGCCTTCAATCTAGGATATTAAGAGGGAGTAATTTCGTATTTCATACTAAAGTTCCCATAAACTTACCATCATACAAGCTTCAGGTCTAACTACTTGGTTTATATCAGTAAATTGCACTATAACCTTATTTCCCATGCACATATTCCAAACATCCATAATCAAAGTTGGTTCTTGTCCTTTTCTTTCCTATTAAATACCTATATCAAAGAAAATTAAAGGTACGAGTATAGTGACCCCTGCCACAGGTCGTTGTTTACTACTGAATATAATATAAATTATAGATATAATATTCATGCATCAGAGATCTCTATAGTAAAGACTGTTGTTGAATAAAATTTCTTTGTATGTATAAGTTGTAACTTTAAAACATTGTCATACAAGTAGAGAAACACTAATCATGCATTGAAAATCCCAGATTTTCTTTATTTATGAAACATATCATTCACACGGTATGTATTCACAATATAAAAATACATAAAAGCATGTGAGCCACAACATGCTATCTACTGCCAAGCCATATCCCCAAAATTTGACAGTTGTCTAGCTCCTACTCAGCCCTCTAATCACTGACTTGTACAGACATGCATCATGCTCTGTTTTGACACTCATGGTCGAAACACAGAAGATCACCACTAAAAACTCAACCCAAATCTCATCAAACTTCAATTAAACATACCATAACATACAAGCATGCAACATATACTGCTATTAACACATTTTCCCCATCATTCATAGCCAAATCATATTAAAATCTCTCTAAACCCTTAAATACACACACACACATGTATCAAGGGAACTAAGCATGCTTTTATCTCCAGATTTCTCATCTATATCATTATTAAACTCACATAAACATGCTATTAAACTAGAAACATGCTTCTATAATTGAATCAACCCAATCAAGGAAACATAAACTCTGGAAACAGGAAGAAGGTAAAAAGATACTTACCTGAAGCTGCTAATGACTTCTATCTCTCTATCTCTGATGAATCTTGGCTAGATTGGCAGTTAAAAGCTGACTGATCTCTCTCTCAATTTGATTAGGGTTAGCTGAAGAGAATGAGAAGAGGAATGGATGAGAAACTCGCTGAAACTGAAGGAGGGAAAAAATTTGATTTTATATACCAGCAAGCATGCACAGACATGTGGCAAATATGCATGGGCGTGCATGGCGAGAAAGGGACACACATGCGTATGTCTAGAGACGCACGGTCGTGCTCCTTTCACAAGCTACATATAAAACTAACCAAAAGCTTATCTACCCTCCTAACTTGCTAAAACTGATTCCTAATTGAAAAATCTCTCTTCTAACCCTGATTTAAGGCCTAGGAAGATCATTCTAACTTCGGGATGTTACAATAGGTTTTGGGTGGGAAATTTGTATGAAATTGCATGTTCTTGGTGATTGAATAAGGTTGAAATTTCAAGTTGGAGTAATGAGAGTTGAACACCTATTTTGGGAGCCTTGCAAACCCTTTCATTTTAGATCAAGTTATAAAAAGAATTAGACAAGGTCATTTCAGTTACATGTTTGTGTATAGTACAAGAACCATTAAACTTCATGTTGGTAAGTGTATTAATTAATGTTATAAAGTAAGATTTGTTAGTAGATTTAAATTAAGAAGCCTCTTCTAACAACTTCATGTATTGCTTAGCATTATCAGTGTTAGCAATAATTAACTTAATATTGTTAGCTAGTGTCATCTGCATGAACTTAAGACTTAATTTGTTGATCTTTCCCTAGCTTTATGAAAAAATCTCTCTTTAGTTGTACTAGCCTCGATGAGTTCAACGGGCTTATCATAAAGAAGAGAGTGATGCAAGACTAACACTCTTAAGTTAAACTCAGTTTGTTCTTTTAATTCATTAAATTTTAGCCCCTTGATTTTTAAAACAGAAGTGAAATGGGAATGGATGTTGCAAAACAAAATAATTAACGTAAAACCCATACACAATAATACTTTAACTAATTACAAAAACCAATATTGTAGATTCATATTTATAATGGTAAACATTAAATGTATAATAACACTCTTTTTTGAGAGTCATGACAATGAACAACTTTAACCATAATTGATGTTCTATTTCAAAAAACTTAAATTGGTTATATTATATGCTCTGGTTAGATATCCTTGATATTGTTGGGTATACTAAACTTACCCAACCAAGTCTACTCATTAACCATAATTATGTTGATCATTTTAGTGATAACTGGTTAACCTTTGAATAATCCTTAAATATTCTATAATCGATAAACTTTGATCGCTTATTTAAAAACATTGCATGTCTTTATGTTATTTTTACTAATATTACAAATTAGGAGTAATTAAATTTATTTTCATGAATTATTAATGTCTATCAAAATATTTTATTTGGTTAATTGTATAACTAATTAAATATATTTAATATAAATATCATTTGTTTATATCATTTTATGCGTTAATTTTAGATAATTTTATATTTATGTATGGTATATATATTAATATTTAACAGACTTGGTTATAATCACATCGTCTCTGGATATTTGTATCCTGAAACATTACATTTTCTACTCAAGTAGAATTTTTATCTTTAGACCACATGCGGCGACATGGATTTTAAAGACGTGTGAAAATGACATTTTACGAGCAATACCTTAACCACGTTGTCTAAGCAGCTCAAAAGTCAAATCATACGTGTGAAAGCATTTAATACTATTCAGTATATTTATATATTTTTTAATTAAAAACTTCACGTCAATCGATCTTTCATGAATTCATATGATGTATTTAGACTTTCAATGAATTCACTCATATTTATTGCTTTGAATTCACAATTCATTCAAATCACATTTTGCGACTTAATTCACATGCCATGACATGTATCTTTTGATGTATTGGTATGTAAGCCCCAAATTTTGCATACCAAAATTTATTAAACCTTAATTTTACCTAATTTTGATCAAAAACTATATTAAAATCAAGTAACCGATTTAATAAATAATTAAAAGTTTTACGATTATAGTCTGATACTACGTCTAAGTTTCAATTGTCAAAATTAGGACTAATAATCAATTATAGTAATATTGAATAATGTAATTCAACAACTCATGATATTAGTGCAAAACATTCTCTAATTTTTAATATACGCCAAATCGATATAAATTTTTAAATTTGTATAAATATGTGCTTAAATTCAAGTAACCTTAAACATGTCCTAAATCTATTCTTAAGAAATTTGAATTCCCAATTATCATATGTTAATTGAATTAAACATATATGATTTTGTTGATGATTTGATAAAAGATTTTGGTTTCATTGTTAAAGAGCATTGATTTGAATATTGAAGACTTGGTTTTTCCTTATTTCTTCTGTAGTTATTAATTGCATATATAATTGATAGTAAATTATCTTTTTTAATTGCATAATAGATAAAGAAAAGGCCACTCTTATATAGTCATTAAAAATATCAATAACATGTCGACTCAAGTATACTATATTACATAAACTCTTCTATATTGTCTAATGATACTTTAACTCATAGTTTATTATTAAAATTATACTTTTTCTATATTGTCTAATGATACTTTAACTCATAGTTTATTATTAAAATTATACTTTATGTTAAATATATATGGATGGTACTAATAAAAATATTCTTATAACAATATCCACCAAAACGAAAAAAAAATTATTGACTAAACCTATTGATATGTGGTGAAAATGTAATCTCAAAGTTAACTCATGGATGTGATTTTGAACAATAACTAGCAGGTTAGTGAACAAAGCATAATTTTAGTTTGTAATTCATCCAATGTTTCGAGCAAGATGTCTTTTCTTTTGAAAGTCTTGAAAACAAGAAACAAAGATAAATTGAAGCATAATCGCAACAATCATCTAGTATTAAATATGTGTTTTCTATTATCAAGGAATCATTTTTCTCAAAATTGACAATTACAATTAAAGTATTCTCCCACCATATCCAAACATTTGCAACATCTATCACACCATCAACTATTGCACTATTATAGAATTGTGTAATCCTAATGATCACTACTATAATTGCAAGAAGTTGAGAAAAGAAAAAGGCATAAAAGATACACCTACAGACATGTAGCAACAAATTATACTTTGATAGCTATATATACAACTCGTGTATTCTTTCTACTTAATATATAGTCTTGTGTCATTAAGATAATAACAACATTATAGATGTAAAACATTAATCTTTTTAGTTGAACCACGTAAAAATTATTTGTCTTTCACTTATATTAGTATGTCTGTTTATATTCTTACACTGGAATCTTTTGGATTGATCTATTTTTTATTTGTATTCCCTTCCATACAAACACCCATTATAACCAATATTTCTAGATTTGGAGTGAATGCTAACCTTGTGAAGGTGTTAGTTTGATTCAACTAATAATCAAACCAATTGACTGGTGATTCTGATTAATGAATAATTTAAATAAATATTAGAAATTATATTTTAGAAAATATATGATTAATTTTTAACTATAAAATCTTAATTGTATTAACATAAAATGAATTTGGTCCGATGATAGTGTTACACCTATATGTATGTCTTAATAGCATGTTAGTCATTTTCAATGATTGATAAACGTTTCATGCGTTACGATATACACCAATTCTAATACAACAAGACTGCAATCAACCTATTCTACCATGGGAGTTGTTCGAGCGAGCCTTTGCTCCAAAATAAAGAGGTTGAGAGGAGAGAAGAGAAAGGGAATGACAAAAGAGAATTATGTTTCTTTCATTTTTTCTTGCTCTTGTCAACTGTTTCCCTGAGCTTTTGGCTTTGTTTAACTATTTCATTCATATTCTTCTAACCAAACAGGAGGTTTTCTAACTCCCCCGTTGACTTGTTTCATTTATTTTTGCCTCATTTTTGCTATTGTCCAATTTCTTAATCCACTCAGTTTATTCAGCAGCTTCTTGGCTCAGATGCAATTTTGTAACAAACTCATTTCTAGTCAAATGGATTTTAGAAAATTGTATTTAATTTCTATATCAAACAAACTCTAAGGCAAAATACTATAAAAATATTGTTCAAGTCGGCCTTTTCGCAGGATGGGAAATCTGTTAATATACGTCAAAATAATTTAATTAAGGCATAAAACCGCTTTCTAGAAGGTTGATTCACCTTTCTTCTACACATGACAAACATGGTAATCAAGAAAAGGTGCCCGACAGCTCACGAAACTTCATTGAAGATTAAATAATATTCCATGCCGACTTTTATCATGTTACGTAACAAAATCAAGCGAAGTAAATGAGAATATAGATGCTTATGAAAAGGAAACGAAACTTAGTCATTAAGTTTATATTCCAAACTCATTTTGTTTAATTTTGCTTTTCTTAATCTCCTTAATAAATCATCAAGAGTGAAGACAATGGGCATGGAGAATCATCAGAATCCACAATCATCGGGATCTGATAAAAATATGACCATTCATGATTATGCTGAGTCAGGGGATATTCATGCGTTTCAGAAGCTACTTCAAGATAACCCATCTCTTCTCAACGAAAGAAATGCAATTGTAAGGCTATTTTAATTTTTTTTTTAACTAATGTATATCCACTTGAGATCATTTGATTTTGTAAGCTGGTTCACGAGAAGATTTTAAGCGGCGTAGAAAAAGGGATTTGGATAAATTTATAAGGGAAGAAAAACTGAGTTTCTTTGCAGATTGATTAATTTAAGTAGAATTAAGCTGAGTGTGTTTATTTTTTCAATTGATAAAGTAATTTTTGTCTAAGTGCAGATGTTGGAAACACCCCTTCATCTTGCTGCTGGAAACAACAAGACAGATGTAGTGAAATTTCTGCTTGAATGGAAAGGGGATGATAAAGTTGACTTGGAAGCGAAAAATATGGTATGTGTTCTTCATTGAAGTTGACATGGAAGCAAAAAAAATCTGTTATATAGTTCTCGTTTTTGATCTGTTGAGTTTTGCAGTACGGAGAAACTCCATTGCATGTAGCAGCCAAGAATGGGAGCAACGATGCTGCACGATTACTTCTTGCTCATGGTGCTCTTGTTGAAGCCAAAACTAAGGTGCTTTATATCTAATTGTTCTCGTTCAGAAATACGTTTCCTGAAAAATGTGATAATGATATATTTTTCTTCTTTTCCCCCCTTAAATTACATGTAGTATGGAGTGACACCACTAATGCTTTCTGTTTATCACTCAATTCGAGCTGAAGACTGTTCAACTGTCAGGACCTTGCTCGAGCATAATGCTGATTGTGATGCTACAGATGAGGTATGTATTTTATATTGTAAAATAATAAATTTTTTTGGCTAAATAGTAGTAATTTAAGTAACTTCGAACGCAGGAGGACATGAATCCTTTAGATCATCTATCAAAAATCAAAGAAAGTGGGAAGTTGCGTGATTTATTACTGTTGCATCAACATGAACAACGAAAGAAAAAGTTACATGAAGCATGTAGCAAGCAAAAAGAATGGATGGATGCCCTGGAAAAAGAGCTATCAAATATTGTGGGTCTGGATGAACTCAAGATGCAATTTCGGAAATGGGCAAAGGGCATTCTTTTGAATGAGAGGCGCAAGGCCACTGGACTGAAAATCGGTGCTTCTGGAGGACTTCCTCATATGGCACTTCTAGGAAATCCTGGAACAGGTAAAAATCCTGCTTACTTTATCAATCAAAGTTGCTGCTGAAATTCTAAAACCTAAACCAAATCTTTTGTTTACTTGAATATTAAATTAAAAAATATTTTCATTTTGGATAGGTAAGACTACAGTCGCTCGAATCCTTGGAAGACTGCTCCATAATGTGGGAATTTTGCAAATTGACAACGTAAAAGAAGTTCAAAGGGCAGATTTAGTTGGTAAATGCATTGGTCAAACTGGATATAAGACTAGGGAGAAGGTACACTACTTGCTTTCCATATGTATCGTATGTTCGAGATAGAAAGAAACTTATTAATTCAAAAGATGTTTATAATTTGGTGGGACTTTACTCCTCTCTTTACCTTTATATATCAAAAATAAATGCCTAATATCTTAGAAACATATATTAGATTGTATGGTTTATTTTAACCAAAAAACAAATCATTTACAGATCCAAGAAGCCGAGGGAGGTATTCTTTTAGTGGATAAAGCATATGAACTAATGCCAGATGTGGGAGGTTTTCGTGACCATGGGTTAGAAGCCTTAGAAGAGATCATGTCTTGTATGGACAACGGAAAAGTTTTAGTCATTTTTGCTGGCTACAATGAAGCAATGCAACGTGTAATATCTTCTATTGAAGGCTTCAGCCAAAGGCTTACTAACATTTTTTATTTTAAAGATATGAGCTGTGAAGAATTAGCTAAAGTTCTCCATATGAAGATGAATAATCAAGCGAAAGACAACTTGTTACATGGGCTTAAATTGCATTCTTCTTGTACTATACATGTCATTTCAGAGCTAATAAAGAGAGAGACGATAAAAACGCAGCGTATGAAATTGAATGGAGGTTTAGTGGACATATTGTTAAATAATGCTGCGAGAAGTTTGGATGCCAGGATTAGTGATGATTGTACAGAGAGGGATGAATTGCTTACGATCAAATTAGAGGACTTTGAAGCAGCTATGAAGTTTTTACCACAATAAATGTTTGGCATAAAACAACTTATTTTACTAAAATTAAACATCTCTTCTAGTGTCTGAGGGTTATGAATAAGTCTTATGTCTGATTGTTGGGAACTTTTACTTTGTATTTGCAATAATATTTAAAGTGTTTGGGATGATGACGTTAATTTTCACTCTTTCGTTGTCATTCTTAGTTTTACCGTATGTCCCTTTACAATCACTTTTTTTTGTAAATGATCAAATGGATGGTGGATTGGGCTTGCCTTGCATGGATTAGATTCAATTTTGCTTAACTTGCGTGCTTGGGTCCAGATTTCACTTGCTTTTGGGCATCCGTTTTGTGCTTGACGAACTTGGATGGATTGATGGATCTTGGACTTGCTTGTTTCTCCATTTGGAGGATCCAATTTGTTGGTTGTTGAAGATGATCCCAATGGATTTGACATGGTTGAGTGGTGCTTCATAGAGCTTGCTTGTGTGGAGTTTGTTGTTCCTTGCTCTTGCTTGCATTCCATTTGACTCAAACCAAGTGTATTAGAACTTGAATGAGATATAACATTGCTGACCGAATTTGCAAGTGTGTGAGGACTTGCAATTCCTTTATTAAGTTTACCACTAGCCATGCTTGTAAGTGATTTAGGACTTACAAATGTATTACAATTTCATGCCCTTGCTTAGTCTGATGATTTAACGGATTTTGATAGATCAAAAGCTTTTTCAATCATGCCAAGATATGACACCATCGTGTCATTTTTGAACCGGTAATTGACCAACACTAATAGTGACATCAAACACTTTCAAAGTGTGTGAGATTACTCTAATAATTCATCTTTTATTATTGATATTATATCTTGTTTTCTTAGTTATATAAGAGGTACCACATTGCCCTTAGATATTAAAAGAAGTAATATTAATTTTATTATAATTATATCCTTAATAAATTTAATTTAACATATTAAAGAATTTAAATAAAATAATATTTTATTATTCTTCAATTACTATCAAACAAATACAATAATCATTTACTTCATACCAATTTGCTAAAATACAATATTAATTCATACCCATTAATCTCTATGATAATCTATTTTGTAGTATTTTTTCAGGTATGATGATAAAATATTACCAAACCAAACATACTCTTATTTTATTTTATTTTATTTTAAAATAAAATTATGAAATTATGTATTTGATGAATGAAATTTTTATTTAAGTTAATTTGTAATTTGAGGAATTATGTGTGGGTATATTTTTGTTTTAAATGTAAAGCTAGTTTTAAAAATAATTTAAATTTCAAAAGTTATCAATGCTAAAGTGACATTTCTAGTTAAATTTCATATTGCTTGAGGTGTTAAAAAAAAACATTAATTAAATAGCGTATGAACTTCTAAGTTATTAAGACGCACTTTGAGTTGCAAAACTTAAAAGGAAAGCCATGATAGGTTATTACCTAAAGTAAACAATGTCTTTAGAGTAGGTTGCACTATGTGGACTTGGATATTATAAATGGTATTAGAGCCACTCCATATGCTCTCGTAAGTGATTGTGAAAAAAACCTCAACTGGGATGCTAAGTCCTATAAGAGGGGTAAATGTGACATCCTTATACAAATTTTATATTTATAAAATACAAGAGAGATATTGAGTATGTATGTTATTTCACATCACTTGGGGAAACTGAAAGAACATTAGTTAAATAACTTATGAATCTTTAAGTTGTCAAGACTTGTTTTGGATTGCAAAACTTAAAAGCAAAGCCATGATAGATTGGATTGTAACATAACTTCTGATACCATTCGTTAGAGATTTGTTCTGATTTCAGACTAATATGGATTTAGGCATGCAGTTGTAACAATGAACAAGAGCATAAAAAATTAACAGGAATCAAAATGAAAAACAACACAGGATTTATAGTGGTTCAGTAATCATTTTGATTACCTACATCCACTTTGGGGAGCAGCAAACATGTCTTCACTATGAACAGGATTAATACAAAAATTAGGGTTTGAAGAAAGCTTACTGATTCCAGTTGAATCTCTTTTCTTCTCTTCAGAAATACAAAATATTTCACTCTGTATATCCCAATCCTCACAGTCACTCTAACCCAAAGTAAAAACCCATATTTTAGCTCTCAGATTTGTACAGTATTTATAGAACAAGCTGAAAGAAAATACACAAAACAGAAATATTCCTACCGTTACAAAGAAATACTCCATCAGCCTTTGATTTTGCTTGGCAGCATCCCAGACGTACAGATTTTCCTTTTCTTGTTAGTTTGTTAGAGCTGAAGAATATTGCAAATGGGCGAGAAGCTTCTGGTGAACTCTAGCAGGAAAAAAATGCCTCTTTTATATGGTCAATTTTGAAGGCTGGAGTCAAAATAAGACTGCCACCTAGGATTAAAAACCTGCCAACTCATATGCCACCTGTAACAAGATTTGTGAAACCATAGCAAATTTAAAATTTAACAATATGTGTAATAAATTACCTATTTCACAGAAGACATGATATTTAACGTGATTTAATATAACCTATCTGTATCAATTGATGAGAAGAATATATTATAGCTATAAAGATGTATTTTGTACAAGACACTATATGATATCTCAAATGAGCAACTTGCCAAAACTCTAAACTCATGATATTCCAAAAATTATTTCCCAAAACTCCCTTACATGTTGACAAATTTTGTAGCACATTTACATGTTTCTCTTTCTTACAAGCGATTTGATTCTCAATATCCTTTATTTATAGACAAATGTTTGCATGTAATTCCTACTACAAAATACATTCTTAATCTTTGTAGAATTTTGATTTCTTGTAAAATTGTATTGTTATTACAACATGATATTTGAAATACCCAAATTTTCGTTAGAGGGATGAAATTAACTTTAGTAAAAAAACCAAGATCATTTTGCATTGTGGTGGAAACTTATGAGGTGCAGAAACTTATGGGGTCTAAAATGTAATACCTTATTAATAATAATATTAGCAATAATTGTAAAAAAAAAAAATCTTCTGGCTAGCTTTTTTTGTTTCAGGAAGAAAACACCAGAGAAGAAAGAGAGAAGCTAAAGAAAGAGAAGCTAAGTGGCTACCGGCTATGAAAACTGGCCTGATTACACAGCAAAGACTTCTTTCAATCTCTTTGCTCTTGTCTCCATTTGAGATTTCAAATTTTTTAGCTATTACTGGTTTCAATTTCATTCCTTTGATAGCTGAATTGTACAGTCCCCATTTCAGTTAATTTTATTTTGTTCTTTTGTTTTACTGGATCTGTTTCTTTTAACTAATTTCCCATTGGGTTTATTTATCAATTTTGATGGTTTTACTTTATGCGTGTATCTTGTTAGAATCTGGGAGAGGGTATAGAAAGCATAGAGATGGCCTTTGATTACATATTTTTTCTAGTTTGTCTGATCAAATTTGAGTTGACAAAGGTTAGTAAATCTAAAGGTGTTCAGATGATTTATGGATACTTTGATTTGTGATCTGTAAGCTCTGTTTTGACACCATACTGGATATTCCACATATTTCTCTTTCGGTTATTATCGATTGTTCCTTAATTGAAATTTGTAGTCATTGTTGCTGAAACTGATATTGTCCTGTATACTTCGGTACTACTCGATTGCTTCAGTGACTGTAGTGTGAAATGTTCAATATAAATATTGTTGTTTTTTGAATTGAGCCGAATCTATCATTTCTTTTGTAATCTTTCTGTTTCTTCTTATGGTGAACTTTTGTGGTAATTGTTCTTTAAATATATAATTTACAAGTTCAGGCACGTGCATTCCTCTTTTTCATGGGTTACCTGCAATTCCATTTCTTGAGATGAAAATAAGTTATATTAAGAAAAGGACTGGAACTTGTGAGTTGTCATTTGCATTTTTCTTGGTCCTTGTGAATTATATGCCAACCATTTTCCGACTAGATTCTGCATGTAATCTGAAATAGCCCTGTAGTTTCTTGTATGGTGCTCATTATTTTGATCCTTGATGTGATGCCTACATGTGACTTCTACTGAATTTGTATAATATTTTATTAATGAATTGATTAGTTATG
Organism: Anacardium occidentale; assembly: GCA_026122585.1. NCBI lineage: Eukaryota > Viridiplantae > Streptophyta > Magnoliopsida > Sapindales > Anacardiaceae > Anacardium > Anacardium occidentale. The sequence goes on from JAJEJH010000008.1 coordinate 1,121,740, forward strand.
AATCCAGCCAAGTAGTCTTCCATCAGCAAAGCGACTGTGTAAAACTAACATCGAAGTTATGGTATGCAAACTCAATGCGACATTGCATGTTGATGGAAGTTGCTTCAATTTTGGAAAAGGAAAAAATAAACCGATACCCTACTCAACATCTGTGCTCAACACAACTTTTTAAATTATTTGGCAGGAAAGAGCACTAGAAGAGAGCTGAGTTAGGTCCTCCACAAGGACTCCCCAACTGGGCATGGCAAATGCACGGCCAGGTCAATGCCACCCCAATGCCATTGTTCTCAACTGGCATCATCAGGATTCTCATTCTTGGCTACCCCGCCCACTGCTACCATTCTTTCATCAAAATCTCTTAACCTAGTTGCCCTCAATCTCAGTTTCACTCCGTCTGCCAATCCTTCCGCAAACACCTTTCAGTTCTTTTATCAGATGAAGTCACCACCATAGCTCATCTTTCACGTCACCTTAAAATATTCACTGTCAATAGATATCAATAAAATCAACTGAAAATCACAACCTAAAAAAGCGCATTGTGGAGTATGAAGAGACATTTCGTAGTGTTGAAAGTTTCATGCATTAAAACCCAAATACTTAAATTGAGCTTTCCCTGTTTGAATTTCACCAAAAGTTTCATGACGTTTTATTTTTACTTCATATTTTTTATGATTTTTTATTATTATTATGAGATATAAGACTATTTTTAGATATATAATTACTTAAAATCACAAACTTTTCTTTCTTTTACTAAAGGTTTTAATTTTTTGCAAGACTATGTTTAAAGCTAGAGCATGTTAAAGTAAAAACTTTAAGGTTATATATGTATTATAGTCATAAACCTTTTATGTGAGATTCATGGTGAACCTAATTAAATAATAAACATATTGATTATTGGTTGCATATAGTTTTGTGGCTTTCATGAAGTTTATGTTGTAGTATGGATTGGTTCCCTTAGGTGGCATTTAAACATATTATACGCTACTAATTATGAATGCTAAAGTGGGACCAATATGTGAACTTGATGACATTTTAACTAGATTTGGTAGTAAAAGAGTTGGTATATATTGATAAAGTTGTGTCCATTCTTGACATTTGAACATTATAGACTATATATTTCATGTTTTGTTGTTTGTAGTTTGCTTTCCCTGTTTACATTTTTGTATAGAAGTTCTATTGGTTTGCTTTCATATTCACAATTTGTAAGTACCTAAAGATATAAGTTAAGTAAGAAACACTCGGTATTGATTTTAACTAATATATAGATTTTTGTAACACTTATAACCATATTTTTATTTTAATTATAGGAAGAAATTAAGGTAATATAAATATTATAGTTTTTTTTTTTTTTTATGATTGTTGATCATATAAAAGCCATTATGATAATTATAATGTACATGACCAATGTCAATTATTATATTTTACATATATCTTGTTTTTTTATTAAATTAATTAATAATTAAATTTTTATAATTAATATCATTTTTATCGTATTATAAAACCTTATTATTATTTCAATGACAAGTAAATTAAATATGACTATAACAATGAAAAAATTTACAATTTTTGAATAACTCAAAAATTGCCTTACAATAATGAAAATATCCATCATTCATAAATATGCTAAAATGATTAGAATATTCATTGTTGATAATATATTTAGTAACCAGTCAAAACTATAATGATAACAAGAATATTTAACATTGTTGTTATGTTTAGTGACAGTAAATATAATTATATCAATAATAATATTTATCACTAATATTATATCTAGTAATTTATAAATATTGTTATAACAAAGGGAATATTCATCATTGATATTATATTTAGTAACCAATAGATATTGTTATAATGACAAGAATATTTATTATTGATATTATTATAGTGATTAATAAATATTGTTATGACAATGAGAATAGTCATCATTGTTACTATTTTCAACGATCATATTTAATATTATAGTGACAAAAATATTAATTATTATTACTATTTTTAATGATAGGATTCATGTCCCTTCCTATCTATATATTTGGTACATGTGTAGATTGTATTAAAGGTAAACAAATAACTCACACAAATAAGAAAGTAACCACAAGAAACACAAAGTTGCTTGAAATAATACATATTATCATTTATTGACCTTTTGATATTCCATCTGTGTAGGACCCGTCACCACGAGTACCCCTGCTGCTAAGAATTACCGTTCTTTTATTAAATAAACTGAAAATCGGGTACCCGCGACGAGAATCCTACGAAAAAAAAGAAACTAATACTACTGCTAAATTACATTGCATGCGGAAGCTGAAACTGAAACTGAAATATACAGTGAGCCCAAACTGGCTTTTCATACATATAAACATATTTATACAACTGTTCTGTACATCTGGTTACATTTACATTAATGTACAAGACTTCACAGGTCCAAAACTGAAATAAAATACATTTGGAAAGTGTGTGTGGGGTCCCCTCTCGCAAGCCACAGTCCACCCGTTCCTCGCCAGCAGCAACAAAACCTGAAAAAGAAGGAAGAAGGAAAGGGATGAGTGATAAAGATCACCCAATAAGCATTCCTTACTTCCCTCGACCCAAGCAAGCAACAAACAAGGGCATACATACCTGACCTCGACCCTAATCATACATCTAAACGCTTGTTGGCGCTGAAACTGATTACTGGATTAGCTGTTACTTATTATTAATCAAATTCTGAAACGAATGCCATGACATGATAACTGAAATCTGAATATGCATGCATGTGAAACTCTATATGTACCCAAAGGTATCTGCTGTGCTAATTAGACTGATGAACCCAATGATTCGGTATCTTGGCCAAGTGGGCTGAACATTCTAGCTACTGGCTAGAAAGCTGAATGAAAGTGCTGGACAATCTGACTGGTGTCAGAAAGCTGGGTCCCACAGATGCCCCCTCGAGTTCACCCAGAACTGTAACCCATACATTGGGTTCTGAATGCTGAAACTATTGAATTCAGATCCCTGTATCCTCTTTCAGACTACATGCTATGCTATGTATGCTTATGCATCATTTCTTAATTGAATTTTGAGTTATTTGATGATTGTTAGCCTTCTGGATAGATTACCAAGCCTTTATAAATCATTTTCTGCCTTTTCTGGAAAATCTGGCTAACACACGGTCGTGCAAGAAAGACATACGGTCGTGCATGCGCACACACGGCCGTGCTGGGCACGGGCACACGGGCGTGTGCCCAGACACACGGGACCGTGCCCCGGTTGTGTGCTTGGCCATGCAAGCTTCTGGAGAAAACTGGTCATTTCACGTAAGGAAGGGACACACGGTCGTGTCCCTTGCATTCCAGCCCGTGTGCACTTCGTGCACACGACCGTGTCCTTGTAAAAACAAGGGCACACGGGCGTGCAAAAACAAGGGCACACGGTCGTGCGTCTTGTCCTGCTCAGACATGACTCGCCTGAAATGCGTAGGAACCCATCCAAAACACAATCAAAATCCAATTAATCTCAAACATGCATTCAAAGCACTTCTATAAGCTAACAAATCACTTCAATTTCAACATTCATCCACTACTGCTGATTCCATCATGGAAATCTCATATTTCTCTCACTAACACACTCACAATCAAGCAAGCATGCATTTTGGGTGGAAAATCATCAAACAAAGCATCATATCATCATCATGGCATCATACAAACATACACAACATGTCACAATATACTGGAAATGCCGGCAAACGTTTCCAAGCATCAACAAACAAGCTGAGAACGCAAAGAGAGAGTAAGAAACACTTACCTCTCGACATGGCTGCTGAAGATTTCTAACTCAAGCTATTCTCTCTGATCTCTAGCTGGATTGGGAGCCGCTAGAAGCTGGATCTCGCGTCTAGGGCTGGGAGCTGCAGAAATAAAGAAGAAGAAGCTGAAATGGGTGAGCAAAAATGCAATAACTCTCGCCTCTCTCTCTTTTTCTACCCACCTGCACGGGAGTGCACCAAGGGAAAATGGATATAATCCACTTTCCGTACTTCGCATGATTGAAACTTCCTTAAAGGCATCATACGAAGGCTACACAGCTCTGGGAAACTACCAACTCACCCCTGAACTCTTTTAGACTCCCAAACTATTCCTAAATTCTGTTTCTAACTCCAAAACTCTACCCCTAAGGGCTTTTCTAAGCTGGGATGCTACAATCTGTTAGTAAAGAAAATACTTTATCATTTTTATTGATGATTTTTCATGTTATGGATGTGTTTATTTCTTACATGAAAAATCTCAATTTGTAAATGCCTTAAAAATATTTATATATGAAGTTGAGAGATAACTTGATAGAAAGATTAATATCATTACATCTAATAGTGGTGGTGAGTATTGTAAAAAGTATAATTAGTCAAAATGAAATCCTAGTCCATTTGCTAAGTTCCGTAAAGAATAGAGCATATGTGCTCAGTACACAATGCTTGACAGACCATAACAAAATGGTATTATAGAAAGGCGTAACTATACATTAATGGATAGGGTTAAGAGTATGATAAGTAATTCATATTTACCCTCATCATTATGGATGTATGCATTAAAAACCATTGTGTACTTATTAAATAGGGTTCCTAGAAAGGCAATTCCAAAAACTCCTTTTGAATTGTGGACTAGAAGGAAACCTAGTTTAAAACACCTTAATGTTTGGCGCTACCCAACAAAAATAAAGATATACAACCCATGTGAAAGGAATTTGGACTCAAGAACAACCAGTGGCTTTATCATTGGTTATCCAGAAAAATCAAAAGGGTATATGATATGTAAACACCTTTTAGATTGAAATTCCAAACACACAAGTGTCCTAACAATCAACCAATAATTATTTTCAAAGTTGGAAGTTGAGAAAAAAAGCATAGCCCAAACATACAATTCACACAATCACTTACTTGATAAGGGATCAATTGCAAGGTACAAGTCAAACCTAAAGGAAAACCTTTTACCAGCTTGGGTACTCACCGCCAATCCTTCCTTGCACAAGACTAGATAAAGAGATGAATGAAATTCCTAGAACCACTAAAGTACCTACGAAAATCTAGCAAAAACATGCAAGCTTTTAGGGAGAAATGTTCTTTTTTAATTTTAAAATCCAAAAGTGATTACAAGAGAGAGTGGTGACACTTATATATATGTCTTACAATTTATAAAAGTTACAAAAATACCCTTAATACACTTAGATAAGAAGTACATAAAGAAAAAGAAGTAAAACAAAAGTTTACAAAACTTAATGCAATGTACAGAAGGCAACACAATTGTGTTCTTAGACATGTGTAAAAGCTTATCAGAGTCACAGGAGGCCACACGGGCATGTGTAAAGGGCAGAAGTTAGCATGGGTAGAACACACGAGTGAATGCACGGTTATGTATATTAGTTGTTGAACATGGCCAACCACATCGGCATGTGGGCAGACGTGTGTGAAAGACACAAGCTAGCATGGGTGGTGCACACAGTTAGGCACACGGTCATGTACGTTGATATACTTTAATTCTTCATGTAATCTTAACATCGTATGCATTCCTTTAAAGCTTGCCTCATCGTAAGTCCTTTTCAGCTGGGTTGTATGATTATTCTGGTCGATCAAACACTCACAAAAAGGTGACAATGTCTGATGAGTGTGAGGAAAAACCAAGCAAGTTAAGAATACCACCCTAAGACTGCCATATGCTAGAAATGTGTTAGGAGCTTCTAAGTTGGTTGTTGATTTAGGAGTTGAATTCACATCAGTATATATTTTATTGTCCTAACCATAGTATAAGAATAGTAAAAACTAGGAATACTAGATTCATTAAAAAATATGAGACTAATGGGAGTGTGGAACCATGTAAAGTTAAAATTTAAGAAGTTAAGGTATAAACTCCTTTACCTATAACTTCTACTCGAGTTATTGTTTAGTTGTAAAATGTTCAAACAACATGCAATAACAACAAATAAATGAACAACCACCACTCCATAATGAACTTATCATTAATGAATCTCCAATAATTGAACTGTAAGAAATAACATTAAGAAGATAAGCTACTTTGGATGAATATATATTTTATCTATAAGATTCTAAATATGACTTAGGAATCAATAAAGATTCAATTTTGTTTTAACAAACCATAAGAAATAATAATTCTATAAAGTGGGTAAAAGCCATAAAAGAAAAGTTAATATCTATGACTAACAATGAAGTTTGGGACTTTGTTATACAACTTAAAGGTTTAAATAAACCTTTCTTTAGTGTTAGACTTGTTGCCAAAGGCTTGGTTGTGAATGGATTTTCAAAACCAAACGTGACTTAAAAGGTAATACTGAAAGATATAAGAATAAACTTGTTGCCAAAGGCTTTACTTAGAAAGATGACATCAACTATGAAGAAACCTTTCTTTAGTTTGTAAAAAGAATTCATTTAGAATTACAAGGGCAATGGTGGCTCATTATAATTTAGAGTTGCACCAAATGGATGTGAAAGTCATTTTTGTTAATGCAGACTTAGAGGAAAAAATCTATATGGAACAACATGAAGGTTTCATAGCTAAAAGAAAAGAACACATGGTGTGTAAACTTCAAAGGTTAATATACAACATTAAACAAGCTTCCAATCAATGGTATCTTAAGTTTCATAATAACATTACCTCTTTTATTTTAATGAGATCACTGTTGATTGATGTATATACTAAAAGGTTAGTAAGAACAATTTTATGTTTCTTATTCTTTATATTGATGACATTTTGCTGGCCACCAATGATCTTGGTATGATGTATGAAACCAAAAAATTTCTTTCTAAGAATTTTAAAATGAAAGATATGGGTGATGCATCCTATGTGATAAAAATATAAATATTTTGTGATAAGTCACAAGGATTGATAAAATTGTCTTAGAAAGGACATTTTAACAAAATTTTAAAGAGATTTCATATGGATAAATGTTTTTTTAATGTTGCTTCAATTTAGAAAGGTGATAAATTTAATATTGTGCAATATCTAAGAAATAGATTGGTACACACTCATATAGAACAAATTCATTATACATTTATTGTTAGAAGCTTCATGTATGATCAAACTTGTACTAGACCTAGACATCAATTTATTATCAGGATGTTATGTAACTATCAAAGTAATTCAGGGATGGACTATTTGAAAGATATGAATAAAGTATTGAGATATTTACAAGGGAAAAAAGATTATATGCTTACTTATAGGAGATCTAATGATCTTAAGGTCATAGGTGATTCAAATTCAGATTTTGCTAGATATGTCGATACCAGTAAGTCTATATTTGGATATTTGTTCCTATTAGTGAGTGGAATGATTTTATGAAAAAGTGCTAAGCAGATTATTATTGTTGCTTCTACTATTAAGGTTGAGTTTATGGCATGTGTTGAACCTTTGATGTTTTGATGATAATAAAAATATGGTTAACTTGCTAATTAATCCCTTGCATGAATTAATTCATGACAAAAGAAGGGAGAAAAGCTTTATTTTGCAAGTTATAAGTCTCGCACGACCTTGCGCTATTTTAGCATAACCGTGCTTGACAAAAAGGCTTCTCGTGTGTCCAGAACACGGGACCGTGTGCCTGACCGTGTAAGGTTCTATGAAAAATTAAAGAAAATTCTCAGAGTCAACATGGGCGTGTGCTTATGATACACGACCGTATACATGCATAATACGGTTAAAGCACCATTAGTTTAACCGTGTAACATGACTGTGTATAGTTAAAGCTTCAAAGTCAAGGACACGACTGTGCGCATTTAGAACACATGACCATATGCGTAATTCATGAAAAGCACGGGATATCAAGTCATGTAATAAAGTTGTGCGTGAGGTCAAAGTAAGGCAGTCAATGCACGACCGTGCACATAATAGACACACGATCGTGCATGATGATGAGTGAAGAGCACTACCAAATAAGTCGTGCAAGGCTAATCGTACAGGAAGTTTAAAGGCATACAACAGACACATGATCATGCGAATATTGCATACAACCATGCATCAGCAAAAGATACCTCGTGTGTTGCCAGTGTGTTAGTTGTGCCCCTAAGTTGTGTGAGCCTCTGGGATTTTGAACAAAAACCATAAAGGGCTGAAGCATGACCGTGTGTTAAAAGCATACAACTGTGCACCATTGGCGCTAATGTTTAATTCGACTGTTAGGAGTCTAATCGAGGCAATAAATGTAGCAAGCACGACTGTACACTCGAAGAGCATGATCGTGCATCTGAAAAATTTATTACAGAGCATTCATTTTCAATTACTTCAACGGATACAAAGCTAGGCAAAACGGCTCTTTGCTATTCTAGACAATAAATAAAGTATAAAATGAGACTTATTTGAAGTGAAGAAGGTTAGAGAAAATGAAATACAAATCAAGCTATTTGCTCTACTTGTTCTTCACTCTTTGATTATTCATTCTCTCTGTAAAAGCTTACAAATTCCTACACTTGAGAGATCTACGTTCTATATTGGATTTTCAGCCTAATTAGAGGCAAAATCAATCACTTTCTTAATCAATATCTCTACTATAAAAAGGGCAAAATTCTCTTGTTGAAAAAACTATTGTATCTTCGGGTTTGTAAAATAGTGAAAATTTCAATCGCGTTTGATTGAGGAAGAGGACGTAAGAGGCTTGTGTTCAAAGCTCCGAACCTCTATAAATTGGCTGAGCAATCTCTAAACTCATTCTCTCTTTATTTTTATTATTGTGTATTGTGATTATAATTGTTTTGTTGTGATTATTACTTTAGATTTTTTTAATAATCCTATTTACCCCCCCTCTAGTATTATTTCTCTAGCTATTAAGGTTTTTCAATTAGTATCAGAGCAAGTCTTTAAGAAATTTACAAAATCTAATGATTTTTAGAGTAAAAGATCCATATAGAGAAACGGCTAGCACTTCTACACCTATTTTTAGTGAGGGACAATGCACAACTAGGCCACCATTGTTTTGTGGTGTAAATTACACTCAATGGAATATTAGAATGAAATTACATATAAGGTCAATAGATTACAAGTTATGGAAAATAATTGAACGTGGAGATTTTGTTTCCGTAGACCCTAGAACAAACTTACCCAAAAATGAAAATGAATATAATGATGAAGATGAAAAACTATTAAGTTTAAATGCCAAGGCCATTAACATCTTATTTTGTGCTTTGGATTCTACAGAATTTAATAGGGTATCATCATGTAAATTAGCCAAGGAAGTGTGGACTATCCTACAAACCACACATGAAGGAAGAAGTCAAGTAAAAGAGTCTAAGATTGAACTATTGTTTAGAGAATACGAGCTGTTCGAGATAAAGGCAAACGAGAATATAACAGATATGTGTAAACGATTTTCGAACCTAGTCAATGATATGAGAGGATTGGGGAAGAGATTTGAGAATGTAGAATTGGTAAAGAAGGTATTGAGGTCTTTACTGGAATCTTGGACCATGAAGGTGACTGTAATAGAAGAATCCAAAGACTTAACAAAATTGGGGATGGATGAATTAATTGGAAGCCTGCTCACCTTCGAAATGAAGAGGAAATCGAAGGAGGATGAGAGCAAAAACACTAAAAGCATTGCTTTGAAAGCTGTATAAGAAGAAGAAGAAGAAGAAGAATCCTCCATGGATGAGGAGGATGTCAACCTGCTAGCAAGAAGATTTGGCAAATTCTTGTCAAAGAATAGGAGGATAAAAGGAGAAGCAACTTCAAACCTAAAGGGAAAGACAAAGAAGATAATGACAAGGAAGTCATTTTTTTCAAATGCAAAAAACATGGAAATATTAGACAAGATTTTCCAATGCTTAAGAAAAAGAAGAAGGAGAATGCTGAGAAAAGATTCAAGAAGAAAGCTTTAACTGCCACTTGGAGTGGTAGTGATGATTCAAGTGATAATAATGATGAAGATGAAAGAGCCAACTTGTGTTTTATGGCCAAAAGCGATTCGAAGGATAAAGAGGTATGTGAATCCAATTCATGCTCTTTTAATGAATTACAAGATGCTTTTGACTCTTTATTATTATAATTTAAAAATATTAGCTCTAGGAATAAAATGTTAAAGAAAGAAATGACTGGTTTGAAGTTAAGTTTAGAAAAGGCTGTAAATGAATGTAATGAAGTCAAAAATGAATTAAGAAATGCTTTAGATGAGAAAACTAATGTTGAAAACAATTTGAGGTCACTTAACAAAGAAAATGATGAGTTGAAAGCTAACCTAAGTAAATCAAATGAAATCCTGGAAAAGTTTAAGATAGGAAATAAAAGATTGGATGAGATGCTTGCATCTCAAAGAAGTGGATTAAATAAAGAAGGTTTAGGATACAATGGAGGCAATCTCTTTATAAACAACCATAAACCTTTAAAAAAGCCTCAAGCCAATGAAATAAAATATAAATATTGCTCTTATCTTGGACATACTATTAGAAAATGTCTAATTAGGAATGACAAACCTTATAGAATAAAAAGAGTTTGGGTTCCTAAAGGGACAATTAAGACTAACCTTCTTAGACCCAAAACCATTTGGGTACCAAAGAAGACTTAAATATATGTCTTGTGTAGGTGTGCTTGGAAGTGAAAAGAAAGAAGTCAAACAAGTGGTACTTGGACAGTAGATGTTCAAAGGGAAAGGTTGTTAGAATTGGCTTCATAGGTAACTTCTCTCTCACCATCAATGATGTTTTGTATGTTGAAGGTCTTAAACATAATTTGTTAAGTATTAGCCAATTGTGTGATAAGGGTTTCAAAGTATGCTTTCATGCCTTACGTTGTGAAATTATTGATAAAAGTACTAACAATATTGCATTCATAGGACACAGACACTCAAATGTGTATGTCATTAATTTACATAACATTGCATCAAATGACTTATGTCTCATGTCAACCAAGCAGGAAGACATGTGGTTGTGGCATAGAAGATTAGGACATGCTAGCATTGATGTTTTGGAAAAATTATCTAAAAAGGATTTAGTTAAAGGTTTGCCAAAACTTGTCTTCAAGAAAGATGGAATTTGTGATGCATGTGCCTTAGGAAAGCAAACAAGAACATGTTTTAAAAGTAAAAATTTTGTTTCTACATATAGACCTCTTCAACTATTGCATATGGACTTATGTGGACCTTTTAGAACCATGAGCTTAGGAGAAAAACGTTATTGTTTTGTAATAGTTGATGATTTTTCAAGGTTTACATGGGTTTTGCTACTTGCACATAAAGATGATGCTTTTAAAATGTTTGTGCCATTCATTAGAAAATTGCGAAACCAAGTAGGTTATGTAATTACTTACATTAGGAGTGATCATGGGAAAAAATTAGAAAATTCAAATTTTGAAGCATATTGTAATGAGCATGGCATCGAATATAATTTTTTAGCCCCTAGGACACCTCAACAAAATGGAGTTGTTGAGAAAAGAAATAGAACTCTAGTAGAAATGGCTAAGACTATGTTGTGTGAACATGACTTGCCAAAATCTTTTTGGGGAGAAGCCATAAACACTTCATGTTATATCATTAATAGAGCTATGATTAGGCCAATCCTTAAGAAAACTCTTTATGAATTATTTAAAGGGGAAAAGCTTAATATTGCATATTTTCATCATTTTGGTTGTAAATGCTTTGTAATCAATAATGGAAAGGATAACTTAGGAAAAATTGATGGTAAATCGGATGAAACAATTTTCTTAGGATATTCTTCCACCTCTAAAGCGTATAAAGTCTTCAACAAAAGGACACTTGTTGTTCAAGGATTTATACATGTGTTATTTGATGAGTCTTCTCCTAAGTGTGTAGATAGGTCAAATGATGATGAAGTGATAAAGCTTATGGAAGATCTCAAACTAAATGATGGCTTTACTCCTAAGGAAGAAGAGACTCAAATTATGGAAGCACCCCAAGATGACATGCTTGTGCAACCACAAGAAGTGCAAAAGGAGATTTCCTTCCTAAAAGTGAAAAATAAAGTTAAAGAAGGAAAGATTATTGGTGACCCATCCCAAGGAGTAAGGACAAGAGCTTCAATCAAAAATACATGTGAGTTTGTGGCATTGTTGTCATAAATGGAGCCTAAGAAGGTGGATGAAGCTTTGAATGATGAGAGTTGGGTATTGGCCATGCAAAAAGAATTGAACCAATTTGAGAGGAACCAAGTATGGGAGTTAGTTCCTAGGCTAACAGATCATCTTACCATCGACATAAAATGGGTATACCGAAACAAGGTGGATGAATCCGAAATTGTTACAAGAAACAAGGAAAAACTAGTTGCCTAAGGCTACTCTCAAGAGGAAGGTATTGATTTCGATGAAATTTATGCCCCCGTAGCTAGACTAGAGGCAATTAGGATATTGCTTACTTACGTATGTCTTTTAAATTTCAAACTTTTTCAAATGGATGTTAAAAGTGCTTTTCTAAATGGTTTTATTCAAGAGGAGGTGTATGTAGAACAACCTCCCAGTTTTGAAAATCCAAGTTTTCCAAATCATGTCTTTAAACTAAGGAAAACTCTTTATGGTTTGAAACAAACTCCTAGAGCTTGGTATGAAAGATTAAGTTCTTTCTTAATTGAAAATGGTTTTTCAAAAGGCAAGGTGGATACCACCCTATTTATTAAGAAACATAAGCAAGATATCTTAGAGGCTCAAATCTATGTTGATGATATCATCTTCGGTGCTACAAATGAATCTCTATGTAGAGAGTTTTCTAAGATGATGCAGGGGGAATTTGAGATGAGCATGATGGGAGAGCTAAATTACTTCCTTGGGTTACAAATCAAACAAATAAAGGAAGAGACTTTGCTCACTCAATCAAAGTACACTCAAGACCTCATAAAAAGGTTCAATATGCATGAGGCCAAGGAGCAACCAACAACAATGAGCACTTTAACAAATATTAACAAAGATAAGGGAGGTAAAAATGTTGATACAAAGACATATATAAGCATGATAAGTGCATTACTATATTTAACTACATCCAGGCCAGACATTTTGTTTAGTGTATGTATGTGTACTCAATTCCAAGCAAATCCTAAGGAATCACATTTGAATGCAGTAAAACGAATTTTAAGATATCTTAATGGAACACCGAATGTTGGCTTATAGTACTCTAAGAACTCAATATTCGAATTACATGCATTTTCAGATGCTGATTTCGAAGGTTACAAAATAGATAGGAAAAACACTAGTGGTACATGTCAATTTTTAGGAAACATGTTAGTTTCATAGTTTTCAAAAAAGTGAAATTCGGTTGCAACTTCTACTACGGAAGTTGAGTATGTTTCCGCGACTAGTTATTGTGCCCAAATTCTTTGGATGAAACAACAACTTTTAGATTTTGGCTTTGAAAAAGTAAAAACTCCTATATTTTGTGATAATACTAGTGTCATTCAACTTTCGAAAAATCTCATATTGCATTCTAGAACAAAACACATAGATATTAGACATCATTTCTTGCATGATCATGTTAGCAAATATGATATTATGCTTGAATTTGTTGACACTAATCACTAGCTAGCTGATATCTTTACCAAGCCTCTAGATAAAGAAAAGTTTGCTTATATAAGAAAGAAGTTTGGAATGATTGATCCATGTCAAGTAAGTGCCTAAGAATTCCATTTTTAAATGCTTACATGATGATTGTTTGATGTTTTGATTAAATGATTTAATATACATGAATGCCATTGGATGTATGTTATTGATTGGCTATATGTAAATGGTTGGATGTAAATAATTGGATGTGTATATACTTGTATGAGCTTGCATTGAATATGAACTTGAGTCGAATCAATACAATTCTATAGTTGACATTAATCGACAACTTCAGATAACAAAACCTCATTATATCAAAATATCCAAGTTTTCATGACTTGAGATATTTTGTGCATGCATTCTTAACATTTTACAGAATTCTGATATCTGTAGGTTTGTGTGATTTTGTTCACACATGACCGTGTGTTACAATTATGCACGGACATACTCCTGCATAAACACATGACCGTGTGTTCAAATAGACACGACCATGCGTTGTATTTTGGAATTCGTGGTTAAACTGCACGTGCACCATGAAAATCCACACGGGCATGCGTTTTAAAATTTCATTGTTTTTTAAACTTTTTTTCCAAAACACGATCGTATAACTATCGCATACACGATCGTGCGAAATAGGAATCGTCACCAAAATAAGGGTGACACACGATTGTGCGTTAGAGCAAAACGGTCGTGTTGCACATATAAATAAGCAGATCTGTTTCATTTTTCATTTTCCATGCAAAACACAAACCCTAGCCGCGATTTCTCCAATTTTTCTCTCAATTTTTCATCAAAATTGCTCATTTTTCTTGTTGTCATTTGTTTTTAAACTTATTTTTACAAGTTTCTCTCAAATTCTCTCATAGTTTGAGATTGTTTTTCATCAAAAGCACATCCAAAATTCCCTATTTCAATTTATTTTCCACCTAAATCACAATGCCTCCCCGAATGAAGCTTTCAACGCGTTATGGACCTTCTAGGAGCTCTACAAGGGCAGAGAATCCATTCGACATTGTTTGTTCATCCCGGCAACAAAAGGTACTTCTATCCAAATTTATGAAGAAGTCCATATATGTTGGTAGATGTTTGGATAGACGAATTCTAAGGGAAATTGGATTATTGAATGAGGTTACCAATCTAGTTGATGCTGCTAGGTTGAATGGAATATTTGATATGAGAAACGATGCATATGAGAATTTAGTGTATGAATTTTATAGTTCCTTGTCGCTTAAAAAGGACGTGCGAGGAACCATAACTGATCATACTATATGCTTTTGGCTGGCAAATGGTGATTGGACGGTGTCTGCCAAACAGTTGGGTAAATGGCTGCAGTGTAGTGTTGAGGGTATTCTGGACTTTCCCCACGAGCTAAGTTCTCAAGTAGTTTGGATATTACTCAGCGGTTCTGGATACTACGAGGCTCAAAAGGCGAAGGCTTCGACTTTGATTAATCTAGCTTTGAGAATTTTCCATCGGATGGTCACATATACATTGAATGCCCGTACGAACATGAATGGCAACATTAGTGTTTGTGATATGGCAGTAATGGAAGCTCCCATAAATGGCCATCAAATTGATATGGCTTGTTGGATTATTAATAAGTTCAATGATATCTAGTTGCACAACGATAGGTTTCTATAGAATTTGGTATGATGATTACCTTTATCGCTGAAAAGTTAGGCATAACAGTTGACAGATACAGAGAGTTTCAGATCCCTTTTGAAGAATCCTATATGTTGAATGTCGAAACTCTCTACCACATATGGGTAATAGAAAAGGATGGTGAAAACAGGTGGAGATTGCCTACTGTAGTTGGTGACCATGAGCCTTCAGCTGGTCCATCTGTTGCCCCTTCAGTAGTTGAAACTAGTACTCGTCAGGGAAGATGAGCTATAAAACACCAAATGCAATATGGCAAATAACCTAGAGGGGGGGTGAATAGGTTATTTAAAAACTTTTCTCAAATTTAAAAATTTTCCTATTCAACCAAAACAAGCATTCAATTATATCAATACAATTAAGCACAAAATATAAATTCGACTAAGCAAGTATAAATAAAGAGAGTAAAGGGAAAGAAATGTTCAGCCAATTTATAGTGGTTCAGAGCTTCTCCACGTCTCCTACGTCCACTACTCCAAGCAACCCCGCTTGAAGATTTTTCTTCCACTAACTTTAACCCAAAGTTATAATAGTTTTTTTCAACAAGGGATTTGGCCCTTCACACTAGTTTTGATATAAGAGATTGCACCCTTAACTTAGTTTTAACAAGGATTACGCCCCACACTAGTTTCACAGGATTGCGCCCAAGGGTTTGTGGAAAATTACAATAATTTGCCTCACAAGGCTAATACAACAATTAAGCTCAAGGTTTCTCTCTAAAGGTTTACAAATATGTTTGTGAGAGAAATTTGGAGAAGAGTTTAGAGAATGAAAGAATGGAAGTTGTAATGCTAATTCTCTAACCCCACAATCTTCAAAACAGCTCCAATTTATAAGAAATGGAAGAATGTAGTCGTTACTATTGATTTGAGAGTCGTTGGAGCCTTTCTGGAAAGTTACACGGGTGTGTCCTTCTGTTGCACGGTCGTGCTTCCCTTTTTCTGTACTTTCTAACAGTCATTTTTGTGCTAGCACGGGCGTGTGTATTTGTAACACACGGGCGTGTGTCATTTTTCTTCCATCAGCTTTCAGATTCCAGAAGCACGCATGGGATGCAAGCACGATCAGCGCATTGGACGTGCATGGCTATATTTTGGCCTTGCATACGGGCGTGTGTCTATGCTACACGGCCGTGTGTGTCTTTTTCCTTTGACACACGGGCGTGTCTTCTTCTTACACACGGTCGTGTGTGCCCTTTACTCTTGACACACAGCTGTGTTCCCTTATGCACACGGGCGTGTGTGTTCTCATCAGCACAACACGGGCGTGTGGCTTCAATTTTTCTATGCACGAGCGTGTGTGGCTTTAATGCATAGGCGTGTGTGCATATATCTGTAAAAATAAAACTTTGGGTCCTCTTTGTCATGTTCAACACATGCATGGACCAATTAGATATTTTAACATACATTTTGCATCAATTCAAAATTCACAAGGGTTCAACACGAGCCTATGCTGAAGCTGGTCCAAAAGTTCAATCACCTTCGGAGCTTTAAGTTTTTCTTGAGTTGACCAAGCAGATAGATGCGTAAGTGGATCGACTCGCCAATGATCTTAGGGACCATCGATAAGAGTTTTAAGTATTCTGGGATGATATTTATACTCGCATTGCACTACTTGAGTCCCGAGTTGATGTTCTGGATGAAATGGCGAACCAATCTCCTCTTCAACAACAGCCTCATGTGCCACCTGAACCTTAAATATGCCATTTGCATTTGCATCTTTCCTTAAAAAATCATCATTGAGGAACATATGCATTTTTTTTGTATATTATTATGACTTATCTTGATTTGATCTTTTGAATTCTATTAATGCTTCGAATAATATTGGTGTTTTGGATCATATTGATGTTGCTTGTTTGATGATTTGGTATATTGAAGCAATTGGATGGTTGATTATTGTTGATATATTGGGAGTGTAATTGTTTGATGATTGCTTTGTTTTGGGAAATATCCAAAAAACAAGGGAGATTATGTCATTTTTTTTTTTGATTAATGGCAAAAAAAAGGGAGAATAAGGGAAAAAGTATGGTAAAATTGATAATAACATATTGGTAATTAAGATTGAGTTTTGTATTGTTAGAATATTTCAAATATTATTGACCTAATTAATTAAATTAAATTAAATAATTATTTTTGTACAAAATCTGTGATGAATAATGAATATATGTACATTTTATGATTTATTTCGAGCGAATTTGAGGGAGATTTTGTTAATTTCGCTATTGATTTATGCAAATTCAGGATCACGTGGTTGTTGTTTTTGTTTTGTCTGAAATTACATGATTTCGAGTCGAAATAAGACGAAGTGGGTGTGTGCGAAACCAAAAATCACAACTGAGGTGAAGGATCGAAGAGCCGAATCAAAACCAGCTAAGCAAGTTTCATGCTACAGCATGAATGAAGTGTAGACGACAAAAGCTATGATGCCGCAACATAAGATGAGGGCCTGTACCCCGTGTAACACAGAAGTTAGAGGCTACAGCACTACACCGCAACATCAAAGAGTGCAATCACAGCTTCAGATTCATGTTGCGACATCATGTCGCGACATACTCAGCATGCAGCATTCCAAAACCTTCATGTCGCGACATGTCTAACAATGGCCTAAGTAGATCCTTGATGTCGCGACATGGGTTTTTTTTTTTGCAGAATTTCACTTTAAGTGAAATTCTTCCCTAACCCTAAGTATTTATATTACATTGTAATTTTAAAAAAAGGAGAGCCGTCTTAGGGGAGTTTTGGAGAGAACTTTCAAGCACTTTTCAGAGATTCAATATATTGTTTTTGAAGATTCGATCGAAAGCTTTTTGAATTGCAATTGTAAGACAAATTTTCATCAGCTTCAATAAAAGATTCAACACTTCATATGGTTTCGTTCTTATTTCTCCATTATGCTTGTCCTTTGTTTGAATCTCAGTGTTTATTTATGTTTAATGATGAACTAAATAATTTTTGCTAAGATTAGCGCTAGCTAATTCATGAATATGTAGTGTTGTTCGATTATAATTTACGAACATGTTATTTATGTGAGTTTGCATTCTAAACTTAATGCTTATTTAAAACTTGGTCAATTATTTTTATAGGATCTCTGTTGTGTGATTGAGATTGAGAGATGAGATCGCATAAAAGTAGCTAGAATACAAACCGTGGATTAATCGGATATAGAGATATATTTGATAATACATACAATAGTCGTAGGCACAATAGGTTTGTGCTGAAAGCTACTGGATTTCATAAAATTTAATGCATTTTCATCTAATTAAACCTAGATAGAGATATTTAGATTATTAGATTGTTAAATAAGATTAATATTGCTTGAGAAAGATTATTGATCAATTTAGGGAATTCTGTTGTCACATGAATAACATGAGATATTTAAGCATATGAAAAACCTACATTGTAGTGAATTAATGAACAAGAATTCTTAGTATCATGTCATTTATTATTGTTTGATTTACCTAGGCGTGCTTATTAGTTGTTTGATTTTAGTTTGGTTTTAGTTTTTATATTTATTTTCAATTCGTATTCGATAATTTAGATAAAGTTAGGAGTGGTGTTATCTTGGTACTTACTTACACGATCTCGTGGATACAACATCTTGAATATTTCTCGTATTACTTTGAACTAGTACACTTGCTAGAAAGTTAGGGTTTAAACTTTTAACTCATCAAGTTTTTGGTGCCGTTGCCGGGGATTACGTCTTAGACAATATCAAGATATATTGCTTTTAATTTTACTCTAGACATTTATTTTATTGTTATTTTAGTTTGTTTTTCTTTTTGTTTCTATTTTACGGTGTTACTTGGTCTTGTTTGCCTTGCAGGTTCTTACCTAGTGCATGACACGCATTAGAAATCAGACAACTGAGCCTTTCGATCCCGAGATAGAAAGATCATTACATCAATTAACGAGACAAAGAAGAGTAATGGCAGATGACCAACGCATAACACCGTTAACCTTGAAGTAAGCTAATCGAGCCAATAACTAGCAATCTTTGATTGATTATACGACTCCTACAGTCGAATGTATAGCTTCGAGCATACGACAACCATCAATACAAGACAATAATTTTGAGATCAAACCGGGCATAATCTAGATGATTCACACATCAATTCAGTTCAATGGTTTGTCTAGTGATGATCCAAATCAACATATTACTAATTTTCTGAAGATTTGTGATACTTTCAAATAGAATGGAGTTACAGACGACGCCATCAGGCTAAGATTGTTCCTTTTTTCACTAAGGGACAAAGCAAAGAGTCAGTTAAATTCATTGCCGATTGGACCGATCACTATATGGGATGAGATGGCATAACGATTCTTAGCAAAATTCTTTCCTCCATCAAAGACTGCAAAATTACGAAATGATATCACAACTTTCATGTAGTATAACACGTAATCACTATATGAAACATGAGAGAGATACAAAGAACTACTCTGAAATTGTCCATACCATAGATTGCCAATATGATTTCAGGTACAAACTTTCTATAATGGTTTAATGCTTGCTAATCGTACTTTGGTTGATGTATCTGTAGGAGGTAACTTTATGAGGAAGACACTAGAAGAAGCATTCGAGCTATTAGGTGAAATGGCTTCTAATAGTTACCAATGGAAAAATGATAGAGCACCAAGGAGAGTTGTGGGAGTATATGGAGTAGATTATTTCAATGTATTGGCTGCCCAAATAGAAGCTCTAAATAAGAAAATTGATACAATGACGATCATGAAAGTGAAGAGCGTAGTTTGCGACTTATGTAGAGGGGGTCATGCTAGCATTGATTGCCAACTGTAGACAACCCATTTTGGACCCAACAAGGTCACCCCCGATGATGAAAAACCTGGATGTTGATTTAGAATTTTTGAGATGTTGAACTGACGATGGATGAGTTAAAAAGAAAAAAAAAGTGTTTATTTTATTTTATTAAAAAAAATCATAAAATCATAAAAACCCAAAAAGATAACCCAAGTAGCTAACACAAAAGAGGAGAGAATGAGGAGGCCCAGTGTGCAGTCTATTTTGGAAGATTTCAACAGCAAGTATACTGGCCCGGCTAGAGAGGAAGGCCCAAGGATGGACCTGCAGCGCGTGCGTGTGTCACACGCACGATGAAGTGGCCAGGCCTGTTCATCGCGCGTGTCACGCACGCGCCCGCTGAGTCACCCATAACTGCCTTCTTTTCCAGCGCCTTTTTTTTCTCTCTCTCCTGCACCTGCCAGCCCACGTGTCATGTGTTGTGTGGCTGGACAGCTGGCTGCCGTTTTCATCCAAATCGCCTATAAAAGAAGATGGGATTTTCTAGAAACAAGGGGGGTTGGAGGGGAAAAACTTTTGGGGAGGAGAAAAAATTTAGAAAAGAGGGGAAGAGAAAATTTCAGAGAGGGGAAGGAAAAATATTTTAGAGAGAAAAAATATTTTCTTTAAAAAATATATATATATATTTTTGGGAAGGATTTTTCAAAACAAACAGAAAAATTTTTAGCATATCTGAAAATCAAATAGTATTTTACTGTTCTTGGCTCAACTTCGAAAAATTTCTAATCGAATTCAGATTAGTCTCTGAGGGGAATTTATCTATATATATGTATTGTGTATTATTTCGTGTGTATATGTATATATATTATATACATATATTCCATTTTATTATCCTTGTATTTGTAGTTTATATATCTTGTATATGTTATTTATATATGCATACATATATATATTTTTTTATGTCCTGTATTTTTATTTATTTTATTTGTTTCTTTTATTTTCGATTTATTCTGTATATGGATGTTTTTTCTTTATGTTACTATATTACATATTCTGTATTTCAAAATTGTGTTTGTTTACGGATTACAACATGCTGTATATATTGTATGTATGTCATAAGTTGTGTGTATGGTATGTATATTGTGCTGTGTATATAAATTATGTATATTGCATGAGTATTTTTCAGTATAAAAATGTAAATAAACTGTGTAAAACCTTCTGTAAAAGTGAATTTTATATTTTGTGTGTGTGCGTGTATATTGTATGTATAATATTCTGCATGTGAGTGGAATGAATGTGTCTGGCTGCTTCGGTGGCAAAAGGCGAGGGATTTAGTCCGTGGGACTCAGGTTCGAGTCGCGGCCGGGAGGGGAATCTGCTTATTTTGACCTACTGTGCGTGTGTGTAATATATATATTATTAGGCTTCCTGGTTGGGCTCATGCTGTCTATTTTCATTGGGCGGGCTGGTTGGGCTGCACTTTGTTTATTTCTATTAAGTGGGCTACATTCTGCATATTTCCTTAGATGGGCTGCTTTCACTTGGGCTACAGTATTGATTAAACTGTTCATTCTTATTTTCATTCTATAGGTATAATTTGTTTTAATTAAATTTTGTTTTGCAGGATTTATTTATTTATTATTTCTAAGCTTGTTTAGGGTTAGAAGAAATGTATAGGGGTGTATGGAAAAATGGTTGTAATTTTTAATTCTTAATTTATGCTGATTTGGTTTTATATTCTATGACAAACCTAATTTATTTTGCAGGATTTATTTATTATTTCTAGGCTTGTTTAGGGTTAGAGAAAATGTTTAGGGGTGTATGGAAAAATGGTTGTAATTTTTAATTTTTAATTTATGTTGATTTGGTTTTATATTCTATGACTAACCTAATCTGTTTTGTAGGATTTATTTATTATTTCATAGGCTTGTTTAGGGTTAGAGAAAATGTATAGGGGTGTATGGAAAAAAGTTGTAATTTTTAATTATTTTCTTTTCCATATTTTATTATTTTCGTGGATGGATGTAATTTATTAATAATGCATCGTATGCTAATATGGAACTTAATTAAACTCGGTAACGCGTTTAACGAACGAACCACAAAAGTGAAGGCCGACTTTCATGCCGAGCGTCATGGGTGCCTAACACCTTCCCATCGTCGTACCTGACTCTCCGAACTCAACCCATTGGACAGGTGAGGAGTAGTTGGGTCCCTTGCAAGGGATCCATAAATCACCCATCCTCACTGATGTATATTTTTTTGGGGTTATTCTCGGGTGGCAACTCCATAGACTCTGTAGCGGACCACAAACCCGTTATGCGCTCCTCTTAACCACGTTTAGGGTGGTTAAACAAGAGTGGCAAGTATGTGCTGGCATGGCGCTGTAAAAACCGACGCCACAGTAGGTTACCTATTCATAAACTCACCTGAAAGTGCTAATTTTGTGGGAAATTTTTACAAGCCTCAACAAAATAACCCGCACTCCAACACATACAATCTTGGGTGGCGAAATCATCATAATCTTTCGTGGAGCAATAAGAATTCAATGAAGCAACCATCGCCAGGGTTTCAACCTCAAGAAAAGAAATACAATCTGGAGGAACTTATGACAAAATTCATCAATAGTGCTGAGACAAGATTTCAGAACCAAGAGGCATCCATCAGAAATCTTAAGGTGCAAATGGGACAATTAGCAAACATAGTAGTTGGGAGAACATAAGGCACACTACCAAGTCATACCGAAACAAAACCTAAAGAACATGTGAAAGCCATATCACTAAGGAGTGGGAAAGAATTGAAAGGTCTTGAGGAAGAAAAGCTGAAAGAAGCCAAAGAAGTCGTACCAGTGGAAAAGAAAGTGAAGAAAAAGCCAATATAGATCAAACCTTATTTTCCTCTTGCAAATAAAAAAAGGCAGTTAGATAAGCAGTTTGTAAAATTCCTAGAGATATTCAAAAAACTTCACATCAATATTTCTTTTGCAGATGCCTTGCTTCAAATGCCAAGTTATGTAAAATTTCTGAAAGAGATGTTGTCCAACAAGAGGAAATTAAAGGAGCATGAGACAATCAAACTTATAGAAGAGTGTTCAACGATTC
Source organism: Anacardium occidentale (assembly GCA_026122585.1). Classification (NCBI taxonomy): domain Eukaryota; kingdom Viridiplantae; phylum Streptophyta; class Magnoliopsida; order Sapindales; family Anacardiaceae; genus Anacardium; species Anacardium occidentale. Next base: position 1,144,754 of record JAJEJH010000008.1, read on the forward strand.
TCTAAAACAAGTTGCCACCAAAGCTCAAAGATCTAGGGAGTTTTTCTATCTCGTGTACTATAGGCTCAATTTCTTTTTCAAATGTTTTGTGTGATTTAGAAGCTAGCATCAATCTAATGTCTTTAACCATTTTTAGAAAATTGGGATTAGGAGAGCCACAACCTACCACAGTTTCTTTGCAACTCGCTGATAGATCAATTAAGTATCCAAGAGGGATTATGAAGGATGTCTTGGTTAAAGTGGATAAATTTATATTCCCTGTAGACTTCCTTGCCTTAGACATGGAAGAAAACATAGACATGCCCCTAATTTTAGGGAGACCCTTTTTAGCTATAGGGAAAACATTGATTGATGTCTGATTAGAGAGATTAATCCTTAGGGTGAGGGATGAACAAGTAACATTTAATGTTTTTAAAGTCATGAAACACCCGAAGAAGGACCATACTTGTTATGGAATTAATACTCTTGATGCTTTATCTTGTGAATTTTTCCAGACTAACAAGTTTAAAGACCATTTGGAAGCATGCCTAGTGGATTCAATATATAATAAAGTGGAAAAAGATGATGTGAATGAAACAGTGGCACACTTGACAGTGATTTTACCATATAAGAAGCATATGCAGCCAAGATTTGAAGCACTTGACAGGTCATCCATGACGACACCTAGGCCATCAATTGAAGAACCACCTATTATTGAGCTTAAACCTCTACCTTCTCATTTAAAATATGCATTTTTACAAGATTCTTCATACTTACTAGTGATTATTTCATCATATTTAACAGGTCATATAGAGGAAAAGTTGTTAAGGGCGTTGAAAGAGCACAAGAAAGCTTTTAGCTAGACAATAACAGACATTCGAGGTATTAACCCTTCAGTTTGCATGCATAAAATTCTGATAGAAGAGAGTTATAAGCCAACAATCCAGCCTCAAAGAAGATTGAATCCGATGATGCAAAAAGTTATCAAGGAGGAAGTGATTAAACTACTAGATGCTGGTATTGTATATCCTGTCTCAGACAGCTCATAGGTAAGCCTTGTACAAGTAGTACCAAAAAAAGGTAGAATGACATTAGTGAAAAATAAGAATAATGAATTAATCCCCATTAGAACAGTTACTGGATGAAGAGTATGCATAAATTATAGGAAGCTAAATGATACCACTCGAAAATACTATTTCCCATTGTCATTCATTGACCAAATGCTAGAGAGACTAGATGGCTATGATTTCTATTGCTTCTTGGATGGATATTCAAGATATAATCAAATTGCCATAGCTCTTGAAGACCAAGAGAAAACTACGTTTACATACCCTTATGACATATTTTCATTTAAGAGAATGCCATTTGGTTTATGTAATGCACCAACCATTTTTCAAAGATGTATGATGACTATCTTCTATGACATGGTAGAAAAATTCCTACAAATATTCATGAATAATTTTTCTATTTTTGGTTCCTCCTTTAATGCATGCTTAAATAATCTTGAATTAGTTTTGAAAAGATGTGAGGATACTAACCTTGTCTTAAATTGGGAGAAGTGTCATTTCATGGTGTAGGAGGGCATAGCACTTGGCCACAAGATCTCAAAGGAGGGAATTGAAGTCAATCGAGCAAAGGTGGAAATCATTGAAAAATTACCTTCACCAATATCAATAAAGGCAGTGAGAAGTTTTCTAGGGCATACGGGATTTTACAGACATTTCATCAAAGATTTTTCAAAGATAGCTAAGCCTTTAATTAATTTATTACTTAAAGATGCATCTTTTGATTTTGATGAAAATTGTTTGCATGCTTTTTAGGAACTCAAGAAGAAATTGGTCACATCACCCATCATGGTGGCACTTGATTGAAGTCTCCTATTCGAACTTATGTGTGATGCTAGTAATATAATCATAGGAGCGATCTTAGGTCAACAGAAAGATAAAGTGTTCAAACCAATATACTATGTTAGTTGAACCTTGAATGAAGCTCAACAGAATTATGCCAGCACAGAAAAAGAACTTCCATCTGTAGTGTTTGTCTTTGACAAATTTCATTCTTACGTTGTCCTTACAAAAGTGATAGTGTATACCGACCACTCTGCCCTTAAATACCTCATAGCAAAGAAAGATGCAAAACCTAGGTTGATAAGGTGGATTATATTATTATAAGAGTTCGACCTAGAAATAAGAGATAAAAAAGGGGGTAGAAAATGTAGTGGCTGACCACTTATCTTGCATAAAAAACCCATACCTACTAGAAAGTGGTGAGACCCCAATAGGAGAGGAGTTTCCAGATGAACAACTTTATGTCATCCTTAGTAACCTAATTCCATCGTATACAGATATTGCAAATTACTTAGTAACAGGTACTCTTCCTTCAGACTTTAACTCAAATTAAAAGAAGAAATTCTTGTCTGATGGTAAACATTACTTGTTGGAAGAACCATATCTGTTTAAAATATGTGCTGATCAAATCATTAGAAGATGTGTACCTGAGGAAGAGATGATGAACATCCTAAGCCATTGCCATGATAGGGGGGTGGGTGGTCATCTTGGACCAATCAAGACAACTTCTAAGATATTACAATCTGAATTTTTTTGGCCTATATTATTTAAAGATGTATATGCTTATATAGTGTCTTGTGATAAGTGTCAATGGGTGGGAACCATAGATAGGAAGTATGAGATACCCATGAACAATATCGCTAAGTGTGAATTATTTGACACGTAGGGTATAGATTTTATGGGTCCATTCCTTAGTTCTTGTTCTAATAGATACATATTAGTGGTCGTAGATTATATTTCCAAGTAGGTGGAGGCTGAAGAATTTAGAACCAATGATGCGAGGGTAGTAGTTAAGTTCTTAAAGAAACATATTTTTACAACGTTTGGGACCCTTAGAACAATCATAAGTGATAAGGGTAAGCACTTTTGTAATAAACAATTTGAAAACCTTCTAAGCAAATATAGAGTCAAGCATAAAGTAGCCACCTCATACCACCCACAAACTAGTGGCTAGGTAGAAGTATCAAATAGGGAACTTAAACGTATCCTTGAAAAAATTGTGAACAAGTCTAGGAAGGATTGGTCGTTAAAGCTAGATGATGCACTATGGGCCTATAGGATAACATACAAAACACCAATAGGAGTGTCTCTATATAGACTTGTGTTTAGAAAGACATGTCACCTCCCAGTCAAGCTTGAACATCAAACATATTGGGCAATAAAATTTCTTAACTTTAATATGTAAGATACAGGTTCCAAATGATTGTTACAACTCAATGAAGCTGATGAGTTTCGACACCAAGCCTATGAGAATGCCAAGCTGTACAAGGAGAGAGTAAAAAGGTGGCATGACAAACATATCTTGAAAAGAGAGTTTATCGAGGAAGAAAATGTGTTGTTATTCAATTCCAAGTTTTGACTCTTTCTAGGAAAGTTACGGTCCAAATGGTCGGGACCCTTTACTGTGACAAAAGTATATCCATTAGGTGCTATTCAAATATCACATGAGGAAAAAGGCACATTCACTATAAATGGACAAAGGTTGAAGCATTACGAAGATGGAGGCTATAGTAAGGAAAAGATCTCCATCCCATTAAACAACCTGACCTAAAAATGACCATATAAAAGTAGAGCTATAGACTTTAAACAAGCGCTTATTGGGAGGCAACCCAATCATTTTGTTTTATTTAGTTATATATATTTTTTTGTTTTATGTTATTTATTTTATTTGGATATTTCAATTTAATTTCAAATGTTGTTTGAAGATTAGTTTGTGTTGCAATTTTTAGGTGTTCGGGTTAAGTGAAAATAAATGGGAATACAATGAACAAAAAATGAGCAAAACTACGAAGAATGTCCAAAATTTCCATGTCGTAGCATGGTGCCGTAACATTATTTGCAACACCAGGACAAAACCTGTAAGCCACGACACTATGCCATGACATAAGCTGACTAAACAAAAAGAGGCATTGCATGCTGCGACATAATGTCGCAACACAATTCTTCTTGCAAAAAGGAGCACTCGTGCCATGACATAAACAGTCCTGCTTTCCAGAGCCTATACCGCGACACGAGTGATAAGTGTCAATTGCATGTATAATTTCGTGGTCAATTTATAGAATTTTAAGGGTGATTTGACTATTTTACCCTTATTATGTGCATATTTCGAGATCACGGGTTTTCATGTTTGGTTTTATAGGAAATGTTGATTTTAATGTGATTTCAATGGAAATCAAACCAAAAATACACTTATGAAAGACTAGCTGGAGGTTCGACTTTAGTCTAAAGAGGAATGAGTAGCTAGAGCAAAAATGGGAAAGGAGAGTATTGCGCGCCACAGCAGAGAATGAGGATTTTCAATATGTTTGATTTCTGTAATGACAAAGTCATCTTCACTGAAGTTGTAGTGGACATCTCAAGCTTTTCAAAAAGCTATTATGGGGAAAAATCCGAGTTCGTTTGGCCCTTCAACCGTTGCTGCAAATTCAGATCTTCTTGGTGAAATTCTGTGTCTGACCAATGATCACTAAAATGGTCATAACTTGAGGTTCCGAAGTTCAAATGAGGTGATTCATAATTCAAATGAAACTAGACATCCAGGGCTACAACTTTAGTGAAGACCAAAATTTCGGATTCCAGAAGCTACAGGCCGCGGCATCATGCCGTAGCATAGGGTAGTGCAGGAGCCGCAGAAAAATTCCAGAATCAGCATGCCGCAGCATTAGGCCGCAGCATGCACTCCAGAATCCTCATGCCGCAGCATGATGCCGTGGCATGACCCAGGCAGAACCTCCAGGCCGCAGCATGGTGCCGCGGCATGGACACTGTTCACAGAATTTCAGTTTGACTGAAATTCTTTCCAAACCTTAACTATATATATATCTTTGTAATTTTAGAATAAGGGGGGGCCGTCCTTGGAGAGTTTTTGGGAGATTCTTCGCACAATTTTCAGATATTGAATATTTTATTTTGGGGTTTCAATCAAAAGCTTTTCGGATTGCAATTGTGAGAATTTTTCTTCATCAACTTCAATAAGAGATTCAATATTCATCTGGTTTTATTCTTATTTTCTCTATTATACTTATGATTTGTTTGAATCTTATTGCTTATTTGTTTTTAATGATGAACTAAATAATTTTTGCTAAGATTAGGGCTAGCTAATTCATGAATATGTAGGGTTTTTCAATTATAATTTATGAACATATTATTTCATGTGAGTTTGCATTCTGAACTTAATGCCTATTAAAACTTGACCACTTTTAATAGGATTTATGTTGTGTGATTGAGACCGAGAGGTGATATTGCATAAAAGCAGCGAGAATACGAACCGTGGATTAATTAAATATAGAGATATATTTGATAATACATGCAATAGTCATAGGCACAATAGGCTTGTGCTAAAAGCTAGTGGATTCCATAGAACTTAATGCATTTTCATCTAATTAAACCTAAATAGAGATAGTTAGGTTACTAGATTGTTAATTAGGATTAATATTGCTTGAGAAAGAATATTAATCAATTTAGGGAATTCCGTTGTCACATAAATAATATGAAATACATAAGCATATGAAAAATCTACATTGTAGTGAATTAGTGAACCCGAAATCTTAGCATCATCTCACATTGTGTTATTCGATTTACCTAGGCTTGTTCGTTAATTATTTTATTTTAGTTTGATTTTATTTAGTTGATTTACTTTCGACTCGTATTTGATAGTTTAGATAAAGTTAGGAGTAGTGCCGTCTTGGTACTTGCTTACACGATCCCGTGGATACGACACCCTGAATACTTCCCATATTACTTTGAACTAGTACACTTGCTAGGAAGTTAGGGTTTAAACTTTTAACGCATCAACGAGCAAGGTACTCCAAAGCTTCCGCATCCCAGATGATACTGCTCTTGCACCCTAGAAGCTACGTGTCGTGGCACAAGAACAATCACACCCACATAAGCCCGTGACGTGTAGGTATGTAAATTTTTTTTTAGTTTTTATTTATTCCTTCACCAAAAAAAAAAAAAAAACAAACAAACAAAAACAAAATCTTACATATAAATTTCACACACACAAAAACCTTTCCCTCTTAAAATTCAAACACACAACACCATACATATAACTCTTTAGCCATACACGCACATCACTTCCCGCCTCAATCAACCACCACAACATGCTCAAGTTCTACCAATATTCAATAGCCACTACATTGCACACCCATCCATTCCCTCTAAACCAACACCTCTCAACACTATTACACCATATTCCATCATCGAGGTATGTACATAAACTTCACTTTTGAATTTTTTTGTTGTTGTTTACTTTCCAAATTTTTTTTATTAGAATGTGTTTAAATTTTAGTGGTAGAGTACAATTTAGATTTAAATTATATGCTTCATTATTCTTTTGTGTTTATGCATAGGCACTTATATGTTAAAATATGTGATAGCATAAAATAAAACACATGCATACCAAATGTTGGAATAAATGCCCCAATGAATTTCTTATGCACATATGACACCCTTTTATTCATGTTAGACTAGCAATTTATAGTTCATGACTTTAAGACATGATATAGAGTGTTAATTTTACATGTATTGGGCTACAATCACATGTTCATCATATTCACCCTCATATGCTTACATGATTTGTTTTTTCCTTTTTTTTTTTTTCTGGTTCTTATGTTGATTTATAAGTTTATTTTAAAAAAAAATTTCAGGACAAACTAAATATCTATGCCTACAATGTTTGGCTCATGTGTCGCTTCTAAAGGAAAATAGCAGGCCTTCAAAAGATGTCATGGGAAACCACATGAAGAAACGACACAAGTAGATCCTTGATTTACCTCTCTTAAAGCACAACACAGATTTGAAAGAGCTAGAAGAAAAAATAAAAGCTTCATCGAGGAAAGGGGCTTTTACTTTCCCGAAGAAGGCGACTACCCCAACATTACTAATGTCATTACTGCTCACAGATGGGAAGTCTTTGCCCAAGAACTCGAAGGTGTCGTTGCGGCTCTTGTCATGGAGTTCTACGCTAATGTGGTGGATTCTATGCAACATAAAGTGAAAGTTCGAGGGAAGACTGTTCCATTTGATGTGCACACAATCAACGCTTATTATCAATTATAAGAGCTTAGCTTTGCTACCTACAGTCAATATGTATAGCACTTAACACCCGAGCAAATCCTTCAAAAGATAAAAGATAGTAGTGCTCAATGGACATATCAAGATAGGGTCCCTAAGTCTTTTAAAGCTAGATTTTTAAACCTTACGATCTAGATGTGGGAATACTGTATCAACGCCCGATTGATGCCTACATCACACTTTGATTACAGGATTATGTGTTTGAGCAGGAGTATTGTATGCCATAGACGAGAGACAAATCAAGACAAGCCCGAGGTTGAGCAAGTCCATGATGGCCACCTTACGCATATAAAAATGGGTAGCAATAACACAATCAAATATCAAAGACTTGGTCCCTTTCTGAAATTGAAGGCAGTAAGAGAAATCATAACACTTCAATAAAGCTTAATTATTAGTATCGGAACATTTCAATAACACATGAAAACCAACCCTTCAATCGATTGGATTTTAATAATTTGCTCAATACAAGGATTAAACACTTAATAAATAACAAGAATTTAACATTTTTTCATAACGAAAATGCAGAGATTTAGGTGAACTTACTACAATTTTTTCATAAAGCTTAACATTTTTCAAAACGTTTTGTGTTAAAAGTGTGTTTAATTGTAAGTTTTGTAATGAATTTTGTGGATTTTTACTACAATTTGAGCCTAGGAATGTTATTTTATTTAATATAATAAAGTTTTGTTACTAATTAAAGAGATGATAGTCTAAGAAAAAACTTGTAGCAATGATATGGCAACTTTTAGTGCATAACAAGTATATGAATTGTTTGGTGTAATAGTCCAAGGTTCTCCATCCCTTTATTTGCTTAATATTTAGTTATGCTTTTTTTTTTAATGGTAGTTCGAAAAGAGTTAAACAGAGAATCTTGTGATAGGATTAACTTATAAAAAAGAACACATTATGTTGAGAAAAATGGGTAATCATCTTAAGGGTCTAAAGAAAATTGGTTAAAGAGTTTATAAATTCATATTCTATACCAATTAGCTTCATTCGACAAAGATAACAAGTAATTTTTCTCAGATGTTCTAACAAAATGCAATGATTGAGAAGTAAAACCAAAAAATAAAGAAGAAGGAAATTTTAAGACATCAAATGAGATAGTTCTAGTGGTCCTTGGGTATGGAAGCAGTTACACAAACGACATTGGATATGGTGCAAAACCTCACAAGTAACTAAGCAAAAATTATTTACATTTTCTAATGATCATTTTATATTGACTTTGCAGTTGTTGATCTTGGAAAAAAAAAGGGACCCAACTCATCTTAGAAATAAAGTTAGAAAGAAAAAAGGGTTAGATAGACCTTGATGTTTTTTTGATGAGTGTTCATTGTTCTTTTAAAACTTTTTATATTGATTGAATTACTATTATAATGGTTAATATTGTTGAATTTCTGTTCATTAATATTTTACTTTGGAAATGTTATGAGTTTTTTTTTCCATATATTTACATGGAGTACATTTATCAATAATTTATGATAATTTTTATTTATTGTAATTTTCAAATATTAGGTTTTAAATGACAAAATGTCATATCTTATTGTGAAAAATGATGTCTTTTTCAAACATAATAATTTAATAACAATATAAGTTTTGTCAAGAAAAATAATGGTTTGGTAAAAAAAATTTACCTTTTAACTGTGACAATCATTATGTCACTATTTATTGGTTCAATGACTTTTACATTTTTGTTGTAAAAAGATATATTATTAGGTGACGATTTCTTTTATGCTAATTTATTATTGTATCTTTTATGACCAAAAAAAAAAAATTTAGATAATGAAAATTTAAACAAATTATGACAACATTTTCATTATTACAATTTCATTGTTTCATATCTATGGTGATTTTTGTCACTATAAATATATTATTAAGTGACAAAGTATGATTTTGTCATTTAAAGTATAATGATTTTGTGATGAAATGTAATATTAGGTGACAAACTCATGACTTGAATAGTAAGACTATTAACGTTACAAAAAGTGATAAAATATAGTGATAATAAAAGTTTTTGTCATTAAAACTTAATTATTTGGTAATTGACACAAATTATATAATGTATAACTTTTGAGATAGGGATACGGTGACTGTTTTTGTGACAGCAAAAGTTTGTCACAAAAGAAATTCAGTGACAAAAATAATAATTTATATGACAAATTTTGATGTCACTATTTATCAAATTTGTTGTAGTGCATACCGATCAAGAATCCTTTAAACATTTAAAAGGACAAGAGCGCTGAATATGTGTAAGCATAATGGTTAATGTGTTGTCTCGTAACTATGCACTAATTTCTACTCTTGATACCAAATTGCTAGGTTTTGAGTACATTAAAGAAAATTATGCTGATAATCCTGATTTTGGTACTATATATGTTGCATGTGAGCAATTTGCATTTGGGAAGTATTTTAGGCATAATGGATACTTGTTTAGAAAAAACTGATCATGTGTGTAAGACCCACTGCCACGAGTACCCCTCTGCTGCTGAAAACTACATGGGCCTTTTATTAATCTTCTGAAAATATGGGTACCCGCGACGGGAACCCTACGAAAATAAATAAATCTTCCTGGAACTATACAAATCTGCACATGCGGAAGCTTTACTGAAATACATCTGAAATATACATACTGTTCTGTACAATGGGCCCAATGGCCTTTTCACATATACATATACTGTTCATTTACATCTGAGTACAAAAACATTTATAAAATGACCACACAGGTCCAAAACTGATATACATACTGATCGCGGTGTGTGTGCGTGCCCTCTCCGTCAGCCTCGATCCACCCGCTCCTCGAACCCAGCACGAACCACCTGAAAAGGATGGAAGAAGGAGGGGGATGAGTGATAAAAATCACCCAGTAAGCGCTCCTTACTTTCCTCAATACCCAAGCAAGCACAAACAATCATATAAATCAAGCATACTTGGGCCTCAGCCCTAATCATACATCTATGCGCTTACTGGAATCTGGAAACTGTTATCTGAATCTTATTCTCATTATATATTGATATCATTATTATTCATATCATGATGTGTATGTCATGCCATGCTAACTGAATATACTGGATGCATGCATCTGAATACCTTTTTGTACCCTCGGGTACCTGCTGTGCTGATCAGACTGGTGAACACAGGGATTTAGCATCCTGGCCATGAGGGCTGAACAGTCTAGCTACTGGCTAGAAAGTTGAATCTGAAAACCATTGCCCAATCTGACTGGTACCAGATGGTAAACTGAAATGCTGCTGAATCCTCTGACTGGTGTCAGGAACTGAATCTGTAATACTGCTGAGCGTTCTGACTGATGTCAGAAGGCTGAATCCCACAGATGCCCCTTCGTGTTCCACCTATACTCTTACCCGTACATCGGGTTCTGAAAATTGAAAACTGTTGAATTCGGATCCCCTGATCCTCTCTGAAACTACATGACATGTCATGATATGCACATGCAGTTTATTATCTGAATACAGGCTCATCTGATGCTTATCTGAAGCAATTTACCCATTTATCCGAATTCCCATGCTTAATTAATCAAATTTTAATCATTTTTCAGAAAATCTGCTGATGCAAGGGCGTACATCAAAGTGCACGGGCGTGAGCCAGGACGTACGGGACCGTGCGCTGGTCGTGCAAGCTACTAGAATTCACTGTTCACCTTCACTGAAAACGCTTACGCACGGGCGTGCACTATGGAAGGCACAGGTGTGCGTATGGAAAATCAAGCCGTGCACGGGTCGTGTGCATGGGCGTGCATCTGGAAAAACAAAGACTCACGACCGTGTCATGCAGGCGCACGACCGTGCGTCGTGTTCTTCAACAAGAGCACCGCCTGGAAAATGCATCCAAACTCATGCCATTTCATATTCATTCACCAATTCACATAAATAACACATTTCCAGCACCTCAAACAACACAATTCAAGCTTCATAAGCAACATGCATCATCAATCATGGAATCTACCATAAAAACATCTTCTTTCTCTCTCCAAAGCCATACATACACACATGCACAATCCAAGGATGGAAATCCATCAACCCAATCAACATGCATTGGCATACAACCCTTCTCAACATATATCAACATGCAAAGAACACATCCATGGCATCAAAAGCACAAAACAAGCTGGGAAACTCAAGGAAAAGGTAAGAGAACACTTACCTCTTGCCATGATTCGGAAACAAGCTTCAAAACACTAATCTCTTGGCTCTCTAACCGGATTAGGAGCTATTGGCTGCTGGATTTCCTCTCTAGGAATGGGAGCTGCAAATGGAAGAGAGAAATTTGCTAAAGAGAAAACTTGGGTGAGAAAAATGACATAAAGCTCACGGCTCCACTTAAATACTAGGCCACGCACGGGCGTGCACCAATGATGTACGGGCGTGCACAAGGGAAAATGAACTTAATTCATTTCCCGCTCACTCGCCTGATCGAATCCTTCCGAAAGGATTCCTACGAAAGCCACACCGCTCCGAAAACTGACCAATTCACCCCTAAACTATACCAGACTCCCAATTTCTCACTGAATCTCATTTCTAGCCCCGAAACTCTAATCGAAAAGGCTTCCAGAATCTAGGATGCTATATTTCCTCCCCCGTTATAAAAATTCTGACCCCGGAATTACCTGAATAACTTTGGGAACCTATCCTTGATCTCAGACTCTACCTCCCAAGTGGCTTCCTCCACTCTCTGACTGCGCCACAAGACCTTCACAAGAGGAATCTGCTTGTTCCTGAGAACCTTGACTTTGTAGTCCAGAATCTGCACTGGCAGCTCTTGGTAACTCAAATCCTCTGCCAACTCAACCTCTGAAAACTGAAGCACATGAGAAAGATCCCCCACATACTTCCTCAACTGAGACACATGGAAAACATTGTGAATCCTGTCCATGCTAGCTGGCAAAGCCAATCTATAGGCAACTGTCCCTACCCTCTCAAGTATCTCATAGGGACCAATAAACCTGGGGGCCAACTTCCTCTTTCTGCCAAATCTGAGAACGTGCCTGTACAGAGCAACCCTCAGAAAAACCATGTCGCCTACTGAAAACTCAATCTCTCTGCGTCTCAAATCTGCATAGCTCTTCTGTCGATCCTAGGTGTAAGACCCGCCGCCACGAGTACCCCTGCTGTTGCTGAAAACTACATGGGCCTTTTTATTAATAATCTAAAACTCTGGTACCCGCGACGGGAATCCTACGAAAATAAATAAATCTTCCTGGAACTATACAATTTTACACATGCGGAAGCTTTTCTGAAATACATCTGAAAAATATACAACTGTTCTTTACAATGGGCCCATTGGCCTTTTCACATATACATACATAATGTTCTGTACAACTGGATACATCAACATATACAGAAATGACCACACAGGTCCAAAATTGATACAAAACTGTGATCGAGATGTGTGTGCGTGCCTTCTCCGTCAGCCTCTATCCAACCGCTCCTCGAACCCAGCACGAACACCTGAAAAGGATGGAAGAAGGAGGGGGATGAGTGATAAAGATCACCCAGTAAGCGCTCCTTACTTCCCTCAATACCCAAGCAAGCACAACAAACATGTAATTCAAACATACCTGGGCCTCGGCCCTAATCATACATCTACGCACTTGCTGGTATCTGAAAACTGATCATCTGGATCGTATTCATTCATTATTATCATAAGTGTTCATGTCATGATGCGAATGTCATGTCATGATAACTGAAAACACTGGATGCATGCATCTGAATACCTCTTTGTACCCGATGGTACCTACTGTACTGATCAAACTGGTGAACACAGGGATTCGGCATCCTGGCCATGTAGGCTAAACCGTCTAGCTACAGGCTAGAAAGCTGAATCTGCATCCTGTACTGCTACGATCTGACTGGTGTCAGAGAGCTGAAACTGAAATACTGCTACGATCTGACTGGTGTCAGAGAGCTGAAACTGAAACCCTGATGAGCATCATAACTGGTGTCAGAAGCTGAATCCTACAGATGCCCCCTCGTGTTCCACCTATACTCTTACCCGTACATCGGGTTCTGAAAACTGCTGAATTCGGATCCTCTGATCCTCTCTGAAGCTACATGAAATGCCATGATGTGCATATGCAACTTATTATCTGTTTTCATGCTCATATGATGCTTATCTGAAGCCAATTAGCCATTGTTCAGAATTCGCATGCTTAATTACCCATTTAATATCATTTTTCTGAAAAACTGCTGATGCACGGGCGTGCATCAAAGTGCACGGGCGTGAGCCAGGACGCACGGGACCGTGCGCTGGTCGTGCGCCTGGTCGTGCAAGCTACTAGAATTCACTGTTCATCTTCACTGAAATGCCTACGCACGGGCGTGCATAGGCGGACACACGGGCGTGCATGTACATTTTCTGGCCGTGCACACGTCGTGCACACGGGTATGCATCTGGAGAAACACAGGCTCACGGCCGTGCCATGCAGGCGCATGGTCGTGCGTCTGGTTCTTCAACAAAGCACCACTTGGAAAATGCACAAGACGGCTAACCAAAACACATCCAATTGCAATCACATTTCAAATATACATTCCCAGCATCACAAACAGCACAATTCAAGCCTCACATGCAACAAGCATCATCAATAATGGAATCTACCATGGAAACATCTTCTTTCTCTCTCCAAAGCCATACATACACACATGCAAGCTTTAAGGGTGGAAATCCATCAACCAAATCAACATGCAATCACATATAAGCATTCCACACATTCATCAACATGCAAATAACTCATCCATGGCATCAAAACTCATCAATCAAGCTGGGAAAATGCGAGAAGAAGTGAAGAACACTTACCTCTCTCCATGCTTCGGGAATTAAGCTTAATCAACTACTCTCTAGCTTGATCGGGAGCTAATGGCTGCTGAATCTCCTCTCTAGGAATGGGAGGCACTGAAATGAAAGAGAGAATATGGCTGAAATGCAAACGGGTGAGTAAAGAAATGAACTTAGCTCACGGTTCCACTTAAATACTAGGCCATGCACGGGCGTGCACCAAGGATGCACGGTCGTGCACCAGGGAAAATAAGCATCACTTATTTCCCGCTCGCTCGCCTGATCGAATCCTTCCGAAATGATTCCAACGGAAGCCACATGGCTTCGAAAACTCACCAACTCACCCCTGAACTTATCCAGACTCCCAATCTCTCTCTGAATCTCATTTCTAACCCCAAAACTCTACCCGAAAAGGCTTCTGGAACCTAGGATGCTACATTTCCTCCCCCCTTATAAAAGTTTCGACCCTAGAATTTACCTGAATAACTCGGGAAACCTATCCCTGATCTCAGACTCTACCTCCCAAGTGGCTTTCTCCACTCTCTGGCTGCGCCATAAGACTTTCACAAGAGGAATCTGCTTGTTCCTGAGAACCTTGACTTTGTAGTCCAGAATCTGCACTGGCAGCTCTTGGTAACTCAAATCCTCTGCCAACTCAATCTCTGAAAACTGAAGCACATGAGAAGGATCCCCCACATACTTCCTCAACTGAGACACATGGAACACATTATGAATCCTGTCCATGCTAGCTGACAAAGCCAATCTGTAGGCAACTGTCCCTACCCTCTCAAGTATCTCATAGGGACCAATAAACCTAGGGGCTAACTTCCCCTTTCTGCCGAATCTGAGAACGTGCCTGTACGGAGCAACCCTCAGAAAAACTGCCGCCTACTGAAAACTCAATCTCTCTGCGTCTCAAGTCTGCATAGCTCTTCTGTCGATCCTGGGCTTGTTTCATCCTCTGCCGGATGATCCTGATTTGCTCAATCATACCCTGAACAATCTCTGGACCCACAACTGTCTCCAGAGAATCTCTCTCTCTAATCTCATCCCAATGAAGAGGAGATCTACACCTCCGACCGTATAACACCTCAAATGGAGCCATCTGAATCGTCGCCTGATAACTGTTATTATACGCGAACTCCATGAGAGGAATCAACTCTGCCCAATCGGTCTGGAAGTCCATACAACAAGCTCTGAGCATATCCTCCAGAATCTTATTTACCCTCTCAGTCTGGCCATCTGTCTAAGGATGATAAGCTGAACTGAACTGCAATCTGGTCCCCAAGGCTCTCTGCAATAACCTCCACAAAGCTGACAGAAATCTGGAGTCTCTATCTGATACTATGGTCCTGGGAATACCATGAAGTCTGACCACCTCTCTGATATACAATCTCCCCAACTGATCTGTAGACATGCCCTGTCTAACTGGCAGAAAATGAGCTGACTTACTCAGTCTGTCCACAATTACCCAAATGCCATCAAATCCTCTCTGAACTCTGGAAAGACCGGAAATAAAATCCATGGAAATATCTTCCCACTTCTACTCAGGAATACTCAAAGGATGAAGTAAACCTGAGGGTCTCTGATGCTCTGCCTTAACCTGCTGACATATCAGACATCTGGAAACAAAATCTGCTATGTCCTTCTTCATGTCTGACCACCAGAAACTCTTCCTGAGATCCTGATACATCTTGGTACTGCCTGGGTGCGCTGAATACACCGCACTGTGCACCTCTAACAAAATCCTCTGTCTCAACTCTGAACTCTGTGGCACACATACTCTGCCTCTGAATCTCAAGATCCCATCTTTGAACTCGAAGTTTGGCACTGCTCTCTCTGACATCCTCTGAAGCATACTCTGAGTCCACTCATCAGTCATCTGACACTCTCTGATCTCATCATACAGAGAAGATCGGATCTGTAATCTGAAGAATCCCGCAGTCACTATCTCAATCTGCTCTCGAGCTATCTCATACTGCAGCTCTGACTGAACTGAAAGGCTGGATAAGGCAACTCGCCTACTCAAAGCATCTGCCACTACATTGGCTCTCCCTAGATGATATCTGATATCACAGTCATAATCCTTCACCAACTCTAGTCATCTCCTCAGTCTCATATTAAGTTCTCTCTGGGTGAAGAAATATTTCAGACTCTTATGATCTGAATAAATGCTGCACTTGACCCCGTATAAATAATGTCTCCAAATCTTCAAAGCAAACACAACTGCAGCTAGCTCCAAATCATGAGTGGGATATCTCATCTCATGATCTTTCAACTGTCTGGAGGCATAAGCAATGACTCTACCGCTTTGCATCAAGACTGCCCCAATCCCCTGATGGGATGCATCTGTGTAAATGTCAAACTCTACTCCCTCCTGAGGTAGTGCCAAAACTGGAGCACTAGTCAATCTCTACTTAAGCTCTTGGAATCGTGCCTCGCACTCATCTGACCAAACAAATGGAACATCTTTCCTAGTCAAGGCAGTGAGAGGCCTCGCTAGGTGAGAGAATCCCTCTATGAATCTCCTGTAGTAACCTGCCAACCCAAGGAAACTTCTGATCTCTTTTACTGTCTTCGGCCTCGGCCAACTCAAAACAGCCTCTACTTTGCTGGGATCCACTGAAATACCGTCTGCTGAAACCACGTGACCCAGAAAAGTAACTTTGTCAAGCCAGAACTCACACTTAGAAAACTTGGCATACAACTGCCTATCTCTCAATCTCTGAAGCACATATCTGAGATGCTCTGCATGCTCTACTACACTCCTGGAATACACCAGAATGTCATCAATGAAAACCACTACAAACCGATCCAAGCAATCATGAAACACCTGGTTCATCAGATCCATAAAGATCGCTGGAGCATTAGTCAACCCAAATGGCATGACCACGAACTCATAATGCCCGTATCTGGTCCTGAACGCTGTCTTGGGAACATCTCTATCTGTCACTCTGACCTAATAATACCCAGATCTCAAATCAATCTTCGAAAACACAGCTGCACCTCTCAACTAATCAAACAAATCATCAATCCTCGGCAGGGGATACTTGTTTTTCACTGTTACTCTGTTCAACTCCCGATAGTCGATACACATCCTCATCGACCCATCTTTCTTCTTAACAAACAGAATCGGAGCTCCCCAAGGTGAACAACTCGGTCTGATAAACCTTTTATCTGTCAACTCCTGAAGCTGCTTCTTCAACTCCTGAAGCTCAGTTGGAGCTATCTAGTACGGAGCCTTAGAAATTGGAGTCGTACCTAGGAGAAGCTCAACACTAAACTCCAACTCTCTGTCTGGAGGCAACCCTGACAACTCATCTGGAAACATATCTGGAAACTCCCTGACCACTGGCACCTCTTCGATACTCGGACCCACTGAACTGCTGCACACAACATTGGCCAAGTATCCGACACAACCCTGTCTCAACAATCTGCTTGCCTGAATACTGGAGATCATCAAACTGTCTACTCTGCCCTCACCAAACACAAACTGATCAGGGCCTATATGGAATCTCACCTTCTTCCTTCCACAATCTATCTCTGCATCATATATACCCATAAAATCCATCCCTAATATCATATCAAAATCTGCCAACTCCAGCAGAATCAAATCAATCATCATCTGTCTACCCATGACCTCGATCTCCTGATCTAGGAGAACTCTGTCACTCAACACAAATCCTCCATCTGGCATCTCCACGTGGATACTCCTACTGGCCACAGTAGGGTCAACCCTTAATCTCTCAACTACACTCCATGATACAAAACTGTGTGTGGCCCCACAATCAATAAGCACAAATAAAGGAGTACCAAAATAAAGTAATTGACCAGTCACCGCGTGGGGAATGGCCTCTGCCTGCTCCTAGCGAATAGCGTAAACTCTGGCTCTGCCTCCGCCAACTCCGGAAGGACCGACACTTCCATCAGGTGCTCTGTCACCAACTCTGGGAACATCTGTACCACCTCTCTCTGCTCTGACTCCGCCTCTGGGTGGACCACCTCGGCCTCTGAACTGACCAACTCCACCTCGACCCGGTCCAGCACCAGCACCAGCACCAGCACCAGCACCCGTACCTAATCTGGCTAGACATGCTGCCATCATGTGCCCTGGCTGATGGCACCAATAACAAACAATCTGGCCGACCATACACTCTCCCGTATGGCATCCACCATACCTGGTACACTGTGGTGGCTGGGGTGCAACTCTCTGCCTCTAACTCTGGAAACCTCGGGCAGATCTCCTGGCTGACATCGGCCTCTTACCCCTATCTCTGTCATCTGACCTCTGATCTCTCTCGGATGCTCTACTCATAGCACCCATCTTCTGTAAACCGACCTCTGATCGGAGTGCTCTCCCCAAGGCATCACTGAATCTCTGGGGAGGCTCTAGACCTGTCATCACATCCTTGTTGATCGCAGGATGTAACCCATGGATAAACTTCTGAACTCGGCCCAACTCTGTCCCTGCCAAACTCGGGACAAATCTCGCTAATACGTTAAACCTGGTAGCATATTCCTTAACTGAACTCGACCCCTGAGCCAAATCAATAAACTCCTGGGCCTTGGCATAAATTACCTCCATACTCCTGTACTCTGCATCAAAAAGCTGTCTGAATCTTGCCCATGTCATCTGCTCCTCGCTGATGGAAGCCTTGGCTAGACTCCACCAGACCTTGGCATCACCCTTCAGATGGAACACTGCATATCTAACTTTCTCTCTCTCTGATAATGTGTAGAGGCCCATGACATTCTCCACTGACTCTATCCAGTCCTCTGCCACTGCTGGATCTCTGGATCCACTGAATTTGGCTGGCTGATACGGCCCTGGCATACGGTAGATTGGATGAAGTCTACCTGAAGAACTGGTACCCACTGTATCTGTACTTATACTCTGTCTGGAATCTGCATAACCAGCTGGATACTGATGCCTCTCTCTAACTGACTGAGGCTGCGACTGATACTGATACTGATACTGATACTGTCGTTGATACTGCAGCTGAGACTGATGCTGTGACTGAGAATGTCTTCTCCTCGGAATCTGATGACTCTCAAACTGAGGAGGAGTAACCCTGTCTGGCTCATGAACAACACCCACTCCAGCTTGCTGGAGGCTCTCTCTAACAACATCCCCAATCATATCTCTCAACTGATCAGGTCTCATCGACACATGGGAGGTACTCTGAGATCGTCGCCTATCACTAACACTCATGGGACGGGCGGGTGAACTACTGTCTGTCTCATCTAGACATCTAGGGACATACTCCTCTCTATCTATAGCATCACAACAAACTGGGGTTAGAAACACATATCACAATCAAGCTGGAAAATAAATACCTGACTGTGCTGTGAGGAGGGTCTGGACGACGGCTTCGAAGGAGAGAAAAAGCACCACACACTTATAACTTTGCTCTGATACCACCAAATGTAAGACCCGCCGCCACGAGTACCCCTGCTGCTCCTGAAAACTACATGGGCCTTTTTATTAATAATCTGAAACTCGGGTACCCGCGACGGGAATCTTACGAAAATAAATAAATCTTCCTGGAACTATACAATTTTACACATGCAGAAGCTTTTTTGAAATACATCTGAAAAATATACAACTATTCGTTACAATGGGCCCATTGGCCTTTTCACATATACATACATAATGTTCTGTACAACTAGATACATCAACATGTACAGAAATGACCACACAGGTCCAAAACTGATACAAAACTGTGATCGAGATGTGTGTGCGTGCCTTCTCCGTCAGCCTCGATCCAACCGCTCCTCGAACCCAGCACGAACACCTGAAAAGGATGGAAGAAGGAGGGGGATGAGTGATAAAGATCACCCAGTAAGCGCTCCTTACTTCCCTCAATACCCAAGCAAGCACAACAAACATGTAATTCAAACATACCTGGGCCTCGGCCCTAATCATACATCTACGCGCTTGCTGGTATCTGAAAACTGATCATCTGGATCTTATTCATTCATTATTATCATAGGTGTTCATGTCATGATGCGAATCTCATGTCATGATAACTGAAAACACTGGATGCATGCATCTGAATACCTCTTTGTACCCGATAGTACCTACTGTGCTGATCAGACTGGTGAACACAGGGATTCGGCATCCTGGCCATGTGGGCTGAACCATCTAGCTACAGGCTAGAAAGTTGAATCTGCATCCTGTACTGCTACGATCTGACTGGTGTCAGAGAGCTGAAACTGAAATACTGCTACTCTTTGACTGATGTCAGAGAGCTGAAACTGAAACCCTGCTGAGCATCCTGACTGGTGTCAGAAGCTGAATCCCATAGATGCCCCCTCGTGTTCCACCTATACTCTTACCCGTACATCGGGTTCTGAAAACTGCTGAATTCGGATCCCCTGATCCTCTCTGAAGCTACATGAAATGTCATGATGTGCATATGCAGCTTATTATCTGTTTTCATGCTCATATGATGCTTATCTGAAGCCAATTAGCCTTTGTTCGGAATTCGCATGCTTAATTACCCATTTAATATCATTTTTCTGAAAAACTGCTGATGCATGGGCGTGCATCAAAGTGCACGGGCGTGAGCCAGGACGCACGGGACCGTGCACTAGTCGTGCGCCTGGTCGTGCAAGCTACTGGAATTCACTGTTTATCTTCACTGAAATGCTTACGCACGGGCGTGTATATGCGGACACACGTCATGCACACGGGCGTGCATCTAGAGAAACACAGGCTCACGACCGTGCCATGCAGGCGCACGGTCGTGTGTCTGGTTCTTCAACAAAGCACCGCTTGGAAAATGCACAAGACGGCCAACCAAAACACATCCAATTGCAATCACACTTCAAATATACATTCCCAGCATCACAAACAGCACAATTCAAGCCTCACATGCAACAAGCATCATCAATAATGGAATCTACCATGGAAACATCTTCTTTCTCTCTCCAAAGCCATACATACACACATGCAAGCTTCAAGGGTGGAAATCCATCAACCAAATCAACATGCAATCACATATAAGCATTTCACACATTCATCAACATGCAAATAACTCATCCATGGCATCAAAACTCATCAATCAAGCTGGGAAAATGCGAGAAGAAGTGAAGAACACTTACCTCTCTCCATGCTTCAGGAATCAAGCTTAATCAACTACTCTCTAGCTTGATCGGGAGCTAATGGCTGCTGAATCTCCTCTCTAGGAACGGGAGGCACTGAAATGAAAGAGAGAATATGGCTGAAATGCAAACGGGTGAGTAAAGAAATGAACTTAGCTCACGGTTCCACTTAAATACTAGGCCATGCACGGGCGTCCACCAAGGATGCACGGTCGTGCACCAGGGAAAATAAGCATCACTTATTTCCTACTCGCTCGCCTGATCGAATCCTTTCGAAAGGATTCCAACGGAAGCCACATGGCTTTGAAAATCACCAACTCACCCCTGAACTTATCCAGACTCCCAATCTCTCTCTGAATCTCATTTATAAACCCTGAAACTCTACCTGAAAAGGCTTCCGAAACCTAGGATGCTACACTGGGCCTGTTTCATCCTCTGCCGGATGATCTTGATTTGCTCAATTATACCCTGAACAATCTCTGGACCCACAACTGTCTTCAGAGAATCTCTCTCTCCAATCTCATCCTAATGAAGAGGAGATCTACACCTCCGACCATACAACGCCTCAAATGGAGCCATCTGAATCGTCACCTGATAACTGTTATTATACGTGAACTCCATAAGAGGAATCAACTCTGCCCAATCGATCTGGAAGTCCATACAATAGGCTCTGAGTATATCCTCTAGAATCTTATTCACCCTCTCAGTTTGGCCATCTGTCTGAGGATGATAAGCTGAACTAAACTGCAATCTGGTCCCTAAGGCTCTCTGCAATGACCTCCAGAAAGCTGACAAGAATCTGGAGTCTCTGTTTGACACTATGGTCTTGGGAACACCATGAAGTCTGACCACCTCTCTGATATACAGTCTCTCCAACTGATCAGTAGACATGCCCTGTCTAACTGGCAGAAAATGAGCTGACTTACTCAGTCTGTCCACAATCACCCAAATGCCATCAAATCCTCTCTGAACTCTGGGAAGACCAAAAATGAAATCCATAGAAATATCTTCCCACTTCCACTTAGGAATACTCAAAGGATGAAGTAAACCTGAGGGTCTCTGATGCTCTGCCTTAACCTGCTGACATACCAGACATCTGGAAACAAAGTCTGTAATGTCTTTCTTCATGCCTGACCACTAGAAACTCTTTTTGAGATCCTGATACATCTTGGTACTGCCTGGGTACGCTGAATACACCGTACTGTACACCTCTAACAAAATCCTCTGTCTCAACTCTGAACTCTGTGGCACACATACTCTGTCTCTGAATCTCAAGATCCTATCTCTGAACTCAAAGTCTGGCACTACTCTCTCTGACATCCTCTGAAGCATACTCTGGGTTCACTCATCAGACATCTGACACTCTCTGATCTCATCATACAGAGAAGATCTGATTAGTAATCTGAAGAATCCTACAGTCACTATCTCAATCTGCTCTCGAGCTATCTCATACTGCAGCTCTGACTGAACTGAAAGGCTGGATAAGGTAACTCGCCTACTCAAAGCATCTGCCACTACATTGGCTCTCCCCGGATGATATCTGATGTCAACATCATAGTCTTTCACCAGCTCTAACCATCTCCTCTGCCTCATATTAAGCTCTCTCTGGGTGAAGAAATATTTCAGACTCTTATGATCTGAATAAATGCTGCACTTGACCCCATAAAGATAATGTCTCCAAATCTTCAAAGCAAACACAACTGCAGCTAACTCCAAATCATGAGTGGGATATCTCATCTCATGATCTTTCAACTGTCTGGAGGCATAAGCAATAACTCTACCACTCTACATCAACACTGCCTCAATCCCCTGATGGGACGCATCTGTATGAATGTCAAACTCTACTCCCTCTTGAGGCAGTGCTAAAACTGGAGCACTAGTCAATCTTTGCTTAAGCTCCTGGAATCGTGCCTCGCACTCATCTGACCAAACAAATGGAACCTCTTTCCTAGTCAAGGCAGTGAGTGACCTTGCTAGGTTAGAGAATCCCTCTATGAATCTCCTGTAATAACCTGCCAACCCAAGGAAACTTCTGATCTCTTTTACTGTCTTCGGCCTCGGCCAACTCAAAACAGCCTCCACTTTACTGGGATCTACTGAAATACCATCTGCTGAAACCACGTGACCTAGAAAAGTAACTCTATCAAGCCAGAACTCACACTTGGAAAACTTAGCAAACAGCTGCCTGTCTCTCAATCTCTGAAGCACATATCTGAGATGCTCTGCATGCTCTGCTACACTTCTGGAATACACCAGAATGTCATCAATGAAAACCACCACGAACCGATCTAAGTAATCATGAAACACCCTGTTCATCAGATCTATAAAGATCGCTGGAGCATTAGTCAACCCAAATGGCATGACCACGAACTTATAATGCCCGTATCTGGTCCTGAAAGCTGTCTTGGGAACATCTCTATCTGCCACTCTGACCTGATAGTACTCAGATCTCAAATCAATCTTCGAAAACACAGCTTCACCTCTCAACTGATCAAACAAGTCATCTATCCTCGGCAGGGAATACTTATTCTTCACCGTTACTCTGTTCAACTCTCGATAGTCGATACATATCCTCATCGACCCATCTTTCTTCTTAACAAATAGAATCGGAGCTCCCCAAGGTGAACAACTCGGCCTGATAAACCTCTTATTAGTCAACTCCTGAAGCTGCTTCTTCAACTCCTGAAGCTCAGCTGGAGCCATCCGGTATGGAGCCTTAGAAATTGGAGCCATACCTAGGAGAAGCTCAACACTAAACTCCAACTCTCTGTCTGGAGGTAACCCTGGTAACTCATCTGGAAACACCTCTGAAAACTCTCTAACCACTGGCACCTTCTCGATACTCAGACCTACTGAACTGCTACACACCACGTTGGCCAAGTATCCGACACAACCCTGTCTCAACAATCTGCTCGCCTGAATACTGGAGATCATCAGACTATCTACTCTGCGCTTACCAAACACAAACTGATCAGGGCCTATGTGGAATCTCACCTTCTTCCTTCCACAATCTATCTCTGCACCATATCTACCTAGGAAATCTATCCCCAATATCATATCAAAATCTGCTAACTCCAACAGAATCAAATCAATCATCATCTGTCTACCCATGACCTTGATCTCCTGATATAGGAGAACTCTGTCACTCAACACAAATCCCCCATCTGGCATCTCCACATGGATACTCTAATTGGCCACACTAGGGTCAACCCCTAATCTCTCAACTACACCCCAAGACACAAAGCTGTGTATAGCTCCACAATCAACAAGAACAAATAATGGAGTATCAAAATAAAGTAACTGACCAGTCACTGCATGGGGAATGACCTCTGCCTGCTCTTGGTGAATAGCATAAACTCTGGCTCTGCTTCCACCAACTCTGAAAGGACTGACACCTCCCTCCGGTGCTTTATCACCAACTCTGGGAACATCTGCTCCACCTCTCTCTTCTCTAGCTCAACCTCTGGGAGGACCACTTCGACCTCTGAACTGACCAGCTCCACCTCTGCTCGGTCTAGCACCAGCTCCAAGTCTGGCTGGACATGCGGCCATCATGTGCCCTGGCTGATGACACCAGTAGCATACTATCTGACCTGCCATACACTCCCCTAGATGGCGCCTGCCACATCTGGTACACTGTGGTGGCTGGGGTGTAACTCTCTGCCTCTGACTCTGGAAACCTCTGGCAGATCTCTTGGCTGATATCGGCCTCTTGCCCCTATCTCTGTCCTCTGACCTCTAACATCTCTCAGATATACTGCTCATAACACCCATTTTCTGTAAACTAGTCTCGGATCTGAGTGCTCTCCCCAAGGCATCACTGAATCTCTGGGAAGGCTCTGGACCTGTCATCTCATCCTTGTAGATTGCAGGATGTAACCCATGGATAAACTTCTAAACTCAACCCAACTCTGTCCCTGCCAAACTCGGGACAAATCTCGCTAATGCGTTGAACTTGGTAAAATATTCCTTAACTGAACTCGACCCCTGAGCCAAATCAATAAACTCCTGGGCCTTGGCATAAATTACCTCCATACTCATGTACTCTGCATCAAAAAGCTGTCTGAATCTTGCCCATGTCATCTGCTCCTCGCTGATGGAAGCCTTGGCTAGACTCCACCAAACTTTAGCATCACCCTTAAGATGGAACACTGCATATCTAACTTTCTCTCTCTCTGATAACGTGTAGAGGCCCATGACACTCTCCACTGACTCTATCCAATCCTCTGCCACTGCTGGATCCCTGGATCCACTGAATTTGGCTGGCTGATACGGCCTTGACATACGGTAGATCGGATGAAGTCTACCTGAAGAACTAGTACCCACTGTATCTGTACTCATACTCTGACTGGAATCTGTATAACCAGCTGGATACTGATACCTTTCTCTAACTGACTGAGGTTGCGACTGATACTGATACTGTCGCTGATACTACGGCTGAGACTGATGCTGTGACTGGAATGTCTTCTCCTCGAAATCTGATGACTCTCAAACTGAGGAGGAGTAACTCTATCTGGCTCCTGAACAACACCCACTCCAGCTTGCTGGAGGCTCTCTCTGACAACATCCCCAATCATATCTCTCAACTGATCAGGTCTTATCGACACATGGGAGGTAGTCTGAGATCGCCGCCTATCACTAACACTCATGGGACGGGCGGGTGAACTACTATCTGTCTTGTCTAGATATCTAGGGACATATGTTTCACTATCTATAGCATCACCAACAAACAAGGGGTTAGAATCACATATCACAATCAATCAGGAAAAATAAATACCTTACTGTGCTGTGAGGAGGGTCTGGACGACAGCTGCGAAGGAGAGAAAAAGCACCACACACTTACAACTTTGCTCTGATACCAACAATGTAAGACCCGTCGCCACGAGTACCCCTCTGCTGCTGAAAACTACATGGGCCTTTTATTAATCTTCTGAAAATATGGGTACCCACGACGGGAATCCTATGAAAATAAATAAATCTTCCTAGAACTATACAAATCTGCACATGCGGAAGCTTTACTGAAATACATCTAAAATATACATACTGTTCTGTACAATAGGCCCAATGGCCTTTTCACATATACATATACTGTTCATTTACATCTGAGTATAAAAACATTTACAAAATGACCACACAGGTCCAAAACTGATATACATACTAATCGCGGTGTGTGTGCGTGCCCTCTCCGTCAGCCTCGATCCACCCGCTCCTCGAACCCAGCACAAACCACCTGAAAAGGATGGAAGAAGGAGGGGGATGAGTGATAAAGATCACCCAGTAAGCACTCCTTACTTCCCTCAATACCCAAACAAGCACAAACAATCATATAAATCAAACATACCTGGGCCTCGACCCTAATCATACATCTATGCGCTTGCTGGAATCTGGAAACTGTTATCTGAATCTCATTCTCATTATATATTGATATCATTATTATTCATGTCATGATGTGTATGTCATGTCATACTAACTGAATATACTGGATGCATGTATCTGAATACCTCTCTGTACCCTCGGGTACCTGTTGTGCTGATCAGACTGGTGAACACAGGGATTCGACATCCTGGCCATGTGGGCTGAACAGTCTAGCTACTAGCTAGAAAGCTGAATCTGAAAACCACTACCCAATCTAACTGGTGCCAAATGGTAAACTGAAATGCTGCTGAATCCTCTTACTGGTGTCAGGAACTGAATCTGTAATACTACTGAGCGTTCTGACTGGTGTCAGAAGGTTGAATCCCACAGATGCCCTCTCGTGTTCCACCTATACTCTTACCCATACATCGGGTTCTGAAAACTGAAAACTACTGAATTCAGATCCCCTGATCCTCTCTGAAACTACATGACATGTCATGATATGCACATGCAGTTTATTATCTGAATACAAGCTCATCTGATGCTTATCTGAAGCAATTTACCCATTTATCCGAATTCCCATGCTTAATTAATCAAATTTTAATCATTTTTCAGAAAATCTGCTGATGCACGAGCGTACATCAAAGTGCACGGGCATGAGCCAGGATGCACGGGACCATGCGCTGGTCGTGCGCCTGGTCGTGCAAGCGACTGGAATTAACTGTTCACCTTAACTGAAAACGCTTACGCACGAGCGTGCACTATGGAAGGCACGGGCGTACGTCTAGAAAATCAAGCCGTGCACGGGCGTGCATCTGGAAAAACAAAGACTCACGGTCGTGTCATGTAGGCGCACGACCGTGCGTCGTGTTCTTCAACAAGAGCGCCGCCTGGAAAATGCATCCAAACTCATGCCATTTCATATTCATTCACCAATTCACATAAATAACACATTTCCAGCACCTCAAACAACACAATTCAAGCTTCATAAGCAACATGCATCATCAATCATGGAATCTACCATAGAAACATCTTCTTTCTCTCTCCAAAGCCATACATACACATATGCACAATCCAAGGATGGAAATCCATCAACCCAATCAACATGCATTGGCATATAACCCTTCTCAACATATATCAACATGCAAAGAACACATCCATGGCATCAAAAGCACAAAACAAGCCAGGAAACTCAAGGAAAAGGTAAGAGAACACTTACCTCTTGCCATGATTCGGAAACAAGCTTCAAAACACTAATCTCTTGGCTCTCTAACCGGATTAGGAGCTATTGGCTGCTGGATTTCCTCTCTAGGAATGGGAGCTGCAAATGGAAGAGAGAAATTTGCTAAAGAGAAAACTTAGGTGAGAAAAATGACATAAAGCTCACGGCTCCACTTAAATACTAGGCCACGCACGGGCGTGCACCAATGATGCACGGGCGTGCACAAGGGAAAATGAACTTAATTCATTTCCCGCTCACTCGCCTGATCGAATCCTTCCGAAAGGATTCCTACGAAAGCCACACGGCTCTGAAAACTTATCAATTCACCCCTGAACTATACCAGACTCCCAATTTCTCACTGAATCTCATTTCTAGCCCCGAAACTCTAACAAAAAAGGCTTCCGGAATCTAGGATGCTACAATGTGTGTCTAATTGCTTATTGCATGAATTGCTTAGACTCATAAGGGGGGATTAATAGGGCATTTTATTGTGCACAAAACCCTTGACATTCTACATGAACATTTATTTTGTTATCATATATCTAGAGATGTGGGAAGGGTTTGTGAAAGATGTATTACATCTAGACAAACTAAGTCTAGGGCCTTACTTTATGGATTGTACACCCTTTTACCTATTCCAAGTATGCCTTGGATTGATTTTTCAATGGACTTTATAATAGAATTCCCAAGGACAAAACAGGGTAGGGATTCGATATTTTTTGTGGTTGATAGGTATTTAAATATGACACATTTCATACCCTATCATAACATTAATGATGCAAATAATATGGCTAATTTGTTCTGTTTAGAAGTGGTGTATTTACATGGAATGCCAGTATTACTTTAGACCAAGAAACAATGTTTCTGAGTTACTTTTGGAAAACTTTATAGGATAGAGAACACAAGCCTGATTTGATCAAGAAATTGCATGAAAGGGTCCAATAAGATATTGAAAGGAGAAATGAGCAATATGCTCGCCAAACTAAAAAGGGTGGAAGAAACATGTATTTGTGCCAAAAGATTAGGTTTGAGTGTATATGTACAAGGAACATTTTCTAGCAAAACATCATTTTAAGTTGCATCCACGAGAAGAAAAGCCTTTCCATGTGGTGGAACGCGTTGATGACAATGCATTAGTTCACCTTTTAATGTTGTTCATTTATCTCTCTTTGATATATGTATAGATTCATGGTTGAATTCGTTGAGGAGGGAGAGAATGATGAGAATCAACAAGGACGAGTTTTGAAGGACACTTAAAGGGACCTTTTACATCTTCCATAAGGGCCAATTACAAAAGCAAGGGCCAAACAATTCAAGAAAGCATTGAATGGGTTGATGCATGCATTGATGGCTAAAGCATTAACAAAGCCTAATCATACTATATTGCGCTCAAACAGACATGAAGTACCAACCTTAGTCAACCTTATTAAACGAAAAAAGGGTTTGGTGTCACTTAAAGAGGGCTCGATATCGTAAGGAATCTATTAGAAGTGCTTAGAGGTTGATAGACCTATAATTATACATTTTTATTTCACATACATTTGGTTTATTTGAATAATTTGATGTCTTTTGGTGTTTATTTGTGATTATTTTATTCATGAGACATTGATGGAAGTATGTTCATAAATTGTGCTTTAAATTAAGAATTTCAATATTTTCACTTCTGAACCTTTTAGGCTTATTTTAGGTTTATGATCATCTTAGAAGTCTATTTTGGTGGTTTGGCTTCCTATGAAGTTAGAGTAGACTTCTCAAGGTTTTCAGAAATGTCTAGTTTGTAGAATTTCAAATTTGTTCAAGCTTTCAGAAGTTAATGCAAAGTTAGAGTTGAAAACTAAAGTCAAGTCCAACCCAAGAGCTTTAAAAGAGCATAACTAGAGTGTTTGAAATCCAAACTAGGTGATTCAAAAACCCAAGTTCATTTACACATCCAACACTACAATTCATATGAGAGGACCAAGGCCTAGATTGGTTGTTTAGAGGTGAGGCAAAGACTTTTGTAAGACCAGTTTTGGTTTTTGGCCCATAACATGAGCTACAAATCTCTTTTGGAGGTGAGACTTGATGTCTTGGAAAGGTAAGGAATAGGTCTAAATCTTTAATAAAGAGACCTAAGTCCAAAAAGCCCATTTTTTCATTCAAAATAGGCCTTGAAATTACTGCTAGAATCTAGAATGCCTGAGAGAATATAAATTCAACTTTTCTTGTTAGGATAAAAAAGGGAAAAATAGAAAATACTTAGAGGAGAGCACAAAAGAAAAGTAAAAATGACATACATAAAAAAGAAGACTTGTATGTTTCCTGTGGTGTTTTTGAAGTCATGAGAGGCTAAACAATTTTGGTTTTAGGGGAATTCAAGGCTAATGATTGTTCAATGAAATAGACTTTTTGACATGTTAATCAATTCCAATTGAATTTGTTGAGTTATTTCAGTTTATGAATGATTGATTGAATATTTCCATAATAAAAAAAGGCCTATCATATTCATTGAACAATTAAAACTTGCTAAGATTAAGATTTGTGATTCGTATTTGTCCCCATTCTAATCAACAAAGAGAATTCCAAACAACTTTTCTTCCATTTGTTAAGTATAACTCAATGCAAGTTAAAGGATTCTAACTCATATGATTGTTGCTTGTATAAACATATGTTTTCTAAAATCTTAAGACTGCTACTTATTTCAATCTATAGAGTTTGTTATAGGTTGATAAATTGTTAGAATCTAAGTGGAGAACCTTATTTTGCTTAATGATTATAAAAGGGAAAATCATGTGACAGAATTTGTTGTCATTTGAGGTTTATAGTTTTAGTGGAATTGAACTAGCTAGTTAAAAGGTTGAAAACCATTGAATGTCATAGTTTCAAATGAACCTAGAACTGATTTTCTTCATTATATTGTTTATTAATTTAATTAATTGTTTGATTTTCTGCATTTTACATTTCATTCAAATTATAGTTCAAAACCCCCTTTTTATTTTTCTATTTGCCATTCATTTTTGCATTTAGAGATTAAGTTAATTTTTTAGTTTAATTGTTTTTCATTGAATCATAATATAATTATTCACAAAATCACTCTTTGTAGAATTGACCTTTGCTCATCCTAACTACAATTTAGTGTTTAGGATTGACAAAATTTTTTTTTAATTAATTTGGAGCATTTGACACACTATCAGAGGCTAGCACCACAACTCCAAAACAATCAAATTGAGAGCTTATTGAAAGTGTCTCTCTGTGTTCTTGATTGAATTAACCCAATAACTCTGTAAGAATTAATCAAACTTGTAGTTTTATCTAAGATTAGAGTTCGAAAGACTGGGATTCATTAGGGTTTTAATCTGATTAATCTAAATCCTACACTAACTTTCTTCAGAAGGACAATTTGGCTTAAGGTACAAAATCTGTCAAAGTTTCAGGTTCCATATCATTAAGCAACCTCATAAGTAGTTTTAAGTATTCTTTATAATACAAATCAATTAATAACCACTCCATAAGTATATGTCTATTGATTATTAGGACGAATCACGTGTGTACAAATCGTGTTTTACCTATTGTTATTTTTCTTAATTTTACTTTTTATATCCTATTTTAGTAGACTCTTCATATTCTAATAATTACTACAACGGTCAAGATTGTGTAGAAATTGCAATAACAAAAAGATAATGTTCAAGTCGGCTCTTCGGCAGAAAATGAAAGCTATTACTATGCAGAAAAATAACTTGGACATACAACACCACCTTCTTGGAAAGAAAAGAAAGTAGCATTAGGTGGAGTCATCTTTCGTCAACAGATGATAAACACGGTAGTCAAGTCATAATGGATACTTGTTTAGAAAAGAAAGTAGCATTAGGTGGAGTAATCTTTCGTCAACAGATGATAAACACGGTAGTCAAGTCAATCAAGCCAAATTGAGGGAAAGCTAATGGAATTTCATTGAAGATGACATAGTATTCGAAACAACAAAATTAAGCAAAGTCGATGAACGTATAGATAATTAAAAAGAAGGGAACGAAACTTCATTTCATTAAGTGAAGTTATCCGTTGATTAGCCCACGGTAAAAAAGAAAACAGTTTTTACTGTGTACTAACGTAACTTCAAGATTTCAATGCAAAAGCAAAGAAATAAAAAAAAATTTATAGACTCTGACGGGCTCTAAGGTATCCTCACCTAACTCTTATGATTCCAAGTTTTTATAATTTTAGGAATGCAGGACATCTGCCGGGAAAAACGGATGTACACAACAAAAGAGAAGAAGGCAGGCAACTTCCGGGAAAAATAGATGAAATAGAAATAAAGTAAAAACTTTCATCAAAAGTTAATCGGAAGTTATGAAACTTCATAGAACTTTCAGAAAAATTGCTATATAAGAAAAGAAAAGAGGTGTTTTTTTTCCAATCAATCACAGCCTTTTATTTCGTTTCTTTAAGTGAACATTCCAAATCTCTCTTTGCTGTTGCTTTGTTTTTATTTTGTTCTTTTAAATCTCCTTAATTAATCATCAACAGAGAGGACAAATAGACATGGAGAATCATCAGAATACAGAATCATCGGGATCTGAAAAACATACAACCATTCATGATTGCGCTGAGTCAGGGGATATTGATGCGTTTCAGAAGCTACTTCAAGATAACCCATCTCTTCTCAATGAAAGAAATGCAATCGTAAGAGTGATTTTTTTAACATTAATATATGCACTTGAGTTCTTGTCAGTTGGTTCTCTAGAGGTTTTTTAACTGGCCATAGAAAAGGGTTTTGGATAAACTGAGAAGGGAGGAAAAATTAAGTTTAGTTGCAGATTAATTAATTTAAGTACAATTAAGCTGAGTGTGTTGATCTTCCAATTTAAGAATTGATTTTGGTTTAAGTGCAGATGTTGGATACACCCCTTCATCTTTCTGCTGCTAACAACAAGACAGACATAGTGAAATTTCTGCTTGAATGGAAAGGAGATGATAAAGTTGACTTCGAAGCGAAAAATATGGTACGTGTTCTTCATTAAAGTTGACATGGAAGCGAAAAAGTGCTAGTAAAATAAATCTATTATGTAGTTTGAGTTTTTGATCTGTTGAGTTTTGCAGTATGGAGAAACTCCATTGCATGTAGCAGCCAAGAATGGCAGCAGTGAAGCTGCACGATTACTTCTTGCTCATGGTGCTCTTGTTGAAGCCAAAACTAAGGTGCTTTATATATAATTGTACTGTATATTCTCGTTCAGAAATTCTTTTCCTCATAAATGTGATAGTGATATATTTTTCGTTCTTATTTTTTTTTACCATTTTTGCGTGCAGTATGGAGTGACACCACTAATGCTTTCTGTTTATCACTCAATTCGAGCTGAAGACTGTTCAATAGTCGAGACATTGCTCGAGAATAAAGCTGATTGTGATGCTACAGATGATGTATGCATTATATTCTAAAATAATAAGTTTTTTCTTCTTAAGTAGCAGTAATTTGAGTCACTCTGATTGCAGGAGGACATGAATCCTGTAGATTATCTTTCAAAGATCCAAGAAAGTGGGAAGTTGCTTGATGTGTTACTCCCTCATCAACAAGAGCAACGAAAGAAAAAGTTAGAAGAAGCATGTACCAAGCAAAAAGAAAGAATGGATGCCCTCGAAAAAGAGCTATCAAAGATTGTGGGTCTGGGTGAACTCAAAATGCAGCTTCGCAAATGGGCAAAGGGCATTCTTTTGAACGAGAGGCGCAAGGCCATTGGACTGAAAATCGGCACTGCTGGAAGACTTCCTCACATGGCATTTCTAGGAAATCCTGGAACAGGTAAAATTGCTGCTTACCTTATCAGCCAAAATTGCTCTTCAAACCAAATCTTTTATTTAATCAAATATCAAATTAAATATTTTTTCCATATTGGATAGGTAAGACTATGGTGGCTCGAATCCTTGGAAGACTACTCCATAGTGTGGGAGTTTTGGAAACTGACAATGTAAAGGAAGTTCAACGGACAGATTTAGTTGGTGAATATATTGGTTCAACTGGACCAAAGACCAGGAGAAAGGTATAACGCTTTGCTTTGCGTATCCTATGTTTGATGTAGCAAGAAATTCGTTAATTAAAAAATGTATATAACTTGATGGACTTGTATCCTCAGTTTATCTCAGATTGTATGGATTATTTTAACGAAAAAATTAATTAATTTTATTTTCAGATCAACGAAGCCAAGGGAGGCATTCTTTTTGTAGATGAAGCATATCGACTAATACCAGAGGAGAGAAGTGGTCGTGACTACGGCTTAGAAGCCTTAGAAGAGATTATGTCATGCATGGACGATGGAAATGTTTTAGTCATATTTGCCGGTTACAATGACGCAATGCATCGTGTAATATCTTCTAATGAAGGTTTCAGCAGAAGGGTTACAAACATCTTTAATTTTAAAGATCTAAGCTGTGAAGAATTAGCCGAAGTTCTCCATACCAAGATGAAAAATCTGCCGAAGGATAGCTTGTTACACGGATTTAAATTGCATTCTTCTTGTACTGTAGACGCGATTTCTGAGTTAATAAAGACAGAGACAATAAAACCACAACGTAGTAAAATGAATGGAGGTTTAGTGGATATAATGTTAAACAATGCGAAGGGGAATTTGGATCTTAGGCTTAGTGATGACTGTGCAGAGAGGGATGAATTGCTTACGATCACATTAGAGGACTTTGAAGCAGCTATGCAGTTTATACCCGAAGTAATCAATTAATTTCTCAAAAATTTCAATATTTCCTCTAGCTAGCATTTGACTCTTATTAGCAGGCCTACTGGCTTTATGCCTTTTGAATGTTTGAGTGTTTGGAAATTTTAAGTTGTATTTGCAATAATAGTTATAAGTACTTTGAATGATGAAATTAAGTTTCTACACTTTCCTTGTCATTCCTCTCTTTACTACTTCGCTTGGTTGTGCAAAATCAGAATCTTAGTCAAGTCCTCCCACCACAAATACAATATATTCTACTTGTACGCTGATGGATTATAAAACCATTTTTTTTAAAGATACAATTTCATTATGCCTTAAATTATATTTTGTATTATACCCAAGCGAGTTGTCTCAAAAATTAGTATTCACTTTTCTAAATGACCTCATAATGAGCAAATTAGAAGTATCTATGAGACTCTCTGGTTGGGCAGCAAGCTAAGTAACAATAAAGCTAAAGTGATGTTTGCTTGCCTAAAGAAAAATGTGGTCTTGGCCTAATGAGAACCAAAGGGTGGAATAAGGCTGCCATTTTGAGACACTTATGGAGTTAACATTGCTCAAGGGAAGAATACATCTGTTTAGGTTGAGTGGGTATCTAAAATTCTCCTCAAAGGTAGACATGTTTGAAAGTTAACATCTCTATGACTTGATCTTGAAGGTGGAGAAATATTCTAAAATTAAGAGAAGTCTCTAAGATGCTTATTAAAGTAAGGATAGGTAATAGCCAGAGAAGTAATTTACGGTAAGGTAACTAGCACCATTTTGGGCCCTTAGTTGTTAAATATGGAGATAAAGTCATACTTGATTCGGGCTTGGGGTAAAAAGCGAGAATTAAACAAAATAATGACCAGAGAAGGATAGATATTGCCTCCTTTTAATTCCCTAACGATTATAGAACTAAGCAAGTCTATGAATGTTTTCCTTGATGAAGGAAAAGAAAGAGTGGTTTGGTTGCTCAGGAGGAATGGAAATTTTCTTTGGATTCTGCTTAAGATACTATTAGACATAGAAAAACTGTTATGAGTTGTTGGGGTCTCATTCAATTTTAAAGCATATTCCTAGACATGCCTTTATTCTCTAGCTGGCCATACAAGGTAGATTGATGACCAAGGACAATCTTCTTAAGTTTAGGGTTATTCATAGTGCCACTTGTTGCTTGTATGATTTTTCCATGAAGACTTTGGATTATCTCTTTTTTTGGATGAAATTATTTTACATTGTTTAGGAGTGCAATTTGAGGAAGAGTTAGTTGAGTTACAATAATAGGAGTTGGCAAATAACTGGTTTCCTTCAAGTTGAAAAGGGAAGAAGTATGTACATGTGCTTGGAAAGCTCAGCATAGGTGCTACCACTTATATGATCTAAAAGGAAACTAATAGTAGAGTTTTTTTTAACATAAAGATGGATCATGATAACGTTGATAATACCATTATTCAAGTGGATAGAGATAAGGCCTTAAAGTTTTCTAATATCAAGAAGTCGAATAAGAAGAGAAGGTTAGCATGTGATTGGGGTCTATTACACTGCCTTTTAGGCATGGGGTAGAGTAGAGTTGGTTTGGTTCGATGGTTTGGTATTAGTAAGTAGAGGGGAGGTTTTTTGTTAAAGTTATTTTCTATTTTGCAGGATATTGCTTTAAGCATGGTTTCTTACTTTATAGTTTGTTGTTGGTGTTAGCATGATTAATCATCTTGCCATTCTAGTCCATGGTCAATTCTCTAACCTGAAATTATTTTCGTTATTGCTTGTAAGGCTTGTTTACTGTTGTTAGCTCTATTTTTGCTTTATTTCCCTAGCTCCTTGGCTTGTGTTGAACCCCTTTAGCTTGTATGGCAAATAACCTAGAGGGGAGGTAAATAGGTTATTTTAAATATCTTATCAATTTTAAAAATCTTGCTTATTTTATCAACTCAAAACAACCAAATATGCATATAATCGCAATTAACACATGAATAAGCAAATAAACACAAATTAAAAAGAGTAAGAGAAAGAAATTGCTTAACCGATTTAGAGTAGTTCAAAACTTCTTCATGGCTCTTACGTCCACTACTTCAAGCAACCCTACTTGAAGATTTCCTTCCACTAACTTTAACCTCGAAGTTATAGTAGTTTTGACATATGGGATTTTGCCATTTTAACACTAGTTTTGATATAAAAGATTACGTCATTAACTTAATTTTAACGGGGATTATACTCCACACTAGTTTCACGGGATTGCACCCAATGGTTTGTGGAATTTATACAAAGAGATTGCCTCACAAGACTGATACAACACTAAGCTCTTAAGTTTTCTCTCTAATGAATTTACAAATGGAATTTTGTATGAGAAAGTGGAGAAAAATTAGAGAATGGAAGTATAAGAGTATTTTGGTTTGATTCTCTCTCACCCTTGATTCTTCAAATCATCTCCAATTTATAGCATTTAGAGAGGGTTAACTGTTAGGATGATTTGAGAGTCGTTGGAGACTTTTCTGAAAAGTTACACTTGCATATCCTTCTCTTACACAGTCGTGCTTCCTTTATTTTACACTTTCCAACGGTCATATTTTTTTATTGTGCGCACACACAGGAGTGTGCTCCACACATAGGATTGTGTGTTCTTGATGTTTCAGTTCTTCTAGATTCTAGAAGGCCACACAGTTGCACGCACGATACCCGCACGATCTTCATATGATCAACATTTTTCAAGTAACACGGGCATACTCGATCTACACGGGAGTGTACGTCCTTAACTTAGCATATGGTCGTGTGTTCAAGAAACACATGATCGTGCATCCTACATTCTTTACACATGAACGCTTTGTACGACTCAGTCACGTCATAAGTTACCTTTACAATGCCACATGGTCGTGCGTGTTTGACACATAAGTTCATGTGTCATGCAATATTTGCAAAACAAAAAACTTTTGGTCTTTTTTGTCATATTCAAAAATATGTATAGACCAGTTAGATATTTTAACATACGTTTTGCATCAATTCAAAACCTACTAAGGTCCAATGATCTCTCCTTTTTGGATTTGATCACAAAACTCATGTTAAAATGCATTTAAGCACAAAATATAAAGTTTTATTAAAAAAAATTTTCAATAAGCACAGGAAGAAAATGTTCACAAAAAAAAAAAAAAAAATCATAAAAATATTCATTTTAACATACCTAACATGTCTCCCTCTTTTTGTTATAAATAAAAAAGGTATGTTAAAAGATTTTCAATTTAGCTAAAAATATTTTCTCCCCCTTTGAAAAATATTTTATCAAACTATGCACATATATAAAATTTTTCTTTTTATCAAAAATTTTGCTCCCCCTTTTTCAATGATCATAATATCAATTGTTGATAAAAATATAAACACTCTTTGTTATAAAAATATACATTTTCAATCAAGGAGTATTCAATTTTTATTTCGCTCTCTTTATAAATGAATGTATGCATTAAAATCATCATTCTCATGAATAAAACATGTTCATTAAAGCAAATTTGGAAATATACTTGTAGAAAATAAGATATTTGATAAATTGAACTATGTTCTGCAATTTTGTGTCATACACAATCGTGTGGATAACGTACACATTCATGTATGTCTGATTATAGGATATACATGGTCGTGTGCCATTTAAGCACGAGACTGTGACTGGGCAAATGCATTATGCACGGTCGTGTATAATTTATAAAACCTAGAAATTTTGCAGATTAATACAGGAAGCTTATTTGAAATCAGTTTCCAATTTTTCAAAAGCAATTTATCTTCATCTCAAAGCAATGAAAACATCATAAAATAGTATTTCAAATAAGTTTAACACATGTTAAAGAAAAGTTCATATACTTGAAATCATTTTTGCAAATTATGGGGAATTTTGGGAAATTGAAAGTACTTAATACACAAATTTGATCAAAACACATCAAATATATCATTTTTGCATGTTTTGACCATGAGGGACTCTTAATGTATGAATCCATGTCATTTGCAACCAACACAATCAAATTTGATTTAAAGCATGCTACAACTCAAAGCATATATACATATCACACTTGCATCAATTTTACCAATCAAACAAACAAAGCAAGTGTATACATACATATCAGTTTAACACAATTGCAACATTGCAAAAATCATCCTCATCAATCAAGTAAGACATATTAATAGGAATTTAGGCACTTACTTAGAATGATCACTTTTCTACACCATTTCTTTATTCATTTTTGGTATAGAAGCATAAGGAATATCGTTCTTCTTCATCTTCATCTTTCAAGTCTTCCTTGCTCAAGGTAGCAAGCATTTTCTTCTTTTTCACCCTAGGACATTCTTACCAATAATGTCCTTCCTTTCAGCACTCATAGCAAGTTACCACTTTTTCTTTCTTTCTTCTTCTTCTTTCCTTTGGATAGAAACTTGCTAAAATTTTTAGAGAGAACTTCAAATCCTCTTCATCCATTGAACTCTCTTTTTCGATTGAGTTTTCGTTATCTTCACTTGAATCCTTCTCAACCTTAAGTGTGATGTTTTTTTTTTCTTCTTCTTCTTCTTCTTGGGCATCTACTTCATTTCGTAGTCAATAAACTTCCAATTAATTCATCCATGCCTATATTGGTCAAATCCGTTAATTCTTCAATTGTCGTCACTTTCATGCTCCAAGCTTCTAGCAATGACCTTAGCACCTTCTTGACCAATTCAACCTCTTCAAACCTTTTTCCCAATCTTCTTAATTTATTTACCAAGTTTCAGAAGTGCTTATACATTTCCATGATATTCTCTGCATTTTTTATCTCAAATAGTTCATACTCACGAAAAAACATTTCCATCTAGGATTCCCTTACTTGACTTGTTCCTTTATGCGTCATTTGGAGGATCATCCAAGCTTCATG
The DNA here is from genome assembly GCA_026122585.1 of Anacardium occidentale. Classification (NCBI taxonomy): domain Eukaryota; kingdom Viridiplantae; phylum Streptophyta; class Magnoliopsida; order Sapindales; family Anacardiaceae; genus Anacardium; species Anacardium occidentale. Next base: position 1,183,914 of record JAJEJH010000008.1, read on the forward strand.
TGCTATTTCACAAGAAGAAACGCGGTTAAATTCTGGGGTATCCAAAGCACAAAACAATGTATACAATGCCCTTGAGTTTAAACTTATTAATTTTTCATTATTTTTATTAAATTCACTTTCTTCCTTGGGCATATTTGTATTTGAATTTATGGAAATGAATCACCCTTATCAATAACTTTCCAAAGCTTATATTTAATGGATTGAAAAAAAAAAATTCATACGAATTTTTCATTGACCATAATTTTCTCCACAAAACAAGGATGGCCTAAGTGAACTACCACTTTCTTCGAAAGATGGTTTTCGAAAAATTTACCATAAAAGTTTCAAAAATGGATCTTAAGTTCTAAAAATCATTATAGTTTCGAAAACAAGAGCTCATGCTCTGATACCAATTGTTGAACCCCTTTAGCTTGTATGGCAAATAACTTAGAAGGGGGTGAATAAGTTATTTCAAATATTTTTCAACTTTAAAAATCTTTCCTATCCTATCAACTCAAAATAACCAAATAAGCATATAATCATAATTAACACATGGTTAAGTAGATAAACACAAATTAAAGGGAGTAAGGGAAAGAAATTGCTCAGTCGATTTACAATAGTTCAGAGCTTCTTCATACCTTTTACGTCCACTACTTCATGCAACCTCGCTTGAAGATTTCTTTCCACTAACTTCAACCCTGAAATTACAGTAGTTTTGACACAAGAGATTTCGTCTTTCTTAGACTAGTGTTGATACAAGGAATTGTGCCCTTAATTTCATTTTAATAGGGATTATGTCTTACACTAGTTTCACAGGATTGCACCCAAGGGTTTATGGAATTAATACAAAGAAATTGCCTTACATGGCTGATACAACATTAAGCTTTTAAGTTTTCTCTCTAATGAATTTGCAAATGGGATTTTGTGAGACAATATGGAGAAGAATTAGGGAATAGAAGTATAAGAGTATTTTGGCTTGATTTTCTCTCACTCTTGAGTTTTCAAATCATCTCCAATTTATAATATTTGGAGAGTGTTAACTGTCAGAATGATTTGAGAGCCGTTGGAGATTTTTCTAAAAGTTACATGGGCATGTCCTTTTCTTACACAATTGTGCTTCCTTCATTCTGTAATTTCCAATGGTTATATTTTTCTTATCGCACGTGCACACACGGGCATGTGTTTCACGCACACAGTCATGTGTCTTTGATGTTTCAATTCTTCAAGATTCTAGAAGGCCACACGGTTGCATGCACGATACCCTTACGATCTTCACACAATTAATATTTTTTAGGTAACAAGGGCGTGTGTTGTAGCTACACGGGTGTGTATCTAGTAAAAATTTTATTACATGGGCATGAATGGATCTACACGGGAGTGTGCATCCTTAACTTAGCACACGGTTATGTGTTCGAGAAACACACTGTCCTATGTCCTATATTTTTCACACATGGACGCTTTGCACGACTCAATTAGGTTGTGTGTTGCCTTTACAGTAGCCACATGGTTGTGCGTGTTTGACACACACGATCGTCTATCATGCAATATCTACAAAACAAAAAGCCTTTGATCTTTTTTGTCATATTCAAAAACATACATAAACGAGTTAGATATTTTAACATATGTTTTGTATTAATTCAAAACCCACAAGGGTCCAACAGCTTGGATCTATTATTTTATTTTATTTTTTGCTTTTGGTTTAAGGCTTTTTAGTGTTGTTGTTTTGTGTTACTTGTTAGGAATTCCATAGTCACTAGAAAAACACCAACGCAACAGAATTTAAAACTCAACACAGAGTTTAGAAATTTCAAATAGGATCACGTCTATCATATATATAAGAAAAAAAAAAAAAACTAAAACAAACATAAGGTGTTTTTTTGAATACGAACCTATGATATCCTTTTTAAAACATCTGCTTCTGATTACCTTATGGTTCACTTTCTAATAGTTAATAGAATCTTGGCACCAATAGTGTCCACACAGAGCAACTCAGGTAAAATTTGTATATTTTTGAATACTAGTTGAGAATGTGTATATAAGTGTGTATTTGGTTAGGTAAGGTGTATGCCAAGTGTTTATAAAGATTTGGTTTGTTTGACAATGAACAGAGAAAAACTAACAAATGAATTATTGGCACATAAATAACAAATGAGGTGCGGCATACGTCACCGCTGTAATTTAATGCGAAACAGACTTGGCAGTAGCGTTATTTTGGTGTCGTTTGGTCGTTTGTCTTCCTCCAAACGACAATCATGTCCACTTCGGCTGATATTTAGTAATTTAAGATGCTCATTTATGATTCTCATAATCTAATAAAATTTAGAGCTACTTGATTTTTTTTAAAATGATAAACGAAATGCCAAGTCAATAAAAATACAGTCAGTTTTATAATAAAATGTCGAATCTGTAAAAGATTCATAAGAACTTGATTGGCCAAACTCGCTACGATAGGTAAAACCGAGAAGGACAGTAATCATATTATAAAATAAAATAATAGCAAAATAACTTTTTCTCATATGAATTGAAGTGGGCTGGTAGCGGTGGAGGATGGATGAAGGGTGGGCGGAGAACTACTAGTCTAAGATACTCACCTCAACCTTACGAATTATTGCTTAGAGTTTATAAAATTTTCGGTCGTTAATGCGCACAAATGTGAAAACAATGAAATAGAAGGCGGCAAGGGAACTCGCTGGGAAAAATAATTTAGTAGCAGTGAACGTGGATACGTAAAGAGCGAAGGTATAGTAGATTATTGTTTGGCATGCATGACAGCGGATTCTGCCTTGGACATTAGCAAGAAAAATGACCAAAAACAGGAGTCAATAGAATAGAAGAAAGACTTCTAGGGCAAATGAAAAGGAGGTTAGGTTTTGGCTCAACTTTTCAATGACTTAAACTTCCAGGAAAAGCAGTTCACTTGGATATTTTCAAGGAATATTGACTAAAAACAGTAGTGAATAAAGTAGTATTGATCACGCACTTTTTGATCTGACTATTGACTATCCCTATCAATCACTTTTTCTATTTTTTTAACAATTTAAACTTTAGTATATAACTCAAATGTAAAATGTACGTGCATCGTTTTTAGATTAATCATTCAACAAAAAATTCTTTTCTTATAATTATAGTTAAAAAAATAATTTTATACATCTATATAATTTTTATACATATTTTATGTATTTAGATAATATATTATTATATTATAAGTGTTAATTTATCTTTATTTAATTTTAATTTAAAATCATTTAATTATATAATAATATATTATTTAAGAAAATAGGTATAGTAAGCGGTTCCAACAATGTTTCATTTATAATTATATTTGAGGGCCTACGTGATTTTCCAATTTGACAAGTTGATCTCTTGGTTATATAAATTATTCAACCAAGTTTGATTAATGAAATGAATTATCTCGGCAACCACCCATTAAAATAATCACTTACTTTTTTGTTTATCTTGAATAGCTCGTCACTAATGGTAAATTACCATTGGTAATTGTTGATTTTTCATTTGCAATTTTGTGTTGAAATCTTGATTCAGAAAAGGGCCCCATTACCATTTTCCGCCAATTGTTTCTTCTCCTATGCAATTCAGCTTTTAAATCAAGAATCGGAAAACGTAAACTTGACGACATCGATACAAAGTCAAAGAAATGGAGAGGTGAAATTTATAAACTAGGGGGCTCCAATTGACCTCACCTAAGTCCTGCGAATCAGAGGTTCTATAATTTTAGGCAACCAGGGCGTCTTCCAGGAAAAAGAGATAAATCATAACAACAGATAAAAGGCAAGGCAATTTCCGAGGGAAGCTCTTGAATTCAAACGGAATTTACATAATATATATATATATATAATGAAATTAAACAAAAACAAATTTCATATGTATCAAGACCACAACCTAAATATATATACCTCTTGCATGTTAGTTTTTTAACACGAAAGCCCACCCAAAACAAGCAGCAATCTTTGTGCTCTTGCTATCTCCTTTTCTTTTTGGAGAGCGATAACAGAGGAAAGAGAGAATTTTTCAAGAGAAGCCAAGGAAGGGAGAAGTTCTGGTAACTTCTCTCTTAATATATTTTACAAGAAAAATAACCACCTAAGGCAATTACTTTTAACTTGGTAATTGCCATCAACAGTTACCTATTATGTGTGCCAATGCCCATCATCTCCCACTCTCTTTTTATTTCAACAAGATTCATACTTTGCAAATAGGCCTCTAAGATTTTAACCTCAGTTCTAGGTTTACTCGTGACTATGACTTTCAATAGATTTTAACTTCTTGGCTAATTTATTCGATTCTATTAAAACTATAAACTTTAAATGACAACAGGTTTTGTCACTCGATTTTTCCTTCTAATTCACTAAATAACATCGATTCATTATTTAGAATCTAACTACTTAACAACTTATAACAAGTTCTCTAGATTTAATTAAGCAGTTGCCTAAAATTTCTAGAAGATAAATTTCATACAAGCAACAACTTTACAAGTTCGAATCATTTAACTTGCATTAAATTTCTTTTTTAACAAGCCCAAAAAACTTATCTGAATTCTTATTGTTAATTGCTACTGTGTTGATTAGATTAAGGATAAATACGAATCAAAAACTCTAATCATAGCGAAATTCAATTGTTCAATCAATATGCAACTATTGAAATCAATAATCAAGCATTTATAATATGAAAAAAACTCAAATAGAATTAAGGAGAATCAAATAAACATATTAAAAGGTTTAAACTGTTGAAAAGTCACTAATCCCAAGCTCCCCTAGAACTGAAATGCCTATTCAGCCTCTTATGAGTTCAAGAACAAGAAAAAAATTAAAAAAATGCATCGAGAAAGTTCCTCTCTTGAGTGGCGTTTGCTCTTTGTCTTTCTCTCACACTATTTTTTTCTTTTCTTTCTCCACCTTTGCCCTAAAAGATAAAGTTTAATACATCCAGATATTTCAGATTATAGTATAATTTTCGTGGCCTACTTTGGCTTGGCTAATGGGCTTTTCGGGCTTGGGTCTCCTCATGAAAATTGTAAAACTACTTCTCAACTTTCCAACGCGTCCAATTTCAGCTCCAACAGAGGCCTGTAGCTCAAGTTATGTTCTAAAAACCGAAACTGGCCTAAAATAACATCTCCAGCTCATGAAAGTGCTTTACTTGAATGTTTCTGCTAATTTTTGCCTCATAAACGATTGATCTAAGCTGTGATGCTTCTATATGAATTGTAGATTTGGATGTGTAGATGAATTTGGCCTTTTGAATCACCTCGTTTGGACTTCGGATGCTCTTATTATGCCCTCTCAAAGCTCTAGGGGTCAGACCTGAGGACTCATGTGTAGGACCCGCTGCCATGAGTACCCCTGCTACTGAAAGATATTGTTTCTATTATTTAATAATCTGGAAATCGGGTACCCACAACGGGAATCCTACACAAAAGAAGAACCTGCTAAATTACATTGCATGCAGAAGCTGAGACTTGAACTAAAATATACAATGAGCCCAAACTGGCTTTCATACATATAATCGTTTCTGTACAATATTCTTTACATCTAAGAATGTACAAAATACATACAAGACCCATCAGGTCCAAAACTGAAAAGAAATACAACTGAAACGGTATGCGTGGGGTCCCCTCTCGCAAGCCTCAGTCTACCCGCTCCTCGCCAGCAGCAACAAAACCTGAAAAGGAAGGAAGAAGGAAAGGGATGAGTGATAAAGATCACCCAGTAAGCATTCATTACTTCCCTCAACTCAAACAAGCAATAAGCAAAAATATACACATACCTGGCCTCGACCCTAATCATACATCTAGTCGCTTGCTGGCGCTGAAACTGTTTAATCTGAACAATTATTGTTTTCTGTATTACATTATGAATGTGTGTAATGCTGAACTGAAATTATCTGAGAATGATGCATGTATCTGAAACTATCTGTACCCTAAGGTACCTGCTGTGCTGATCAGGCTGGTGAACACAGGGATTCGGCATCCTGGTCAAGTGGGCTGAACATTCTAGCTACAGGCTAAAAAACTGAGAACTGTGCTGAGCAGTCTGACTGGTGTCAGAAAGCTGGGTCCCACAGATACCCCCTCGAGTTCACCCAAAACTGTAACTCATACGTTGGGTTCTGAATGCTGAAATCTACTGAATTTAGATCCCTAGATCCTCTTTCAGACTACATGCTATGTTGTGGTATGCTTATGCACCATTTCTTATCTGAAATCTGGGTTGTCTAATGATTATTAGCCTTTGGATGGATTACCAAACCTTTAAGAGTCATTTTCAACAAATTCTAGGAAATAAAGCTGGAGCACGAGCGTGCAGAGGAAAACGCACGGGCGTGCACTCGTACACACGGTCGTGCTGGGCACAGGCACACGGGCGTGTGCCTGGACACACGGGATCGTGCACAAACCGTGCGGTTGGGCATGCAAGGTTCTGGAATTCCTGGCCATTCCTTGCGCAAAGCGGACACACGACTGTGTCCCTCAGGACACACAGTCGTGTCCCTTGCATTTCAGCCCATGTGCACTTCATGCACACGGCCGTGTCCTTGCAGGAACAAGGGCACAAGGGCGTGCTCTTATAGGCACACGACCGTGCGTCTTGTCCTGCTCAGACATGGCTTGCTTGAAACATGCAGAAACCAACCAAAACTCAATCAAAATCAAATTAATCAAAAACACACATCCAAGGCACTTTTATAATCACATATCCATCATCAATTTCATTATTCCTCCAGAACTACTGATTCCACCATGAAAATCCAATGTTTCTCTCACTATACGCACACATACAAGCATGCATGTTATCTAGGTGAAAAGTCAACATACAAGGCCTCATATCCTTATTATGGAAACAACCAAACATATATGACATGTTGAACATGTAAAAACACATTTCCAAACAATCATCAATCATCGAAGCGAGCTGGAAACTCATGAAAGAAGTAAGAAACACTTACCTCTTGACATGACGACTGGAAATCTCTAACTCAAGCTATTCTCTCTGATCTCTTGCTGGATTGGGAGCTGTTGGAAGCTGGATTTCACGCCTAGGGCTGGGAGCTGCTGAAACAAAGAAGAAATTTGGCTGAAAATGGGTGAGAATGCATTAATCTCTCATCTCTCTCCTTTTCTACCCACCTGCACGGGCGTGCAGACATGATGCACGGGAGTGCACTAGGGAAGATGAATAAAAATTCACTTCCCGCCCTTCGCATGATTGAAATCTCCCTAAAGGAATCATACGAAGGCCACACAGCTCTGGAAAACTTCGAACTCACTCCTGAACTCTTCTAGACTCCCAAACTATTCCTGAATCTATTTGTAACCCCAAAACTCTACCCCTAAGGGCTTTCTAACCTGGGATGCTACATTTCTCCCCTCTTATAAAAATTCTGACCCCGAAATTTACCTGAATAACTCTGGGAACCTATCCCTGATCTCGACTCTACCTCTTACGTGGCTTCTTCCACTCACTGGCTGCGTCACAAAACCTTGACTAGTGAAATCTCTTTATTTCTGAGGACTTTAACTTTGCAGTCGAGGATCTGAACCGATAACTCTTGGTAGCTCAGGTTTTCTACCAACTCAACCTCTGAAAACTGAAGGACATGGGACGGATCACCCACATACTTCCTCAACTGAGACACGTGGAAGACATTGTGGATTCTGTCCATACTGGCTGGCAGTGCTAACCTGTAGGCGACTGTCCCTACCCTCTCAAGTATCTCGTAGGGACCAATGAATCTGGGGGCCAATTTTCCTTTCTTATCGAATCTGAGGACTTGCCTGTAGGGAGCAATCCTCAAAAATACCTTATCGCCCACAGAAAATTCTATCTCTCTGTGTCGAAGATCAACATAACTCTTCTGACGATCCTAGGCCTGTTTCATCCCCTGTCTGATGATCTTGACTTGCTCAATCATCCTGCCCAATGGAGCCATCTGAATAGTCGCCTGATAACTATTGTTGTAGGCGAACTCTATTAGAGGGATCAACTCTGCCTAATCGGTCTGGAAGTCCATACAACAGACTCTCAGCATATCCTCCAATACCTTATTCACCCTCTCAGTCTAACCTGGGATGCTACATCATGTTTTTAGCTCTGACTTTACATTAGCATTTGAAGGCTTAAAAGAATTTGAAATTCTACGAACCAAACCTGTTTGAAAAATTAAGAAGTCTACTTTAACTATAAAGAAGACTTAAACACTAACATAGGCCTTAAGATGATCATAATTCTGCAATAAGCCCAAAAGGCCTAAAGTGAAAATACTAGAGTTTTCTCATTTAAAGCACAATGTATCAATATACTTCTACTATTGTCTAATAAGTAAAATCATTGCAAATAAACACCAGAGGGACATCAATTAATTCAAATAAACTAAATATGTGAGAAATAACTAATGTTTAATTATAGGTATATCAACGGATAAATTTTCTTGTGCCAATATTGACTTAACCATTTCAACAAGGTTTTATTTCTTCTTTCCATAACACAATTTTTTGGTGGTGTTCTTGATATAGTTAATTATCGTACTGTTCTTGTTACATCACACAATTTCTTGAATTGCTTAGATAAATATTTACCCCCTTGATCGAACTTTAAAAATTTTATTCCTTTATCTAATTGATTCTCAACTAGGTTCTTAAATTTTCTAAAGCAACGAAAAGATTTAGACATATGAGAAATCGAAAAGACATAACCATATCAAGTGTAATCAACAATAAATGTAATGAAATAAATAGCACCATGCCTTGCCTTTATATTCATTGGACCACATGTATTAGAATGGATTAATTACAATAGAATCTTAGCTCTTGTACCATTTATAAACGGTTTTCTTGTAGTTTTTCTAGCTAGACACTGCTCACAAGTAGACATATCTACTTATTCTAAATTTCCTAATAAGTCTTTTTCGGCCAACCTTTGTATACATTATTGACCAATATGATGTAGTTTAGAATACCACAAATTCACATCATTCATAACATTACAAGATCTTATGCCTAAAATGGCTAAAATATAAACCTAGAAGGGGGTGAATAGGTTTTTTGAAAACTTTGTGAAAACTTAAAACTTTTTACTATTCATAAATTTTCAATCACCACAGCCAAGTAATCAATCAGTATAAAACATATAAGGATAAAGCATATAAAGTAAAGAGATAAGAGACAAAAAATGCTCAGCCAATTTAAGGTGGTTCAAAGCTTCTCTACGCCTCTTATGTCCACTACTCCAAGCAACCCTGTTTGAAGATTTTCCTCCACTATCTTTTAACTCAAATATACAATAGTTTTTTGTATAAGAGTGAATCTTAACTAGTTTTTGAACAAAGGATTGCGCCTTTAACTTAGTTTTTCTAAGGATTATTCCCTACACTAATTTTTTAGAATTATGCCCAAGGGTTTATGGAATAACAGAGGAACAAAATGCCTCTTAATATGTTTATACAAAAATTCAACTCATAAGGTTTCTCTCAAAGTGTTTAGGCTTAAATTCTAGAGAAAGAAAGTGGAAAAGTGATTAGAGAATGAAAGATAAAAGTATTGGTCTAATTCTCTAACCCTCTTAACTTTAAAGTCACTCCAATTTATAGATTTTTGGTTGAAAGAACAGTTGGAGTTGATATACTAGATGTTGGAGAAGAAAGACGCATTCTGTAGAAAATTTTACACAGATTCAGGGTTACGTGCCTTAGATACACAATCATGCTCTCTTCATTAATTGTTTCCCAATGGTCATGTATGCCTAACACATAGTCATGCTTTTCATACACACGATCATGCATCTCATATATATGATCATGCACCTCATACATACAATCATATTTTTTTTATATACACAGTCATGCATTTCACATGCATGGTCATGCACCTAAGACACATAGTCATATGTCTTCTTTAAAAACAAGAATCTTGAAGTGCAATAGAAAATAGCATAGGCAAGAGCACGATTACCACACAAGAGCACACATGTCTAAAATTTTGTCTTAGCATGGTTATGTGTCTAAGCTATATAGGCATGTATCCAGTTAAGATTATCTTTCACAAGCATGATTGGGTATACACGGGAGTACGTCCTTACTTTGCATAATCATGCAGCTTGATTACTCAAGGTCGTGCATTAAATAATTTTTGTAAAAATAAACCTTTTGGTCTTCTTTATTATGGATTAAATCATGCAAAAACCAATTAGAAATTTAACATGAGTTTTATATCAATTCAAAATACACTGGGGTCCAACACAAAAAGATATAATCAAGGAAAAACTAATATTGTTAATATTATATTCAACATCCAAAACAATAAAATCATTTTAAAAATATCCATAACCATAGTATTGAATGTCTAGAAATATAGAGACACCGAGTTCATGAACGTTTAACTTAAAACTAAACTTAATTAAAACCAATACAGAGACTAAATTCTGTAGAATTTATGGGAAAAATAAGACATCATGGAGGATAGAGTTCAACCACCACATGTAACTAACTTGCATGTATCAATCCATTTAACTTTTGCTTTTAAGTTATTCCCACACATATCTATATTGTTTCATATGGTATTCGTCAAAACTTTGCAAAGGTACTTTTGTCCTTTGTTATATGGTCAATTGAAACTAAATCTACAGTCCACAAAGGTTAAGATTCAATTAAAATAATAGAGCTTGAAACATTTAAAACAATATAATATGTAAAAAAGTTTTTTACCTTCTTGAGCTTGGTACAATTCCAAAGAAAGTAACCTTTTTTTTTTTTTCATAGTTGTAGCATTTCACCTTAGCCATGTTTTTCATCTTTCTCTACGGATGTTCCCCTTGTCCCTACTAGTTATACTTTCTCTTCTTTCTTACCTGAGGTCCACCTTTACCTTGTTTATGCCAGGACCTACCAATAAACTTATGTCTATGTCCTTTTTTTATCTTGTGAGCTCCTAACCAAGTACATATCAGTACTTAACTTGCTAGCTTTTAGGTGATATTCTTCTCACTCAAGATAGCACACAACGTCTTCCATCATTTTGATGTTTTCATCGTAGGTCAAATGAACCTTCATATGTTCCCAATTGTGGGCTAAGGGATAGATTACTACCTAGACTTGTTGCTCATCTGTAAGGGCATGACCTACATCTTCTAACTCACTAATATTTGACATATGTATCAAGTGTTTTTTCATTGTATGATCAGACTTTTCAAATTTGATTGTAAAGGATCTCAGTTTGGTTATGGATATATCGCCAAACTTTTCAATAAGTGTAACTTCCTTCATTATGTCATTGTCCATATTGCTTGGAAACATTATGCTAACTATCAATTTTCTTTTTTCAGGCCTTATAGGCCTTACAGTCCTTTTTATGTTTAGTCATTGTCCCTACCTCAAGCTCAACAATGGTTATTTTTTAGGCCTCTTACTCCTTAATATTAGATTTTTATACTTCAAATTTCACAATTGTCATTATTAAGCTTCGCACCTTTGTTGAACTCAACGATAATATTCTAAGAAGTAGATGTCTTCTTAAACACAAAGTTCTAAATCAAAGACATGTATCAATAATGTAAAATGCCTAAACTTACATGTATTTTCATTTACATTAAAAAACCGTATCAATCATAATCACCCAATAGGTTTCAAATTAAAAGGTCACTATGTTTATAATCATCATCTAAACTCTAAAGTATAATTATTTTTGAAAAAATTATTAATGCCAAATATTACATTATTCAATGTTACATAATCCTCAAGAAATTCTTCACAATACCATTTTAATGTCGTTAATAACTAAAATTGAAGAAAGGGCAAATACTCACATATAAATAATAAAACAATATATTTACATTTTAAACAAAATTGTTTAATAAAATAAATAAACACGTGAATAGTTAGAGTTCACTAGTCACTAAGAGTTGTTGAATATTTTGGCATACATTAGAATAGAATCATAGAGCCTTTTACAAACCTCACTTTCAATATTTTCAATATTCATGTTAGGTAACATTGGACTCCTAAAATTTTTTTTTTTTTCTTTTGTAGATAGTCATGCCAATGGAATGACATGTAGTCTTTTTAGCAATTCTATCATAATTTTGATTTACAGTTTCACTCTTCTAAAGTAATTCCAATAGACCTTTATCACCATCATTTGACAATACCGTATGCAAAACTTCATATTTTTCATAGTCATGTAACAATTATTTGGATTTGTGTATTTATATTGATAATAAAATTTATCAAGCATATAAACTCATTATCAGAGTATGTTGGATCCATTGCTAAACTGAGTAATGCAGTGATTATAGTTTTAACTCATTTTCTATCAACCCTAATAATCATAGGAGTTCTAATAAACCTATTCCATTTTTCTGTAACAAACACAAAAAACATAGGTCAATAACGAAGCTTCTTAAAAAAATTAAGTGGTCTTATTAAAAGAAATGACTATAATTTGAGTTTGATTTACAAACTCAATTGTTGCAACTAAGAAAAAAATTTTCATAAAATCCCTAACAAAGAAATTGTGGCTTAGGAAGCAGAATGATACACACTTATTCAAAAGCCAAGGTTTAGGTTTTAGTTAACACCAATTAGCCTAGTGGAGCATTGGGCACCTCACATATTTTTTTAATTAAAGATTGAAACAACAAAACAGAAACAACCTATTGATTGGAGGTCATCATTGATCTCCAATTGGGTCACATTTTAGGTCGTTTGATCTTATTACAAATTCGACCATATCTTGGCCTACAAACCTCTATTTTTGATTTTTTTTTTATGTCATTTTGTACCCTTTTCAATTTCCTACATATCTAGTATAACAAAATTGCACAAATAAAACAAGAAAATTAACACAGATTTAAACAAACGATTAAAAAAAATGTTTTTCCATTGTAGGCATATGCCAACTTAATGCTCTAAACCAATGTTGGAAACTCTCGCATTAGATTAATCAATAACGAATTATATATATCAAGACCACAACCTAAATATACATACCTCTTGTAGATTAGTTTTTTAACATGAAAGCTACCAAAACAAGCAAGAACCTTTTCACTCTTACTGTCTCCTTTTCTTTTTGGAGAGTGATAGCAAAGGAAAGAGAGAATTTTTTGAGAGAAGCCAAGGAAGGTAGAAGTTTTATAACTTCTCCCTTTATATATTTTACAAGAAAAATAACCACCCAAGGTAGTTACTTGGTAACTGCCTAGGTAGTTACCTATCATGGGTGCCAGAGCCCGTCACACACACACACCCACCTATATATACACATATAACCACTTGAAAGAATCAGATTTTATTAGTTGGATTTTTAGAAGATTTTTGCACATATTTTATGTATCCAGTTGATGTGTTATTATATCATCAGGTGTTAATTTTTTTAAATTTATTTTAATTTAAAATCATTTAATCATATAATGACACGTTAGATAGATACAAAAATTGTATGTACATAATTTTATTATTTAAAAAAATCAGATATAATAAGTGGTTTCAACAAAGTTTTATTTATGACAATATTGATTGAGGAGTTGATCTTTTTGTTATGTAAAGCATACGACCACCACCTTCCCTTTGTTAGTTTTATCAGATATATGAACCTTTTTTATATCTTAATTACATTGCGGGTGTATGGTTCACATTTGAAAGTATTGGGGCATAAAATGTTAGAAAACTTTTGAAACAGTTTCATTTGCGGCAGTTTTATTTTGCGGTTAATAAAATCAATTACATTGATGATGGAAAAGTGTATATAAGGTCATTCCATTGCAAAGATCCTTGAATTAATCAAGCGAAATTTATTGAAATTCTCTCTTACAAGTTTTTCGTCTAATTCTTATCAAATAATCAAAATACCCTCAACCACATAAAATACGTAAAAATATAATAAAAACATAAAATAATATTAAAATATTAATATAATAAAATAAATTATAAAAATTAACAAAATAGTAAAAAATATGAAATTAAATAAAATTTAAAGAATTAAAAAGCATCTATTATTGTTGGTGATGATGATTGTCAAAAACTGAATCAAGTGACTCATCTTATTTCTAATTATTGTTTTTGATTACTATTGATAACAGAAACGAATATATTTTACTGTCCTTATAAAAAACAAAATGGTTAGACCAAGTATTATTTTCTGATAATTTAGTTCAGTTTTTAATAGCTACTATTATCAGTAATTTTCTTAGTTTTTAATTTTTAATATTTTATTATTTAATAAATTTTGTTTTATTATTTTATGATTTTTAAATTTTTTATTTAAAAATAAAATATTTATATTATTAATATATAATAATTAATTATTAAATTTAATTATTAACTTTAATTAGTAAGTAAATAATTAAATTTAAAAAAATCTTCGGTGGGATTAATTTCTTTCGCCTTTAAATTAAACGTAAACTTGCGGACAAGGAGACAAAGTCAAACAAACGGAAAGGTCAAATTTATGAACTAGTGGGGCGCTAATGACCTCACCTAATTCAGAGGTTCTATCATGTTAGGCAAGCAGGGCATCTTCCGGGAAAAAGAGATAAAAAAACAACAAAATAGAAAAGGCAAGGCAATTTCCGGGGGAAAGAGGATGAATAGACAACCGAGACACAAATTTATAGGTGAGAGTGAGAGGAGAAGTTCCTGAAATCTAACGAAACATTGTTAAAGCAAAATGAATGAGCATAAAGATGCTTACATGAAAGGGAATGAAACCTCATTCCACAAAGTAAACATTCAAAATCTCTATTAATTTGTTTTTTCTTTGTTTCATTTTCTTCTCTTTAAGACAAATAGACATGGAGAATGGTCACGAAAAACAAACATCGGGATCTGAGAAACGTAGAACCATTCATGACTGTGCTCAGTTGGGGGATATTGATGGAATTCAGAAGCTACTTCAGGATGATCCTTCTCTTCTCAATGAAAGAAATCCATTTGTAAGATTAATATTTTCTTAGTATATATATATATATTACTTTATTAATGAATGAATATATCCACTTGAAAGAATCAGATTTGTGAGTTGGATCTTTAGAAGATTTTTTATGTAAATTGTCGTAAATGTTACAAGAGTTTTGGACAAAAAAGAAGAAAACGTTTTGGAAATTAAAAATTCCTTTAAATTAACTGATTTAATTACAATTAAGCTGAGTGTGTTTCCCTTCCAATTTATATATTCATTTTGGTTTAAGTGTAGGTGTTCGAGACACCCCTTCATGTTTCTGCTTTTAACAACAAGACTGAAATAGTGAAGTTTCTGCTTGAATGGAAAGGAGGTGTTAAAGTTGACTTGGAAGGGAAAAATATCGTATGTGTTCTTTACTAATATTCCGGGGAGAAATCTAGCTATGCACTATAAAGCAAAAAATATGCAAGTAAAATTGTGATTGCTTAATTAGAAAAAAAAAAAAGCCATGTGTTATATATTTTAGGCTGTTGATCTATTGAGTCTTGCAGTATGGAGAGACTCCATTGCATTTAGCAGCCAAGAATGGGTGTAATGAAGCTGCCCGATTACTTCTTGCTCATGGTGCTCTTATTGAAGCCAAAACCAAGGTGATTTCCAGCTGTACCACTTTTTTCTTAGAACTGCGATAATGATAATTTTAATTCAATTTATTTTTCTCTTTTTACATTCAGTACGGAGTGACACCGCTAAATCTTTCTGTTCGTCACTCAATTCGATCTGAAGACAGTTCGATTGTGGAGACATTGCTCGAGAGTAATGCAAATTGTGATGCTACAGATGAGGTATGTATTTTATATTATAAAATAATAAATATAAAATTCTTGCTAAATAGCAATAATTTAAGTAACTATGGATGCAGGAGGGCATGAATCCTGTAGATCACCTTATAAAAATCCAAGAAAGTGGGAAGTTGCATGATTTATTGGTCTCCCGTCAACAAGAGCAACGAAAGAAAAAGTTTCTTGAAGCATGCAGGAAGCAAAAAGAAAAGATGAATGCCCTCGAAAAAGAGCTCTCAAATATCGTGGGTATGGATGAACTCAAGATGCAACTTCGGAAGTGGGCGAAGGGTATTCTTTTGAATGAGAGGCGCAAGGCCATGGGACTGACAGTCGGCACTTCTGGAAGACTTCCTCACATGGCTTTCCTAGGAAATCCTGGAACAGGTAAAATTGCTGCCTACTTTACCTTTACTTTTTCAGTTAAAAATGCTGCTGGAATATATTGTTTTTTTTTTCATATTGGATAGGTAAGACTATGGTGGCTCGAGTCCTTGGAAGACTACTCCATAGTGTGGGACTTCTGCAAAGTGATAATGTAAAAGAAGTTCAACGAACAGATTTAGTCGGCGAATATATTGGTGAGACTGGATATAAGACTAGGAAGAAGGTACACCACTTTGCTTCCGTATCAAATGTTCGACAATGCAAGAAATTTATTAATTAAAAAAATGTATATATTTTGATGAACTTGTATCCTTCCTTGACATTTTTTATTTTAAGAAAATGTAGGCTTTTTTTTGAAATTAAAATTTCTGCACAGATCAAAGAAGCCGAAGGAGGTATTCTTTTTGTTGATGAAGCATATCGACTAATGCCGGAGGACGGCAGTCCTTGTGACTATGGGTTAGAAGCCTTAGAAGAGATTATGTCTTGTATGGACGATGGAAGCGTTTTAGTCATATTTGCTGGCTACAATGAAGCAATGCAACGTGTAATATCTTCTAATGAAGGTTTCAGCAGAAGGGTTACAAAAATTTTTAAGTTTGAAGATCTGAATTGTGAAGATTTAGCTAATGTTCTTCATATCAAGATGAATAATCAAGCGAAGGATAGCTTGCTGTATGGGTTTAAATTGCATCCTTCTTGTAGTGTAAATGTCATTACAGAGCTATTAAAAAGAGTAACAACAGATAAGCAACGTAGTAAAATGAATGGAGGTTTAGTGGACATAATGTTAAATCAGGCTAAGGGGAATCTGGATCTTAGGATTGATGATGACTGTGCGGAGAGAGATGAATTGCTTACTATCAAATTAGAGGATTTTGAAGCAGCTGCCAAACTTTTACCCCTCCAGATGTTTTATTCTACTTTGCTTTAGTGTGTTTTAGAATGTGTATTAGTCCAACTTTTTAGTTGGATTTTCAGTAACTATTTTAACTATTTTGGTGGTGTGTGTACGTCTATATATATATGTGTGTGTGTGTGTGTGTGTGTGTGTGTGTCTACGTATGTATACAATGAAATGAAATTTCAATTTAATGTATCAATGTCACATTATTTAGTATAACGTATGTGATAAATGATAGATTTTCTTTTCTCTGTTTAATAAGATATTGACATTAATACAACACCAATTGAAACTTGAAATTAGCGGTTGGAATTTGCACATATAATAGCATAAATGATATTTAGTATCATATACACAAAACCAAGGGATTGAGATTTGAGAGAAATAACATTAAAATTTATAAGTTTTTATATGATAACCAAACACTTAAAAAACAAATATTTAAACCAGTCACGTGAGTTCATGATTTTACAATCAAATATTTAACACAGCAAGTGAGTTGTGAGATAAGGTACGTTTCATCTTGCCTAAAATGAGCTGAAATTTGCGGAAATTTGCTTCATATTATAGAAAACAAGATCTTGGAAGAGTTTGTTGTCCAAAGGATTCCACAACAAAACAGTTCAATTTGAAAAAGGTCAGCTCCATCTCAGTTTTAACAAAAATAAACAGTTGAATTTTCTTGAACATAAGACTTGGGAGGTCACTGTAACAATTATGTGAGCCCTTGCTGTGGAATTTCTTGAATTGTGGATATTAATGAATCTACGTCTGACAATCACACAAAATGTAACGTAATCTCCTATATCTTCACCTTTGTATTTGAGATGTTTTCGATATTGTCAATACTCATTTTTAGTTCAACTGAAATAAAAACACATTGTTGACATCTTACTACGATCAATAATCTCTCTCCTAATTTGATAATCCTATAAATATGAAAGATTCTTTAGGACAGAAGAAAAGAGTTAAAAACATAAACAAAGCTACCTCAGAAGCAATTTACCCCAAATAATCAATGTTCCAGTCGGCCCTTCCGCAGAAAATGAAAGCTTTTAATATCTAGAAAAATAACTTGGAGATACAACTCTTTCTTAGTAAGAAAAAGAAAGTAGCATTAGGTGGATTAATCTTTAGTCAACAAATGATAAACACGGTAGTCAAGTCAATGAAACCAAATAATATTGTCGGAAAGCTAATGGAAATTCTTTAAAGATAACGTAGTATTCCATGCTACACAACAAAATTAAGCAAAGTCGATGAACATATAGATGATTATAAAGAAGGGAACGAAACGTCATTTCATTAAGTGAAGTTAACTGTTCATTAGTCTACGGTAGAAAAAAAAAAAAAAACAGTTTTGACCGTCTACGCATAGAACTTTCAGAGAAATTGCTATATAAGAAAAGAAAAGATAGGTGCTTTTTTTTTTCCAATTAATCAACGCCTTTGATTTCATTTCATTAAGTGAACAGTCCAAATCTCTCTTTGCTGTTGCTTTGTTTTTATTTTATTCTTTTTAATCTCCTTAATAAATCATCACGAGAGAAGACAAATATTAGATGGAGAATCATCAGAATACAAAATCATCGGGATTTGAAAAACATACAACCGTTCGTTATTGTGCTGAGTCAGGGGATATTGATGCGTTTCAGAAGCTACTACAAGATTGGTAGAAGTTGTGGTTGCAAAATTAATATTTTTGTCATCAAGGTTAAGTTGTTGCATGGTGGTTGAAAATGGTTGATGATCCATACATTTAGGGTACTTGCCACCTTTTAAGTATGGGATACATTATCTTATTAAATGCAATGTTGTACTTGAATGTTAATATACTTAAGCAAGCTCAATGTAAAAATGTCATGTATCTTTCATATATTTCGGATGAATGATAATCAAATTTTTGATATATCAACAAGAACACCTATCTCTCTTCTTCTTCTTTACAATTGAAATTACAGGTTGCATGGCTGTATAAAATCATAACATGGTATCAGAGCCCAAGCTATTGTCCTGAGGAATCTGAATACAAGCTGCCAAACATGCTAATAACTTTCCCATCATCTTCAACGTAAAAACCAATAGAGCAAATGTCTTCCACCGTACCATCTTTAATCTCTTCTTCTTCACTGACCACTCCAATGTATAATGGAGAGAACTATCATGCGTAAGCTATAAAAATAGAGAGTTACATGAAAGGCTTGGGATTATGGCAATACGTTGAGGAGGAGAAGGAAATACCTCCATTAGGGCCCAACCCCACTCTGAATCAAATCAAGATGCATGAAGATGAGCTGAAAAAGGCTCCACGTGCCTTGTCCATCCTATATCAAGTTGTCACGAATGTTGTCTTCTCCAAAATACTCACCTGTGAGACAGCCAAGCAAGCATGAGACAAGTTAAGGGAAGACTCCTTAGGCAGCAAAAGATCAAGGCAAATGATTGTTTTGAATCTTAGAAGAGAATTTGAAATGTTGAAGATGAAAGAAGAAGAAAATATAAAGGAATATGCAGATAGGGTGACGAGAGTTGTGAATCAAATCAGGCTTATGAGAGAAAGCTTAAATGATCAACGGGTAGTTGAAAAAATTTTGGTTAGCATTCCAAAGAGGTATAAGGCAAAGATATCCTCACTGGAAGACTCCAAAATATTTTCTAAGCTCACTCTTTTGGAGTTCATCAATGCCCTCAAAGCTCAAGATCAAAGAAGGTCGCTGCGACAAGAAGAACTTGTTGAAGGTGCTTTAATCGTAAGGCTGCATGAAAGAAAGACAAGTTGTAACTTTAACAAGAAACATGTACCTGAAAAGAGGAATGATAAACGGGAGAAAGGAAAATCCTTCTCTGAAAGGAAAGGAAAAAACTCTCCCTGTCCTTACTGTAAGAAGAAAGGACATTACCCAAGTTACTGCTAGTTCAGGCCAAATGTAAAATGTAGAGCCTATAATCAGTTAGGACATGTTGAAAAGGTGTGCAAAAACAAAAATGCAACTTCTTCTCAACTCTCTCAAACCTGCCAAGAAGAAAGAAAGCAAGAGAATTCAAATGAACACCTATTTGTGGCAACAAGTTGTGCCGAAAATAGAGTTCAATTAGGTTGGCTCATTGATAGTGGTTGTTCAAATCATATGACGTTTGATGCCTCAATCTTTGTTAACTTGGATCATACCTATTATTCAAAAGTCAAGATAGGAAATAGTGCTCTGTTGGAGGTGAAAGGAAAAGGATGTGCTGTGATTCCTACCCCTTCAGGTTTGAAACAAATTGATAATGTGCTTTATGTTCCAAATATAAATCAAAATTTGCTTAGTGTAAGTCAAATGATGATTAAATGATACACTCTACATTTTGCAAATAACCTGTGCACCATATTTGATCTAAGTGGAGATGAAATCATGGCTGTTAAGATGAAAGACAAACACTTTGAAATAGAATGGCAAAATACGGTTGCATATACTACTCAACTTATAGGAAATGAATCTGAATTATGGCACAAAAGGTTAGGACATCCTAACTTTACTTCTCTGAAATGCATGCATGATAAAAAGTTAGTCCTAAACATGCCTGCAGTTTTAGTAATGCATCAAGTTTGTGAGGCATGTCAGTATGGAAAACAAGCCAAATTACCATTCTCAAACAGCCAAAAGAGAGCCACAAAAAAACTTCAGTTGGTTCACTCTGATCTGTATGGACCTTTGCCCGAGCCTTCCTTAAATGGAAGTAGGTATTTTCTGCTTTTCATTGATGACTATTTCAGGTTTTGTTGGATTTATTTTTTAAAGGAAAAATCAAGAGTTCTGCAAGCATTTAAAGAGTTCAAAGCCATGGCTGAAAAACAAAGTGATTGCAAAGTTAAAATGCTTATAACTAATAATGGTTCTGAGTACTTGTCCTCTAAATTTTCTGATTATTACAAGAAAGAAAGGATAATTCACAAATTAACCACACCTTACACCCCTCAACAGAATGGTGTAAGTGAAAGAAAGATAAGAACTGTGATGGAAATGAGTAGGTGCTTAATGTTTGAAAGAAATATGCCAAATTCTTGTGGGTTGAAGCTGTAAATACAGCAGTCTACTTACTGAATTTGCTGCTCTCTAAAACCTTGGACAATTCTACCTTATTTGAATTATGGTATGGCTATAAGCCTTTAGTGAATCACTTAAAAGTGTTCGGGTGTACATGCTATGCACTTGTACCAAGTGAAAAAAGAAATAAACTTGAAGCCAAAGCAACAATGGAAGTGTTCATTAGCTATAGCTTGATAACTAAAGGCTATAAAATTTCTATTCCTTCATCCAAGAAAGTAATAATCAGCATAAATGTAAGATTTGATGAGCAGGTTGGCTGGAACTGGAAAGAATCAATCGAAAAGGTAAATGACTCCAGGACAAATGATCTTCAAAACCTATTTGATTCAAGTCTAAGCTATGATTTGTTAAATTCTGATTCGGATGAGGATGATGTTCCAGCTTCAAGATTAAGATCTTTAAAAGATGTTTATGAAAGATGTAATGTCACACTTCTTGAACCACACACTTATGAAGATGCTGCTACAAGTGAACACTAGATTAATGCTATGAAAGAAGAATTAAGAATGATAAATAAAAATTCCACTTGGAGTTTGATGAAGAGACCTACAAATCAGAAAATAATTGGGGTAAAGTGGATTTACAGAACCAAATTCAACTCAGATGGCTTTGTAAATAAACACAAAGCAAGGCTTGTGGCTAAGGGCTACCTACAGCAACTTGGAGTGGACTTTTCAGACACATTTGCGCCTGTTGCAAGACATGACACTGTAAGGTTGTTGATTACGCTATCGGCTAAGTTTGGCTGGAAAATATTTCATCTGGATGTGAAATCAGCATTCCTAAATAGAACCTTAAATGAGCAAGTGTTTCTTGAACAACCTGAAGGCTTTAAAATTAAGAGTAAGGAGGATCATGTTTACAAATTGCACAAGGCATTGTATGGTCTGAAGCAAGCTCCAAGGGCTTGGTTTAGTATAATCCATTCCTACTTGATAAATCAAGGGCTTGAATGCAACAAAAATGAGTCTACATTATATGTCAAAAGGAGTGGAAATAAAGTGCAAATGATCATTTCATTGTATGTGGATGATATTCTCATTACAGGAGGAGACTTGGCATTAATAAGCTTATTTAAGATAGGATTGCAGTAGGAGTTTGATATGACTGATTTAGGAAGCATGAAATATTTTTTAGGAATGGAAATTAATAAAGAGAATGATGACATATTCTTGTCACAAAAGAAGTATGCCATTGAACTCTTAAAGAAGTTCAATTTCGAAAACTGCAAGGAAGTTTCAACTCCTTTAATTGCAAATGTAAGGCTGGTGAAGGACTGCAATGAAGATCAAGTTTATGCTCGCAAATATAGAAGCTTAATTGGAAGCCTTCTGTATTTATGTTCAAGTTGGCCAGATATTATGTATGCTTCTTCATTACTGTCAAGATTCATGCAGGCTCCAAATAAGAATCATTGGAGTACAGCTAAAAGGGTTCTAAGATATGTTAAAGGAACTAGTGATTTTGGTTTATGGTTCTCCAAAAATTCAGAAAATTCAGAAGAGTTATTGGTTGCTTATTCTGACAGTGATTGGGCAGGAAGCTTAGATGATTGCAAGAGTATTTCTGGATATTGTTTTTCTTTAGGAAGTGTTGTGTTTAGCTGGTGTTCTAAGAAGCAGGAGGTTGTAGCTCAGTCATCTGCAGAAGCTGAGTATATTGCGACTGCAAATACAACAAATCAAGCTGCATGGTTAAGGAAAATACAGGCTGATCTTGGCTTGCATTCAAGTAAAAACACAACAATCCTTGTTGATAATAAATCAACCATTGCCATTGTACAAAATCCTGTATAGCACGAAAGGACCAAGCACATAAATGTTAAATATCATACCTTGAGAGATGTTGAAAAGTCTGGAAAAATAAGTCTAATGTTTTGCAGCTTCAAGGATCAGTTGGTAGATATCTTGACCAAAGCTCTTCCAAAGAGTCCGTTTTAATTTTTAAGGAAGAAGCTGGGAATTGTGATTGCAACCTCAAAGGAGGAGTGTTAGAAGTTGTGGTTGCAAAATTAATATTTTTGTCATCAAGGTTAAGTTGCTGCATGGTGGTTGAAAATAGTTGATGATCCATACATTTAAGGTACTTGCCACCTTCTAAGTATGGGATACATTATCTTATTAAATGCAATGTTGTACTTGAATGTTAATATACTTAAGCAAGCTCAATGTAAAAATGTCATGTATCTTTCATATATTTCAGATAAATGATAATCAAATTTTTGATATATCAACAAGAACACCTATCTCTCTTCTTCTTCTTTACAATTGAAATTACATGTTGCATGGCTGTATAAAATCATAACAAAGATAACCCATCTCTTCTCCATGAAAGAAATGCAATTGTAAGATTGATTTTTTTTTAATTAATATAAATGCACTTGAAAGCATGAGATTTTGTTAGTTGCTTCTCTATGATAGAAAAATAGTCTTAGGAAGTTTAAAAACATGGCTGTAAGTTTAGAGATTCAAATTCAACAGCTTGCATGTTAAGAAATTGGAGAAAGAGCAGCACACATGTGACTAAGAGCTGAAGATAAATTTGAAGAAAGAACTAACTCATTTTTATTTCAAAGGCAGCCAAGCTTTATATACACATGAGTACAAAGATCACTAATTTGATTAAAGTGAACCATACTCAATATAGTGACATGTACAATAAATAAGGGATCATCACATATTTGCACCAAACTAACCAACTACATTTGCTTTTAGTTACAAAAACCAAACCAAGCAACCTTAACCTCTAACACTCCTCTTTTGAGGTTGCATTTGTTACTCCAAGTTTTTGCCTCAAGTACTCAAACTTAGATTTAGGGAGAGCTTTAGTCATAATATCAGCCAATTGGTCTTTTGAATTACAATGCAATAAATTAATTTCACTTGATATGGCATGAAATCTCAAATTGATATGTTTAGTTCTTCCATGTTGAATAGGATTTTTGGTGATTGCAATGACAGACTTATTATCCATATAGATAGGTCTACTCTCATTTTATTTAAACTTAAATAAAAAAAGTATCTTCTTCAGCAAAATAGCTTGGTTTGCTGCATTTGACGTAACAATGTATTCTACCTTAGCAGAAGGTTGTGCAACCACTTCTTGCTTTCTTGAACTCTAACAAAACATAACACTTTTGAAAGAGAAACAATAACCAGAAGGGTTTTTAAAGTCATTCAAGCTTCATACCCAGTCACTATTTAAGTAAGGTATCAATTATGCAATTTTCTCAGTTAAAAACTAAAGACCAAAGTTGGAAGTTCCTTTGATATATCTTAACACTCTTTTAGCTGCACACCAATGAGTCTTGCTTGGGGATCTCATGAATCTGGACAGTAGGGAGGATGCAAACATAATGTAAGGTCTATTTGATGAAAGATATAATAGGTATCCAATAAGACTTCTATACGGTAGAGCATTAACCAAATTTTCAGAATTTTCTTTCAAAAGTTTTTCAGTTACAGCCAGTGGAGTTGAAACCATTTCACAATTTTCCATGTGAAACCTTTTTAACAAGTCTATGGCATACTCCTTTTGAGATAAGAAGATGTCATTTTCTTGTTGAATAATTTCTAGGCCAAGAAAGAATTGCATTATTCCTAAGTTTGACATGTCAAATTCTTTCTACATGCTTCTCTTGAATTTGTCAATCAACCTATTTTCTCCTTTTATAACTAGGAGGTCATCAACATACAAAGAAATGATAAGCTTCACTTTATTTTCCTTCTTCTTGATGTATAATATAGGTTCATTTAGGTTGTACACAAAGCCTTAGTTCTTTAAATAAGAGTGAATCCTACAGTACCAAGCTTTTGAAGTCTGCTTGACACCATACGAGGCCTTATGCAATGTGTAAACGCAATCTTCTTTGCCTTGCACTTGAAACCCTTATAGTTGTTCAACATAAACTACTTATTTTAGTATTCCATTTAGGAAAGTTGATTTTACATCTAAATAATAGATTTTCTAGCCAAGTTTAGCCAACAATATAATAAGCAACCTCACAGTGTCATACCTTACAACTGGAGCAAAAGTGTCTGAAAAATCAACTCCAAGTTGTTGTAGGTAGCCTTTTGCCACTAATCTAGCTTTATGTTTGTTTATAGAACCATCAGAGTTCAATTTGGTTTTATAAACCCATTTCACTCCTATGATTTTATTTTTTTTTATTTGAAGGTTTTTCTACTAAGCTCCTAATGAAATTTTTATTTATCATCTAATCTTTTCTTTTATTGCATCAATCCATTCTTTATGACTGGTAACATCTTCATATGTTTTAGGTTCTTGTAGCATTACATTGCATCTACTGTAAATGTCTGCCAAGGTCCTTATCCTTTAACTTGGTACTTCTTCATTATCAATACTGGAACCAGTTGAATCATTAACCAGCTCGTTAATTTTTTATTCCCCATTTGAACCATTGGTATGTATTGAATTTTCTTCCCAATTCCAAGTAGCTAATTCATTAAACCTGACATTGGTGTAAGGATTTTATATCTTATATTCTTTTTTAATTTAATTTATAGCCAACAAACATACCAATTTCTGCTCTAGCTTCCAATTTGTTTCTCTTTTTAGCCAATACATATCCATAGCACATCTATCAAAAAATTTTTAGATGAGTCATCGAAGGTTTATTGCCATGCCATATTTCATAAGGAGTAGTATGGTTCATAGCTTTAGAAGTTTGTAAATTGAGCAAATATATTCAAGTATTTGCTACCTTAGCCTAAAAAGGCTTAGGCAATCCTTTCTCAAACATTAAGCAGTTGGTCATTTCCATCACTGACCTATTCTTCTTTTCATTCACTTCATTTTGCTAAGGAGTGTAGGAAGAGGTCAACTAGTGGATTATTCCTTTAGCAGTACAAAAGGCAATAAACTCCTTAGAAGTATATTTAGATCCATTATGAGACCTATGCATTTTAATTTTACAATTTGCTTACATCTCCACTTTAGCCTTGAATCTCTTAAATATATATAGGACGTTAGTCTTTTGTTTCAAGAAATAAATCCAACTAAATTTGGAATAATCATCTATGAATAACATGAAGTATCTGTTTCCATTAAATGATGGTACATTCATAGAACCATACAAATCTGAATACACCAGATGTAGCTTTTCAGTGGCTTTCTATTTGTTGTTGGAAAAGGGTAACTTGGTTTATTTACCAAGTTAACATGCTTCACACACCTTATCACACTTAGTTATTTTTGGCAAATTGTAAACTAACTATGAATCATACATATTTTTCAATGTTATGTAACTAAAGTGACCTAGTCTTTTATGCCAAAGACTTATATTGTCTTCCACATGCTAGGTTGCATTTGCAAATGTTTTTTTCCACTCAATTTCAAAGTGCTTATCTTCTATATCTATAACCATAATCTCACTGCCCTCTTTATTATATATAATGCATGATTTTTTTATGAAAATGCAAAAAATATCCCATTTTCATCATTTGGTTAACACTTAATAGGTTGTATCTAATGTTTGGAATATAAAGCATATCTTGAATTAGTTTCATACCTAAAGAAGTATTAACCACTGTAGTGTCTTTTTCTTTTACTTCGAAGAAGTCTCCATTTCTTGTCCTTACTTTAGCATAGTGAGTGAAAATGAAGGCATCATAAGATATATTGTGTGAGCAACCACTGTCAATTAGCTAGGCAAAATGAGTTTTTTGAGTAGTATAACAGGTTGTATCAAACAAGCTTTCATTTATGCTTTTTTGTATTCCACCTCTTTGATCCTATTGAAATGCCTTTGATTGATTTGCATTTTTATTTTTGTAAACCTTTTCAACATATCCTAATTGATTGCATGACTTGTACTTCACATTAGGTCTAAGCCAACAAAAATTTGGTGAATGCCCCTTCTTTTTTACAATGTAGATAATGACTACACTTTCCTTTCTTTTCACCCTATATCTTCACTTTTTCTTTCTTCTTTTCCTTTCTTTCATCTGTTTTTTCCTGTATGTGCCTCTTGCATAAACTATAACCAACCATTTTGTCACTTAACTTTACTACCAGGGCTTTTTCTGTAATAGCTTCTTCTTGTAATATGAACCTTCTCTGGTTTTAAGTTTTCAAAGCATTAATAACCTCTAACAAGGTAAGTTCAGAGAAGATTTTGAAATCTTCTAATGAGGAGATTTTGGCTTCATACCTTTCAAGAATGTTAACTTGTACTTTCTCCACCACTCTTTGATCACTCAAGGTCTCACCCATCAATCTTATTTGATTTACAAGTCTCATAACCCTATCAGCATAATCATTTATATTCTCTTCATCTCTTATCTTCAAGACTTCAAATTCTCTTATAAGACTTAAGGCATTCATTTGTCTTGACCTTTAACTGGACAAAGAATCTTCCCTTAATCTTTCTCAAGCCTCTTTAGTTGTCTCATATGTCAAGATTTTAGAGAACATTGCCTCAATTACACCTTGATAAAGTATAGACAAAGCACAGGGAGCTTTAGTTAGCTCATCCTCATGCATTCAAATCTAATTTAAGGTGGGCTTAGGTCCAACTGAAGGCACTTCTTTCTCCCCCTTAACATATTACCATAATCTCAATTCTTTCATATATATCTTCATTTTGACAGCCCAAGTATGATAATTCTCTCCATTGTAAATTGGAGTAGACAATGTACAAGAAGAAGAAACAATTAACATGTTAGCTGAAAAAGACATGAAAGTAAGTTGATTGCAGGTTTTAAAACAACAAGAAATATAAACCAAAACTTGATTTTGTTTTGCAACCAATAACCAGGTCCTTCAAGATCATAGACGCTCTAATACCATGATAGAAAAACAAGCTTAGGAATTTTAGAAACATGGCTATAAGTTTAAAGATTCAAATTCAACAGCTTGCATGATAAGAAACTAGAGAAAAAGCAGCACACATATGACTAAGAGCTGAAGATAAATTTGAAGAAAAAGCTAACTCATTTTTATTTCAAAGGTAGCCAAGCTTTATATACAAATGAGTACAAAGATTATTAATTTGATTAAGGTGCACCATACTCAATACAATAACATGTACAATAAACAATGGATCATCACACATTTGCACCAAACTAACCAACTACATTTGCTTTTGTTACAAAAACCAAACCAAGCAACCTCAACCTTTAACACTTTAGATGTTTTTTAAGTAGTTATAGAAAAAGGTTTTGGATAAACTAAGAAAGGAGGACAAATTAAGTTTAGTTGCAAATTAATTAATTTAAGTACAATTTAGCTAAGTGTGTTGATCTTCCAATTTAAGAATTGATGTTGGTTTAAGTATAGATGTTGGATACACCACTTCATCTTTTTGCTACTCACACAAGACAAATATATTGAAATTTCAGCTTGAATGAAAAGGAGCTGATAAAGTTGACTTGGAAGCGAAAAATATGGTATGTGTTCTTCATTAAAGTTAACATGGAACTGAAAAAGTGCTAGTAAAAAAAAATCTATTATATAGTTTGAGTTTTTGGTTTATTGAGTTTTGCAGCATAGAGAAACTCCATTGCGTGTAATAGCTGAGAATGGCAGCAATGAAGCTGCACAATTACTTCTTTCTCATGGTACCCTTATTGAAGCTAAAACTAAGGAGCTTTAAATTTAACTTTACCTTATATTTTTCTTTCATTTTTATTTTTTTACCATTCTTACATGTAGTATAAAGTGAAACTACTAATGCTTTCTATTTTATCACTCAATTTGAGCTGACTACTATTCAATTATCGAGATATTGCATAAGCATAAAGCTGATTGTGATGCTATAAATGATGTATGCAATTTATATTCTAAAATAATAATTCTTTTTTCCTAAGCAACAGTAATTTGAATGACTTTGAATGTAAGAGGACATGAATCTTGTAGATTATCTTTCAAAGATCCAAGAAAATGGGAAGTTGGTTAATGTATTACTCTCTCATCAAAAAGAGCAACGAAAGAAAAAGTTAGAAAAGCATGTACCAAGCAAAAAATATGTTAGAAAATGATACTTGAAGACTATAAATAATGCTAAAAGAAAAAATAACATATTAACGTTATTGATAAACAAGAATGGTGTAGGCTGACTTGAAACACACGAATCGATTTCCATAAAGCCATATTTACTCCCTTTCCTCTTGAGATTACTATGGGATTAACTACAAATAGCTTTATTGGATATGACAAGCCTTAAGAAATTCTACACTTAGCAAACAACAAAGAAATTCAGTAAAGAATACAAAAAACAAAGTATTTGATCTTTTAGAGAGATAAGAATTCAACATTGAAATTTTTATGTTTACGAAAAACAAATTTTTGGCATATATATAAGAATGAAAGGTTGCAATTTTTGGTGAAAAATTGCAATTTTTAGTGTGAAAAGTTACCATATAAAGAGTTTTAATGGTTAATTACAACTTTTGGTTTGAATAGTTACCATATGATGGGTTGCAATTAAAACACAACCTTTGAATTTTTTTAATTTAAAATTCATTTTGATTTAATTTATATTTTGAACAATTCCAACAATCCCCCTCTTCTTCAAAAATAAATTAAAATCCTTAAAAGATTAATTTATATTTATGCATAAAATAATATATCTTTAGATTTGAATATTACCTTAGTATAAGTGTCACAAGATAAAATCAAAATCTCATGTAGCATTTAAGCTTTGAACATGTTATTCCTTGTGAAGTTATCAGTGTCACTATACACATAAATATATGTTATTCTTGTGTTCCACTCAAACATTCGCTTAGCACTTTTAGGGTCATGTGTTATCCAAAATTCATGAAGTTTTATGAGAAAAACTCTAACTCTCAATTGAAATGACACTACTCTAAAGTTCATATTAGTGAAGTTCTTTCAATGTCTTTGTCATATTTAAGACATTTGTCTTTTAAATTGAACCACAGTAAAAGTATTAAAACTTAATCCTCGTATACGTGACAACAAGTACTTAATTTCATTTTTTAAATCTATTTTAAGT
Organism: Anacardium occidentale; assembly: GCA_026122585.1. NCBI lineage: Eukaryota > Viridiplantae > Streptophyta > Magnoliopsida > Sapindales > Anacardiaceae > Anacardium > Anacardium occidentale. Next base: position 1,213,999 of record JAJEJH010000008.1, read on the forward strand.
ACTTAAACATTCATATATCAATGACTTGTTGTTACCCTTTGAACCCAAAACTACTCATTTTATAGTGTTGGGTAGGGTTGTCATGATTGGCAGATTTAATTAAGGAGTTTCAACATAATTAAACTTAAAATCATTTTTATTAAATCTCTTGAAAGAGGTTTAATGAATGGATCTGCTAAATTTCTATTCAATTTCACAAATGTGAGAGATATTAATTTTCTTACATAATCATATCGAAGACTTATGTATCGTGGCTTCCCATTATATATATTACTATAAGATCAACCTAGAGTAAGTTGACTATCACAGTAAATTGAAACTGAAATTACATTTTTTTGAATTAAATGGAATTTTTAAAAGAAAATCCCTCAATCACTCAGCTTATTTACCCATTTCTGCTAATGTAATGAATTTCGACTCTATTGTTGAGTGTGTTATGCAAGTTTATTTCTTAGATTTTCAAAAAATTACACCTTCTCCCTATATAAACACCTAACTTATAGTGGATTTGTTATCTCTAAAACTTAATATCCAACTTTTATCAGTACATCCCTCTAATATAGCTGGACACTTTAAGTATTGAAAACTTAGATTTTTAGTTTTCTTAAGAAAACCAAAAACTCTAATAGCCTTCCAATGATCAATACTCGGATTACTAGTAAATCTACTTAATTTACTGATGACAAAAGCTCTATTTGGCCTTGTACATTGTGTAGTATACATAAGACTTCCAATAACACTTGTGTCTTGATCAACTTGATAGTTAGATCAAAAGGGATGCTTACCTCTTTTATATTTAAGTGACTGAATTTTCTATTAATGTTATAGCCTTGATGTATCTTTTCTTTCTACAAAAATTATGAGTCATATTTTCTATGCTTTGACTTGGAATTAGACTTTCTAGAAACTCATATTTCTCTTCTTTGTTCTTCCTCTATCCACAAATAAACTAAAACACTAGTCATTCCATTTGTTGTCAAGTTCTTAGCAATCCTTTCTTTCATCTATAAATTTGACTTAACCTTATCAAAGGAAAGTTCATTTCTTCCATATATTATAGTGTGTCTAAAGTTCTTATAAGAAGCAAGCAAATAACATAACAATGAAAGCAATTGGTCCTCATATTTAATTTTCACATAATCTTACTTAGAGTTACAACAATAGAAGAAAATTCAACTAGATGTGAATTTAGTGTAGTGTTTTTTACCATCTGCAGAGTGTAAATGATGCTTTAACTATAGCTTGATGGTGAAAGACTTGTTCATATATTTATCCTTCATTGTTATATACTCCTACGACAAGTAGTACATTGGCACACAATCAACAAAAAGGCTCTCGCATCTATATCATCTCATTCATCATCATCCATACTCTCAAGTTGCTTTAGTTCCCCATATGGTGCATTCTTGGTACTTTCCATTCCAATTTGTCATCATTCTAACTTGCTAAATGGCAAAGCTAGTTGTATCATCTTCTCAATTTTAGCCTTAATTGATGATGTTGATATGATGATTTGGCACTTATTTGCCATGTGTTTAGCCCACTCAGTTTCTCACTCCAACTTTAAAGAGCCAAATTAATTACATACATGTTACGGCATCGTTTTGGTGGGGAAGTGAAGGTTTTTTTATTTATTTCGGGTGAAGTGGCATTTGGTTACAACAACTTAACTTCTACCCTCAATGTGCGTTGCTTAGCTTTTTGCTTTCTTTTTTGCTTTCTCTCACCTGAAGATTTTGTCAAGCTTCATCCTATGGTTGGAAAGGGATATGTTGATTCTAGGTAGAGGCTGATGCTTGGTCTTGTAGTTGTATATATTCACCTTTAGTTAAATCAAAATATGTGGGTTGACTGTAACAAAAAAAAAGGGAGAGGCTAGGGTTTATCAGATGTGTTCTTTCCTGTAATTTATGGGATTTATTAGAGGATATCAAACTCTGTAAATCTGAAATACTTTTTGATATAATGAATTTCAACCATGCCTTGCAAGAGTAGATGTAGGCCATGAGTGTCGAACCACTATATATGACTGTGTCATCTTGCTTGTTATGTTTTAGTTTATTCTTCATCATTTTTTTGATACCTATGATATATTCTATTTGCTCATTCAAAAATATTTAATACTGTTGCTTTGCTATAACAAACCAAGAATAGAAGAGAGTAAAAGAGGATCTGTAATTTCTATTTCTAAATGCATTAAATCTGTCTTCAAGCCTGAAATCTCAATAAACTGGTATCAGATCAAAGTTCAGGGCACTCTAATTTAAATCACAGTGAACTGATTTAATGTTTATTGGCTAAATCAGGGGTTTTTTTTTTTAAGTGTTGTTCTGGTTGTTTGTTTTAAAATGTCCACCAAATTTGAGCTTGAAAAATTCATAGGCACTAATGATTTTGGGCTTTAAAAGATGAAGATAGAAGTTGTCTTAGTAAAAGAAGGCCTAGCTTTAGCATTGAAAGGTGAATCAGAATTTCCAGCATCTATAACAGTAGCAGAGAAGCAGGATATGCTTGATAGAGCTAAAAGTTCCTTGATTCTTGGGTTTGGTAATAAAGTTCTTCGAGAAATCAAAAAGGAGAAAACAGCTGTTGAGATTTGGAGTAAGTTAAAATCTTTTTATCTATCTAAAGTTGTACCTAATAAATTATATCTGAAACAACAATTATTTGGTTTTAAGATGGATGAGAAAAAATCCTTAAAAGATAATAAGGATAATACAAGATTTAGAAAGTATTTCTATTGAAATTGCTAAAGAAGATCAAGCTATAATACTTATAAATTCATTACCTAAATCATACTCTAATTTTATGGAGACCTTGAAATATGGGAGACAAACACTGAAATTAGAAGAGGTAATACAAGCAATTTCAGCAAAGGATAGTGAAAATAGGATGAAAGATAGGCACAATAGAGATGGTGAAGGTTTTAGCATTAGAGAGAGGTCAGAAAAGAGAACTAGAAAAGAGGTGGACATAGTCAAGGTAAAAATAGGTCTAAGTTTAGGCTTGGTGTTAGGAAATGTTTTTATTGTCATAAAGAGGGACACTTTAAGAGAGATTGCTCTGAGAGGAAAAATAAGAAGAAGTTAGATAAAAAAAGTAAGGGTGGGGGTGTAGATGTAGCTATTGAAAGCTATGATAGCTCATAAGTCTTGGTTATTTCTGATAGAAAGTTGACTGAAGAGTGGATAGTTGACACTAGGTGCACATTCTATATGACACCAAATAGAGAGTGGTTTAGTTCTTTTTAGCCTTTAAATGGTGGTAAGGTTTTGATGGGGAATAATATTGTCTGTCAAATAAAAGGTATAGGCAACATTAGATTAAGTTTAGATAATGGTCAAGTCAAAACATTCAGTGATGTAAGATACATTCCTAACCTAAAAAGAAATCTGATTTCTCTAGGTACTCTTGATACTAATGGTTTTAGTTACAAAGCAGTGAATAAGAGTTTGAAGGTGATAAAGGGTCTTTAGTAGTTATGAAGGCTGAGAAAAAGAATGGGTTATATGTGTTAAACGAGGAAGTTAAGTGTGGTACAATAACTGTTACTTCTTCAGAGGCACTAGATAAGGCTATTCTTTAGCACCAAAGACTTGCCCATGTTAGTGAAAAATGTATAATAGAATTAAGTAGACAGAATTTACTTTGTGGAGATAAAATTGAGAGATTAACATTTTGTGATCATTGTGTTTATGGCAAGATGAGAAGAGTCAAGTTTGGTTCTGGACAACATTACTCAAAGGCCCTACTTGAGTACGTTCATTCAAATGTTTGGGAGGCCTCTAGACATTATTCTCTTGGTGGATACAGGTATTTCATTAGTTTTATAGATGATTTCTCTAAGTATGTTTGGGTTTATTTCTTGAAGACCAAGGATGAAGCATTTCTAAAGTTTAAGGAATGGAAAACCATGGTGGAGACTCAAACTGGGAAGAAATTGAAGAAGTTCAGAACTAATAATCGCCTGGAATTTGTTAATCAAGAGTTTGATAATTTTTACAAACTAAATGGCATTGTAAGGCACAAAACTGTGAGTAATACACCTCAACAAAATGGCTTATGTGAGAGGATGAACAGGACTATTTTGGAAAAGGTGAGAAGTATGTTTTCATGCTCAAAATTATCAGTAAAATTTTGGGTTGAAACTATACATACTGTAGTCTACCTCATCAACAGGACATCTTCCTCAGTAATAGAATTTAAGGTTCCTTTGGAAAAGTTTATTGGTCATACAGTTAAACTAGATAATCTTAAAGTTTTTGGTTGCTTAGCTTATGCTCATGTTAAGGATGACAAACTTAAACCAAGGGCTGTGAAATGTATTTTTCTAGGTATCTTGAAGGTGTTAAATGCTACAAACTCTAGAACTTAGAGGCTAAAAAATGCATTGTAAATAGAGATGTAATTTTCAGAGAGGACGTATTACCAGGACTTGAGAAAGAGATTCAGAATTCAAGAAAAATTTCTTTTGAGTCAGACAAATTAAAGCTCGAGTTAAATTCTTCTTAATTTAGATAGAATTCAGATCAAGGTGGAGCACATGATGCTAAAATTCAAGTGGAAGTAGAAACTGAACCAGAGGAAAATGATTCAGAATTAGGAGACTACTAGTTGGCCAGGGATCGAATCAGGAGGGTAATTAGACCTCCAAACAGGTTTGGGTATGTTGATCTTGTTGCCTATGCATTACAAGTAGAAGAAGATTTGAATGATGAACTTAAAACTTATCAAGAAGTTGTGACTGGAAAAGAGAAACTTAAGTGGAGAAAGGCAGTTGGTAAAGAGATTAATTCTCTGATGAAAAATGAAACCTGGACATTAGTGGATAGACCTAAGAATTGTAAAGTGGTGAAATGTAATTGGACTTTTGAAAGAAAATCTGGAGTAAACCCTTTCGAACCTCCAAGATTCAAGGCTTGTTTGGTGGCAAAAGGATTTACACAAGTTGAAGGTATAGACTACAAAGAAATCTTCTCGCCTATAGTCAAACATACTTCTATAAGCGTGTTATTGTCACTAGTTATGCAATATGACCTTGAATTGGAGCAATTGGATGTAAAGATAGCATTCTTACATGGAGACCTAGAAGAAAAGATCTAATGGAGCAACTTGAAGGTTATGAAGAAAAGGCAGCAAAGGTAAAGTTTGTTTACTTAAAAAGTCGTTGTGTGGCTTGAAATAACCACCACGACAATGGTATAAAAAGTTTGATTCTTTTATGCTTGAAATTAGTTTTTTGAGATGCAATTATGATAGTTGGTTTTATTTTAAGAAAATTTCATATATGACTCATGTTTATTTACTTTTGTATGTGGATGATATGCTCATTGCTTACCATAACAAGTCTGAAATAACTTGGCTCAAAAAGATGTTGAATACCAAATTTGAAATGAAAGAGCTGGGTCAAGCACAGAAGATACTTGGCATTTTTATTATTAGAGATCGAGAAAATGACAAGTTAAAATTGTCTCAACAAGAATATGCTGATAAGATATTGCAAAAGTTCAACATGAAAGAGTCTAAGGCTATTCAGACTCTACTTGGACAACATTTCAAACTGTCAGATTATCAAAGTCCACAATCAGAAGAAGAGAAAGAGAAAATGGCTAAAGTGCCTTATGTTAATACTCTGGGAAGTGTGATGTACTTAATGTTATGTACAAGGCCAGATTTGGCCTATGTTGTAAGCTTTGCTAGCAAATTTATGATTAATCCAGGGAAGGTACATTGGAATGCTTTGAAGTGGATATTGAGATATATGAATGGGACAACTTCTGCTGGTATTGAATACAAAAATAATCAACTGAATGAATATTCTGTGGAAGGGTTTGTAGATGCTGATTATGTTAGAGCTATAGACAGGAGAAAATCCACTACTGAATTTGTATTTTCAGTATGGGGAAATGTGGTGAGCTGCAAATCTAAACTTCAACATATAATGACTTGTCTTCTACACAATTAGAATATGTAGTCATAACTGCAGTTGAAAAAGAAGCTAGATGGTTGAAAGGTCTAGTAAGTGAGCTGGAAATTGTTCAGAGATTGGTGGTGTTTCAAAGTGATAGCCAAAGTGCTATTCACTTATGCAAAAATCAAATTTTCCATGAGCGTACTAAGCACATAGATGTACGCCTTCACTTCATCCGGGAACTCATTGAAAATGGTGAGATAAAAGCGGACAAGGTGGCTAGTTCGAGCAATCCAACAGATATGCTTGCCAACTCATTGCATGTTAAATAAAATGATAAATGGATAGCAAGGCAAGGGATGTGTTCTGACATGTCAAAGGAAGTACCAAGGTGGAGAATTGTGATGATTTGGCACTTCTTTGCCATGTGTTTAGCCCACTCAGCTTCTCACACCAACTTTGAAGAGTCAAATTAATTACATACATGTTGCGGCATCGTTTTGGTGGGGAAGTAAAGGTTTTCTTATTTTTTTCGGGTGAAGTGGCATTTGGTTACAACAACTTAACTTCTACCTTTAAGGTGCATTGCTTAGCTTTTTGCTTTCTGTTTTGCTTCCTCTCACCTGAATATTCTATCAAGCTTCATCCTATGGCTGGAAAGTGATATGCTGATTCCAGGTGGAGGCTGATGCTTGGTCCTGTAGCTGAATATATTCACCTTTGGTTAAATCAAAGTGTGTGGGTTGACTGTAACAAAAAAAGAGGAGAGGCTAGGGTATATCAAGTGTGTTCTTTCCTGTAATTTTTAGGATTTATTAGAGGATATCAAGCTCTGTAAATTTGAAATGCTTTCTGATATAATGAATTTCAACCTTGCCTTGGGAGAGTGGATGTAAGCCATGAGTGTCGAACCACTATATATGACTATGCCATCTTGCTTGTTATGTTTTAGTTTATTCTTCATTTCTTCATCCTTTTTCTGATGCCTATGATATATTCTATTTGCTCATTCAAAAATATTTAATATTGTTGTTTTGCTATAACAAACCAAGAATAGAATAGAGTAAAAAATGATCTATAATTTCTGTTTCTGAGTGTATTAACACTACAGCAGATAGCGCTTTTAGCGGCGTTTTTTTGGGTTTTTAGCGGCGTTTATAAACGCCGGAAATAAACTTACCGGCGTTTGTCCAAACGTCAGTATAAGCTGCGTCGGTAAAAGTTTTAGCGGCGTTTTTGACAAACGCCGGTAAAAGGTCAATAAAAACGCCGCTAAAACTGTGGACCCTATAGCGGCGTTTTTTCAACCTTTTACTGGCGTTTGTCAAAAACGCCGCTAAAACTTTGAACCCTATAGCAGCGTTTTTAAAACCTTTTACCGGCGTTTGTACAAACGCCGTTAAAAACCTCCCCACCCACCAATTTATTCCCGCTGTTTTTTGGCGCGCGTTATTCTATCTGTACCGGCGTTTTTTTGGTGTTATAACGGCGTTTTTTTGGGTTTTTGAGGCGTTTTTTTTCCACGATTATTTGCAACGTTTTATAATATTTTTAACGGCGTTTTTTTTCTTATAGCAGCGTTTTTTAATGTTATTGCGGCGTTTTTTGTGTGTTTATAGCGGCCTTTTTTTTGTTATAGCTGCGTTTATTTATATACCGTTTTTTACACAATTTTGCTTGTTTTATATGCCTTTTTCCCTGTTTATTGATTAAACTTCATGTTCATAGTAAATATCATGCAAAACACTATAGATAAATTGATAACAATATACGCAAAATGATACCGTCAAAAAATACATACAAAAAATGCTTATAACATTATTAATAAATTATTCGATAAAAAATATTATCAGAATTATTGTCGTACATGAATACAATTGTTAATCATAACATTGTTTAGATACACAATTTGAGAACTATTATGAAGCTTGAAGCTTGTGGGAGCCAACTCTTTACATTATGCCCTGCGAAAAAAGTTAAAAGATTTTAGAAGAATGAAATACAATAATAACAGGCAATGTCCATTAATGATCACATAACGTAGAATAAAACACAAAACTGTACGAATTATTATATTCATCCAATGGTCACATACATCACCTTCCATTGGAAGGTTAAGATGCAAGCCAAACCCCTCTCTCTCTTCTTCATCTTCAACTCTATTTTTTTTTTATCCATACATCAAAATATTATCATTTTATCTATATTTTGATTTTCAATGTGCTCTTCTCAAAACTCAAAGCTGTTAAAAAATATTTGTGACTCTAAATAAAGCTATGTCAATATTTGTAGATTTATTCAGATTCACTATTGTTAGTATATCTTTTGATAGTGGTATTTCACGTGAAGTATTAAATGTGTTAATCTTGTCAAAAGCTATCTGAGTATAAACTAAACTATCATTATTTGTAGAGATACAAAAAGTTAAAATATTAAATGATACTGTTAAGAATACGTAGTTTAAATATCTTGATATTAATCTACTTTAGTTCCTCTATATTTGAGCATTTATTGAGCAGAGACTTGATTTGAATAATATTGAATTCTTAAAAGAACTTAACATATATTTCAATGGTCTATATTTTAAGTTGATTCTATGAAAATCATTGACACGTATCTATATATGGTCCTCATTTCATGAACATTTTCTTCTAAGATTTACAATATTTTGAAGATGATTTATATATTCTTAATGCGAGAGAGTGAGTTTGAAGACTAATTCAAGAATATTCCCATAAAGTGAAATTAAAGGTAAAGCATCTAAAAGAAAAAATAGAAAAGCTTTAATCTATATTTTTATACCAATGATGAAGCTATCAAAAAGAAAGAACTAACATAAAAAAGCAAAAGATCTTTTCTTCTCAACTCTACACTTCATTATTATTTGGCATCTCTTCTTTCTCCCACTTTCCCTCCCTATTTTTGCACCCATTGCCCTATCACTTGTGTTTCTTTACATCTTCTTCTAAGATATCAAAAGCTTATTTATCAAAACCTTCATGTGCTACACACATGCAATACATTTTCACTCACGAGATGAAAAAATTTAAAAGAAAATCAATTTCCAACTCAAATTTCTCAAAACAAACCATAACTATTATAGACCCAAGGCATCATAGCCTAACCCACAACTAAAACCCTGGTTAAGACTTGAACCCTGGTTAAGGCATCATAGCCATGTTTTGATCTTAGGTGAGCTCAATTTGAAACAGTTAAAACAATTTTATTATAATTAATAGACATCAAAATAATTTATACTTAACTTAAAATTGTAGCTAAACTCTACTCAAGCTTGAGTTCAACTCTTCCCAAGTTGAGTTAAACTTGAGTTTGGTTTGAGGAGAACTCGTTGAACTCAAACTTTAGCTCAACTTATAAAGTCAAACTATTTTAAACTTGAGCTTTTCTTAGTTTAAATCCAACCCTAATTAATATATGTGTTTCTTAGCCCAATAATGATATATTTGACTAAATTCATATGCCGAATTTGTTACTCGATTAACGTATGCCAATCAAAAGCAAGAGTTGAAAAAGTATGATTGGGCACACATCAATCGGGTGATGAATTCGACAAACAAATTTCGTCAAATGTAGCATTACCTTTCTTAGCCCCATTAGTATAATTTGAATTGATGTACATATGTCTTTAATTTGTTGAATCTAAGAAAACGTAATATTGAAGCATATAAAGATGGCTGAGTAAAATTCTATAGGAAAAAAGGAAAGTAAATATTCCCTTGCAAGAATAAAAATTTAACTGCCTTTTCCTTTATTTTCTTCTTCTGCAATCCAATAGATAAAGTCAATTCTTGAAATCTATAATTTATAGTAGATTAATGACCATGATGCAAAAATCTAAAGTTGAATTTGAATTGAATTTATTCGAACTTATATTCACGATTTTGACATTTTCAGCTCAGGAAGGATGAGCTGGGTCAAGAAACTCACGCATATAGATAGGTAAAATAAAGAACACACTTCTGAAATTACACACATGCGGTCCAGACAATTTCTGTACTGTTTCGGAATAAAAAAGTACATATACCAATGGTTTGACGAAAAATATAGCCTACTAAATTCAGAGACAACAGGTGGGTAGACGTTGACATTTTAGATTTGACTAATACAGAGCCCAAAATCACCCCAAACTGTACTGTTTCGTCAAATGTTAGGTTTGATCTGTTAAATTCTAGTTGGAGGCTTTTATTTTGCTTCTACTTCACCCCAACTCACCCTAGAAAATGACGTATATAAAACAAGTTTCAAAGTCATTAGCATTTGTTCACACTAATAATCTTTCATCTTAAATTACCAATACAGAGCAACCTGAAACAACTTAGAACACCGAGACAACCAAACTGCATTTGTGCCCAAAACAGAAGCCCAGCGTTGCACCCAAACTCACAGGCTCTAATATAATAAAAAACTTACCAAAACTTAAAATTGATTCAAGCAAACACTTCCAACTCAAAATCACAAACAAACCAACCCTCCAATCGGTTGGATTTCAAACATTTGCTCCAAATATACATAAAAAACTTAAAACTTCAATAAATAACAAATAAATAATAAATAAGAAAAAATTTACACTTTCGTTTCCAAATGAGGGCCAAGCAGAAGAAGAGAAGAATGTCGTCTCCAAAGGAAGAAGAAATGACCGGAAACCGATGGAAACACGTCTGGAACAGGCGAACACAACAGCCACAGGGAGAAAACAAATGCAGCGGCGCGGGAGGAAAATTAAAAAAGCAAGAAGAAGAATTTGCGCGCTAGGTTGAAAAAGACCTTTAGCGGCGTTTTTTAATGACTTTTACCGGCGTTTGTAAAAACGCCACTAAAAGTCATTTTTGCGGCGTTTCTGAATTTGTTTTACCTGCGTTTTTAAAAACGCCGGTAAAAGTCAATATAGCGGCGTTTTTTCGGCATTTTTGTGGCGTTTACTAAAAACGCCGCTAAACTATATACTTTTAGCGGCATTTGAGGAAACGCCGCTAAAAAACCGCCGCTAAAGCCTTATTCTGTCGTAGTGTAAATCTGTTTTCAAGCCTGAAATCTCAACAGTTGAAGTAGATGTCATTAGAATTGATGCTCTAATACCACTTGTTACACGGAAACCAAAACATCAAATCAACAAAAAAATCAATGCAAGAGCAAAATAACATAAGGATTTACATGGAAATCCAAAATTGTTAAAAAATCACCAAGATGATGGAAAAATCACTAATACTAAGGTTTTAATAAAAGGTAAACACGAGATTGAAAGATCTCACTAATATCAAGTACAGAAGCTTAAAAACCCTAGCATCTCTCTTAAGCCTTTTAAAAACATGATAAAACATGTGAACATGAAAAATTCATATTCATGATAGAATTGGCAACTTACTATATGCACCGTCCATTCTAGGGCTCTAAGCCTTGGCCGTTCGGAAGTGAATTAGACCATTCCTCTGGTCACTCAACATTAGTCCAAAATTGAAAATTCAAGTGGAATGCTTGCATGTCAACTTGGAACGTACGTTCGGCTACATGAACATCCATGTCGCAACCTGGAACGTCGAACTGACTTTAAAAGCGAAGGAAAAGGAGAGTTGCTTTTGGCTCAATTATCCTATCACTTAAAGTTTCAGGAAAAGCAATTCACTTGGATGTTATCAAGGAACATTGACTAAAAATAGTAGTGAATCAAATTTACATTTACATAAGTTTATTTCACTATTGATTACACTTTTTTATTATGATTACCGACTATTCCCAACAATCACTTTTTCTGTTTTTTTTAAACAAAATAATTTTAAATATTTAAATATTTAACTGAACTTATACTACTAATTTAGACACTAAGACAGAGTTGGGATGCTCGATCATATCTTGGGACATTTAGAATCGCACTAAATATGAACAATATTGATAAAGAAACGACTGGACCACCGTCATGATAGGTTACTTAAGGATATTCTCAGGAACCCACCACATGAAAAATGAGAGAAGGGTCAACTTATTTTAAAGGAAAATTGGTATCTTATTTAATTCAAGAAAAACTAAAAATTAAAAATCCTAAATAAATGAAGATAGCAATTCTAAATAGGTCAAACGACTTATTCTCACCCAAAGTTTTACTCAAAGACAGAGTTTTATCTCTTAACTTTTAAATAGTCAAACACTCATCCTTTAACCACTTTCGATCCAATTCTTCTAATACTTTTTTATAAAATTACTAAGATTCCTTTATTAAAAATAAAAATTTATAATAAAATTATAAACTAATATTTAAATATAAATATTTTAAAAATTTTAAAAATAATTTAAAAATATTATAATATTTTTAAAAAATATTTAAATTTTAAAAAAATAAAAAGGCAGTTACCGCCACCGATAATTGAATCAAGTGGCCAAAAAATGCCATCTAGCTCTATGGGCAGCAAATGTGGCCACATCTGACTACTTCCACCAACAACTATGACTGGAAACATCTAATAAAATCAAGACTAACCATTTTCAATCATTTTTACTGGTAGAGATAGTTAGATCTAACCGTCTCTTTTAAAATAAAAGGTGGCCCAAACAGGGCTACCAAATGTGGTCATCCTTCGAATTAGGTAGTCATTTTCGACTACTTGATTCCATTATCGACAACCACTCTGCTTTTATTTTTTTAATTCCTTTATGTTTTAATATATGTTTAAAAATTTCTAACATTTAAATAATATTTAATATTTTTATAAAAATTTTTATTATTTTATAAATTTGGATTAGAAAATGACTTTGGATGGGAATAAGTCATTTGGCCTCCTCAATAAATGAGGATGGTAATTAAAAATTAGGAGTTCTAAGTAAATTATGACCACTAAATTTTGATTTTAAATCCTTATCACAAAACAACATTTATACAAACTATTTCTTGCAAAATGATGTAACAACCTTGCATATTTGACATAGAATCTCCTTTAATTGTTTAATTTAATTTAATTTAAAATCATTGGATTTGTATAAGAGAGTTTGCATATAAAAACGTTTGATTTAGCAGATGATCTTTTTGGAGAGGAATTGTAACAGTTAATTTTCAAAACGTAGAAATTCACTATGACAAAAGATACACTTTCGATCTTAAAAGATGAAATTGATTGGTTATCATTGGATAACATAAATGCCTAAATGCCTTTCAAAAGATGGAGTCAAAACTCAGGAATTTGTCTTCCATTGCCAATTCATTCAACCTCTTTCAGTGTCAATTCCATGATTTTTTAATCGTTTTGAGGAAAAGATTTAAGCCGACTCTTACCGAACCCATATATTTTAAGCCTTTCTAAAATTTCAGGCGGGGCATGCATCTTCCAAGAAAAGAAACCAAAAAGATGATAACAACATTTGAACCAACCAACTTATCAACTTTTTTTCCAGAACAAATTTTATTTTATTTTTTATCGAAAGAAATTAACTTTTAATTTAATTAATTTTAAAAAAATCAAAATTTTTGCTATCTTTTATTAAAGATATTGAATTGCCATCTAACTTTCAATAATGCTACATAGAAATAACATGATAGCTTTTTCCATTAAACACATTAATATGATTATTTATTTTCATGTGTTGACATGAACATTTATCTGATGATTGAACAATTTATTTAATTTATATTATTTTCCTAATTTTAGTTTCACAAAAACCACATAATACATTCAGTAATAAACAAAATATATCTATTCATAAATAATGATAAAAATAATTTATTTGAATTTCAGAAAACATCAATTTAATTAAAATAATTTAATTGAACTCGGTACAGTAAAAAAATAAAATAAAGCACATCTGGTAGGTTTTTCTATTAAAAAAGGTAAGAATTTAAATGAACAGTACTCTTCAAAATCAAAAGAATTTTTTTATTTAATGTTCGATTATATGTGAATTTACTGATTTAAGTGTGGATGAGTTTTAGTCCAGTTGAGTTTTGCTTATTTTTGATATGTTTTGTTTAGATATTTACTTTTTGTGAGAAAATATTAAAAATTACAAAATTTGATACAGTTAATAAAAAGGCAAACTCAAAAGATTAAATAGCAAAGGGATGGCAACTTGCTACAGAAGAGATCAAAGAGATGCAATGATATTATTAGCCATTTGACGAGTTCTAAAATTTTGTCCATCGTTGCCGACTCTGACCAAAACCTTTCTGATTTTTAAAATTGATTAAATTATTATTTTCCACCTAAACTCTGGAAGGACTACAAATATCTACCCTTTAAATTAAAAAATCCAACTCAACACCTCAAAAAAAAATACAAAGAAAAGGGCATAAATGTTGTTTTCCTTCCAAAATGTTGAAAAGCATACTAAAGTATGCCACCAAATCGCTCGGTTGTCTTCATCTTGCCTTATTCTCTTTAGTTCATCTTTTTCCTCTAAAACCCTAGATTGTGTTTCTTCTTCAAATCTCAAATCCCTATTTTCTATAAGTTTATCATTCTTCTCGTCCATTTGGAAATACTGAAAAAATTATGAATGTATTGATGAATATTATCAATGAAATGTTTACAATTTATAGTTTTATAATACAGTATAAATATGAATCCTAATATACATTAAAGCAAATTAGAATCAGAATCAGAATCATACCATAATCGATATCGAATTCGAATCAGAATCAGAATCAAATTAGAATCGTATATGAATCATATTGAAATCAAAATCATATATGTATATTTTATCTAACGCTCCCTCATAATTGTAGCAAAAGCTCTTGAAACTATGATTGGAGACATAAGGAAAAGAAGCACTTGTGAGACAACCCCTTAGTAAATATATCCACCATCTAAGAAACCCTATGAACATGGCAAAGAAGGAGAGCCCTACGTATGAAGTGTGGATCAATGTCAATATGTTAAGTGCAAGCATGAAACATAAGATTGGCAACCATGTGTAAAGTAGACTAATTGCCATAATACAGAAATGGAGATGAGTTTAGAAGAATATCGGGCTCACATAAAAAGATATCAAAACCACATCACATTAGCAATAACATAGTCAAGGGCATGCTACTCAAACTCACACTAGATCGAGACATCATAGCTTGTTTTTTAACAATCTAACAAACAAGGTTACAACCAAGAAAACCACAACCATTAGACATAAAATAGTGGAGACATCAATAGCCTAATCAATATTCAAATAAGGCAAGACATAAAGGCTAGAGTCATGATGAAAGGTTAGACCATGAAACAAGGTGCCTTTAATAAACCAAAAAATGTGTTTGACTATATGCATATCTCAATGTGTAAGAACAAATAACCATTGGGCAACCTGATTTACAACAATGGTAACATCAAGTCAAGTGAGAGTAAGATATTAAAGTCTACTAACCATGCAACAATAAACTATAGTTTTAGGATATGGAACATCATTGCTAACCATACAATAATAAATCGTAGTGTTAGGATATGGAACATCATTGACAAATAGTGACAACTTGAAACTAGCAATAGGCGTAGCGTAGAGAGCACACAAGTCAAGTTGAAGGCATCATAGCAGATCTACCATATGGCAAAGTTGAGAAAGATACAATATAGTAGACTATTGAACAACTTCCATACCTAAAAAGAAGCTAAGCGAACCCAAGTCTTGACAAGAAAAGAAAGAACATAAGGTAGATACACAATCTATAATAAACGATGTATCAAAACCTTTCGTAACCAAATCGTCAACATAAACCAATAAAATTACAACCAATGATGATGTACAATTGATGAATAGAAAAGGATCAGATTGACTATTGAAAAACCTATAACTAAGAAAAAATGAGCAAAATCAATGATACCATACACAAGACATCTATTTAAGGTCATAAATAACCTTAACAAGACAACAAACATTAGATAGTCAACTAAGGTCAATAAAA
Source organism: Anacardium occidentale (assembly GCA_026122585.1). Taxonomy (NCBI): domain Eukaryota; kingdom Viridiplantae; phylum Streptophyta; class Magnoliopsida; order Sapindales; family Anacardiaceae; genus Anacardium; species Anacardium occidentale. The sequence goes on from JAJEJH010000008.1 coordinate 1,229,799, forward strand.
CTAGGAGGATGTTCCATGAACACTTCTTTAGTGAGATATCCTTGAAGGAAAACATTCTTGACGTCAAGTTGGCATAATGGCTAATCATACATGGTGGTAAGAGTAAGAATTTTATGGATAATAGTTAGCATCACAAAAAGACTAAAGGTATCACCAAAATCTATATTGGGCTACTAATGAAAACCTTTGGGAACCAAATGCGTCTTATACTACTCAACAAAGGCATCAACACAATACTTGACCTTGTAAACTTAACACCAACCAACTAAATTATATTAAGGAAATGGTGGAAAAAGAACCTAAATGTTTTTTTGCCTAAGCACTACATATTCTTCACTTATTACCTTATGCCAATGTGGAAAAGATTGAGCTTGGTTAAAAATGGTTGGCTTATATTGTATAAGATTTCGAGTTTAGCAATAAGAGCCTAAGAAAGTGCATAAAGAGAAAAAGTTATGATATCATTGATGCTTTGAAACTTGAGCCTGAGAGGAGGTGTCTCAAATTGAGTAGACATAAAGTTTATTGAAGAGTTAAGAGTAACTAAGGGTAAAGTTAGAGGTCCACTAGAATCTGATAGTGGTTGTAAGTTATAGTCAAGCTACACAAGGTTAGATATGGCAATAGAAGAACTAGATTGATATGAGTCCAGAATATTGGAGAGTTGAACAATTATGAAATGAACTAATAATGAATAAAACCTTAAAAAAGGCTTTAAGGAAAATCAATAACAAACCCAGAAAAATGTAGGTCTCATCAAATAAGATATGATAAGAGATGTGAACATGCCTAGTGGGTACATGGAGGCAATAATATTCATAATGAGTAACTTCATATCCAAAAATAGATAAGGAAGGGATCGGGGGTCAACTTATGTAAAGCATGTGGGGTGAGAAATGGATAACAAGCATAACCAAAGGTCTACAAGAAGCTCTAATCAAGTGGATGTCGAAGTAGAATCCCAAAATGACTTTTATTCTTGAGTAATGATTTAGGTAACCTATTAACAAAAAATACAACAATAGAAAATGTCTCTACCCAAAATGAAGGTGGTAGGTTAACTTATAATAAGAGACAATGTTTCCTCTCAGTGACGCCATTCTAGGGAAAAGTGTAAGGATAAGATACTTGATAAGTTATACTGAGGGGCTTGAGAAGAACAAGACAATTTATTGTCAAGTTCATCATCACTATCAAATTGAATAATTCAAATGGAACAAGAAAGAAATTTTTTCTATCATTAACTTAAATTTAGCAAAGATACTATTAATATTAGATTTTTTAAACAGAGAGTATAACCAAGTATACTATCTAAAATCATCAATAATAAAGAAAAAAATACTTATAAGATGACAACAATAGATAGGAGTAAGGCCCTAGACATCAAGGTAAAAAAGCTCGAAAGAGCACCGAATAGCATAAGTAAGTTTAGTAAAAAGGAAGCGATAACTTTTATCAAGAGGAATAAAAAGCATATAGACAAGAGATTCAATGAACAACAAACTAGACTAAAAACAGAGACAAACATAATCTTGAGCATTGTGGATAATAGCTAGCCAAGATAATGATACCAAACGTCTAGTAAACTATAAAAGGTAAAGTATCTTGCAATAAAATGAGGAGATAATTAGTAAAGACAATTACTATTATGACTAGAAAGAAGAGCTTGGCCCTATTCATTTGGCCTTAATCACAAAACTAAACAAGTCAATAAAACAAATAGAGTCAGTATCCATAATGAATTTACAAATGAACAATAAATTTTTATGTAATAATGACACATATAAAATATTAGATAAGACAACCTTAGAATGTGAAAAATCAGAAATATATTCACCTTCAACATGAAATTAAAAGTGATTGACCATTGTCAATAATAACTAAAGCCATACTAGTATGAGGTTAAAAAGAAGAGAAAACAAAAGAATTAGGTGTCAAGTGATATGTAGCACCCAAGTGTAAAACCTAATTCAAGTCAAACATGCCTCACATGGAAATAGTAGTAAAAAAAAAGTAGTCAAGTTATTTACTATATAAACAAATTTGTCACATTATAGACAAATGTGAGTAGAGTGCCAATGCTTGTCACAAATTTGGCAAGCATATTAACGAAGAACTCCAATTAGAGTAGAAAATAAATAAGGTTGATGTGGTGGTTAAGGTTATTGTAATTAAGTAGATTGAACACCATGCCCACACCTACGATTATTACGACCACAAAAGTTAGAGTTACACTTGCTAGAAGAGTTAGATGAACTAGATAACTATAAAGAGAAGGAGTGGTATCTATAGTAATAACTAAAGAAGTCATATTTGAGTGCTTTTATTGAAGTTGTGTTTCTTAAATGAGAAGATCATACAACTTATTCAAGGTAGTAAATGGGAAAAAAAAAAAATGTAAGGAAGTGATAAAATATTGGTAGTTTGACCCTAAACCATTAACTATATACTACACAAAAAAGATGGCTATAGTAAGTACATCAAATATGGACTTAGCTTTAACAAAATAGTCAATCATTGTTTGATTGGAAGTTTCTCTAAGAGTATGTAGCATGTCACAGATAAACCAAAGATGAATCCTTAGGACTAGATTTAGACAATGATAAAAGGACACATGCTTCAATAATAGTAGCTTAAGTTAAACGTAAAGACTGAACAGTGATAGGTGAAATTATAGGTTTGAACCAAGTAAGAATCAATCTATCAACCTACAACCACTAAGTATGAGTCGGGTGCCACCCTGAAGCAAAGATTATAGAGGTCATGCATTACCAACAATGAGATTTATAAATTGTGAATGGTTAGAACATCAAGAAATTGAGACTTCTGTACATGATATGCATCAAATACCATGAGTGACAAAAGTAAACTTTTAATGTTCACCGTAATAGGTAGTAGGGACAATGAAAAATGAGAACTTGTATCGACATTGATAAATGGAAAATATGGTGTCACCAAAAGAGGTGCAACAACATCTCATGAAAATCCAAGAGATGTGGTTATCAATAAGAAAAAACTAAGGGGTGGGCTTCCAAGAGGTAATGTAATTAGAGTGGTTTTTCATTCAACCATGCAGAGCACCATTGATCATTTAGAGTTGGTCTATTTTGGTGAAGAAGTGGCAATGAAACTATGGCATATTCATGCAAAAAGATGACTAAAATAATTAAGACACGATAGGGAAAGATTTTTTTTTGTGATTGATGAAGAAATCACAATAGAAATGGCTTGATCTTGATAATAAAATTTGATAGAGATGAAAAAGCTCATCATGATGAGAAGTGAGAAGCCATGACGACGAGAATGAACACTTCGTTGGGATTACGTCGAAGGGAGAGAGTTGTCAAAGAAATGAACTAGATTGATGTCAACTCAATCATAGGTTGAGTTGGTAGCTAGAGATAGAGGAAGGAGTGCATCGATAGCTTTTGCAAAAAAAAAAAAGAATCATAAAAGGAGTGAAACTATAAGTTTTCATAATTATGGGGGTAGTTACAAAAAGAACAAGATGAACTTAAAATAGGTAGAAAAGGTTAGTTTTTAAAACTAGGGATAAAAGAGGAAAATTTTCACTCTAATACCATGAAAGAATTGTGAATGCATTTGATGCATATTATTATTGAAATGTTTACAATTTATAGTTTCACAATACAATCGAAAAGAAAATCTGATGTATACTTAATCAGATCACAATCAGAATTGTATCATAATCAAAATCAAATCATAATCAAAATTGGATCAAAATCGAATAAAAATTAGAATTAGAATTGTATTTGAATATATCAAATTGTAGTCTAATCAAAATAATACATGTATATTTTATTTAACACTTGTGAGTTTTAACATCATTTTCTCCCCCATATATCAATTTTTTCCTCTTTTGCATAATAAAGCATCTAACCTCCTCTTCTTTGTTCCTATAATACACTTTTATTCTTCTTTTTCTTCTTCATTTACTTCATAATCATTATAGTTCACTTTCTTTTAGCCACCTTTTGGTCTCTTTTTCACTTAATGTCGTTAAATCAAGAAACTAATTTTTATTCTCAAAAACCCAACCATTGTCTTCTTTACATAAAATACTTCTTCTCCCTTTAATTGACAATCTTCAACTAATTTCACTTCCCTATGACCTTTCCAAACCCTTTTATCTTAAAAAATTCCACTATTTTCCTCAACCACAATTTCTATTATTTTCATCTATTCTTTTCCTTATCTTTCCAATTAAATTTCCATTAAGTTATTCCTTCAAACTCCTTTCTTCCTAGAATTGACATCACTTTCTTTAGCTTTATCTCCAATTCCTTCACTAACTTCACTTATTCCACCCTCATTTTACGGATTTTCCTCCTTTTGACAAATGCCATTACAATTGTTTTCTTCAATTTCCTTGTGTTATACTCCAACTTTGCTTTCATTAGGAGAGGGACAATTTAGTTAATTATATCTTGGTTTGATTCTAGTCCTCAAATCTAGTTAGATCACCAATGAATCCTTCAAAGCCAATATGATAATTTTATAAGCAAAAAAGTTAGGGATAATATGGTAATTTCAAGACTTTAATCCATCAACAGAGTTGAGCGGGGGGTGAGGTTGTAGTTTTTTAATTTAATGGATGAGGCGAAGATTTATCTAAACTTTGGGTGGGAACTAAAATTCACTTTTTTAAATTTTAGTTAATGCATGTTTATGTTGTTTGTGTTACTATTTCTCTATCTGTTTTCTTGTTTTCATGTATTTTCTGATCGTATTCTGTTAGTTACTTAGGCTATTTCTAGGCTACTATTGAGTTTCTCTTTACTTATATGAGGTTTACTGCTTAATCTGAAGGGTTTTCTACTATAATTTTTTGTGTCTCTTTCTTTTTTCTGCTTATTCTTATTCTTATTCTTAAGCTATTATTTCTTCTCTTATTTCACTTACAATACATGATATGTTTCCTTATTACTGATATTTTGCTAAATAGGAAAGAAACCTTTAATTTTCACTAAACGCACAGGCATGCATGAATGTGCATGGGTCATGTTCCTTATTACAAGATCATGTTAGGTTTTATTCTTCTCTATTGCTCATGTATGGTTATGACCCTTAGGCGCATGATCGTAACCCTTAGGTACACAATCGTGACTCTACTATAATTCAGTTATGCATGGCTCGTATTCACGATCGTGACCCTATTAAAACAAGACTGTATGAGCTTTCATCCTCGGGCACACGGGCGTGCATTATACTTTGTTTCAAAAACCATGGATGAAACATGTAAAATCATGTCCAATCTTAACCCAAATCTCTATCAAACTTCAATTACACTTATTCTAACACATATTCATGCAAAGTACACCATTATATACTAATTTTCCTTATTAATAACAGCCAAATAAAACCTAACATGATTTTAAACCCTTAAATACACACACATATGCATTAAGGGAACTAAGCATGTTTTTACTCCCAAATTTCTCATCTATTTCATCATCATCATCTTATAATCATGCTAATAAACTAAAAACATGCTTCTATGACTAAATAAACTCACCTAAGGAAATATAAATTATGGAAACAAGGAAAGAGGTAAAAGGATACTTACTTGGAGTGGTTAATGGCTTCAATTTCTCTATCTCTAGCTGAATCTTGATTGGATTGACTGCTAAAAGTTGGTTACTCTCTCTCTCAATTGGTTAGGATTGGCTGGAGAGAAAGGAAAGAGAAAGAATTAAGGAAATCTACTATAAGAGTTACCCAAATTTATATACACACAGGCATGCACAGGTGTGTAATAAGAGGCACGAGTGTGCATGAAGGGAAAGGGACACACAAACATGTTTCCAGAGATGCACAGTCATGCTCTTTCTGTAAGCTACATATAAAGCCTTCCAAAATACTATTCTACCCTTCTAACCCATTGAGGTTAATCTCTAACTGAAAAATCTCTCTTTTAACCTCAATTTAAGGCTTAAAAAAACCATTCTAACCTCAAAATGTTACAATAATTACTTTGAGGAGAAAAAGATAAAATTGATAGTAACAGAGTTCATAGATTATGCTATAATATGGTAGGATCAGTTAGTGATCTCTAAAAGGAGAAATAGGGAAAAAGCCACAATTGTGTGTCTAGAGACACATGGTTGTTCTCCTTCTACAAGTTATATATAAAGCCCTCAAAAAGACTATTCGACCCTTCTAACTTACTAAGGTTGATCTCTGACTGAAAAATCTCTTTTTTAACCTTGATTCAAGGCCTAAAAAGATCATTCTAACGTCAGGATGTTATAATAATTACTTTGAAGAGAAGAAGGTAAAATTGATAATAGTAGAGTTCATAGATTATGCTATAATATGGAAGGATCAGTTAGTGATCTCTAGAATGAGAAATAAGGAAAACCCCATAGAGACTTAAGAGGACTTGAAAACTATAGTAAGGGGGATTTTTATCCCTAGTCATTATTATAGGGACCTTTATCAAAACTTCAAAGTCTTACACAAGGTTCAAAAAGTGTAAAGGATTATTTTAATGAGAAAAAGATTGCCATGATTAGAGTTGATGTAGAAAAAATAAGGAAGCCATAATGGCATGATTTTTGAATGGGTTAAATCATGAAATAATTATTATGGTAAGATTACAACACTATATTGAGTTGGAAGACACGGTGCATATGATGAGAAAGGTAAAAAGAAAGAGAAAGGGGGTAATGAGGTACACGTTGAATTCTAGTTCTAGTTAGAGGCCGAATTGGGAAATAATGAGATAAAAGATAAATTTACCCCTAAAGCTGAAATATAGTTGCCTAAGGGAAGAGAAGAAGTAACAAAAACAAAACCTAAAACTAAGGACCAACATAGTAGGAATCGTGATATAAAATGTTTCAAGTGTTTAGGATTAGGGCATATAGCTTCGCAATGCCCCAATTAAAAAGTAATGGTAATGCATGACACAAAGGAGATTGCAACTAAGATGTAAATGATAAGGATATGCCTAAGTTGATGTAGTGTCAATGCATGTTGGTCATACATTATTAGGCAGACCATGGCAATGTGATACAAGGGTCCTTTATGATGAATATAAGAATAGGGACACCTTAGAGAAATATGTGAAATTGATACCAAAATAAGTTTTTGAGGACCAAATGAAATTAATGTGAGAAGAAGAGGAAAAATCAAAGTGAAGTTAAGAGACTTGAAAATGAAAAAATGAGAGAGACAAAAAAAAAAAAAAGATAACGTTGAGGTGAGTAAGAGAAAAAAAAAGTGAGTGAAAACGCTAAAGAAACTGAGACTACAAAAACAAAGAAAAGAGAAAGGAAAAAATAGTACTGGTCGAGAGAAAAAGAAAATGAGAGAAAACACTAAAGAGGTTAAAAGTACAAAAAACAAAAAAGAGAGAAAAGAAAAAAGAGTAGAGGGCAAGAAAAAGAAAAAGTGTGATCTACTACGCAAAAAAGAGTGAGATTAAGAGGGCATTCTTTTCTAGACAACCTTTGTAAGTGTTTATATATAGGGAGGCCAATTTTTCAGCTAAAAAACTTGACTTTTCTCTTCCAGGTGTTATTATTTCTCTTTTGTAGGAATATGATGATGTTTTCAATGAGAAGCTCAATGAGATTGCCTTGAATTACCCAACATATATCAAACAGCTCTACGTTTTAGTGAAAACCTTAGAAATATGGCAACATTACCTTTGGCGTAAAAAGTGTGTTATCCACCATTAGAAGAAATTGCATATTTTGTGATGCTTATAATTTGTCACCATATGGTAGTTTTTGGTGATATATTTGCTAACTGTCACTAAATCACATATTATTGTGATAATCATATATATTGTCAACAAAATTCTAGTTATTTATTTCCAATATTCATATTTAGTGACAAAGAGTTAGATTTTGTCACCAATATTGTATCCTTTGATAACGTAATGTAAATTTGTCATTAATTAATAAATAAGATAAAATAAATTTAAAATATTATTTTTTTGACCATTTTAATTGTCATGATCACTTATTTTGGGAGAAACAATATAATATTCATCATGATTGTTGTTGAGGTAAAATTTTCCATCAAAATTTTTAGAGGGAACGAGTTTGATAATAATTATTTGTATCATATAATATTAATATTTGGTGACATTTTAATTGGTTGTTACTAATGCATATGAAAAATGTTATTTACAAGTTATAGTCGTCATTAATACATTTATTTAGTGACAAAAAAAATAAATAATTTGGAGGCAAAATTTCCCATCAAAAGTTTTGAAAGAAATCATATAATATTAATATTTGATGACAATTTAATTAGTTGTTACTTATGTACATAAAAACTACTATGGACGAGTTATAATTGTTACTAATACAGTTATTTAGTGACCAAAAAAAAAAATGTCATAGTTATTATGGAAAAAAATTATTCGAACAAAAATTTTATTAATAACGATAACTGATGTTATCAATAATGAAATTAGATGATAAATTATCAAATATGTCATGAAAACAATTTCAAAATGTTAGTGACACTATATAGTAATTTTAAAATATTAGTGATGATAATATAATATATATATTATTGTCATCATAGAGCTATTTAATTATAAGTAATAAAATTTCGTTACATGTATTTTTAAGGCAAAATTATATGTCCAAAAATGGTGTCATAATCATATTTAAAATTATTTTGTAACATATTTTATAGCAATAGTAACAATTTTCTTAAGTGTTATTAAACACTCTAAATGACAACATTTACATGGAATCGAGTTCAACCAAGCTTAAATTTTGCTTGTTTGAGTTCAACTCAACTCAACTTAACAATAGTTGAGCTTTTGTTAAACGAGCTTAAGGGAGACTGAGGTTGACTATGACATTAATAGAGATTCCGGATATCATGGGATCATGATTCTCTCCACCAATCATCTTTTATTACTTCTACAATCAAGGTGGTTATCATCCTAAAATGCTTAAAATAAAAAAAAAATTACTAAAATTTTTGCAGTTCGGCCTGTAAAGCATATGGCCCAACTCGTTGGAAGGCCCATGAAGGCATGGCCAATAGTGTCACGGGCTGTCAAAAATATAAAATTTAGAATATTTGTAAATAATTATTTCAAAAAAGGTTGTTAAGGGTAATGTTTTGACATATAACAAAATAAGACGTACCTAAGATAGCTTTATTTGTAACAAAGCCCTTAGGAATAAAGAAAATTAATTAATATCTCAAAAGGACTACTTATCTGTTATGTTTGTCCACAATTCCGAATTCTTAAAAAAGCCAATCAAACTCCAAATCACAAATAAGTCGAATCTGAATAAACTAAAATTAATTGGAAGATGATGTGATGAGATGAAGGAGAAAACCAAATTGGTGATTCCACATTTGCCTTTGTCTCTTTTTAAATCTGATCTCCTCTCATGCTTTCACGGTCGTTTCATTGACCGTTACAAATGGTGTTGCTTTCACCAAGGGAAGTCCAGGTTGTTATTATTATTATTTTCAGTTATTTTTTGAATTTGAAATTGTTTTTAGTTTTTTTTTATTTTTTTAATTTAGATTCTTGATTAATTGAGTTTGTATTGCAACCATAAGCAACAGATTCAGAGGTTTTCTTGAGCCTATGTTGAGTTGAAGGGAGCAGAGGATGTTTTTGAGTTCGGTGATTTGATCAGTGGACATGTTTTTGTTAATGAGTAAGGTAATTCTACTGGTAATCTTCCACGAACTGGCTGTTAAGTAATATATTACGTTCACTACAGTAAGAAAGGGTTTTAGTGGTGCACGTTTTTAGGAGTTTTTACCGACATTTTAAAACACCACAAATCATGTTACCGACATTCAAACAAATACTGCTAAATCATGCATCGATAAAGGTTTTATCGATGTTTTCTAAAACACCGATAAAAACCCCAATAAACGCTGTTAAAAGTTTGACTTTCAAAAGCATTTATGCGGGTTTTTACTGGTGTTTTGAAACGTCTGCCAAAACCTTTCTACGCTAGGCCGATCGTTCTCCATGGTTTTTGCATGTGTGTTACTGGTGGTTTGTGTTACCTATAGTGACATTTATTATTTTCTTTTGTCATAGAATATACCGGCGTTTATTTAGTTTAACAGTGTTTTTGCTTGGTTCACAACGTGTTTCTACCAATTTTTAGCAATGCTTTTAAATTTTTAGCGGCATTTTCATCGGTTTATTGCAGCGTTTATTTTGGTTTTTAGCGGTATTTCTCTTTACATTTTTTATTTCCTATTATTTATATTCATTATACTTTTCTTGTAAATAGTCCTATTGATATACAATAAGCAATCTAATATTTTTAACAATAAATTTTGATAAAATTCAAAAAAATTTGCAATAATATTCGTCCGATAATACATCTAAGAGTAGATACTAATAAATTCGAGAATGTACTAATAAAATATTTCATACAATTACTATTATAATATTCAATGTAAATGTATATAATAGTCAATTACATAATAAAATTGAAACTTCTATAGTAACTGTCACGAAGCTTATTTGGAGAACTTGAGCCAAAACTCTAACATATTTCTTTGGAAAAAAAAATTAAAGATATAAAAAGAATGAAGCACAAAAATAATAAACAACTCATACGTAACATGGTTAACCTCAATAATCAATTAACATCAATATTCAATCTTATATTAAAAATATACAAAAATGAGAAAAAGTGCATTATGCAAGAATGAGAAAAAGTGTATATTAAAAATATACAATAATCAACCAACATATTTAATATGTACTTACAATCAAAGTTTTATGTTTGCTATATCAATTTTATTATACAAGTTTGACAAAGAAACTTCAAAATGACACTTGAACAAACAATATTCAATAGCACTTGTGCGATCAATTTGACATATTCAACTACATTAGGAATTCATCACATACCCAATTAAGTTTCAACCAAGTTTGATTTTTTTTTGGTCAAATCACCACGTAGCCATTAATACCTCAAAACTAAATTATTCAATATGACTAATATCAAGCATCTTGAAACTACATTTCCTTTTAACAATTCATCTTAAACTTTTTGATTAAACATCATTGAGATCAACTATTCTGCAACATATCCTACGTCCATCATTATGTATTCATAAACCACAATATCATATTTTGTCATACAATAATTTCAACACTTCATAAATGCATACAAACCAACCCTCCAATCGATTGGATTTCATCAATAAGCATTTTTAACAGATTACAAACATTTAACATGATCTCATATGTTAGCAAATACAAGCTTACTAGTTTTCATATGAAGAGTGATGGTTACTCGATGGATGAAACATCTATTAGACATAAATTAACAAAACATATATATTAATTTTGAATTAATTAATTTATTTAAAAGAATTTATTATATGAACATATGCTACATATGTTACCTTTCCATTAGGTTACTGTTTATTTTTAGATGGTGGTATGCCTGAAAATGCACAAATCCTAGACAACTAAGATCTAACTATATTCATATTATTACTATAATCTTCTCATAGTATTTTTAGTTGCTCTCCCAATTATCTTATTCTTTCGATGGGGTCATTATTCACACCCGAAAATCCTCCTAAGTGATGAGATGATGATGTCAATGCCCTGTATATACTAGGAATGGAACCTAATCCTAATCCACGTACCTAACCATGTCTTTCTAGTCCTATTACCTGAGCATATGCATTTCTTGTTGTACTTGTACATCTGGGCTAAATCCTTATGAAACCATAGATTTACTATGACAATACCAAATGGTATACCCAACCATAAAACCATGAACCACTAAATAATTATATAGTTCTGCCCGATTTCTATAGTATTAAATGACTTATTTTTTACAAGGACATGAAACCTTGTCAATACTTGATTTACCCTAAAATGTAAAATCAAAAAAGCTATTCAACCCCTCTAAAAATTCTGTAGTAACTATATCAAAATTCATCAATCTCCTACACTTGCGATTATCTATAACAACGTATTGACGAATAAATAAAAAGTTACAATAATACGTAATAAAAAAACGAATCAATCTTACCATGTAACATCAACTAGTTATATTAGTTATATTTTATTTTAAACCACTAATACCATTTACCTTATGAAGTTTAATGTTGAATTTCAACCGTCAATTTCTAGGCGATTTTAGATTGTCTCTTTTAAGTTTGTATGAATTTCAAATTTAATCTTATTTAGACTCGATTTGGATCAAATGAATCCTAAGTATATGCAGATTTTGAACTATTATTTTTCCAACACCAAAACAAAAATTTACAACAAAAAGAGGTCATAGTTCAATTAACAATACAGTTTTAAACCTGTATAAAAATTTGATGATGTAAAAATTTCTAGGCACCAAAGAAAAGGGAAAATTCAAAGAGGACCCCAAATTATTAAAAAAAATATATATATATATATAAGGAGAGATTGGGTGGCTGAAGAGGAAAGGAAGTGTGAAGAAAATTTGCTCAATATAAGCTTGGGTGAACGGTTGTTGGCTTACATTGAAATAGGAAAATTTATAATGAATTTTTATGCTAAAAATTCAATGGAAATTTGAGTGATGTGTATTTGATTTGTTTCTTTCTCGTTAATCATATATACATCCATTTTGTGCATAAGGCACCATGTAGAGACACATGAACCTCATTCCTAGATAGGGACAGGATAATGTCCTAGACTCGAACTCCATGACAATTTTTTATCTTTGATTCAACTTTAGCAAAGTATATAGAAATGGTATAATAATTCATTAACAAATATATTTAGTATTATAAAAAATATTAAATTAATTTCAATTTTGTGACATTTATTATGTAGTTAGTATAATATTATTTTTGAAAAGGAATTAAAAAAAAGATATTTTATTTCATAATTCATTTTTATTTTTATTTTTTTAATCGTAAAATAATATCAACTTGGGGTTTAACCTTTTTAATGTCATTGTTTTAAATTTGATTAGATCGAAAAATAACTCTCGACTTTTATATAGCTAAAATATTATTATTTTTTATTTATTGATGGGCAAATTAAGATTGAGTTTTGTATTGTTAGAATATTTCAAATATTATTGACCTAATTAATTAAATTAAATTAAATAATTATTTTTATGCAAAGTCTGTGATGAATAATGGATATACGCACATTTTATGATTTATTTCGGGTGAATTTAGGGGAGATTTTTCAATTTCGCTATTGATTTGTGCAAATTCGAGATCACGTGGTTGTTGTTTTTGTTTTGTATGAAATTACATGATTTCGAGTCGAAACAAGACCAAATGGGTGTGCGCAAAACCAAAAATCACAACCAAGGCGAAAGATCAAATAGTCTAATCGAAACCAGCTGGGCAAGCTTCATGTCGTGGCATGAATGAAGTGCAGAAGACAAAAGCTATGATGCCGCGACACAAGATGAAGGCCTATACCCCATGCAAGATAGAAGTTGGAGGCTGCGACACTATGTCGCAGCATCAAAGAGTGCAATCACAACTTGAGATTAATGTTGCGGCATCATGCCGCGACATACTCAGCATGTAGCATTCTAGAACCTTCATGTCGCGGCATGTCCAGCAGTGGCCTAGGCAGATCCTTCATGTCGCGGCATGGGCACGTTTTTTACAGAATTTCACTTTAAGTGAAATTCTTTCCTAATCCTAAATATTTATATTACATTGTAATGTTAAAAAAAGGAGAGTCGTCCAACATATTGTTTTTGAATATTCGATCAAAAGCTTTTCAGATTGCAATTGTAAGACAAATTTTCATAGCTTCAATAAGAGATTCAACACTTCATCTGGTTTTATTCTTATTTCTCCAATATGCTTGTCCTTTGTTTGAATCTCAATGCTTATTTGTGTTTAATGATGAACTAAATAATTTTTGCTAATATTAGGGCTAACTAATTCATGAATATATAGTGTTGTTCGATTATAATTTACGAACATGTTATTTTATGTGAGTTTGTATTCTGAACTTAATACCTATTTAAAACTTGGCCAATTTTTTTTATAAGATCTCTGTTGTGTGATTGAGACTGAAAGGTGAGATTGCATAAAAATAGCTAGAATACGAACCGTGGATTAATCGGATATAGAGATATATTTGATAATACATGCAATAGTCATAGACATAACAGGTTTGTGCTGAAAACTAGTGGATTTCATAGAACTTAATGCATTTTCATATAATTAAACCTGGATAGAGATATTTAGGTTATTAGATTGTTAAATAGGATTAATATTGCTTGAGAAAGATTATTGATCAATTTAGGGAATTCCATTGTCACATAAATAACATGAAATATTTAAGCATATGAAAAACCTACATTGTAGTGAATTAGTGAACCCAAAATCTTAGCATTATCTCACTTATTGTTATGCGATTTACCTAGGCATGCTTGTTAGTTGTTTGATTTTAGTTTGGTTTTAGTTTTTATATTTATTTTCAATTCGTATTCGATAGTTTATATAAAGTTAGGAGTGGTGTCGTCTTGGTACTTGCTTACGCGATCCCGTGGATACAATACCTTGAATACTTCCCGTATACTTTAAACTAGTACGCTTGCTAAGAAGTTAGAGTTTAAACTTTTAACGCATCAAGTTTTTGGCGCCGTTGCCGAGGATTGCGTCTTAGACAATATCAAGATGTATTGCTTTTAATTTTACTCTAGACATTTATTTTATTATTATTTTAGTTTGTTTTTCTTTTTGTTTCTATTTTACGACGCTACTTGGTCTTGTTTGCCTTGCAGGTTTTTACAAATGTCTTGCTCTAGATGCCAAGTTATGCAAAATTTTTGAAGAAGATCTTGTCCAATAAGAGGAAATTGGAGGAGCATGAGACCGTCAAACTTACAGAGGAGTGTTATGTGATTCTTTAAAACAAGTTGCCACCAAAGCTCAAAGATCCAGAGAGTTTTTCTATCCCGTGTACTATAGGCTCAATTTCTTTTTCAATTTTTTTATGTGATTTAAGAGCTAGCATCAATCTAATGCCTTTATCCATTTTCAAAAAATTGGGATTAGGAGAGCCACAACCTACCACAGTTTCTTTGCAACTCGCTGATAGATCAATTAAGTATCCAAGAGGGATTGTGAAGGATGTCTTGATTAAAGTGGATAAATTTATATTCCCTGTAGACTTTCTTGCCTTAGACATGGAAGAAAAATATAAACATGCCCCTAATTTTAGGGAGACCCTTTTTAGCTACAGGGAAAACATTGATTGATGTCTAATTAGGGAGACTAATCCTTAGGGTAGGGAATGAACAAGTAACATTTAATGTTTTTAAAGTCATGAAACGCCCTGAAGAGGACTATACTTGTTATAGATTGATATTCTTGATGCTTTATCTTGTGAATTTTTCTAGAATAACAGGTTTGAAGACCCTTTGGAAGCATGCCTAGTGGATTCAATATATAATGAAGTGGAAAAATATGATGTGAATGAAGAAATGGCACACTTGACAGTGATTTTACCATACAAGAAGCATATGCATCCAAGATTTGAGGCACTTGACAGGCCATCCATGAAGACACCTAGGCCATTAATTGAAGAACCACCTACTCTTAAGCTTAAACCTCTACCTTCTCATTTAAAATATGCATTTTTAGAAGGTTCTTCATACTTACTAGTGATTATTTCATCATCTTTAACAAGTCTTATAGAGAAAAAGTTATTGAGGGTGTTAAAAGAGCATAAGAAAGCTTTTAGGTGGACAATAGTAGACATTCGAGGCATTAGCCCTTCAGTTTGCATGTACAAAATTTTGATGGAAGAGAGTTGTAAACCAATAATCCAACCTCAATGAAGATTGAATCTAATGATGTAAGAAGTTATCAAGAAGGAAGTGATCAAACTACTAGATGCTGGTATTGTATATCTTATCTCAGACAGCTCATGGGTAAGCCCTGTACAAGTAATACCATAAAAAGGTAGGATGACAGTAGTGAAAAATGAGAATAATGAATTAATCCCCATTAGAATAGTTACTGGTTGGAGTGTATGCATAGATTATAGGAAACTAAATGATGCCACTCGAAAAGACCATTTCCCATTACCATTCATTGACCAAATGTTAGATAGACTAGCTGGCCATGATTTTTATTGCTTCTTAGATGGATATTCAAGATATAATCAAATTGCCATAGCTCCTGAAGACCAAGAGAAAACTATATTTACATGCTTTTATGGCACATTTGCATTTAAGAGAATGCCATTTGGTTTATGTAATACACCAACCATTTTTCAAAGATGCATGATGGCTATCTTATATGACATGGTAGAAAAATTCCTATAAATATTCATGGATAATTTTTCTATTTTGGTTCCTCTTTTGATGCATGCTTAAATAATCTTGAATTAGTT